>CM060903.1:264879313-266129313 GCA_030737815.1 Allium fistulosum
TAAAAGAATCAGGATCCATTCCTTGCTCAATCATCTCCATCCAAAGCTTATTTGCTTCATTCATATGTCGCATTTTACACAAAGCATGAATCATAGTTCTATAAGTAACAAAATCAACATCATAACCCCTAAATTTTAACTCATTAAAAACCCTAAATGCTTCATCTTCCTTTCCATTAATACATAGCCCGTGAATAATCCCATTATAAGTATCACCCGTTGGCAATCTATTAGCACTAATCATGAAGTGTAACAAGTCTGAAACTTTTTCAAAATTCCCAACATTTGCAAAACAGCTAATTAATTTACTAATGGATTCAACATCTGCCACTAACCCGTTTCTTGAAAACTCCTTTAGAGTCCTATGAGCATCAGAAAAGTTCTCCTCTTCGCAGAAACCTTGCACTAAAAACCCAGCTGTAGTATCATCACCAGCAATACCAAACAATCTCATGCAATGATACAATTTTGAGACAAGATCAGTTCTCTTTGACTTCAAACACGAAAATAGCGCGTCATTCCAATAAAATAAGCAAGGGTTTTGGGAAGCTAGTTGGTCTGGGTAATCAGGCAAATGGGTTGTGTGCATTGTCGAATCAGATACGAAGAAAAGAAAACGACGAGAGAGCTGTTGGTTTTCGGAGATTGAAGGTGATGATAGAATCAGATTGATTAAAGTTGGATTCAGAAAAAGAGAATTGGGGTATTGAGAAAGAAGAAAATCTTCGAATTTGGGTTTTTCTGTGATTTTATTGGAGATTTCTCGGGATAACTGCGAGAGATCGACACTTTCGTGAGTATGTATAGTTTGAATTGTGGAGAATAATCTGTAAAATCTGAAATTGGAAGCTCTGATACCTAGCATTTCTTTTGTTTTCTTCAAAGGAAAAACAACATGGAATCTCTAGCCGTGTTCTTCCTCCTATCTGAAGAGGAGATTTAAGAAGAGTGGCGGCGGCGCGGCACTTTTGAGAAGATGAAAAAAGGATGGGAATTGCTATATCAGAGGATCTCTATCCGTGTTCTTTCTCTAGCCAACTTTTAACTTTTAGCGTTTAGTAAGAGCAGCATCCAACATGGGTGAGTCTCACCTTGCGGTATGTGATCAAAATGAGTGGTTTTGAGCAACAAAAATTACCTCTAATTTCATTTGGATGACCGTGCTGGCATTATCAATGTTAACTTATTTAATTGACATTACATCAGTAACCCAATATTGCTGTTACATACTTGTTTGCCATTGTAGCGTTGGATAAGACAACAGAAATATTTTTTATCGTAGTGTGTGTACACATATATATAAGTTTAATTATTCTACAAACGCAACATATTTCTCTACTCTTACTCCTATAATCTCTTCATTCACAAAAATTTATATACATTTAATTAAAAAAATGTCAAATAGTCTGAGAGGAAAGAAACTGACGAATTCAGCCTATCCAATGTTTTGATCAAGTAACCAGATTTACATTTCTGAGATTATTCTCGACCAAACCGACAGAGTAATCAAAATTATCAACAAAATTCTCAGCAAAGGTCTCAAGTACGTGTTCATCAGTAATTACATCAATGAGTCATGAATATAGCAATCAAACAAGAAACCAGCAGTAAAATATCAGACCGCAATATCGATCGAAGAATTTCAGGGGTAACTAGCGAGGTAACTATAATCAAAATCCCAACTCAAGTAGAGATTTGAATTGTTAATTTGTTTCTTTTGACGGAGGACTTAGTCAAATGCAAAATGATTACAAAGATTACGTAGAAGATAATATTTTATGGGATGAAAACAATAATTTTAGTCAAGAATCTCAATGGACTTAAAGAAGAGCGAATCTAGAAGGGATTAACATCAATGAGTCATCAATTCCTAAAAATAGTGAATTACCTCCTAAAGATTCAAATCAGAGAAGACGGTCAAATGTGATAAATTTGAAGGTATGTTTTAGTGGTAATTATGTAATTGTTACATATATCTAACTCGAAAATCAATCTTGTTCGGAATAAAATGTGTTTTCTTTCAATTATATACTTGATATAATGTGTTATATTAATTAATTAATTTGATTAAAAATATATTTAATAGAAAATCCATAAATGATATGTTTTATGAAAGTGGTTATAATGTGTTGTAATCATAAGTGATTTATCACAATAAAATAAACATGCCATTTTCAATATTCCTAGTCATGATATATCGAGATTGGATATCGATACATCCGTTGAGATTGAAGTATGTAACGCTCTCTAAATATTGGGTAGTGTATTACTCATGGCTGCTGGGGCCGCCTAGAGGTTATATACTGATAGTTATTTGATAACTATGGAGTGACTCACTCGATAGTTTTCTATTGATTAATATAAATAAGGTCAAATAGAAATATCAATATGAAAAAATTACACGGTTTTCTTGTCTTGAGAATACTATTGATCTTCAATGTAAAAGCTCTGCTTTGATTATGATTAAATCGTGGCACGACGTTCATCAAACGACTATAGTTGGGTCGAGTGGAAGCATTGAAAGTGAAACACTATTCAAGAGAGAATTTGTCTTCTCAATCATATAAGGTTAGTATCATGGTCAACTGAAGTTAACTCAAAGTCAAAGTCTATTGCTAGAGCGGTTTGGTTAACAATAATTGTTATTATTAAACCAAGGACTTTATGTTTGGACTACAAAGTTGAATATGGATGATATGTTTAACCATTACCAAATTTCATAAGTCCTGATGTGATATAGTTTTAACGAAGAAAATTGATGTAAATAATTGAAACTGGCGGGTATCGCTTAAAATAGTAAAATTGGATTTTACCGAAAAAATGTATAAGTGATAAATTCGACCAAACCGTCACACTACTAGCTAAAGTGACGTGTAAACGTTAATATTTGAATTGTTCGATATTAATCGCTAACTGAATTTAAACCTGCGAGTCGCACAACCGCATTGGTAGATTCTTTGATATACCATATGATTTAATTGATTTACATTGTTATAAATTAATTAATACTTATGAAATATTAATTATTTGTTTATTTAATGTATTGGGTGCCATTAATATTTTCTAGGTGCCAATAGTAATTAATTAGATTCGTATATAAAAGTTATATATGTACGAATCGATATTCGATATCGACATGCATTTAAATTGGATTTAAATGTGATTAATTACTAATGAGTTTGGAATGATTTAAGGCCTATATAGAGCAAGAAAGGGGCTAAAGATTCAAAAAAGTTGGATTCAGATTTGATAATAGAGAAGGAGTAAATCAAGGAGAGAATATCTCATTTACTCTCTCTATAAAAACCACAATACAACTCATTGGTTAGGTGACTTTTGCTCTCCCTCTCCTCTATAATAGCCACCATTTTCAGCCCCCTTAGGCCAAAGATACCAGATCCAAACATAAAATAAAAAGTCAAAAGTGGTTCTTCAAGCAGTTGCAAAGTTAGAAGCTCGAATCAGGATCGAATCTAGAAAAGGCTGTCAATCAAGGTGCAAATCTAAGGCAGCACTTTTGAGGTAACATCCTATAATCTATGATTATTATGTCATTATGTTAATATAGTTAATTAATATATATTTGAATGAATTTATATGCATAATCGTTGCCATGTTCAATTGTATTGTCACATACATACATACATATACATACATATATATAAATGAACAAATAAGTATATGTAATTATATATCCCAAATTATTTTATTATGTATCACAAATTAATGTTACAGCAAAAAAAATCAAAACTTATTTTTATTTTATTTCAAATATAAAGTGTGTGTATGTATATATATATGTATGTATGTATGTATGCTAACATAACATGTATTAACTAGTATTTTATACACACATACACACACACTCTTACTTTATTGTTTATAGAATATAAAAAACAATTATATATATATATATATATATATATATATATTATATTTATATTATTTTAAATTTTGGCCGTAAGGCATTTTATTTAAATACACAGATTTTAATTATCTTATTAATTATTTAATGCATTTATTATTAAAAATATAAATAAAAAAATCAGTTTTAGAAATTATATGATATAAATATATTTATGATATTTTTATTTAATTACATATTATATATAATATATATAATTTAAATCTATAGATCTAGATCCGTTTTTAAACTGTTTTACTAATTAAACAAAATAGATATTTTGAAAATGACTTTTGAATTTAAAAATTATTAAATTATTCAAAATAAATTATTTTATTTATATTTATGATTTTTTTAATTAATTTTATAATATATATATGTATGTATGTATGTATATGTATAATATATATAAAAAATTAATCTAAATCTATAGATCCAGATTTGTTTTTAAACTGTTTTACTAATTAAACAAACTAGATATTTAAAATGAATTTTGAATTTCAAAATTATTGATTTCTTCAAAATAAATTATTTTATTACAAAATAAATATTCAAATTTTAAAATATTATATATATATGTATACGTATATGTATATGTATATATTTATAATTTAAATTTGTTTTGGATGGTAGTGTGCATATAAACTATAAAGGGCCATTTTGTCCTGCGGTATAAATCCCAAACACTTATATATGGGTATATTATATCGTGTACACATTTGCATGTTGCACGCACACTTACACGTATGTGTGTATTTGATACATATATACACTTTATACGAGTGTGAACCCATGCTACGCACATGGGGATGTGCTAACATTTTTTTCTTAATTTAGATCGTTATTATTTAATCGTAGATTATTGCAAGAAACGTGTAGGCGGACGTCACTCATTTTGAGGAGCAATGGGTGTTTTGCAGTTGTATAAGTTACTGTTTCCTCCTGGTATACAACCGAGTGTATGTTTAAAATTGTAGCTAAGTTGGCATAGTAAACGCCTATGTACATGTAGTTAACTGCAAATTGTGTGCACTAAACGTGGAATCCTGTCTATGACCAAGAATTTAATTTAATTTTTTTTTACTTTAATCAACATGTGCATGTAGTATTTGAACACCGGTCAGAGGTAAATAAATGTTTTGCAACCTTTACGCAATAACATGTAATGGTTAATATGAGGATGGAAACTAGTCAATGATGCAGAGAACAAAGATGTTGGTAAGAAAGTACAAAAGTTGAACACACAGTGCAAAATCCATCACCCAATAACAATTCAAATAGTAAAACTGAAACTTGAATTTAATAAGTACATAACAAAACACTGTACTTTATAAACTCAACACGAGGAACTTTGGAATCTAGTAGTCTTTTATGAGGAAGTTAACTGGAATCTTGGGTTTGCAGTAAAAATCAGGAATTTGACGCATGCTCCTGAAGAAGATTTCATTTCAAAGCAATTCCATATCTGGCAAAAAAAGAATAGCACATCAATAATGTTATATATCGGTGAAGTAATGCACCTAGAAGCCAAATACATAAAGCAAACAAAGAAGTTGTTAATTGGCAAAATACATGATATAAGAATTACTCCAAAAGGCAGAAACAAAGTAAACATGCAACAACCTAATATATCTGATCGCATTGAACTATGATAAGAGAAAATGTAACGATCCTAATTTTGATTAACATTATTTAGGACATTTAATTAGTTAAATTAAATGAAATAATGTAAATGATTAAAGAAATTGAGATTTGAATAATAGAAGGGTAGCCGTGCCTAGTTAAACAATGAACTAAAGGGAATTAAAATGAAATAGGAAAGGCTAATAGATAAGGGCAAAATAGGAATAAGTAATATTCTTATACCCTAAACCCTTATACCTCTTTCATTTTACACGTTCACAAAGTAAAACTAAACAAAGAAGAGGCCGGACACCATTAGGAGAAAGCAAGAGAAAGATAAGCAAAAAATCAAGAGGAAGGAAGCTTAATCAATCTAATTCAAGGAGCAAATCTCAAACTCCTTAATCACAAGCTAAAGGTGAATAATAGATTACATCTCCTATTTTATGATTTTTGGTTGCTAGATTGAGATCCGAATTTATTTTACAAATGTTTTGCCATGTTTTGATTGTTTAAATGGATATATGTGCTTGTTAATGATTTAGGCTATTTCATATAGATTTTATGATAAGAATTGATTTGGAAAATCTATTGAATGACATTCAAATGACTTGCGTTTTTAATATGAGGTTAGAAATATTATTTTAGAGATGGGTTTCAAATTTCATAATTTTCTGAATTATTGTCGATTTATTCTGAATTTTCTAGTGAAGAAAATGATTATTTTGGGTTTAAATTAATTACGGCTATTATATGTTAGCTTTGGGTTAGAAATTTAAATATGTTAGAAAACATATTAAAAGTGATAATTTGGAATTTTTGGAGAATTTTCCCAAGTGTTTTATTAAGTATATAAAATTATTTAAGGTATGAAACTTAAATGTTTTATATGTTTAAAATAGGAGAAGGGGCAATTTGCTAAATGTTTTAAACAAATAATTACTGAACTCGGCAGCACTTTTGGAAAAGATTTTGGAAATTAAATTGGCAACCAATTATATTATGCAAATAAGCACGTTAGTTGGAAAAAAATTACTTTATAAATAAAGAAAACAGTTTTTGTAATTGTTTGTTGTTTCATCACTATCGGCAGCAAGCTTTCGACTTCATGCTTCCGCCTTCGACCAAGTCGAAACTAATTCACATGGTATCAATGCTTTGGTACATAGTGAATTGGAGTTAGGCGAAAGGCATAAGGTCAAAACAGTGCTTTCGAAGGGATCGAGACCTTGTTTCGCTTTCAAATGGAAATGTTGATTGCTTGCTTTTAAAAGAATGCTTTCGAAAGGGTTTAAAGATAGCTTTTGACAGAGGTTACCGCCTTTTGTTTTAAACTAGCTTTCGACAGGGTCAAAACATACGTTGCCGCAATTATACCTTTCGACCCAGTTGAGGCCGTTGCCTTTAAACATGGTTTTGAAGGGGTGCTTTCGATTTTAAAATAAGAGCTGCTTCTCCAATGCTTTTGAAAGGGTCGATGTTGAAACTTTCCACTTTCTTTTACTTAGGAAATCGCTTTCGAAAGAGTGCTTTCGACTTAGTTAATTTAGGACCCTTTGTTCTATTGAAAGGTAAACCCATGGGTTTCGAATAGAATGGTTTTAATAGTTTTGAAACTATGTTCCATAAAGATTTTACTTGAACCCAATGCTTTCGAAAGGTTTAAACGAAGGTTTCGAAGGGGAGGTTCCCCAATGGTTTCGAAAGGTACTTAAAGTGTTTTAAATGGAAGGTTTCCAATTGCTTTCGAAAGGCAAGTTTTATAGTGTTTTGAAAAGAGGATGTCTAAGGTTTCGAAGGGATACCATCAATGATTTCGAAAGCTTGTTATAAAGGTTTCGAAAGGTATGTTTTGGCTTTTCGGCCTAGTGTTTCAAGGTATAGTAGTCAATATGTTTCAAAAGGGGTACTTTCAATGGTTTTGAATGAGTTGTTTAGAGTTTGTAAACAAAGGTTTTGAAAGGTTTACCTTGGCTTTATGGCCTAAATGTTTTTAAGTTAAAAAGGGTTTTAACTTACTTTGGAGGGATAGGCGACCCTCAATATATTTCGTCAACATTGTTTTGAGTAAAGTATATATAATATGGCAAATAGCTTTGAGTAAAGCAAAAGTATATTTTCCTTGTTTAAGTATGATTTAAAAGGTTAAATTAATTTAAAAGGTTTTCAAGGAAAATTTGAGGGGTAGTTAATCCTAAGTAAATGACTTAGATATTAGAATACCAGATGGAACTAGTATAGGGTTGCGCCCTATACATTAGCTATAGCCCCTAGCTAGTTTAGTCCAAAATTCTAGTGTGTAGGGCTTAGTCACAGGTAAGACTTAAATGATGTTACACAGAAAGGAATATATAGAGAAGAAGGATATGTTATTGGTGAGCCTGCAAAACCATTAGGATCAGGAGACCTTGGGAGTTAAGGACAGACCATCCAGAAGTGTGTCTAACAGATGCTGGATTATTTATTTTGTCTAGTAGGCCCTAGTCAGCCAATGGTTAGTAGTTAGCCAAACAAAATTATATTGTTCGGACAGATGGTCGATTTATTACCTGATGTTGAGCATATATAATATTGCTATTATTGTTTTAATCAGTTTGATTAATTGCAGGATTCTGATTTGCAAAAGATATGTTTTAAAGGGATATTAATGAGGGGAAACCCATTCCACTAAGTGTCGTGGTCTCACTTAATATCAGTAAATCGAGATGTAATAGTATTATTCACACCAGGCTTTATGTTTGACTCGAAGTTTATGTTTTTTCCCTTAAACTCTTGGGTGCTCAAAATTAATTTGAGTAGATTGAGAGTTAAGGTTTTTCAGGTTTAGTAGGTGGACGAATAAAGCTTCTGAAGACATGCAGGAGGCAAAGTTAGCTATCTAGGAGTTGCTATTTAGTTTTATTTCCATTGTGATGTATTAAGACAGTTTTTGTCTATTTAGTACTCTGATCATCCAAGGGGGCATCTTCATATGTCGCTCTTGGCATATTTTGCAGTAATTATATTTGATCAAAACCTGGGAATCAATTACGGGATTGTGTAATTTGAATATGAAATATTGTTTTGAAATGTAATCAGAAAAGTTGTTTTAATCTGTGCTATTTTTATTTCATATTCATGTGCTTCTGATATTATAGATACCATTAAAATTACCTTATTTTGTCACCGGAAGTTAATACTATAGATGACGGCATCTGTAGCGCTTAGCTTCGGGCCTCGGGGATGTTACAACTTGGTATCAGAGCATAGGTTTATGAAAAAATTTAAACTTAAAATGATTTTGAAAACATAATCCTAAGGAATTAGAGAAACGATCGGGGTATGGGATAACGCTATAGTAACATACTTGTATTTGCTATATATAAGTATACGCTTTATCTCTATTCTCTCATCTCTCTTAGGCTAATCTTTTGTATCTTACGAAGAATCAAATGCAGATATGGATGCTAGAAGTGGAAGTGTTAACCTTGGTGGGGGAAGCACCACAACTAATGAAAATGCCATACTAAATATCAGGAGGAACCCAGGTCAGGCACAAGCTGCAAATGTGGGTGCTGGAGTCCCGCGAGTTGACATGGGAGCAATGTATTAGTTCTTCGTAAACATGATGCAAGCGGGAGTTGCTGCTGGAGTAGTTGGAGGAAATGCTGGAGGAGAAAATCAGGAAGCTCTGGTGGTTGATACCTATGCCATTTTGAGTAGAGATTATGCTCGGTTGGGAGGAAAGCCGTTTATTGCTACTGAAGACGCAATTGAAGTAGAGAATTCGTTACTTCATTGCGAGAGGATTTTTGCTGATTTTGGGCTTAACGACGAGCAGAAGAGGAGATCCGCTTCTAGACAGCTACAAGGAGTAGCACTGTATTGGTGGAACAGTGTTACTGTTGGAGTCAATGAGGAGACTATGACTTGGGCTGAGTTCAGGAGGAGGTTTGAAGAAAGGTTTATGTCAGAGATTCCTAAGTCTACTCCGCTCAGGAAGTTTGCTGAATTAGAGCAGAGAGATATGACAGTGCTTGAGTATGCAACAAGGTTTGAGGAGCTAGCGAGATATGGCTATGCTACAGTTGATTTTGTGATTAAGAGGAATGAAAAGTTTATTCATGAAGTTAAAGCCTGAGCTTGCTAAGGCCATATTACAGCATATTATGGATCCATGTGATGTTGTTTGGAGATGGCCTTGAGGCATGAAGAGATGCTTGCTTTTCTTGAAGGAAATAAGGAAAAGGAAGCTCAAGGATGGCAGAGTCAGAAGATGAAATTTTTCCATAAGAAAGGAGCTTAGAAGGGTGGAGCTGCTAAGAAAGGGAAGGCAGAGGTTGTTTGCTATAAGTGTGATAAGAAAGGACACTATGCTCATGAATGCCGAACAGGCAAAGGAAAGAAAGTTGCTGAGAATAATGGAGTAAGGTGTTTCAATTGTGATCAGATTGGGCACTATAAGAACCAGTGCAAGGAGCCAACCAAGGATGGGAAAGGAAAGTGTTTGCATTGGAACCAGCTACCTCGAGACCAACAACAGAGGAGAGAAGAAAAGTTGTGTTGGGAGGTACGCTTTTGATTGATGGTGTATCAGTTAGAGTTCTATTTGATACCGGTGCATCGCATTCATTTATATCTCATTATCTGGTAGATAAGCTTAACCTTTAACCCTTATACCTAGTTACTTCCTTAAGGGTTGCAAATCCAATAGGAGGTTATGCAACTCTTGATATGAGATCTGACCACTTAGAGTTTGAATTGTTAGGTCATGTATTTGCTTGCAGTTTTCATGTGTTTGATTTCGCATGGTTCGAAATTAATTTGGGTATGTATTGGTTAAGTAAATACGATACTAGGATATTTTTTCATGATAGGAAAATATCGCTTAGACACCCTGACTGTAGTGGTCGGATCATATACACCGTAGAAAACCCTAGTTTTGAGGTTATTACTTTGTTGGGTGCTGTGGAGGTAGACGACGAGTTGAATCGAGTTTTCGTTGTTAGAGAATTTGCAGATGTCTTTGAACCTGTAGTAGGATTACCACCGAAATGAGCCATTGAGTTTCGGATAGATTTAGTACCCGAGGCAGAACCGGTAAGTATATCGTCAAGTAGAATGACACCTACCGAGATGAAGGAGTTAAAGGTGCATTTGGTGGATTTGGAAGGTAAAAATTTTATTAGACCAAGTAGTTTGCCTTGGGGAGCAGCCGTAGTGTTTGCTAAGAAGCCGGACAGATCGTTAAGGTTATGTATCGATTATCGTAAGTTGAATGAGAACACAATAAAGAATCAAGATATGTTGCCTAGAATTGACGATTTGTTCGACCAGTTGAGTGGAGCCAAAGTATTTTACCAGTTGGATTTAGCAATAGGGTTCCATCAGCTTAGAGTGGCAGAGGATAGTATTCCTTTGATGGTGTTTAGGACCAGATATGGATCATACGAATGGTTAGTGATGCCGTTTGAACTAACTAATGCGCCATCATTCTTTGTAGATTTGATGAACCGAATTTTCCGAGAGCAATTAGATAGGTTCATGTTGGTATTCATAGATGACATTTTGATATACTCTAAAGATGAAAGAGAGCATGGAGTTCATCTTAGAGTGGTTCTTGAGACGTTGAGGCAACATCAACTGAAGGCGAAATTTTCGAAGTGTCATTTCTGGAAGAGGGAAGTGAAGTTTCTTGGTCATGTAGTCTCAGAGAAAGGGTTATCTGTAGATCCGACTAAGATCGAAGCGGTGAATAATTGGAAGAGACCCGAGACAGTGACTGGGATAAAGAGTTTTCTTGGATTAGCTGGTTATTATCAGAGATTCATAAAGGATTTTTCATGGATTGTGGCACCAATGACCAAGCTAACGCGCAAGGATGTGTGTGAGGAAGCATTCCATAAGCTAAAACACTTATTAACGAATGCACCTATGTTAGTTGTTCCAGAAGGGAATCAGGACTTAGTGGTGTACACGAATGCATGTGGAACAGGATTAGGAGCTATGTTAATGCAAAGAGGTAAAGTGATTGCCTATGCATCTCGATAGCTTAGACCACATGAGGTTAGGTACCCGACTCACGATTTGGAATTTGTTGCAGTAATTTTTGCATTGAAGATGTGGAGACATTACCTTATGGGGGAGAGATTTGAGCTATATACGGATCATAAGTCGCTGAAGTATTTATTCTCTCAAAAAGAGTTGAATATGAGTAACAGAGGTGGTTAGAGTTTTTAGTCGCTTATGATTTTGGTATTGAGTACACACCATGAGAAGGCAACAAGGTTGTGGATGCACTTAGAAGAAAACATTAGAATGTAGTGGTAGCAATGATAGCTGAGTGGAAAGATTTAGAAGCATTGACTACATGCAGAGTACAGTGGAGATCCAAGAGTAGTTCTAGTAAGGAAACTGCTATGTTGTCATGTTTAGAAGTTTGACCAATGATAATCGAAAGGATTGCTTCTAAGTAAGAAGAGGATCCAATGTTAGTTGAGAGGATCAGAAAGTTAAGGGATGGAACAGAGAGCAAAGACTTGAAAGATTTCAGTCTTAACCAGAATGGGTGGTTGAGGAAGAAAGGGAGACTGTGCGTTCCGAATGTGGAAAACATTAGGAAGGAAGTGCTTGAAGAGTGCCATCGTTCAAATTTCACTATTCATTCGGGAGGAACTAAGATGTATCAGAATATGAAGAGAAGTTTCTTCTGGGAAGGTGTGAAGAGAGATGTGGGCTTATGGGTGAAATAGTGTTTGAACTATCAACAGGTAAAAGTCAAACATCAGAAACCAAGTGGGTTACTTCAGCCTTTAGATGTTCTAATATGGAAGTGGGATTCTATCTCAATGGATTTTATTGACGGGTTGCCTAGGTCAAATCGAGGAAATGAAAGTATATGGGTTGTAGTGGACAGGTTGACCAAGAGTGACCATTTCATACCAGTCAACTCAACCAGAACGGCACCTGTTTTAGCTAAGTTATTTATGAAGAATGTAGTTAGACTGCATGGAATTCCTAGTAGTATAGTAAGTGATAGAGATGCCTTATTCACTAGCGAGTTCTGGAAGAGTCTACAGGATACTTTAGGTACCAAGCTCAAGATGAGTACCGCTTACCATCCACAGACAGATGGGCAAACGGAAAGAGTTAACAAAATCTTAGAAGATTGTTACGAGCTTGTGTGCTAGATTTTGGAGGATCATGGGAAGACCATATACACTTAGTTAAGTTTTCGTATAACAATAGTTATCAGGCTAGTATAGGGATGGCACCGTTTGAAGCTTTGTATGGAAGGCCATGCAAATCTCCAGTTTGTTGGTTAGAGACCGAGGATAGGTTAGTTCTTGGTCCAGATTTGGTTAGAGAAGCTGCAGAAAAGATTGAGCTCATTCGAACTAGAATGAAGGAAGCTCAGTCTAGGCAGAAGAGTTATGCTGATAAGAGATGGAAAGACTTAGAGTTCTCAGTTTGAGATCACATTTTCGTCAAGGTATCACCAATGAAAGGAGTAATCCGATTTGGGAAATCAGGAAAGTTGGCAACGAGATTCTTTGGACCATTTCCTATCGCAGAAATGATCGAGAAACTCGCATATAGGGGAGAGTTATCGAACAGTTTGGCAGGAGTCCATGATGTTTTTTTATATTTCTCATCTAAGGAAGTGTGTTCGAGACCCTGAGACTACTATATCACCAACTATGTTAGGACTTAGTAGTGGAACCAAATTTGACTATAGCTAGAAAGCCAGTTCGTATAGTCGCGAGAGATGAGAAGAGGCTAAGGAACAAGACAGTCAGATTAGTTAAAGTCCAGTGGAGCGACAACAAGAGAGGCTGTACTTAGGAATCTGAAAGCAGGATTAGAGATGCTTATCCTGACTTGTGTCATGGTATGTTTTACCTTTATGGTTTATTTTGATGAGTGCCTTATCGTAATTTCGAGGACGAAATTCTTTAAGGAGGGGAGTCTGTAACGATCCTAATTTTGATTAACATTATTTTGGACATTTAATTAGTTAAATTAAATGAAATAATGTAAATGGCTAAGGTAATTGAGATTTGAATAATATAAGGGTAGTCGTGCCTAGTTAAATAATGAAGGAATTAAAATGAGATAGGAAAGGCTAATGGATAAGGGCAAAATAGGAATAAGTAATATTCTTATACCCTAAACCTTCATACCTCTTTCATTTTACACGTTCACAAACTAAAACTAAACCAAGAAGAGGCCGACCA
The DNA here is from genome assembly GCA_030737815.1 of Allium fistulosum. Classification (NCBI taxonomy): domain Eukaryota; kingdom Viridiplantae; phylum Streptophyta; class Magnoliopsida; order Asparagales; family Amaryllidaceae; genus Allium; species Allium fistulosum. The sequence goes on from CM060903.1 coordinate 264,893,057, forward strand.
CCATTAGGAGAAAGCAAGAGAAAGATAAGCAAAAAATCAAGAGGAAGGAAGCTTAATCAATCTAATTCAAGAAGCAAATCTCAAACTCCTTAATCATAAGCTAAAAGTGAATAATAGATTACATCTCCTATTTTATGATTTTCGGTTGCTAGATTGAGATCTGAATTTATTTTGCAAATGTTTTGCCATCTTTTGATTGTTTAAATGGATATATATGCTTGTTGATGATTTAGGCTATTTCATATAGATTTTATAATAAGAATTGATTTGGAAAACCTATTAAATAACATCCAAATGACTTGCTTTTTTGATATGAGGTCGAAAATATTATTTTAGAGATGGGTTTCAAGTTTCATGATTTTTTGATTTATTGTGGATTTATTATGAATTTTCTAGTGAAGAAAATGGTTATTTTGGGTTTAAATTAAGTACGACTATTATATGTTATCTTTGGGTCAGAAATTTAAATATGTTAGAAAACATATTAAAAGTGATAATTTGGAATTTTTGAAGAATTTTCCTAAGTGTTTTATGAAGTATATAAAATTATTTAAGGTATGCGACTTAAATGTTTTATATGTTTAAAATAGGAGAAGAGGCAATTTGCTGAATGTTTTAAATAAATAAATACTGAATTCGACAATACTTTTAGAAAAGATTTTGGAAAAGAAATTGGCAACCAATTATATTATGACAAATAAGCAAGTTAGTTGGAAAGAAATTACTATATTAAGGAAGAAAACAGTATTTGTAAGTGTTTGCTGTTTCGCCACTATCGGCAGCAAGCTTTTGACTTTATGTTTTCGCCTTCGACCAAGTCGAAACTAATTCACATGGTATCAATGCCTTGGTATGTAGTGAATTAGAGTTAGGCGAAATACATAAGGTTGAAGCAGTGCTTTCGTAGGGGTCGAGACCTTGTTTTGCTTTCAAATGGAAATGCCGCTTGCTTGCTTTTAAAAGATAACTTTCGACAGAGGTTACCGCCTTTTGTTTTAAACTAGCTTTCGACAGGGTCGAAACATATGTTGTCGCAATTCTACCTTTTGACCCAGTTGAGGTCATTGCCTTTAAACATGGTTTCGAAGGGGTGCTTTCGCTTTTTAAATTAGAGCCGCTTCTCCAATGCTTTCGAAAGGGTTGGTGTCGAAACTTCCACTTTCTTTTACTTAGGAAATCGCTTTCAAAAGAGTGCTTCGGACTTTGTTAATTTAGGACCCTTTTGTTCTATTGAAAGATAAACCCATAGGTTTCAAATAGAATGGTTTTAATGGTTTCGAAACTATGTTCCACAAGCTTTCACTTGAACCCAATGCTTTCGAAAGGTTTAAACGAAGGTTTCAGAGGGGAGGTTCCCCAATGGTTTCGAAAGGTACTTAAAGTGTTGTAAATGGAAGGTTTCCAATTGCTTTCGAAAGGCAAGTTTTATAGTGTTTTTAAAATAGGATGTCTAAGGTTTAAAAAGGTTTCAAAGGGATACTTTCAATGATTTCGAAAGTTTGTTATAAAGGTTTCGAAAGGTATGTTTTGGCCTTTCGGCCTAGTCATTACTAGAAAAGGCTGAAATACCGACAGATCATAGTGACGACTTATGACGGCTCATTTCCGATGGCTTCCGACGGGCTGTCGGTGTCCATCGGAAGTCGTCGGAAATTCGCGATATACAGGCTTCAGCCGAGCCTCTTCTTCCCTATTCTGCAGCACGAAAACCTTAATAAAAAAAACCCCCAAATCCCCTATTCAAGCTTCCAATCACCAATTTCAAGCTTCCGGATCCTCCACGGCTGCCTAATCACACTAATTGCTTTGAATCTCAGGTATAATCTCTTATTTCACGAAAAATCTAATTTTTACCCTAAATCTACATTTGCATAAGTTGATAAATTAGGGCTAATTAATGATTGTAATTGTTTCCAACAGCGTAATAATGGTTTATAATATCCCATGGTATACCTATTTCATATATTATCGTGAAATTTTAAAGAGTATGTATAATTTGTGATTTTGTGTGTATGTGTAAGCCATTGTATATGTGTTGTTTCTACCCTTGTATTATGTTAATTGGAATAAGACATGAGTTGTATCACATCTTGACTTGTATAACAATAATGAATGCACGAGTCTAAAAAAAATCGACGGTATTGGAAAATGACAACAATATTAAAGTAGCCTTATTCAATAAAATACGCGGAACAAATGTGGTAAATTAATAATTTTTTGAAATATATAAATTTAGTAAATATTCTTTTTTATAAACTACTTTTTTTTACGTCCTTTAGAGAGTGTACTAAACTTTTGCGAAGGTAAGTGTACTAAACTTTTATTAATTATTTGATTCATACATAAATATCAAAAAATATTTGGTAAGTAAATAATGTATTAAATTTAAATATACATGCAAAGTCGGAAAGAAACTCTGCAAATAGGAACAAAAATCCCGTCACTCATCGAGGAGGTCAAAGTCATTCCCGCAATATTGCAGGAGTTGGTAAATTTATTAAATGTGAATTGTAAATAGTTATTGTGCTATATAATTTTGAATATACAATAACAATACATAATAATCAATTTCAGGAAGCTGATGCGCAGGGGCTCTTGTCGTATATGGATGTGTTTACCCATACTCATGCCGTCGAGCATGTAAATCCGGACGGGATAGTTTCATATACATGGCACGATGATAAATCGAGAAAGAGACATGTAAGCATATTTTAGTTTATGTGCTATTAGTAATTGTTTTAATTATTAAAGTATAATGAATTAAGATGTCATGATATTAATTTTAACTGCATTTTTATTTGTTCATGCAGGCAAGGTTTATGGAACAACGCCAGAAACTCCTGGAGGATACCGGTCGAGAGCAGCTGATGACGGATGAGGAGGACATTATTTTTGAGTCAGTCATCGATCCACCTTTACGGAACAGGCGCTACGGCTTTGGCAATCAAGTGGTAATGAATAATATAATAAGATATAACAATTTAATAATCTTTTAGTTCTAAAGAACTTCATATCGCTTTAGTTTTAGTAATAAGTTTATAGATATAACAATTAACACATTATGTTGTAACTTTGATAGTAAGATTATAGACTAAATTAAGTAGTTGCAGGCCAACAGACAAAGGAGAGCCAGCCAAACGGCCAGAGTTGATATCGATCTAGCAGAAATTGAAGAGTTGAGAGCTAGGGTGGCACAGTTGGAAGAGCAGAACCGTCGCCAGACCATCGAGATGACACAGCTGCTAGATCAGCGTATTGCTGAGTACATGCAGCAGCATGGTGGCCACTTTCCATCCTCAACTGGATCGGGAGGTTCTGGAGCTGATTGACCGAAGTGATAGGTATGTTTTTTTTGTTTTTTGTCATTGTTTAGTAAGTTTTGATGATACATTGAGTTGGTGGAGTTGGATTTGAAATGTTGTGTATATGGTTTGATGATACATTGAGTTGGTGAAGTTGGATTTGAAATGTTGTGTGTATTGTTTGATGATACATTTGGTGGTAGTAATTCTGACATTTGGGAGTTGATGGTGAGGAGTTGGTGAAGGATTGATGTATATATTGTACAATTAGATGTATGTAAATTATGATAGCGAAGTTTGGTTTGATTTTATATGAATTATGCTTGATTTATTTCTTTATGATATTTGATTATGTTTTTATGGTTTGATTTCATATTGAATATCTGAGTTGGATATATGCTTGTTGAGTGGAATATATTGTGTTTATGGATTGTGGATGAAAGGTGAAAATGCAGCAGAAATATTGAAAAACAGCAGCAGAATTTCCGACGGCTCCCGACGGCCTATAGGGCAAAAAATCCTAACGGCTTGGGGTGGCAAATTGCCGACAACTCCCGACGGATTTCGGCACACACCGTGATCGTCCACGTGTCTTTCGACGGTCGTCTGCAGCCGTCGGAAAATCGATGATGGGCTGTGTCGGGAGCCGTCGGAAATTCTGTTCAGCGACGGATTTTTTTGCAGCGGAATTTTCCGATAGCTCCCAATAGCTTTCGACGGTCGCCGACGGCCATGAGCCGTTGGAAATTGATCTGATTCTTGTAGTGAGTGTTTCAAGGTATAGCGGTTAATATATTTCGAAAGAGGTATTTTCAATGGTTCGAAAGGAATGTTTAAAGTTTTTAAACAAAAGTTTTGAAAGGTTTACCTTGGCCTTATGGCCTAAGAGTTTTTAAGTTAAAAAGGGTTTTAACTTATTTTGGAGGGATAGGTGATCCTCAATATATTTCATCAACATTGTTTTGAGTAAAGTATATATAACATGGCAAATAGCTTTGAGAAAAGCAAAAGTATGTTAAAGGGTTAAATCAATTTGAAAGGTTTTTAAGGAAAATTTGAGGGGTAGGTAACCCTAAGTAAATGACTCGGATATTAGAATACCAGATGGAACTGGTATAGGGTCGCACCCTATACATTAGCTATAGCCCCTAGCTAATTTAGTCCAAAATTCTAGTGTGTAAGGCTTAGTCACAGGTAAGACTTAAATGATGTTACACACGTAAAGGAATATACAGAGAAGAATGGTAGGTTATTGGTGAACCTGCAAAACCATTAGGATCAGGAGACACTGGGAAAACTAAGTTAAGGACAGACCGTCCAGAAGTGTGTCTAACAGTTGTTAGATTATTTATTTTGTCTGGTAGGCCCGAGTCAGCTAATGGTTAGTAGTTTGCCAAACAAAACTATATTGTTCGGATAGATGGTCCATTTATTACCTGATTTTGAGCATATATGATATTGCTATTATTGTTTTAATCAGTTTGATTGTAGGATTCTGATTTGCAAAAGATATGTTTTAAAGGGATATTAGTGAGGGGAAACCCATTCCACTAAGTGGCGTGGTCTCACTTAATATCAATAAATCGAGATGTAATAGTATTATTCACACCAGGCTTTATGTCTGACTCGAAGTTTATGTTTTCCCCCTTAAACTCTCAGGTGCTCAAAATTAATTTGAGTAGATTGAGAATTAAGGTTTTTTAGGTTTAGTAGGTGGACGAATAAAGCATCTGAAGACGTGTAGGATGCAAAGTAGCTATTTAGGAGTTGCTATTTAGTTTTATATCCACTTTGATGTATTAAGACAGTTTTTGTCTATTTAGTACTTTGATCATCCAAGGGGGCATCATCATATTTCGCTCTTGGCATATTTTATAATAATTATATTTGATCAAAACTTAGAAATCGATTATGGGATTGTGTAATTTGAATACGAAATATTGTTTTGAAATGTAATTAGAAAAGTTGTTTTAATTTGTACTATTTTTATTTCATATTCATGTGCTTCTGATATTATAGATACCATTAAAATTACCGTATTTTGTCACCGGAAGTTAATACTATAGATGACTGCAGCATCTATAGCGCTTAGCTTCGGGCCTCAAGATAGGGGACGTTACAGAAAATATTTGTTCGTCATGGAAGGCACAGAAAATGTACCATGAGTAAGATAATTGTACGAATAAGTAAAGTAAAGAAATAACCAGACTTTTTTTTAAATTCAACTGTACCATTTTTCTCCTATCTTTGATACAAACATCTTGCTTTCTATAAGTTGAAAAGACAAAATCTGAGATTGAGGAATGTATTCGAAAAAATGTAGGAAATTTTTTGTGACCATTTTATTGATATAAGCATATGAGCAAAGTTTCGTACTAAGTTGAATTGTATGGTGTGTATTAAGTTGAAAATGAAAGCAGTAAGTTGTGTACCATTTTTGTAGAAGTTGTACGTGGTCATTAAGTTGAAGAAGCTCTTTGTATCCATAGTCATGAACGGTTCATGTGGGTCTAAGCCGACGGTTACCTATGAATGAGGGGAGTGAGTGGTTAGGATGAGTATTTTTCAATTTCCAAGTTTTACTATAATCATAGATAATAACACGCGGGAATGTTAAAATTAATGAGCTCATAGTAGTTTTCATTGCCCAACTATCGTTATTGTAGTACGGGGTGTAGTTTTCAATGGTACTAATCTATCTGCCTAAATCTTGCCGAAATGTCGCGTCATCCCATGGCTGTGCGGATTTAAGCATACATACATATGTGTGTGTATGTATATGTATATCATCAAAATGAGGAAGCAACATATTTGAAAATTTGGAGCATAGCAAAGTGTTGGGTGAATATGTTGGTATGTCTTTTGTGAGCCAGTAATTGTTTCGGTTTTATCCTTGTATGTTGCAGTTTGTCCAAATAGCTAAGGTAATATTTTATTGGCTGCAGCCGCAAAGTACAACATGACATTTAATATTTGTGTTGATGACTAAGGTTGATTTTCAATTTGCAGTCAAAATTGTACCTTATATGGGTTTGTCTCGAGCATAACACCCTGTTGTAACAGGCTAGCCGCTATATGTTCAACGTAGCTATCCACCTATAGGCCAAATGTATAGTTTATGTGGTTCAGTGGAAGTTGTGGAGTAATTTTATTAAATATAGAAATGCACTTACTAGGCCATGTATGTATATTCGTTTTCCTTCTATTTTATGCTGCTGGCTGGTTGTAGACTCTGTAGATGCAACCTGCAATGATAAATTTAGGAGTTAGTAAGGGTAATCTAGTTAATTTTGGTGTGTATTATATAAAGTATTGGTCATTAAACTAGTGTATTTACTTCGATATACGTAGTAAAAAGTATTGACGTCGTAGTAAGTAAAGGAGTTGTTATCAGTTGTACCTTTGGAAGCATGATAGGGTGTAGATGTGGTTTGTCAATGTCCAGCCCAAATTCGTAAGTACCAATTTGATTAGTTGTGTTTATGCGAACCACTTAACATATTCCAGATTATAAATTTAAACGGAATCTACATGGTAGGAAATATCATTATTCAATGTGAGCGGTAAACAAAGTATAGTTAAATTTGCATAAAATGCACATCAAATTGTCATCGGTAGTAAATATCCTATTTCATAAACAGTTTCAATAAACCAGCGTAAAATGTTATAATGCAGCACAAGGGTATCATAACATGAAATGTGTATAAGTAAAATAAATCAGTGCCCAGCTAAAGTAACAGAGGTACATATAAGAAATCAATATATAAATAGATAAATTGGAAAGTTGCACAGAACACAACAAAATACAGGGGAAAAAAGCAAACAGTTAATCTTTGTTTTGTTTAAGAGTTTGATGATTAGATTTAAGAAAAATGTTGCATGGATGGAGCGGTCTGCAACTGAAGGAATTAAGTACATTTTTCTTTATCGTATGGGTCTTTAGTACTGCACCATGATTATCGAATGGCTGTTCAAGCTAAGATTTCAGTTGGATTTGAGTGTAAGTGATTGTGAGTTTATAATTAAAAGGGAATTTATTGTTACTTAATTGTTTTCGAGGTTGAATCCAAGTCTGGTTCCTCCTTCACTTTGTTGTGAATTTTATATGCAGTTAGTTTTTGAAAGCCCATTTCTTGTTGGTATCATGTAGCTTTTACATGGAACATGAAATCACGTTTGATAATTGAGTTGAAAATTTTATCAAGTGACCAGCATTGCCTCCCTAATGAATTAAAGATTGTTAACGTTGTTATTATAAATTTACATATGACTTTACTATTGGAACTGGACCAGCCCACAGTGGAAGTTATGGGTGAATTTCAAAAAAAATTACCATATTGGATCTTTATTGGGCCTATAAAATCTAATTTATTTAAAAAACTTCTAAATTTAATTTAGATAAAATCATATATTTCATTTAAATTCATAAATTGTTGATAGAAATTTATTTAATTTATTTTCAATTTATATATAAGTATACAAATGTATCATATACATATGTGTATATGTGTGCATGTGTAACATGATATTCCATGTAAGGTATAACATGCCCGTATATAGATATTGAGATCGATATACATCGCAACAGACATGTTAGCTCATCCTATATGTATGTATTGCATGTTGTCCATATATATATATTTGGACTAACTATATATAAAAATCCAAGTGTTTGTGTATATAAATTATGAGACAATATTATAAATATATTTATACGTAAATTATTTTACTAAGTATTAAATAAACACACACATATATATATGCAAGATATAAGTTTATTTTTTTGTTAAATATATATATGTACATGTATGTATTAAAGTAAAATAATTAAATATACATAACAATATGTACATATAAATATAAATATAATAATTAATGTACATATGAGTTAGTATAGTTTATACAAATATCTAAATTACAAAATGAAAGAAACCCAAAACATTCCAGATCGAATACACAACAGATCCAAATTTAATTGTAATTTATTATATTAGTATATATATATATACTATGAATTAATTAGTTAAACAACAATAAATAAATGATAAAAAATATTTATTTTTTAAATATTTCCAATTTTAAAATTTCAAAAAAATCAGGAATGATATTTTAAAGCTTACGAAAAAACTTCAGATTTTTCTAAGTTAAATTTAATTTTTTATTAATTAAATACTTTTTGCCGAATTTAAAATGATTTAAAAAATGAAAAATGGTTTAAAAATTCTGATTTTTTGACTAAGAGCTTCTACAATGAAAATTAATTTTCGAAAATTTAAAATCAAATTTTCGAAACATAATTTATTTTATATCAATTTATTAATTCGTACAAAAATTAAATGATAATAATAAATAATTACCAAAAAATTATTTTCGATCACTAAAAATCATAATTGATGTAAATACACATTTGAAATTTTTTAGTTCAAATGTTTATGTGATATAGTTGTATAGTTTAATACAAATCATATAAATAAATTAGTTAACATATTACTATATGTATATATTAATTAATAAAACATTAGTGAATAAAATATAATGGTTTCGGCTGTGTATATCAGATCTTTAATGAAAATTTTGTTATTTCATTTTTATTTTTTTATTTGATAAACATATACACATAACCAATCAATATGTGACAACTTTAATATGTAAAGGAATCTCACCTAACTAACAATACAATAATTATATATATATATATATATTATTATCCAGCCTTTTGGCTAGGTAGTATTCGAACAGACTTAAACAATCGAATCGGACGAGTGAATGATGGAGAAATGACCCAATGACTTTGGGAATATCATAAAAGGCAAGAAAAAGGAAATACGAAAAAAGGAGGGAAAAGTTGAAAGTTCAAGGTTTTGAAAGAGCCGACTCAAAGCAAACCTACAAAATCCTCAAGTCAGATTCGAAGCTGAATGACATTGGAAAAAACTCCCAACGCGACCCAAAGCAATCCATAAAAAACCCCAAGCACGACCCAGAGTGGACTTGGTACCAACCCCTAGACTTGACTCGGTACCGACTCCTTAAAACTCGAGTCAGACACATGGAAATCTTGGGTCGGACTCGGGTCGGACATACAAAAATCCCGGGTTTGACTCCAAGTAGGCGAAGGTAAACTCAGAACACGAAAATCTCAGAGAATCTTTAGGTCAAACTCCAAGAAAACACTCAAATTTCTCGGGTTGGACTCCAAGCAAGTTCAACCAAAGCCAAACCAACACAAATCGAGACAACACAACAATGGGATACCCCAAGTCGGTGCCGACTCCCAAATTTAGCTTGGGTGGACCTCATCTTCTTCTTATATGCCAATCTTGATGTCGAGAGCCTATTTCCGGATTGTTTTACTGATTCAATGCAATTCTCCATCGATATCCGCGAACTCCTGAATGAATAACTTTGTTCCTCTACAACTCCATCAATATCTCCAAAAAATACCTAGGCGACTATGCAAACAAGGCTTGGATTCATAACACGAACATCGAGAGGAACCACTACGAGGAGTCGTAGGGCCCCATTCCCCTTCTTTTGGGATCGGTACTGATTCGTACTGATCCCCTATATAGGATCCGGTACCGATCCCTATACTTAGCACGTATGAGGTCGGTTTTTCTAGGGGACTTCCTCTTGGCAAAGAGCTTCTGTAGGCGAATTTTGAGGAAGATATTTGGTTGTTTACCCCTATAAATATACCAGGCAAGCTCCATCATAGGGATCTTCTCTTTTTCGGCTAACTCCCCGCTAAATAGCCATTAAAATTCATTGTAATCAAGGACCAAAAGGGATCCCAAACACTTGTAATCATAAATTAGTGGAAAACTAATAGAGAATCACTCAAGTGGACATAGGCCAAGATTGCCGAACCACTATAAATTTGCGTGTGCTTGTTTTTACTTTGTTTTCATTTTACATTCTTCATTCTCTACTCTTTTCTCTTTTGGGTGTTTGTGCCATTTTTGTGCAATCATCCTAGTTCTTTCACTAAGAACCCAACTCTCAGGCTATTTGGATCCTTGTTACTATTAGATTGCCTAAAATCCAAGGAAGAGATCCAATTTCTTCTCAACTAGTTTCCCTACCATTTAGATTTGAACAAAGTCTACAGGAAGCTATCTTCAATGGCCCCCGGGAAAGATAAGGCCGATGCTTCCTCAAGAACTGCTGATGAAGCAGACAATACTGATTTGAACATTCTGGAAGGAGGCACTGTAACATCCCCTATCTAGAGGCCCAAAACTAAGTGCTACAGATGTTGCAGTCATCTATAGTATTAGCTTCCGGTGACTAAATACGGCTATGTTAATGGTATCACTATTATCAGAAGCACATGAATTTGAAACACAACATAGATTTCAAAACAACTTTTACTTCATTACATTTAAAATAGATGTTCCATATTCAACTTACATAATCCCAATACGTTCCCAAGCATAGATAAAATATACTTAATACAAAATACGCCAAGAGCGGTATATGAAGATACCCCATTGGATGATCAGAGTCATATAGTCATAATAGACTTAATATAAACACAGCGGAAATACAACAAACATAAAACTGCAACTCCTAAATAGCTATCTGTTTGCCTCCTGCATGCCTCCGGTAGCCTTATTCGTCATCCTACTAAACCTGAAAAAGACCTTAACCCCTCAGCCTACTCAAATTAATTTTGAGCACCCGAGAGTTTAAGGGGAAAACATAAACTTCGAGTCAGACATAAGCCTGGTGTGAATAATATTATACATCCCGGAATAATTATGTTAAGTGAGACCATGCCGTTTAGCGGAACGAGTTTCTCCTCACTAACATCCTTTTAAACATATCTTTGCAAAACCTTTCATAAAACCATATACTCTGCTCCTGCATCCACAATGGTTAAATACTGTAAAGCAATCATTATGTGAACATACATAATTATCAGGTGATAATGAACTGTCTGTTCAAACACACAAGTTTTGTTTGGATAACTTTTAACCTTTGGCCGACTCGGGCCTACCAGATAATATAATCAAAATTAACCTAACACCTGTTAGATATTCTTCTTCTGGATTATCTATCCTTAACTATATGTTAAACATTTCCCATCTGGATGGTCTGTCCTTAACTATCTGTTAAATACTTCACTTCTGGACGGTCTATCCCTAACTTAATCATCTCTAAGGTCTTCCCGATCTAAATAGTTTTTCGGACTCACCAATAACCTATCTGTATACAAACATATATTCCTTTTGGTGTGTAACCATAATTTTAGTCTACCTGTGACAAAGCCCTACACACTGGAATTTTGGACAACAATTAGCTAGGGCTATTAGCTAATGTATAGGGCTCAACTCCATACTAGTCCCATCTGGTTTTCTAATATCCGAGTCATTTTCACTTAAGGATCCCCTCCCATAAGTTTCCTTGAAAACATTTTCAAAATGATTTAAAACCTTTAAATCAAACTTAAACAAGGAAAAGTATACAATCTTTATACTTTACTCAAAATCATATCACCATGTCATATATATTATTTACCCAAAATTTAGTTGATGAAAACATTTAACCATTTGAAAGAACCTTTTTTAAAACTTTTGAAATCCTCTCTTTCAAAATCAAACATTAAACCTTTCGAAACTATTCTCCAAACCGTTCGGAACCATTGAAAAGCAAACCTTTCGAAAGCTATAAAACTTTGGACATTCTTCTTTAAAATCACTTTAAAACATTGCCTTAGAAAAACCTTGGAAAATCTTCCATTTAAACCTTTCGAATCCATTGAACTAAACCTTTCGAAATCATTCAAAACAAACCTTTCAAAACCATTCAATATAAACCTTTCGAAACCATTCAATATAAACCTTTCGAAACCATTCAATATAAACCTTTCGAAATCATTGGATTCAAACCTTTCGAAATTGTTCAATAAACAAATCTTTTGAAACCATTCAATATAAACCTTTCGAAACCATTCACTTAAACAAACCTTTCGAAATCATTGGAAGCAACCTTTCGACTAAGTCGAAAGCTCTGCTTCGAAAGCTTTAAACATATCCTTTAAAAAACTCTTTCAAAAGCTTTGGGTTTTACTTCAATTTATAAAACAAGGGTGAATCACCTAAGTCGAAAGCTTCCTTTCGAAAGCATGGAGAAGCGAATAGTTTTTAAAACAAGTAAAAATTTCATCTTCGTCGAAAGGTTCAAAACAAAACATTTATAAAGTGGCAGTAACCCTTCGACTGTGTCGAAAGGTTTCAAAAAAGAATAGCGCTAAACAGCAGTAACCTTTCGACTATGTCGAAAGGTTTAAAACCTTTACTTTAAACATTTGACCTGGTTGAAAGCAACCCAGTCAAAAGCTCTTATTCGAAAGCAAAGCAGGTGAAAGCTTTTGGTTTATACAACAAACATACCTCAACCTCTTTGGCCATCAACCCTTCGACTTAAAACCCTTCGACTCTGTCCAATTCATTTCATACCAAGTAGCTTGATACCATATGCATTGGTTTGACCTTGTAAAAAGCTTATAACCTCTTGACCTTGTCAGAAGGTTTGGGTCAGAAGGTTTATTGCCGTAAAGGCTGAAACATGTAAAAAGTGTGATTTCTTCGTTTTTAACTTAAAAAGGGAATCTTTTCAACTAACCTGCCTTTGTTTGTCAAATTCTCATTGGTTAACAATTACTTTTCAGAAATGTGCTGCCACTATTTTAAAAATTAAATAATCATGTTTTTTACAAATGCCCCTTCTCCTTAATTAAATATATAAAACATTTAAGTCCCATACCTTAAATAATTTTATATATCCATCAAAACACTTAGGAAAAATATGGAAAAATTCCAAAAAATCTGTTTTAATATATTGCCTAACATATAAAAATTTCAACTCTAAATAATAATTATTTTAGCCAAAAATAATCTATAACCCAATAAATAATTTCTTTCACTAGAAAATTAATATAAAATCCATATTAATTCAGAAAATTATGAAAATCGAAACCCATTTCTAAAATATCATTTCTGACCTATATTTAAATTTTCAAGGCATTTGAATGTCATTAAATAGGGTTTTCATGTCAAACATATCATAAAACTAACATGAACATATATAATCCATCAACAACACATATATATATATATATATATATATATAATTTTAATCATCAAAACATGGCATATACTTGCAAAATCATTTTGGGTCTAATCTCAAAACCGAAAACTAAAAGAAATTGGGATGTAATAATTATTCACCTTAGCTTTGATATATAAGATGTGAGATTTGATGTTGATTTAGTTGATTAATTTCCTTCTCTTGAATCCTTGCTTTAATCTTCCTCTTGAGGATGAAAATGGTGTCCAGCCTTAGTATTTTTAGTTTGATAAAAATGAGAATGAACGTGAGTTCTATTTCCCAAGGGTTTAGGGTATAAGCTCCACCTATTTCCCATATTGCCCTTCTCATATCCTAACACATTAACTTAGGTTATTTAATTTTAATTTGTACACTAACATGGCACGGCTACCCTTAGCTAATCAATTATCAACTTATTAATCTCCACATTATTTGTTTAATTTACCCAATTAATTATTCTAAATAATGTTATATAAATATGGGATGTTATAGACTCCCCACCTTAAAGAATTTCGTCCTCGAAATTACGATAAGGTACACAACAAAAAAATCAAAGGTAGAACATACCATCAAACAAATCAGGGTAAGAGTCTCTAATCCTGCCCTCCGTCTCCTAAGTACAGCCTCTAGCATCGTTACTCCACTGAACCTTTACTAACTTGACTGTCTTGTTCCTCAATTTCTTCTCATCACTAGCCACAATCTGAATCGGCTTTCTAACTATGGTCAAATCCTATTCTACCACTAAATCTTCTAACACTGTAGGTGCTATGGTAGTCTCTAAAAGTGAGTGCAGATTAAGGATCTCAAGGGTAATTTAATACTAGAGGGGGTGAATAGTGTTTAATGGATTCTAAGACTTATATGGACTAATTTAAAAATTATGATATAAACAAATGCAGAACTTAATCACAGAACAACCATAGAATCAAACACAGATGCAGAAAGTAAATAAAAAGCACTAAAAGGAAAGAACACACCGGATTTTATACTGGTTCGGAGTTACCCTACATCCAGTCTTGTACCAAGGCAAACACCTCATACAGATTTTTATTATACCAGTGTCAAGATTACAATCCTCAATTTCTAAAGGTCTTGAGGTACCCTCCTGTCTCTCGAGTCCGGGGCAAACTCTCTTGATTTACGGGCCACAAGATCACCCAATTGATTTCCAGGCACAACCACACCTTATAGAGAGACTCGATAAACTTTTGATTACAAATTGATCCTATAACTCTGAATAGCACTTTGATCTTCGAGAGAGGGCAGAGAATCAAACAAGAATGAGATTCTAATTTGATTCACTTGAGAATTCGGCAGAATTTCGGCACGATCTTAAAAATATGGAAATTTTAGAATATGGTTTTGTGGAGAAGAAGGAGTGAAGAAAATAAGAAAATGGTTAGTTAAAAAATTCGTTTGCGAAGGCTATTTATAGACCAGTAACGGTCATAACCATTCATGAAGAGATTTAAACGAATAGACACTTCTTTTGAAAATTGAAACTTTTGAATTTAACGGCCACCATGTCAACATGGGGTATCCCATGATGTCGACATCCCTTAGTTAAAAACAATGTAAAATTTGTTTTGAAAACGGTATTGACAGGAAAACAAGATGAAATGATTCTGGAGTAAAATAAACTAATTTTCCTATGTTTTAAAATAAAGAAGAGTAGAAAAATATATTTTTAGAATGTATATATAAATTTGATTTTAAATCTCAAGTATATATATATTATAAGAGAATATTTAAAAGTTAGAAGATAGTTTTAAAAACAAACGAAGTTTAAAACAAGAGTTTATTTAAAAACAAAAACAAAGAATATTTTAAGGCTAAAACATCCTTTTGAAAATCATTTGAAAAGATAATTTTTAAGGCTAAAACATTTTGAAAAGCAGTTTTGAAAATCATTTTGAAAATCATTTTGAAAAACCATTTTGAAGTAGTTTTGCAAGCTTCTTTCTGCAGAATATCTCATCACATCAGGACTCGAGAACTTGTACAAAACCAGGATGTTCGTGGGTTTGTAAGCCACTTGTCGTAGGTTTGTAAGCTACTTGTCGTGGGTTTGTAAGCCACTAAGAAGTTAGAAATGGGTTCCATTCCAAATGAAATTTGGAATGAAGATTTCTGTGCTATTATGAGGTTTTAACAAAAACTAGACACATATCTTGAAATCTTGATCTTGATACTCTAGAGTCTTCAATCTTGAGTCTTGAGTCTTTATATTGATCAGTCTTCAGTAATCAATACCTGCATATATATATATATATTTTGCATAGTTCCTGCATATACATATCTTATCTAGACAATAGTGTTAGTATATATTTTATAATAAGATAAGTTAAAAAGGTTGTTGTCATCAAAACCAACATCTCAGTTCCTAACAATCTCCCCCTTTTTGATGATGACAACCTGTATTTATAAAATATACTTACCATACCATAACTCCTATCATAACTCCCCCTTACTCCATGACCCCCCTTACTCCAATCATAACTCCCCCTTACTCCAAGCCAACTACTATTTTATAACTTCTCCCCCTTTGTCATCAACAAAAACATCTTACTAATAAATTCCATGAACTTGATATAAGATAATCAACCATAATACAATAGAGTAATCCATATATAAGTGTAATAAGTTCTAAGTGTGATCATAAGTATGAAATGTGATCATAAATGTGAAATGTGATCATGAGTGTGATCATAAGTGTAATCCAGAAGTAAATCATTCATCATCCAATCATATTTACAGTAATTATTCAATCCAATCATATATACAAACCACACCAAATGTTTTAAATAAGTCAAGTCAATCAAGTTTAAAACACACCAATCAAATCAAACAAATAATATACAAGATGACTAGACATTCCTTGGTACTTCCACCCATCCATCTTCTCTAAAGATAGGGTCTGCTTTGATGTCATCCTATTCTTCTTTATCTTTGTCGAGAGTGACTGGTGGATTTCCTTCGAGGTCGTCCTTGTTAAGGGCTGAAATCATCCAACGAAGGGCATCGAAATGTCTCTCTTGCTCCTTGATCATTTGCATTTGACTCAATTCTAAGTGGGGCTGATTACGAAGTATGAATGTAAGGATATTCTTGAAGGAAGTGAGAGTTTCCTTAATATTATCACTTAGATTCTTAATCGGAGAAGCCATAATTCAAGAAGTAGGAAGAAATATGGAAGGGAGTGACTAGAAATGAAGTTTGATAATTTATTCTGGAAGAAACATGTATAAATAAAGGTAGAAAGTCGTTTAAAATGAATAGACACAAGTTAGTTACATGAAATTAAGATTTGAAAGTGTAACTACTCTCTACCCGTTGCATGTCGACATGGGATGATGGGGGATGTCAACATGCCTCTGCCTAAAGTGACAATTTTCTTTGTTTTGAATATTATGAACAAATCTATGCAACTAAAATTTGTATAATATTAAAAACAAGCAATTACAGAGAGAAGTGAAGTTGAATAACATGAAATAAAAGATTTCATTAATGATTCTAGTCAACATTACATAAAATAATATAATATTAACTAAAATAAAGGAAAATACATGGATAGAACTTGAAGCAAACAAGATAACATGAACTAAAACTAATTAGATGAAGATGAAGAAGATGATAGTCCAAGCTTTCTACTAACTTTCCCGATGAACTTGTGGATTTTAGTGGAAATCTTATCCATTTTTTTACTCATTGATCTTTTGAGTGTCTTTTGATTTTCCACTATAATTCTTTGATTATTGAGTATGGTCTTATTGGATGGATTAGCGGCATTATTAGTAGGATATTCAATACTCTCTAAGGAAGTTTCTTGATCTTCCTCTTCCTCCTCTTTAATTTCCATTCCTTCTCTTCCTCTTCTTCTTCTTCTTCCTCCATTTCTTCCATCTCTTCGTGAGCAAGCCTTTCTTCCTTTTCCGTATGTGTTTCATATGGTTGAAACACTAATGGAATTTGCATAAGGGAAATGTTTCCATGGTTGAACACTTTTCTAGTTATAAATTCTTCCCATTTGAAATCAATTCCAAAGTAATTAAAAATCCGAGTGAGATAAACTCCATGATATAATGTGTTTTCACCCATAGTAAAAATCTTGGGCCTTAGCTCATCCAAAATAACTTGAGCCCAATTGATATCATAATTTCTAAAAATTGCAAAAAGAGCTTTGCAAACTTTCAAAGTTGGGTTGTTGTAGTTTCCCGATCTTGGTATAAGGGTGTGTTGAATAAGAAGGTTAACAATTCTTGCTTTTGGACAAAAATAACGATTTTTGAATTCAAAATTGTCATCCCCTTTAAAGATGTGATGAAATGTCTCTCGATCATTTTCATTTATTTGAAATTCCGAGAGATTCATTCCGGTATACTTGCATCCCAAAATATTTCCTAAAATTTCACAATCCAAAACTATTTGTGTTCCTTTAACACTACTCCAAATTTGTCCATCTTGCCCGTTATAAAAACCACAATTCAAATTCGCATAAAACATCTTAACAAGATTTGGATAACATACAAAATCATTTTGTTTGTTATCTACTACACTAAGAATAGAACATTGTTGAAAAAGATTTTCAATTTCATAAGAAGGAAAATCTTCAAAAATAGCAAATTTCCCCATATGAATTTTACCAAAGTTTACATAGTTGATGTAAGCTTTGATAGCTTCTGGGTCATTAAAAAGAAAGTTTTTGATAGCTTTTGGAAGCCTAATGGTGTTAGGAGTGCTTGAAGTGGCCATTGAAGAAGTTTGAGAGGAGTTGAAGATAATAAAGATAAATTTGAAATTTGAAATAAAAGTGAAAAGTGATGATAAGGAGAGTGAATTAAATAGAGATTCTATAGACATGTTCTCTGGTCAAGAGGCATCTTTCTAGAGCATTGAAGTTGGTGAAAAGGTGGAGGGAAATTCAAAAGTTTGAATTAAAATTTTGAAATCAAATTTCTAAGGGGCATGTCGACATGGGGTATCCAGGTATGTCGACATGTGCCTATTGAATCAAAGGACAAGTGTCTATTCCTAATTTCTAATAAATGTATATATTATATCCTATATTCTACTTATATAATTCCTGTGATAACATAAATATAATAATACTTAAATATTAATAATTTAATTATTAAAATAATATTATTTTTGAAAATTTTGAATTTAAAATTCAAGGAATTTAAAAAAATCAAGCAAACAAACAAGCATCCATTCAAACAAGAAAAAATTAAAAATAATGTAAACGCGTACCTATTTTTAGATCCATACTCCCATCGTCGTCTGATTCGTGAATAGTAGTGAAACACATATTTGAATTATCCGTCTTCTTTTCATCGTCACTGGATGATGAGTCTAAGTCATCAAGAGTTGCTGTGTATGCTTTCTTTCTTTTCCTTGACGAATCATTGTTTGGAGGGAACAACTGTTTATCTGGATACGAACAATCTTTCCTATGGTGCCCGACTTTATTGCAATTGTAGCATCTATCATTGTTGACGTTCTCCGTATTATTTCTGGAATTCCTTTGATCGTTTCTTTTGTAATTATTCATTTTTTTATATTTTAGGAATTTCCGAAAGTTTCTTATCATGAAAGCAATCTCCTCATCACTGTCTGGTTCCGAACCTTCAGTTGTTGCATTGAATGCTAATGACTTCTTTTTTGTAGCCTTGTTTTCTCTTCTTCCTTGCAGTTGAACTTCATATGACATCAGATTCCCAATCAATTCTTCTATTTTCATTAGACTAATATCATTTTCTTCTTCGATTGCAAGTGTCTTTTGATCCCATTCTGGAGTGAGTGAATTTAGAATTTTTCCGACTTGGTCTTCCTCTGAAAAGCTTTTTCCCAGTGCAATTAGTGAATGAACAATATCTTGAAATCGACAATACCATTCGAAATGGACTCATTTGCACGCATTTTAAACAATTGAAACTAATTAGTTAATATGGAAATTTTAGTCTGTTTAACTTTGCTTGTTCCTTCATGAGTAACTTGCAAAGTTTTCCAGATTTCAAATGCAGACTTACAAACAGACACTCTATTAAACTCATTCCTATCTAGTGAACAAAATAATATATTCATGGCCTTTGAGTTATTTTGTGCAACATTCTTTTGCTCGGTAGTCCATTGGGAAAAATCGGTAGTTGGTTCAACATACTCAGTTTGTGTGATATTCCAAGTGTCTAATCCTACGGATTGTAAATAAATTTTCATTCTACAAGCCTAATATGCATAATTACTGTCATTGAAAAATGGTGGTCTGACAGTAGACCGACCTTCTACTAATGAACTAGTGTTAGTGTTAATAGAACTAGTGCCAGAGTTGACATTACCAGTGTTGGTAGCCATTAAAACAATTTTCAAGTTTCAGATTATGAAAACTATGAAAAACTTGCTCTGATACCAATTGAAAGTGAGTGCGGATTAAGGATCTTAAGGCTAATTTAACACTAGAGGGGGGGGGTGAATAGTGTTTAATGGATTCTAAGACTTATATGGACTAATTTAAAAATTATGATATAAATAAATGCAGAACTTAATCACAGAACAATCACAGAATCAAACACAGATGCAGAAAGTAAATAAAAAGTAGTAAAAGGAAAGAACACACCGGATTTTATACTGGTTCGGAGTTACCCTACATCCAGTCCTGTACCAAGGCAAACACCTCATACAGATTTTTATTATACTAATGTTGAAATTACAATCCTCAATTTCTAAAGGCCATGAGGTACCCTCCTGTCTCTCGAGTCTGGGGCAAACTCTCTTGATTTATGGGCCACAAGACCACCCAATTGATTTTCAGGCACAACCACACCTTATAGAGAGACTCGATAAACTTTTGATTACAAATTGATCCTATAACTCTGAATAGCACTTTGATCTTCGAGAGAGGGCAGAGAATCAAACAAGAATGAGATTCTAATTTGATTTACTTGAGAATTCGGTTGAATTTCGGCACGATCTTAAAAATATGAAAATTTTAGAATATGGTTTTGTGGAGAAGGAGTGAAGAAAATAAGAAAATAGTTAGTTAAAAAATTCGTTTGTGAAGGCTATTTATAGACCAGTAACGGTTATAACCATTCGTGAAGAGATTTAAACGAATAGACACTTCTTTTGAAAATTGAAACTTTTGAATTTAACGGCCACCATGTCGACATGGGGTATCCCATGATGTCGACATCCCTTAGTTAAAAACAATGTAAAATTTGTTTTGAAAACGGTATTGACAGGAAAACAAGATGAAATGATTCTGGAGTAAAATAAACTAATTTTCCTATGTTTTAAAATAAAGAAGAGTAGAAAAATATATTTTTAGAATGTATATATAAATTTGATTTTAAATCTCAAGTATATATATATTATAAGAGAATATTTAAAAGTCAGAAGATAGTTTTAAAAACAAACGAAGTTTAAAACAAGAGTTTATTTAAAAACAAAAGCAAAGAATATTTAAGGCTAAAGCATCTTTTTGAAAATCTTTTGAAAAGATAATTTTTAAGGCTAAAACATTTTGAAAAGCAATTTTGAAAATCATTTTGAAAAACCATTTTGAAGTAGTTTTGCAAGCTTCTTCCTGCAGAATATCTCATCACATCAGGACTCGAGAATTTGTACTAAACCAGGATGTTCGTGGGTTTGTAAGCCACTTGTTGTAGGTTTGTAAGCTACTTGTCGTGGGTTTGTAAGCCACTAAGAAGATAGAAATTGGTTCCATCCCAAATGAAATTTGGAATGAAGATTTCCGTGATATTATGAAGTTTTAACAAAAACTAGACACATATCTTGAAATCTTGATCTTGATACTCTAGAGTCTTCAATCTTGAGTCTTGAGTCTTTATATTGATCAGTCTTCAGTAATCAATACCTGCACGGGAATTGAGAACCAACCCCAACTAAGGCATGGGGGTCGGTACCAAACCCGTTAAGGAGTCGAGGCTGAGCCTACAAACAAGGATTCGGGTCTTCGATTTGGTGACGGCATGTAACATGAGTGCACTGTGACTGACCAGGGCGTCTGAAGTCGAGAGTTGGCTGTTGAATTGCTGCTAAGGAATGAACACAGAGCTGCTGGGCACATGGTTCTTCCAGATTTAGGAGAACTTAGGAGACGAGGCACGTATCGGGATCGTTTATCGAGCCAAGCACAAGGAATAGATTACGATTGCCATAACTCGACAGGTTTTTAAGAGCCGAAATTGGCTGAGGTGGTAAGGCAACTTGTGAGAGAAAGTCAAGGCCAAACTAACGATGACTGGGGTACTTCGCCTAGTCAAAATCCTTCACTAAAGCCATTCTGCGTGAAGAGTATCCATGGAGATTCACTATGCCAACCATATTGGCATTTCAGGAAGGACTGATCCTAGACAACATCTCATGAAGTATGAATAGTATATGGACTCCACTAGAGCATCAGATACAATAAAGTGCAGCTGCTTCCCAATCTTATTAGAAGGAGTGGAGATCATGTGGTTTACTCAACTACCACCTAGGTCCATATCTTCTTTCAATTACCTGGCAAAGAAATTCATCGAGTAGCTTAGAATGGAGGCGACTTGCCCCAAGGATGTCATGCCATTGTCTAACTTATTCCAAGGATTGGGGGAATCGCTCAAGGACTTTTTACAAAGATTTAATACCGCTGTGACTGAGGTAAGCAACCCTCAAGGCAACATAATCTTGATGGCTTTGATCAGGAGGATCCACCCCGATACAGACTTTGATGAATGGTTATCGAGAAAGCCTCCTGCTACTTTGGATCATTTTTTTAAAAAGGTGGTTTGGCACTTGCGCAAGAAGGAGGCTCTACGGACCAGATAAGGAAATAGAACAGGCCATCCGGCCGAAGGAATTCAGAACAACATTGTCGTGAAATAGTCCAGAGTGAGTCTTGGGAACATTGATGTGAATGTACAAAACAAGAATAGGAATCAGTGCAATGGCCGCAACAGGGCTCCAAACGAGAATTTGGAATATATGAGACGACTAAGAGTCCCGACATTTGACACATATACCCCCTGAATGATTCTAATGAAAACATATACTTAGCCACTCGCGCCTCGGAGCTATACAGGAAACCAACCCCGAGAGAATCGATCGAAAGTCAAAGGAAGTCTGGAAAGTTTTGTAGATTTCATGAGACCTATGGTCATGACACAAATGAATGCAGACACCTCTGAGATATGATCGAAGAGCTGATCTGGAACAAAAGGCTCCAACAATTTATGAAAGCCCCATAGCATGGCGGGCAGGGAACATTCGACCCTCAACGAGGACATGCCGCTTCTAGTGCTGACAAACCTAGGCGGCCTAAAATAAGATTGGTTATAAACTAGACCGCTAATGGTCTTCTTCCAGCTAAGAAGGGTTGGAGCAGAATAGAGTAGCAATCATCTATGATGCTACTTCACTTGAGAATAAGACTTATTTCTATTTGTTTGGAACTATTTCATAAGACAGACTCTATTATTTTCTATTTTTAATGGATTTGCTTTCCACTTACGCAACTTTGTCTTTGCATGCCATATGAGTCGTGAAATGCGACCGACTCGAATGAAACTTCATATGAACAATACGGGTACCTAGAGCTAGGTGCCCACCAAATCTTAATGACCCATCGCCTGACCTTGGAGCTTTATCGAGATAAGTGTGATTTGACCGCTCCTTAGCCAACTCTTGCCTCTGACTCGGGAGCAAGACCGTGGTTTAAAGTGGATGTGACTCGACCATCCACTCTCAAATTCATGCTCGGAATTTTTGCCAAAACACTTACGCATTGCCTGAGGCTCAACATGCTCGAAATCCAATCCAACACGGATGTGACAAGACCGTCCATGCATTACCTTTTGCCCTCCATGCGGGGCCCAAAACATATTCCGATATGGATGTGACTGACCGTCCGTCTCTTAATCCTTTTCCCTTGACCTAAAAGGGTGGGCACAAAACATAACCCGAGATGGATGTGATTGACCATCCATCTACTGGCCCTTTCCCGACAGAGGGGAACGAAACATAATCCGAGATGGATGTGACTGACCATCCATCTCCTAGCCCTTTCCCTTGACCCGACAGGGAGGCACAAAACATAATCCAAGATGGATGTGACTGACCGTCCATCTTCTAATTCTTTCCCTTAACCCGACAGTGGGAGTTCAAACCAAAATGGATGTGACTGACCATCCATCAACTAACTCCATCCCTTGACCCGATAGGGAGAGTTCAGACCAAAATGGATGTGATGGACCATCCATCAGCTTACTATCTCCCTTCATCCGATGGAAGGAGTATGAAATTAGAATGGATGTGACATGACCGTCCATTCGCCAACTTTGACCATCCGAACAAAGGCGGACGTTAATTACTTGGCCGTCCACTCACCAGCTTTTGCCCTTGACAGGGAGCAGAAGCACAACCCAAGATGGATGTGATTCGACCATCCATCAGCTGACACCACCTATGATCTAGACATTCGTCAACTCCTACCTTTGATCCGATAGGGGGAGATCAGTTGAGGATGAGTGTGACTTGACCACCCATTCGTTAATTCAGACCTTAGACCCGAATGGAAAAGTATAACTTCATAAGGACGAGACTCGACCGTCCATACAGTAACTCGGTTAACCCAAGACTAGGGGCAAGAGCACAATCACCCAAAACCTGGATACGACAACTTAACAGTGTGGCTCGTGCCTAGTGTTCAATACGACTTAAGGCTACGATCGAAAGGATGCCTTAGGATAAAAAAACAAAACAACTTATGATTGCAATCCCATGGAACTTGGCAATGGCCTATATGCATATGAACACGCTTGGGAGCCAATGGTAAAAGTATGTGCATGAGTGCGTGTGCATACTCGACATGCAATTTCCCGAATTGACGAGAATTGAATTCTTATCTAGAACTTTCAAAAAAGAAACCAGTTTAGATAACTGGGGCCTACTAGTTCAATCAATTAGCTCAATGGAATCAAGCACAAAGAACTACCGAGAGAATACGTTTCAATTTCACAATGTCAGATATCGACCAAGCATCATAACGGACGGTTAGAGACACGACTCTTCGTGAAATCCACTCGACGGAAGGATAACGACAATTCGAGGTACTGAGTGAAATCCATTCCAGCAATCCTAACTTGTCTCGATTCAAAGCACATCATGTCTGCAACAAGATGTACTTTGGGGGACAAATGTTATCCAGTCTTTTAACGAGGCAGTATTTGAACAGACTTAAACAATCGAATTGAATGAGCGAACGACGGAGAAATGACCCAAGGATTTTTGGAATATCATAAAAATGCAAAAAAAATTTCAAAAAAGGAGCAAAAAAAGTTGAAAATTTGGAAGTTCAAGTTTTTGGAAAAGCCGACTTAAAGCAACAACAAAATCATCAATTCAGACTCGAAGTAGGCTGACCTTAGAAAAAACTCCAAGCACGATCGAAAACAATCCATAAAAAACCCCAAGCACGATCCAGAGTGGACTCGATGCCGACCCCTAGACTTGACTGGTACCGACTCCAAAAAACTCGAGTCGGACACATGGAAAACTCGGGTCTGGCTCCAAGTAAGCGAATCAGACTCGGGTCAGACACACAAAAATCTCGGGTTTGACTCCAAACAGGCGAAGGAAAACTCAAAACATGAAAATCTCATAGAATCTTCAGGTCGAGCCCCAAGCAAACACTCAAATTTCTCGGATCGGACTCCAAACAAGTTCAACCAAAGCCAAAACAACCCATCAATACAACACAACAATGGGATACTCCAAGTTGGGGATTGGTACCGACTCCCATTGAGAGATCGGTACCGACTCCCAAATATAGCTTGGGTGGACCCCATCTTCTTCCTACATGTCAATCTTGATGCTAAGAGCTTGTTTCCAAGGTTTTTTTGCTTATTCAATGCAATTCTCCATCGATTTCCATGAACTCCTGAATCAACAACATCTGTTTCTCTACAACTCCATCAATATCTCCAAAAAATACCTAAGCGACTATGCAAACAAGGCTTCGATTCATAACATGAACATCGAGAGGGACCACCACAAGGAGTTGTAGGCCCCACACTCTTTCTTTAGGATCTAGGGATCGGTACCGATCCCTATACTTGCACACATGGGGTCGGTTTTTTCTGAAGGACTTCGTCTTGGCAAGGAGATTCTGCAGGCAAATTTGAGAAAAATATTTGGTCGTTTACCCCTATCGATATACCAAGCAAGCTCCATTATGGGTATCTTCTCTTTTTTGGCTAACTCCTCCCTAGACAGCCATTAAAATTCATTGTAATCAAGGATCAAAACGGATCTCATTCACTTATAATCACAAATTAGTGAAAACTAGTAAAGAATCATTTATGTGGACGTAGGTCAAGATTGCTAAACCACGATAAATTTGTGTGTGCTTATTTTTACTCTGTTTTTGGTTTACTTTCTTCATTCATTCTCTACTCTTGTTCTCTTTTGGGTATTTGTGCTATTTTTGGTGCAGACACACACACACACACGCATATATATATATATATATATGTGTGTGTGTGTGTGTGTAAACAGTATACATTTATACAAAGGTTATGCACCATATATAAACTAAACATTTACCTAAAACTAATGCCCTTAAGTCCACCTTGTAATAATGAGTTCTCCTCTCCTTGAAACTTTCACAATTCGACAGACTGCTAGTCCTGAATCGCTGACTCTTTTGCTATCAAATAGTTGTTAATTTGAATTGATTTGAATTGAGTTTTGTAAGAGATTTTGGAAGCTATGATTCATCCAAGATGAATGAGATAGGAGGGAGTAAAAAGATCTTCTAAAGTTAGGATTATGGTTCCTTTTATAATAGTTGAATCGGAGAGAAAAGCGGATCACATTACATACCTTTTCTCATTAAATCTCTACCATCCATCACAAACCCTTTTACCCTATTTTGGCCGCCCCCTATATCTTGTTTGCTGCCAAAGTTTTACCTCCAACTTCATGGGCTAATAGCATATTTAAGCCCAAGTAAAAATATTTAATTAAATCCAATTTATTCCTTATCGATATCTCATATCGATCGATATATTTATAACTTTTATAAATATATACAACAATATTTATTCCTCGAATCATATTCAAATTTTATAATTAATATTTTATAAATATTAATTAATTTAGAAGAATTATAAACTAATTAAATCGCTTGGTCTAATGAGAATTCATCATTTCGGTCATGTGCCTTGCGAGTGTAAATTCACCAGTGATTAACATCAAACTATTCGAATGTTAACGTTCATACGTCATTTAGTAAGTGGTGTAACATTTTTGCCAAATTTATCACTTACTTGGTTTCAATAAAATCCAATTTCATTTTTTTAAGCATTGCCTGGTTCTGACATTTATTTACACCAATTCTCTTCATCAAAACTATATCACTTTAGACTTGTGGAATTTGGTAATGGTCAAAATTCCAATATCATCGATATTCAACTCTATAGTCCAAACACAAAGCCCTTAGTTCAATAATTACAATTATTATTAACCGAAATGCTCTGGCCAGAGACTTTGACTTTGAATTGACTTGATTTGACCATGATACTAACCCCAAATAATTAAGGAGACGAATCCTCCCTTGAATAGTGATTTACTTCAAATACATCCACTCGACCCAACTATAGTCACTCAATGAAACGCCATGTCAGGATTTGAATGTAACCAATGCGGAGCTTTCGTATTGAAGATCCACAATATTCTCAAGTTGAGAGAATTATGTAAATCAGTCACATCGATATTTTCTGTTTGACCTTAGTTATATTAACCAACAGAAAACTATCAAGTGAGTCTAACTATAGTTATCCAATAACTATCGGTATGTAACCTCTAGGTGCCCCCAACGATCAAGAGTAATACACTGTCTAACATTTGAAGAGCGTTACGTACTATAAACTCAATGGATACATCAATATCCAGTCTCGATGCATCTTGACTAGGAACATTTAAAATGGTATGTTTATTTTTATTATGATAAATTACTCACGGTTCAAAACATTGTAAATAATATCACAAAACATACCATTTATGGATTTTCTATTAAAGATACTTTTAATTAAAGTAATTAATTAATATAACACATTATATCAAGTAAGGTTGTAAAAATTGCTAGGCGGATGTTACACGGTAAGCATGGACTAGGGATTAATCGCTTAAGTGGGGATTAACCGAAGTTAGGCATTTTTGATAAACCCATGCATTTTGGATAAAATTGTAGTATTCGTTTAGTATTAACTAATCCACAATAGGGTATCAATATTTGGATGAGTTTGGAAGCAACCATGGAGACAAAATCACTTGAAACAAACTTTTTGATGCTTATAAGAGGCATCAAGTCAAAATTGGTGCAAAGATTGTGCCTATAAACCTGTTATATGCTTAGATAATGCAGTAACTCTCATCTGGACGGACTAGACAAAAACGTAGGTGGTAAGGCTAGCCTCTCGCCTAAGCGGGAGCCTAAAAGGATTTTTACAACAAAGATATTAAGTATATAATAAAAAGAAAACACTTTTGTTTTGAACTAGATTGGTCAACGAGTTAGATATATGTAACAAATTATATAATTGCCCCTATGACATACCTCTAACTCTATCATTTACTAAAGTCATAGGATTTACCATTTCCTCTAGGCCAATCATAGTAGAGACTGTTTGGACGATGAGGAACTCAGCCTCTTTGTCAAAAGCAACCATTCAGGCATTTGTTTTTTCATCTTTTACCTCTAACTCTAAGCAGTACCTGTACAGGTTAAGTTCTTAAGTTACGTAGTAGAAAGTTGTAGCATTAACACTATGTTGATGAAAGTAGTTGTTGTTTGTCGGCAACTGCATAATGGGTAGAAGTACCTGTAATCAGGCATTGTGATGTTAGTATTGCATTTTCTGCACCATGCAGCAAGCCCTCTTTTGCTGACTCCAGATTTGCATATGTTGCATGATAGATATTTCCATCCATTTTTGTTGAACACCTTGACGACCGTTGCGGGGAATATGAATTTCTGACCATATAAGGTTTAAGGGTGTTATGTGTCAGACTTTATGTTTGAATATGGAGGTAAAAAATATGTGCAGAAATTACTGTACCTTGGTTGAGTCTATCCTGATGATAATCAAGACCTCCCCAAGTGGTTTGTGTTCTACTTCAACAGAACCAAAAGTTGTTCCCACGGGTTCATGCTTTAACATGCTTATTTTCCTCTTTTGCAGCTTACACAAGTAGGTGTTATTTTTTCCACAATAGGTCCCAATGTTTGTAGTATAAACCATTTGTTGAAGTTATAGGAAGCCAGCAGTAGTTTAAAGATACCTATCATTTTGCAAGGTCACAGATACAATCCAAATCTATATTAAGATAAACTCTTGTTGCACTTGTATAGTTTAAGCTTGGTTTTCCTTTGTATAGAGAGAAAATGAGTTTCCATGGGTGTGTGGAACATGTATATATCAGTTGTTTTTAAACTACTTGTTATATTGAACCAACCTTGAAATGTTCTCACTGTTGATGAGGTGAAGATAATAGTTAGTGTATTGTTGTCGATTTGGCAATGGTCTATCAACCTTGTTTTTTCACCCCAAAGCGTAGCTTCAACAGTTTTTCCGATGTGGAAACGTGAAAATAATGTATAACTTGTATTAAATGGAGATGTTTTAATTGATAGTGATGAATAACTCTGATTTGTATGTACCATGCTAATTTGATAAGCAGTGTTCTTTTTATTGTTGGATCGCATTGCGCTTAATGACATTCTCCACATTGCCTTTTTTCCGTAAAAGTTTAAATACATCTACAGTGTAAGTTGAGGTTATAGGTTAATGTGTGCGTATGGTGAACATTATTATATGTACATGTTAAGGTAAGTATAGGGTCAGTCACCTGTCAGGTAAATGGTGAGGTTCGTACGGTCGACAATGTCGTAGTTGACAAATGAGAAGTTAAATTATGGAATTGAATATTTTTGGTTGTCCAACTTGTCAAACTTTGTGCATCCCAAGATGTTAATTTGAATGTCCTTTAAACTGCCTTAAAACCCTTTTCTTCGTTGATAACTTTGTATCCGCTCATACACTAAATTTTTCCCTCTTCAATCTAATCGTAGAATAATGTATGAAATTTGTTCCCTATGATAGCCTCCATTTCTACACCCTAGTGGAAAGGTAAGTTGAGAAATTGATGTAACGTTAAAAGGGAATATAATTGCAATTTTAGAGCAAAATGAGGATATACGTAGCTTTATAAATTCCTATCGAATTTCATATTATTTAAAACTAAGAATGGAAAATCACACACAGAAAAGGAAATTATATTTTAACAGTGTTAAAGTATTATATATGTATGTATACGTTCAAGGTTGCCTTATAATAAATAGGAAGTCAATGTCATGTATATAAAAAAGGAAGGCACATCTTCTGTAGCAAAATATATGTTATAAATTAAAAGTTGAAGCTTTGAAAATGAAAGTAGTAAGGCACGGATATAGATTGCTTCTTGTATTGTCAAACTATTTTGAAAGGAAAATGAAGCGGGTATGGAAGAAAAAAAGACAGTATCATAAATAAGGGAAGGAAATATCTTCTTATTGGGAAAAAATAAAAAGTAAAAAATAAGTTAAGGAGAAGAATGTCAAAAATCCTAGCCATGTCATTGCCTTCCTCCCTTAGCCGCCTTCAATCCCTCTCTCCAAATCCGCCGCCAGACCCTCCCTCCCTCAGCCTTGATCACCAAACCTATCGCCTGTCCTAGATGACGAAGGTTTCATCTTTGTTAGGTCAAAAAAGTGGCGCCGGCAACCCAAATTTTATGATATCCCCACTCGTCCGAAGTCCCAGGCTAGCAGTGCTCCACCTGTTCGTCGTCCCAATCAAAACTCCTCGACTGCCCATATATCTATGCATAGTGCTGATTACCGTGTCGGAACTAATGATCTTCATATGCCTCCTCCTAGCCTCTACCGTCCATCTATTCAGATTCCCAATGCTAATCTGAATAATGGAGTCCCCCCTCCTGCTAGTCAAAATCGACCAGATGTTCTCAAGGGTAATCAAATCCCTATGAGTGCATCGTTGAAATTTTTCAGCCCTGGAGAATTTAGTTCCCTTCATTGCGCTAAGATGACTACAGAGATTGTCAATGTAGCCAGGATTCAATGGAATAACGCTATTGTTATTTATGTTGTTAGATCCAAACCTCATTTTCTGTTTTTTATGCATATATATACGGGGTTTGGAAACCGATAGGGAATTTCACTCTCTATTCCAAAGAGAACGAATTTTATGTTATAAATTTGAAAAGAAAGAAGATTGTGATAGAATATTAGAAGGGGCTCATACTTCTATAATAGAAAGGTTACGATGATGAAGTGATGGACATCAGGTATGCAATTAAATAAAGAATACTCTTTCGCTTGATCCCTATTTGGTTCGTCTTCCTATTTTACCATTAGATTACTGGACCAAGGAAGGTATCAACCGTATTGCCTTTTTCTTTGGAAATCCTATTAAATTAGATAAATTAACTGAAGGTATCATTAAAATTGCCTATTCATGTGTTTTGGTCGAAATCTTTAGTTCATTTAAATACCCCAAACAGATTCCTATTCTAAGTGAGTTTGATCAACTCCTTATTCAAGAAGTCAAATATGAATGGAAGCCACTCAAATGTCAAAATTGTCAGAGTGTCAGGCACTTCGAAAATTTATGCCAATTTACTAAATTTAGATTTCATAAATGAAAAAAATGCTAATTCGTCAAATGCTCAAATGGAAGTCAATGGTTCAAAAGAAAACAGTGATAATTTTGTTGCTGAAAATACACCTAACAATGATCAACTTAATCAAGATAAGGATTTAGCTTACTCATTAGGTAAAGTGCATGATAGTAACAAACAACACAGTTCTGTAGTGCCTTGTAAACAATAGTTAATGATAGCATTAATCATCAGAATCCATCAGATTGCTTAATGGTGTATAATCCAATGTTATGCATAATGATGACAATCTCTCATCCCCAAGAGTTAATAATAATATGGATGATGCGAACGTATTATATACGGATAGGAATGATCCAATGTTATACATAATGAAGATATGGCTAATTCTAACGAAGCCTTTGATGATCACGGTGTATCTCTTGATATACCAAATCCTATTCCCAAAGGTAATAAGCTTTATTCCACTATGTTCGTCGACGGAAATTCTATCGGATTAGAAAACCGTCGAACGAATTTTGTAATAAAATTTACCGCAAGCGCACGGCGTACACTTGTAGTACGTGGCGAATACGGGTCGATCCGCGGGGAATTGATGATTTTAAATTTCCTATTCAATCAAATTAAACCAAAGTCGAATGATTGTAAACTACTAAAAGAAAGTAAAAACAAACTAAAACTAAGGAGAATAAAAATATGAGATTAAAGAGCAATTTAGAGGCAAATCCCCTTTCATGATCACATAAATCAACATAATGAAATTATGATCTCTTTTTGGTCATTTGTGAGTTTAGTTGATGCATTTATCATAAGCGTGACCTAATTGTGTTATTAATTAACACACTTAAATCATCAAACTTTAATGCACCCTCTAACCCACTTACTAACTTCAATGAAAATGATATGAAATTAAAAGTAGAATCTATTTTAAGCATGGTTTATTAACTATTGAATTAGAAATATAAACCATCAAATTTTGATTCTAAATCCACTTCCATTACCATGATCATATGTAGATGAAGAGGTAATTAGTGATTCATATGACTAAGCATAGCCTATTTGTTTTGAACAACATAAGCTATCAAACTCAATATTAAACACAAAATCACACACACATCCAACTTTCCATTAAGCATAAAAGAGACATAAATGAGAAATTTTGCATCTACATGATTCAAGAGAGCTTCATTACCCCTAAATTGAAGGGATTAGCCTCTCATTTGTGTTATCATGTCAACACAAGTAGAAAGCAACGTGAAATAAACAAAAAAACAAAAAGAAGAGGAAAATGAAAGCTAATGGAAAAAAGAACTAATCTAATTGCATAAAATAAAATAGATCTACACTACAACATGAAAGGAAATAAACAAGAAAAGGAAAAGAACATGTATTAAATTGCATAAAAAAAAGTTACATGAAAAGAAGAAATGGCTAAGTAGCCATGAAAAAAAAGAGCTCTCATTTTATTTTTCTAAGAGAAGAGACTAAGAGAAGAGAGCCTAAAAGAGAGACTAAGGGAGAAGAGGGTTACATGAAACATAAGGGGATTTTATACATGTGTTAAACCCTAATTCATATTTTTTGGGAATGCCCAAAATACCCTCTTAGGAAGTGTGGAGGCCAAGTAATCATTAGCTTCAAATAATCCTCATTTAAGTGTACATGAAGCCATTAATTCCATAAGCATGTGCATTAGCCTCTAATTTGTACATTAAGGTAGGTGGGTAGGTGGGGTCCTCCATTATCTTCACTTTGAATTATTTCCATCTTCATTTGTTCTCTTCACTCTTGTGCATGCATATATCATCATGAGACAACTTGTATATGAATTCAAATTCCTACAAAACAATATAGAAATTTTCAATTAAATTTTAGAAAAATAATATATGCACAAAAATGACCATTTTGCCCTAGGATGAAGATGAATATGTGACAATTTGAAATAATTTGAATTTTGGTTTAAACAAGTTAAAATACCCGATATGATCATTTATTTAATTTAAATTGATTAAATATGGTGGTAAAAATATGCACATTTACGTGCACATCACACTAGATTGAAATTATCAAGAAAGTCCAGACCTGATGAATCTCCTTTTGAATTCAAAGCCTCTCTCCCTCAAGATGTTAACGACAACCCTACATGGCACAATTTGGTGTCACGGATGAAGAAGACAAGTAAAAAAGCAAAGAAAAATAAGCTTACAGGGTCTACTACTACCCTTGAAAACAGTAGGATTCCTTCTCCATCTCAATGATGCAGTTCCTAATTTGGAACATAAGGGGTCTAATTCCTTGGCAAAACAACTTAATTTGTTGCAAGTGTTGAGTAGCAATTTTCATTCATTTATTGGTTTGATTGAAAATAAACTATCATCAGACAATATATGTAATTTAGTATATAAAATGGGTTCAAAGTGGTGATATGCTCGTACTAATAATTCTGATCAAAAAGGTAGAATCCCGATTCTTTGGGACTCTAACTATTGGTCTTCCATTATTTTACACAGATAGTTAATATATTTCTTGTATTTTTCATAATGTAGTTGGTCTTAGCTTATTTCGTACAGTTGTTTAAGGCTTCAACTTAGCAGAATAAAGGAAAGAATTATGGAACTATATTAATGAGCAAGCTAAGCAAATTAATCTACCTTGGATTATTTTAGGGGACTTCAACGCTATTTTATCTTCATAAAATAGACTCAATAATGAAACATACAGCTCATTGGGTGGATCATATTTCATGAACTATATAACAAACTGAAAGCTGGTTGAACTTGAATTTATAGGTAATTACTTTACATGGAGAGATGGCACTAACTTTTCTGTTCATAGCAAGAATATAGGGTTTTATCAACAATTTATGGGAAATAAATTTTAGAAATTTAGTATTCATTTTGGGTATCACTCATGGAGTGATCAGACCATTATCTTAATCAAATTCTCTGCTAATCCCCCTGACAATTCTAGATTCCTTTCAGATTTAACAATGCTCGGTGTCTAAATTCTAATTACAATAAAGTAGAGTAGGCATTAAATATAAATGTTCAAGAAAATCGTTTGTATATTCTTATCTGTAAACTTATATCAGTTAAAAAAGCTCTAAAATTATAGCAAAAGACTAAAGAGAACAGTTAGCAAGTGTGTGAAAATAATCAATAGTGAAGCCAATCAACTATACAAATAATTGATCTAAAATCCTCAAGATAATGGTTTAATCATGCAACATGGGTAGAAAACACAACATCTTTCAAATAGTATGAAGAAAACTGTTGTTGAAAATTCTCAGAGAACGAAACTCAATTGGTTAACACAAGGTGATAGAACTACAAAATTATTTCATAATACAACAGCTATTCAAAAAAACAGCGACGGATGCAATTTTTTTCTAGATGAGAATGGAAACTTGAAATCAACATCAGACAGAATTACTCAAGAAGCCATTTCTTTTTTCTCAAATTTGTTCAACTAGGCTAATATTAACTACCAATTTCCAGACATAGTAGGCAAGAAAATTCTAACTAAGAATGCCAGAGAAGGATTGGACTGACCATTTTAATTAGATGAAGTTAAAAAGGCATTGTTAACACCTTGGTCCAAATGGAATAAATGAGAAAAAAAATTGTACACCACCGGGAATAGTTAAAAAATGATGTGTAGAATGTTATGCTTAGTATTTAGAATTCAGGTAAAATAATCAAAGAGATAAATCATACTTTCATTTGCCTAATTCCAAAAAAGCCAAACCCAACAACTATCACTGATTATAGACATATATCATTATGTAAAGTTACATATAATATTCTGGATAACTCATTATATAACAGAATGAAATGCTTTTTGAATGATTTAATTTCCATGAACCGGAATGCTTTTATTCCTGGAAAAATAATCATAGAAAATTCCCTATTGGCATATGAAATGGTCAGGTCCTTTAATAAAAAGAACTCGAGCAACCCATCACCTTATTTATTTTCTATTGCTTTGGAATATCTTTTAATTCTACTTGAACTTGAGCATATACAAGAAAATTTATCCCTAATACATCAAATTTGAGCCTATTATAAACCACCTTGTTTATGATGATGATATATTAACAATGTCAAAGGCAACAATTGATAATGCTTACAGCATAAAGAAAGTCATGTAGTTGTTAGAAACAAATACAGACCTCTCAGTGAATGGTCAAAAATCTATTTTTTTCAACAAGGGAGCAAAAGACAAAGATTTAATCACTGGCATCATTAAGGTGAACACAGGTAATTTTCCCATCAATTATCTTGGTATTCCATTGTCTCACAACAAACTAAAGGCTAGAGATTTTGGGCCACTCAATGATAAAAAACAAGAAATGTAACCACTGGACTAGCAGACAATTAAATATCAG
Source organism: Allium fistulosum (assembly GCA_030737815.1). NCBI lineage: Eukaryota > Viridiplantae > Streptophyta > Magnoliopsida > Asparagales > Amaryllidaceae > Allium > Allium fistulosum. The sequence continues at coordinate 264,928,601 of CM060903.1, forward strand.
TGGATGAATAGAATTTGTTAAAGCTGTTATTTATCCAATGATTAATTTCTAGATGCAATTCTTCCAATTTCAATTGCAATTATTAATGGATTGAATTCTATTTGTTCTAACTTCATTTAAAAGTCTAAAACATATAGAATATCATAGGATTTAGCCTGTAAGACTAAATTTCAAGGTGGCATTGGCATAAGGAGATTGGATGATGTGGCCAAAGCGAGTGCAATAAAATTAGTCTAGAAATTTTTGCAAGGGGATAGTCTTTGGGCAAAATGGATGTATAATAAATATTGTGCTGAAAATAATTTTTGGATCATTCAATGTGATAATAATGCATCTAATACATGGAAAATTCTACTGAAAGTGAAACAGTGGTGTAAAGGGCTGACAGATAGAAAAATAGTTAATGGTGAGGGCACTAGCTTGTGATATGACCTATGAATAAATGGGTCGTCTCTAATTGATCAAGTTGGCTGGAAATACTTAGCAATGGTTAGTAGCCCCAACAATCAAGACTCTCAACTTCTTATTGACAATGATTGGAGAGGAAACCTAAACTATTTGCCTCCCTTGTTGCTCAATTCATCCAGAATATTAAAATCCATCACTTTAATGATGGGAATTTTTTGTTTTGGCTGTCTAGTGCTAATGGGTGCTTTTATTTTAAATCATTATGGAATCAAGGTAGAACTAGATCAACCGAATTTAGTTGGTGTATACTTATTTGGAATAATAGCTGTGCCCCTAAAATGTCTTTGTGTACTCTTTTGGCAGAACTAAATAAACTTAACACCAAAAATAAGATCAACAAATGGAATAGCAATATTGGTCTAAAATGCAATCTATGCTTACTTCATACCGAAGGGATAAAACACATTTTTTTAACTGTTCATATTCCAAACAAATCTGGGATGTGCAACGACCCATATTTTACATATTGGAGGATCGTAAAATATTATTATTCAATTCATATAGGGTCGTATAACTCTATAACTATGGAAAATACCTATTAGTGGCATTTCCTATCTATAGAATTTTTTCGAACGATTTTACCCGTGGAAAACTTGTACCGAATTTAACTTTTGATAGGAACCAAATTATTGTCCGAGACCACTTCCATTGGAAAGATATGATAGTTTCTCTTTCCATAGAGCGGTTGTAATAGTGATGAATTTTCTAGATAGGAGATATGGTTGTTTGAAGATTGCCTTTGGTCAGTACTAGGCGTATTCGGGGTACAATTCGGCAAGGAAGACCAGACAGGGATTTCTATCCAATAGGTGCTGGGTTCGGTAGTAGTTAATTCAGCGGTGTCGGTTTTGGGGATGATTCGGAGCTTTTGGGGGGTGCTTGGGGTTTTGCCTATAAATAGTGAGTCATCCTCCCCCAAATCATTTTTTTTCTACCACTTCCCATTCAAGTCTCAACCTCCATTATTCCACTCTTCACCAAAACATCTTTCTTATCTAAATCTTTTCCAAACCATAAATAAGTAAGGGGATTCATTAAAGAACTTCAAATCTACATCTTTGTGGAAGAAAAATAAGATATGTGCTAGGATTTTCGGATTTGCCTCGATTTGCGTGTAAATCTCCATTTTTGGGTGTTTGGTGAGTGATTTATCATCTTTCACTTTACTATATATGTATCTGTAGGTTATGATATGTTTTAAACCCATTTTTATAGTCATACTAATGTTTTAAAGCTGTTTTCTAAGCCAACCCTGAAGTAAAATGAATTTTGGAATAATATTTAAGTGCCTTAATCATGTTGTTTTGGAGTATAGTTGTCTTTGTATGTGGTAGGCTGTATTATAATGTAATTGAATGATGAATTGCTATGGTTTGATGTGTGTTTGGATGTTGGATGTGATTTGTGTGTGTGTTGTTTTTGTATTAATGCTTACGCTATAGGATTTTGGTTCGGCGTGATTGGTTTGGCATTGGTTGGTTTGAGGTATGTTTTGACTCGGTAGAAGGGTTGGATTGGCAACCGAACATGATATTCTGTTCGGTGGGTGGTGGTTCGATGGTCGAGCGTGTAGCTCTGCTCAGTGGTGGGTTGAAGCGGTGGTCGAACATGGAATTCAATTCGGTGGTGGGACCGGTTAGGGGGTCGAGCATGGAAGTTGGTTCGGTGGTGGGACCAGCTTAGTGACCGAACAAGATATTTGGTGCGACGGTTGGGCATAAGGCTCAGTTTGGGTGTTGGGATGGCTTTCGGACTTATGTGAGAGGAATACAGAGCATGGCGAGTGAACACACAAGTGTGTACGTACACATATCGACTGTAGGCGTTATTAATAAAAGAATTTTTTATATACATACACCTAACTCAGATAAACTGAGGCGAGATATACCGATCATGCACTGCCTTTCGGGCTTTCGTGAGAAGGGTACAGAGCATGGCGAGTGTACACACTTGCGTGTGAACACATGACTCTAGGTGTTTCTTATTTTTATAAAAACCATTTTTTTTATGTTTTACATATATATATATATATATATGTGCATATTATATATTTTATTCTTTTTGTTTTTTTTAAGAGAGAGATTTGCAAAATCATCTTAGCACCATTTAACTTAGAAGATAAAAAATGTTATATCCTTTACTTTAAATTCCCCACTTTTTTAGACAAAGATTTCAATTAGAATATACTTCATAATTTTCACTATGAACCTTCTTATATACTAGTTAAACCATCGTTACTTGTAATCAAACTAATTTTTTTTGAGACAAATAACCTTTCAAAAATTTCAATTTAATAACCAAAATTTATACTTATCTTATAGTGTTTCTTCAAAAATAAATCAAAATGCTAAAAAAAGAAAATTTGTTTTTTTTCTTTTTTCTTTTTTTAAATTTTTGAGTTTTGGAAGGAAAATGAAAAAAAATAAACCATGAAAAATAAAAAATGAAAATGAGACTTCCCCCACACTTGATTTTGACCGTGTCCCCACAATCAACCCAAGTGAAAGAAGTAAAATAAAATAAAAATATGATCTATATTTACATGAAAATGAGAAGATTATTATTTACAAGACATCAGAAAATATGCTGTTAAAGAATAAATGAAACGGTCTTCCACAGACCAATTCATTTGTCTCGTCAAGTATGAGAGACACAGCTTAAGCACAAAAAACCAAACCATAAAAGATTTCAAAGTTGAATGTTGATTTGGAAAAACAAATGTCGTTTATTAAAAATCGTGTGAGTTGTTTTATTTTCGATGATTTTCGGGGTTGATAAAACAATTGGTTGAGGTTCAAGTTTATTTTCACTAAATTGAAATTCAAACTTATCATTGAAAATTTCTTCAGAAATATTGATTTCAAAATCAAAATGGTGATTTAAATTTACCCCTTCAGTATTTAACAACTCATCTTCGAAAAGTCCAAAAAAAAAATTGTTCATTAAATTCGTCTTCCTTAGTTGGATTATCAACAACTTCATTGCATGTATCAGTTTCAAAATCCAAAGTGTTGTATTCAAATTTTCAAAATCGGAAAAAGGAAGATCGATTTTTAAATTTGATTCCACACTCTCAAAAGAATTGAAATCCAACTCAATTACCGTATTTTCAACAACTTCATTAAGATTGTCATTTTCAATTTCAAAAGTTATTATTTGAAAATCGTCGATTTTGGTAAAAGGTGGACTATTATTTGACTGACACACATTGGGATTTGATTTTGTTTCTCACGTTGTTTCATATATGTTTCAAACAACGAATCCGTGTGATCATTGTAAATCTTGTCCATTTGCTCAACAAAATCCAATTTATAATTATTAACTAGAAAATTTTCGATTTGAACTTGTTGAGAACAAAAATTATCAATCACATCATAGTCGAGATTATTCCAATCGCCAAAATCATTTAAAAAGTTGTTTTCATTTTCATTTTGACTCTGAAATTCATTTTGAAGTTCGAAATTGAATTGGCATCGGTTATATTCGAGATCTTATGAATTTTAAAGTGAATTCAAATTTTAATTATTTTGAAATCCTTGACTTGAGTTATTGCACAAATATGAATTACACAACTCATTTATCCGTTGATTTTGTTGTGTAGAGAGTTCAAGTAAAGACGAAATCATTTCAATGTTATTTTCAAAATTTTAGGGTTGGTTCGCATTTTGAAAATTTTGTTCAAAATTCGAATTGTTTGTACAATAGTTGTCATTAAAATATCCATAAGGGTTTGATGTGAAACTATATGGATTATATTGATTTTCACAACTATTATAAAAATTCTTGTGAATAGAGAAATTCGGACATTTTCAAGAATGTTTTTTTTTGGATTTTTTATAAATGAAAACTAATTACCAAAAGGAATTTATTTTTCAGAAAGGGAATTTGATTTTTTTTTTGGATTTTCAATTTTTTTTTTCTTTTTAGCCTTTTGTTTTTCTAAAAAAAACTAACTTAAAATTAATGAAAAGGATTTAAAAACTAAGTTAAGAAATTTAACAAATTTTTTTTGTTTTGGATTTTGAATTTTAAATATGTATGAACTAATGCAACTAAATGAATGCAAATGACTTAATTACAAATTTGCTGTCCTTAGTAGCTCCTAACCTAAAATTGTATAATCATAGTTTGTCTTAATCCAACAAGATAGTTCTCAGCTAGGTAACAGACAGGATTTATCGGTACACCATAGATCACCGTAGCAATGCAGCCGAAGGTTTAAGTACCTTCAAAGAAACAACCAGTATAAATTTTACGAGTCACTTTAATATTTATAACTGATTATTGCTCTGTCATAGCCTAGACACCAAGAACTTAAATTGTCGAAAGAGGACAACTTGTCAATATACAATTAAGCCCTAGGTGAGCTTGCGACACCCTTAAAATGTCTAATTGTTATTAATCAAATTCTGAGATGAAATGCAAAACTGAAAATAAACGTGTATTAACAATGCAACTATGAATGAAAATTGGTTTTGTTTTTGAAAAATTATTTTTATTTTTATTTTTTAGGTTTTTTAGTTTTTCAAATTTTTTTTTTTTGGATTTTTGAATTTTTTATATATAATGCAAATGCAAGCAACCAACAATGCAAATCAAAATAAAAAACAAGGGATAGTGGCACGATACTAAAGCGTGCAGAATTATTAGCAATTTATTTTCTTTTTAGTGGCCTTTTTTGTAAGCAAGCAAAGCAATTCTTTTCCTTACGAATTTCTGCTTTGGCAACCTAAAATTTCGAACAAGATATATACAAGAATTTTTTTAAAACAAGATATAAGGATGGAACTTAAAACAATTTAAAACCAAACAAACAAATTTAAAAAAAAATTCTTTTTAAGGGATAAAACAAAACTAAAAACAAATTAAGCAAACTCTTTTTTTAGGATTGAACTAAAAAAAATGTAAACAAAACAAAAAAAAGAAATAAAATAAAAAGAAGAAGTTCACTCAGGCTCACAAAATTCCACAGCCTATTTCATTTTTTTTTTCAATCCCATTTGAAAGCACACAAAATTTTTGTCCCCTCCAAATTAACACAGCCATGCAAACACATGAAAATTAAAAATAAATAGAATAAAAACCCGAACAAGCACACTAGTTCTCGAATTCCCAAAGTTCTGAACTCTCAAATTCAAAGTGAAACACAAACAAAATTCTTAAATTCAAATCAATCGCAAATTCTCGTTTGAAATTCAAAACCAAATCAAAATCCTAAATTCAATCCCAAACTTGGTTTGACTCCTAGTTGCATGTGTATGAGTTCGATGACTGGGATGGGTGTTCAGCGATTTGGGTTCGTGTATTAATGGTTCGGAGAGGCGAGAGCAGTCGATTGGAGTTGCTGAGAGGCGATTGGAGTTCGTATATAGGTTGAGATGCGGGATTTGCTGAGGGTGTTTGATGTGAGGAGTGGTTTTCTAGCTCGTGTTCTGGTTCGCTTGTGAGCTTTGGTTGTTGCGAGTTGATTGCGATGTAGTTAATGGGGTGATCGGAGATGGTGAGGCAGTGGGAATGGATGGTTGCAAGGGGATGTTGTTGTTGAACAGTAGCACAATGGTCAGGTGAGTGGAGGAGTTATGTAGTGGACGGGTCAGGGGGTGTGTTGTTTTGTAAAATTTGGAACTGGACGTTGTTTTGCTGTTGTTTGTGAAGCAGTTGCAAGTATGGTGTTGTCATTTGTGAACCAAATGTGGGGGGAGTTGGTCAGGCTTTAGGGATGTTTGGTCAGTGAAGGGGCATATGTAGCTGATGGTTGATGCTAGTGGACAGTTGACTGGAGATGGATTTCAGGTATTTGATGTAAGGGGAGTAAGAAGCAGTTTGTGCTTTGGTATTTGTGGTGGTATAACAGCAGTTTGAAGTGTGATATCAGAGGGAAGGGTTGTTTTATGAATTGGTGGCTGCAGCAGATGTTTGTGAAGTGGTTTGGATCAGTGAAGTAGCAGATGTATTGCACAGAATTGTTGTAGCAATTTGTTGAAATGATGGTCAATGGAGTATGACAATGGTAGGCTGGGAAGTTTGTATGAAATGATGGTCAATGGAGTATGACAATGGTAGGCTGGGAAGTTTGTATGAAATGATGGTCAATGGAGTATGACAATGGTAGGCTGGGAAGTTTGTATGAAATGATGGTCTATAGTGACTGGAAGTTGATTTGTGTGAAATGGTGGTGGAAGTCTGAAGAGTGTAGTGGGGTGGTACTGGGGTTATGATGAAAGTGTGCAGGTCGAAGGAGTTTGAAACCGTGGTATTGGGTGAATGTATGTAATGATGAAGCACCGGTGATGGTTTATGTTATGACAATGAAGTGTGGCTATGGTTTGGCGAATTGTTTCGTGCAGGTAGTGGTAGGCAGGTAAGAAGTTGATGGGTGGTTGTTTGGATGGGTGCAGTAATGGTTGATAGTGGTAATATGGTAGTAATTGATGATGACGTGTGTGCAGTTAAATGTGAAGTGAATGTGGTAGTTGATAGTGGATTAAGGCAGTGCAAGGAAACTGAAGTGGCTAGAGAAGTTTTGTCAAGTGGAAATGTGAAATGTTATGAGACAGTGGAAATGTGAAATGTTTGAACCAGGGAGGAGCAGATGTGGTTTTGTCAAGTGGCCAGAGAAGTTGATGTTTGCAGAGGTAGTTATATGTGTGTACAGGATAGAGATTGTGACAGTTTTGTAATCAAATAGCATGTAGCGAATTTTTTTTGTAAAACAGAGAGGAAATATACATAGTGCACAGTAATGAAAGTAAGTGGTTGAAGCAGTTTTGTAAAAATGTAAATGTAATCGACAATGTAAAATGTGAAAAGCAATGGTATAATTTTTTTTCCTTTTTCAAATGGAATTGTGTACTTTTTTTTAAAAAATAGAAATGAAAATAGAAAACTAGAACAACATGCACACAAACAAAATGTCATAAAAACCACACCAACACAAAGTTCCCTTTTTTCTTTCATGGCTACTTAGCAATTTTCTTTTATGTAATTTTCTTTTAATGCAATTTTAATTCAATCTCTTTTTATTTACATGCTTTTTCCTTTCATGTTAGTAATGTTGATCTTTTTATTTATGCAAGTAGACTAGCTTTTATTTTATGTTAATTAGCTCTCTTCTTACTTAGCTTGCATTTTCTTCTTGTTTTTGTTTCATGTTGCAATCTACATTTGTTGAAATAATAACAAATATGAGAGGCTAAACCCCTTCAATTTAGGAGTAATGAAGCTCTGTTAATCATGTAGATTCAACATTTTGATAATTTTTGACCTCTTTTTGTGCTTGATGGAAATGTTTGATGTGGTTTAACTTTGTTGTTTTAGCTTTGAACTTGATAGCCTATGTTGTTGACACCAAATAGGCTATGCTTAAACAAAAAAAACACAAATTACCTCTTTATCTACATATGATTATGGTAATTGAATGTTAAAATCAAAATTTGAAGGTCTATATTTCTAATCAATAGTTAATAGATCATGCTTAAAATATATTTTATTTTCAAGTTCATTGTCATTTTCATGAGAGTTAAAAAGTGGTTTAATGGGTATGTTAAAGTTTGATGGTTTATATTAGGCTAATTAATAGCACTAATATTCCATAATTATTGATAAACATATCAACTAAATTCACTAATGACCAAAAGAGAGATCATAATTTCATTTGTTGATTTATGTGATGATGAGAAGGAAATTACCTCTAAAATGCCTTCAAACTCTCATATTTTTATCCATTCTAGCTTTTGTTAGTTTTTACATTTTTTTAGCTTAACACAACTTCAAATCTTGGTTTAATTTGATTGAATAGAAATTTTAAAATCTAAACAATTCCCTGCGGATCGACCCGTACTCGCCACGTACTAGAATTGTATGCCATGCGCTTGCGGTTAATTTAAATTTAAATTTGATTGGCTATTTTTTAATCCGATAGGAAATTGCCGGTTGAACAAGTTTTTGGGAGTCTCGTTTTCATTTTTTATTTTTCATGGTTTATTTTTTTTCATTTTCCTTCCAAAACTCAAAAATAAAAAAAAATAAAAAAACAAATTTTCTTTTTTTAGCATTTTGATTTATTTTTGAAGAAACACTATAAGATTAGTATAAATTTTGATTTTTAAATTGAAATTTTTGAAAGGTTATTTATCTCAACAAAAATAAAATTTTAGTTTGATTACAAGTATCGATGGTTTAACTAGTATATAGAAAGGTTCATGGTGATAATTATGAAGTATATTCTAATTGAAATCTTTGTTTAAAAAAGTGGTGAATTTAAAGTAAAGGATATAACATATTTTATCCTCTAAGTTAAATGGTGCTAAGATGATTTTGCAAATCTCTCTCTTAAAAAAAACAAAAATAAAATAATATGTGTGTGTGTAACATAAAAAAAAAGAGAAATGGTTTTTATAAAAATAAGAAACACCTAGAGTCATGTGTTCACACGCAAGTGTGTACACTCGCCATGCTCCGTACCCTTCTCACGTAAGCCCGAAAGGCAGTGCATGATCGATATATGTGGCCTCAGTTTATCTGAGTTAGGTGTATGTATATAAAAAATTCTTTTATTAATAACCTCTACAGTCGATAGGTGTACACACTTGTGTGTTCACTCGCCACGCTTTGTATTCCCCTTACATAAGTCCAAAAGGCATTGCATGGGCAATATATCTGGCCTCGGTTTTCTGAGTTAGGCATATGTAAATATTGTTAATATCAATAAAATTTTCAAAAATAGAGAGAGTAAGCAATTGAAATCCGAGCACTATTTTCACTTATTTGAGTGGGTTTGTTATTCAAAAGAAATAGAAATACCACTTTGAAAAACTTTGATAATCAACTAAGGATCCATTTCATAGTTGCACTATGTTATAAACCTAAACAACTAGCCAAACTAGAGTTTAATTGACGATAACTTAATTTTTATTGGAAATTTTGATAAGTAAAATGACTAAAATTTCATGATGATGACCAAAACTTATATTTAACTTATTCGTGTTAATTCAGAAGTAAATTATTTGTAAATATTTTCAAAAACTTGCATCTAGATCTTTGTAAATAAATCTTGCATTTAGAAATTTTTCGCTTTGCATTTGGATTTTGTGGGTAGTATCCGCTAAAAACCCTCAGGAGACAACACTCTTCCTACTAGGGACACTTAGAGGTTTAACAACTTGTTGCATATGCTCAATGCAATCGTGTTTCCTACGAAAACGGATTTATCTTAGTTTTAGTTTATTCGATGATGAATAAAAAGATAAGTGTGAGGGTATTTGATGTGCACGTAAATGTGCATATTTATGCTTCCATATTTAATCTAATTTAATTAAATAAATGAGCATATAGGGTATTTATTCAAGCCTAAAACCCTAATCATATTTTTGGGAACTACCCAAACTACCCTCTTAGAAAGTGTGGCCACAAGTTATCATTAGCATGAGATAGTCTTCCATTAAGTGTGCATATAACTTTAATCTTCATTAGTATATGCATTAGCTCCAATAGGTGATCATGGTAAGTGGGTAGATGGGGTTCTCCATGATGCATAGTTTGAAATATTTCCATCTTCATTCTTTTGTATTCTCTTGTGTATGCATATTTTCCATGGAGCCACTTGTAATTTGAATTCAAATTCCTACAAAATAACATAAAAATTTCCAAGTAAATTTTCTCAATTAATATATATGCACAAAAGTGACCATTTTGCCCCTATATGAAGATGAATATATGATGATTTGAAAATAATTTGAATATTGGTTTAAACATGTTAAGACACCCTATATGCTCATTTATTTAATTAAATTAGATTAAATATGGAAGTATAAATATGCACATTTACGTGCACATCAGAGACCTTGGTGGTGCTTAGGATGGAAATGCACCGTGAAGGTCCTTGACCAATGCAGGATGGTGGCCAAGAATATAAAGTAGAGAAAAATCCAAACACATAACCTATAGAACATCACACAAAGCACAGATAAAATATAATATAACATAGATATATAAACTCTTTATTTTAGTTCTTGTATAGTCCGTGAACCTGTTGCACTCTGATGTCTTATTTATGGTTCATTTGATTAAATCATTGTCTCATCTATTTTACATCAATTATATTTTATCGGTCCACTGTGAGATGTTCTACAAGTTCCTTGTTTGGATTTTTCTCTACTTTACATTCTTGGCTATGTTCTTGCATCGGTCGGGTACCTCCACAATGCATTTTAGGTATATTGGATACCGGAGATCTAGGATGGTCGTCATAGAACAATTTCAGGTGTAAAATAGACATTCGATAGATAATCACTGAGGACATTATTAATATTTTTGATGTGCTGATTAACACACAGGGTTCGTAAGCATATAAGCAACTAATAAGTATAATAATCACTTCAATCATTTGGAATATTTAGTGTGAAAGAAATTCACGAATATATAAAAGTATTTAGATGCCTAGGAATCTCAGATCTAGTCTAATTATTCAAGAATGCAAAGATCTTATTAGACAATTTACATAAAACAATAACAGATTAAAGGCAAAGAATTTTACTTCACTGAATTTGGTATAAAATTTACACCAAATCCATAGCAAGAAAAGGAAATTCTGGCCATGAAGCGCCATAGTTTTCTCTCCTCTCCGATTATCTGGATTGCTTCAGACAGTTCTTGGGTAATCTTTAAAATGTTCGTCGATTTGACACCATGGATTTTTGTATAGCTTTCGATTTGGTAAAGTTGAAGGGAAGACTGATGCGGCGGATGTTGGTTTTTTCAAGACAACTTATTACTTTATTTATGTCAAGTGTTGTTTAGTTTATTTTTTATTTTTTCCATTTGCTATTTAAGGGGTTGTATTTTGTATGAATGGTTTTGAGAGCAACGTCCTTTATATATCCTTCACCTATTTGAAATAGCAGTCCCCTTAGTGTGTTGCCAACTGTTTTCCATTGTAAGTTAATATATGGAAATAATATGTACTTCTTTTCCCTGCAAGGTACCCATTTAGGTTATGAGGTTGTAAGGTTTTGATGAGGCATGCATGTTATGGAAATATATGAATTTGTGTATAATAAAGCACATTTTCCAAAAAAATGTAAAGGAGAAGTGGATAAATTTTAAGAAATAAAACCCATTGGGAATTAATCTCCAATACAACCAAGTTTCCTAAAAGTGAGTAGGAAAACAGTTGAAGACAGGAAGATTGTAGGAAAGTCAACAATTACATGTATGTACAGATGTGCACAAAGTTTCATAGAATGGTACTATGTGAAATAGACTGGAAAAATGATAGCAAATAGAGGATTTTTTTATTACTACGCATGCAATTAAAGTAAGTTGCCGGTATGAAATAGCCATTCAGTGTTATCAAAATTTAGTAGATAACTGAGGATTAAGTTGCATCTACAAGTCTATTAATTACAAATTCAAACCAAAGACTGTTAATAACTTGGGAATTGGTTTTGATGATGACAACCATATGACATGATATAAAATATAGATACTAATGTTTTTATCAAGTTATATATAGTATACAGTGTAGGATATTAGACAGGTATTGATTAAGAAGACTGTACAGTATCAAGAGCAGATTCAAGAGGCTAATAGTGAGATTCAAGGGTCATAGATTGAAGACTCATGAGTTTGAAGATTCAAGATATCAAGACAAGTTATAGAGTCATAGATTATTTTGTTAAATCTGCAATAGCACTTCTTTGATCTCTCTTCATTTTCCAAAAAGATTTTTAAAATCTATTCTCTAATTTTAATTGATTTTCAAATATCCTGGTTTTCAAAAAATATTTTTTAAAGAATCCCCGTTTTCAAAATGATTTTTCAAACATCTTTTCAAATGATTTTTAAACTTCTTTTTATTAATAAGTTTATATTTTGAGGAATTAGGTTTTTAAGCATTTTATATTACAATATACATTTTATATTTAGCTATAGTTTTTGGTTTTATATTTTCTAAATGGTATGGTATTCAAAAGTATATTTTTGACATTCATCAATACTTTGATTTTAATATGTATCCACATATACTTTACATGCATTATTTTTGTATATATTATTTATATCCTTTATATCTTAAATATTTCAAAATTATTTTATAAATTTTCTTAAGTTTTATTATGGATAAAATGTGTATAAACTATGCTTAAATGATTTTACAAAGAATCAAAATATTTTATAAAACTTAATATTTTCAAAACAATTTGTATTAAATGTTTTTCAAAATTACAAAGGATATGTCGACATATATAATACCCATATGTTGACATATAGTCCGGTATTTTGGAAATTCAAATTTTGGATGGAAGTGTCCTTTTATCGTATCTCTTCGCGAATGGACATGGCTGTTGTTTCTCTATAAATAGGGGTTCAGTCAACGAATTTTGGTTAACTAGTTTCTCATATTTTCTCTGCTCTTTCACTCTCTTGATTTCTAAAAGAAATTCCCACTCAAAATCTTCTTAAATTCAATCAGAATCAAATTAAAACTCTATTGGTTTGATTCTCTATTGTACGATGTCTGATCTCTCTCATCTCTCTCACTCAAATCAAGATCAAAGTGCTATTCAAGAGATTATAGGATTATTTGTACCGAAGATCAAGAAAATGATTTTTTAAACTCTATCAAATCATATTCAAATACTCTTAGGTGTGCTTGGTGTCCCTGAAATCCAAGTGAGTGTGCTTGTGTCCCGTCTGAATCAAGTGGGTATGCTTGGTTTCCCGTTTGAATCCTAGTGGGTGTGCTGATGTCTCGTTCGAATCCAGTGAGTGTACCCAGAGCTCGGAAAGTCTGTAGGGTGTTTGTCATAGCCTTGAAAATAAGATTGTATAAACTTTGATATTTGAAAAGAAATCTATATAAGAAATTATATGGAACTGGATGTAGAGTAACTATGAACCAGTATTAAAATCCTTGAGTGATTTCTCCAACTCTTTAATTTTTACTTTTACTACAATTATATTGTTTGTACCAAAATTGGGCACAACACTCTTCGGTAGTGTTTGAAGAGATAAAATGAAGAAAGTAAATGTAAAAAGAGGATTATCTAACAAACACTCCAAACAATAATCAGAAAAACAACATAAGAACATAGAGATTTAGAGTGGTTCGGCGTGTTGCCTACGTCCACTATGAAATGATTGACTTTTATTAACTTTTTCTTGCTGGTTACTGCTGATTACAACAGTAAATTTCGAGTACAATTGTGATTTCTGAGCGCAACAATGGTTTCGACAGAGTCTGGACGTCAAAGAGCCAAAAGATCCTTTTTCTGTAGGTTCTGGGCTGCTATTTATTGGCGTAGGCTGCAAATATCTCGTTCAGATCTCGGGAGACCTCTTCTGGCACGTGGGTGGGCCCATGCAATCGATCCCATGCGGTGTTCGCTCGATCTGTGATCGATACGAACGAATTTCGCATCGTTCGTAATTTGGTCCAATCGAGTCGACATCGATCCTGAATATTCTTGAGGATGTACAAGCTCCTGTGAAAATTTGGTAGCATTTGGACTTGTAGATGGTGAGTTATGATCGATGCAAATTCGAATTCATCAAAGGCTGTTTTCTTCGTATCGATGCCGTTCGCATCGACCTGTTCGTATCGCTTTTTGGGAACGTGCTCACAAGTTGACGTGGCGCTCGATTTCTGGATCGATCCACTTTCGACGCCGGATCGATCGAGTCTTTCCAATGTTTTACGCCTCGTTCGTATCGATGCATTTCGGCCTTGTTCATATCGATCCGCTCTGCCTTGTTCGTATCGATTGTCATCGTTCTGTTCGTATCAATCGCTTAATGGCTTACTTCGTATCGATAGCTGGGGGCCATTTCGTATCGATCGTTTGATGTTTTACTCGTATCGATCGTTGATCGATCGATACGAGCTGTGAAATTGGGATCGATACGAGTTGATTCCAATTGATGGATACGAAGTTGAGTGTATGTGATGGATACGAACAACAGATAACTGATGGATGCGAAGCGATGTTCATTGATGGATATGAACAGCGGCTAATTGATGGATGCGAACAGACGAAGCTTGATGGATGCAAACAAGGCTTTTCAGTTGATGGATACGAAGAGTGTGGTTCCAGATGGCTGAAAGCAGAATCGATGCGAAGAGAGCGCAATGATGGATTCGAACGAACCAACTCCTTTGGCTTGTATCGATCATATCTTGAGCATACGGACTTGGATTGACTTGAAATTTGGAACGTTGGCTTCCATAGCTTTGCTTGTCGTGTCATATCAATTGTAGCTCGATCCGGTCTTGGATAAAATTCGTTAGTATCCATAGTGAATCTGTGTATAACCAATCTTCGGGACGAACTGTCCTTGGTTTCCAGTCAAGTTCTTGGTGTCACGGCCTTTCCAAAAAGCGGGATAACATATATCTATCTATGTTTACATCTGTAATTGTCTATATGCATCGTTTAAACTATATTTTTAAAAGAATTCAACAGGATTCATACAAATTAGTAAACATTATTCACCCCCCTCTAGTGTTAAATTCGCCTTAAGATCCTTATTTCGCAAACTAACATTTGGTATCAGAGCATTGGTTTTCAAAGTATTCATAATTATGATTTTTGAAAAATTTAAATGGCTAACAAAATTGTTAGTAACACTGTTAGTTCACTTGTTAATAACACATTTGTCAAAGGACAATCTACTGTTAGACCCCTACTTTTTCATGGCAGTAATTGCATATATTGGTCATGTTGAATGAAAATCTATTTATAGTCAACTGGTCTAGATATTTGGAATGTCACACAAAATGAATACACTGAGCCCCAGACTAACCTTTCACAATGGAATGCTGACCAATAGACACTTGCACAAAGTAACTCTAAAGCCATGAATAATTTGTTTTGTTCACTAGATAAGAATGAATTCAACAGAGTATCTATTTGTAAGTTTACATATGAAATATGGAGAACACTGCAAGTTGCACATATGGGCACTAACAAAGTCAAACATACCAAAATCTCTATGTTAACTACTCAGTTTCAATTGTTTAAAATGAGTCCATTTATGATATATATAGTAGATTTCAAAATATAGTACATTTACTAATTGCATTGTGTAAATTTTTTTCTAAAGAGGATTGAGTTAGAAAAATCCTTAATTCACTCATCATTGAGTGGGACCAAAAGGCTCTTGCAATTAAAGAGGCTAATGACATTAAAACTCTGAAAATTGAAGAGTTAGTTGGCAACTTAGTGTCATTTGAAGCACAAATGCAGGGCAGAAGAGAAACGAAGGCGATAGAAAAGAAATATATCGCTTTTAATGCAACAACAGATGATCTGGATTCATACAATGACGATGATGAGGAAATTATTTTCATGACCAGAAATTTCAGGAAATTTTCAAAATATAGAAAAATGAATTATCTCAGGAGAAATGATAACAAAAATCCAGGAAGTGGAAATGCTGTTATATGCTTTAACTGCAATGAATTTGGCCATATGCAGAGAGACCGTCCACAATCCGAGAAACCAAAAATCTCACCAAATACTTATTCATCCAGAAAACGGAGAAGGGCTTATACTGCAACATTAGACGATTCAGAGACTTCCTTAAATGATAATGAACTAGGGAAGGAAGATGCCAATATGTGCTTTACAACAATAATCAATCAAATTCAGAAAAGATCGAAGAAATGGAGTAAAATTAGTTACGCTTTTAAAATTTAAACTTTTGATTGGATTTTTGGTTGCTTTTGATGGTTAAGAATAACCTATAGATTTATAATGTTGGATGAATATAATATATATATATATATATATATACAAAAAATATTTTTAAAATTATTTTGATAAGAATATAATATTGAATAAAAATATAAAATCTATATTTAAAATAATAATTTAAATTATTTACTAAATATATAGATTAGTAATAGAGGGAATTAGGGAAATGACAAACTTTGAAAAAAAATTAGGTTGAAGGACACAAAGTTTCATTTTTAGGCTGAAGGACAAATGCTAGTTATAATTAGCATTATATCCAACTTTTACACTATACAAAATGCTAGTTATATCTAGCATTATATTCAGCTTTACACTATATGAAATGCTAGTTATAACTAGCGTCGTCCTTCAGCCTAAAAAACAAACTTATTGTCCTTCAGTCTAATTTTTTTTAAGTTTGTCCTTGTGCCTATTTTCCTGTTAGTAATAATTATAGGATAATTATATATATAATTAAATAGGAATAATTTATTCAATTCCTCCTTTTGAAATTCACGGACTATATGTCGACATACCCACTATGCATATGTCAACATATGCACATGAATTCAGAATTTGAATTTTCATTTCAAATTCAAAATTTGAAATTCCCTCTACATTTTCACCAACTCCAATGTCCTTAAAAAGTGTCTCTTGACTAGAGAACATATCTATTGATTCTCTATTTAATTATTCTATCTCTATCCATTCATTTTACTCTCATTTTCAAAATTCAAAAAATCCATTATCTCTCTTATCTCTTCAAACAATTCATCAATGGCATCCTCAAGAAACACTCCAAAAACCATAAGGTTTTCAAAGAAAACCAAAGGCTATCTCTTCCATGATAAAGAGGCCATTGAAGTCGATATGGAATATGTTTCTTTCGAAAAAGTCTCTCCCTGAAGATTCACCAAATTTGATGATTTTCCTTCTTATGATCTTTGTAATCAAAATGGAATTCTTGGTTTGATTGATGCTTCTCAAAATGATTTTGTGTGTTTTTCAAACTTAGTAAAAATGTTTTATGCTAATTTAAAAGGAAAGTTTTATGAAGGAAATGAAGATGAAGTTTGGAGTAGTGTCAAAGACACTCAAATTATTTTGAATTATGAAGTTTTAGGTAACATTCTCGGATGCAAATTTAGTGGAATGGACCTTTCATCTTTTAAAATCAAAAATCAAAACCGTGAAGTTATTCACAATATTTTTAAAGTTATTATGATTTTGAGTATAAAAACAAGAATTTGCATCCTAAAGCAAGAATTTTAAGTCTTATTTTGCAACAAAGCATAACTCCGAGAACGGGAAATTATAATAACCCAACTCAAAAGGTTTTCAAAGCACATTGGGCACAAGTTATTTTGGATGAATTCTTTCCTAAGAATATCTCTTGGCATGAGAACACACTCTTTCATGGTGTGTATCTATCTAGAATATTCACATATTTTGGTGTTGACTTAAAAGGAGAGGAAACCATTCCTCAAAAACTCTTCGACAAGGCCAACATCTCTCTAATCCACATTTCACCCATCTTTGAGCCTCATGACACTCTTTCGGATAAGGAAGCAAGATTGGCTTAGGAAAAGGAGCGTAAAATAGGGAGGAGGAGGAAGAGGAAGAAGGAATGGAAGAGGAAAAGGAGGAAGAACAAGAAGAGGAGGAAGACACTTCTTTGGAGAGTTTCGAAAATCCATCTCATCCATCCACAAAAGAAATTCTTAAAAATCAAGAGAAGTTTCTTAATAATCAAAAGAAGCTTAAGAAATCATTCTCCACTCTTTCCAAAAAAGTAAACAAGTGCTTTAGAAAGATTATCCACAAGCTTAGTGGAAAGTCCCCATCTTCATCTACTTCTTCCTAGTTGTATTCCTAGGATTTTCTAGCTTTTAGTTTGAATTGTTTTAGTTTTAATCTATGTATGTTTATCTTTAAGTTTCATGTACTCATCCATGGTTATCAATGAAATCTTGTTCCTTGTTGTTATACATTGTTATTAGTCTCTGGAAAGTCATAAAAGTACAATTGTTTAAACTAATTACAAAAATATAGCAAATGAGTTGATTTTGCAAAATATGGTACATATGTCGACATATGTATATCCTATATGTCGACATATAATAGGCATATTACAAAAATTTTAATATTCAAAGTAAAATAACCACCATCTATTCAACTTATTCAAACGACTTTTCTCCTTATATAAACCTATTCACTCCAAAAAAAGATTATTTTCCACTCTCTTTCTTCTCCCTTTTCACTTAAAAACTTAACTTTTTAAATATGACTTTCATACCAAAAATTATGTGAGAATCTTAAACAAACCCTTCAATCATTCAAGAATATCCTTATTTTTATCCTTAGAAATTAAAAACACATAGAATTAAGTCAAATGCAGATGATGAAAGAACAAGAAAAGCATTTTGATGCTATTCGATGGATGATTTCTTCCCTTATCAAAGATGAATCAACCAACGATTAAGATTGTGCCATCAACAAAGACAATGAAGATTGGGATGCCATCAAAGATGATCCAATTTTCGGTTCCGATGGTTGGGTAGAAGTTCTTAGGGAAGTTTAAGTTGATTGGTTAGTGTTAATATATACATATATATAAGATTTTATTTAAATTTGTATATATTAGACAAGAATAAGAAGTATGAATTGGTGTGAATGAACTTATTGGTTTGGATTGATTTGTTTGATTTATGACTGGATTGAATTGTATTGACTTTGGTTTGGATTGACAGTATGTATAGAATTGGGGTGATTAAGAAAATTGTTTTGTGTTATCACTTACTACTCTTATACATCACTTATATATATAATGCAGTACTTTAGTTGGGGGGAGTTTTGATTATATTTTTGTTAATAAGAAGGGAGGAGAAATATATAAAATATCCAGACATAGATTTATAGAGATTTTTGTAACTCAGGGGGAGTTATATCATATTTCATATACATGGTTGTCATCATCAAAAAGAGGGAGATTGTTAGTACCTTAGGAATTGGTTTTGATGACAACAACCATATGACATTATATAAAATATAGATAATGATGTTTTTATCAAATATATATAGTATACAGTGCAAGGTATTATATAGGTGTTGACTAAGAAGACTGTACAATATCAAGAGAAGATTCAATAGGCTTATATAGAGATTCAAGAGTCAGAGATTGAAGATTCGTGAGTTTGAAGATTCAAGATATCAAGATAAGTTATAGAGTCATAGATTATTTTGTTAAAGCCTTGGTAGCACTTCTTTGATCTCTCTTCATTTTCCAAAAAGGTTTTTTAAATCTTTTCTCCAATTTCAAATGATTTTCAGATATCCTGTTTTTTAAAATGATTTTTTTAAAGAATCCCTGTTTTCAAAATGATTTTTCAAACATCTTTTCAAAATAGTTTTCAAATGATTTTTAACTTCTTTTTATTAACAAGTTTATATTTTGAGTAATTAAGTTTTTAAGCATTTTACATTTTAGTATACTTTTTATATTTAGATATAGTTTTTGGTTTTATATTTTCTAAATGGGATGGTATTCAAAAGTATATTTTTGACATTCATTAATACTTTGATTTTAATATATATTCACTTATACTTTATATATATTATTTTTATGTATATATTATTTGTATTTAAATCCTCTATATATTAAAATATTTAAAAATTATTTTATAAAGTTTTCTTAAGTTTTATTATGGATAAAATGTGTATAAACTATACTTAAATGCTTTTACAAAGTATCAAAATATTTTACAAAACTTAATATTTTCAAAACAATTTTTATTAAATGTTTTTCAAAATTACAAAGAATATGTCGACATATGTAGTACCCATATGTCAACATATACTATGATATTTTGAAAATTCAAATTTTGAACGGAAGTGTCTTTTCGTCGTATCTCTTCGCGAATGGACATGACGGTTTTCTCTCTATAAATAGGGGTTCTCTCAACTAATTTTGGTTAACTAATTTCCCATATTTTCTTTCCTCTTTCACTCTCTTGATTTCTAAAAGAAATTCTACTCAAAATCTTCTCAAATTCAATCAGAATCAAATTCAAACTCTATTGATTTGATTCTCTATTGTATACTCTCTGATCTCTCTCATCTCTCTCACTCAAATCAAGATCAAAGTGTTATTCAAGAGGTTATAGAAGTATTTGTACTCGAGATCAAGAAATTGATTTTGTAAACTCTATCAAATCTTATTCAAATACTCTTGGGTGTGCTTGGTGTCCCTGAAATCCAAGTGGGTGTGCTTATGTCCCGTTTAAATCAAGTAGGTTTGCTTGGTGTCCCGTTTGAATCCAAGTAGGTGTGCTGGTGTCTAGTCTGAATCCAATGAGTGTACCCAAAGCTCGAAAAATCGTGTCTCATAGCCTTGAAATCGAGATTGTATAAACTTTGATATTTGAAAAGAAATTTGTACAAGAAATCGTACGGGACTGAATGTAACTTCGAACCAGTATAAAAATTCTAGTCCGATCTCTCTAACTTTTTACTTTTACTGGAATTATATCTATCTATGTTTGCATTTGTGATTGCCTGTTTGCATCATTTAAACTATAATATTAAAAGAATTCAAAAGGATTCATAAAAGTTAGTAAACACTATTCACCCATTCTCTAGTGTTAAATTAGCCTTAAGATCCTTATTCCGCAAACTAACAAAGACCTCTCTAGTCCTCAAGTTGATGAAATCCCATACCTGAGCAATTCGAATGGTGATTGGATTACACTCGCATCTGGGAGTCAGGATAGAGAGGTCGGAGCTGATTACGTTCATTATTGTGAAATCTGGAAGAAGAATGTAGTAATTAGTATTGCCAGAGTTCTTTCATTTATGAAAGAATGAGTACAAAGGCATAAGTAACGAATATTTTTTTTTACGATAGACTTGTAACACAAAGAGGGTGAAATTGTTTGTTGTATTTTGTTGTGTGCCTCTCAGTTTGTTATATATTTGCAAACTGGACCTACAGTCTTTTCCATTGCCTTATGTAAATGCAGTTTTAATTAACTAATGTCCTTTTGTATGTTAATTCCTTTAATATTCCATCCAGTTAGTTATAATTACGCGAGAAGCTTATAGGTCCTATATTAATGTTTATAATATAGTAGGATACATATATAAATACATTCAATGGTGCTATGCAGACATTGAATGGTATGAATTTCTTTATGCTTCATGGTTGTGACCAATTATGTTCCCTATTTAGGCCTCCTTTTTTTAAAATTGCAGTGGTTCTAATCCGCTACAATCCACATTCATCTATTAATTACGTACAGCTGCCTATCGGTTACATGTACAATACCATTCATCAAACAGTTGGCCATTGCCGTTCAAACCATCAGTTACATATTGCACAAATGAACAGTTAAACTACACCATTATTAAAATAAACTAAAACGAATCAAAGAAACAATTAAATGAAAACTTTAATATCAACTATAAAAAATTACTCTGTGGGCTACCTTTTTGTGGCAGTGTGCATTTCGAGCATGGGAGAAGAGTCAGCAGTTTTGGTTCAATCTTAAATATCTCAAAAAAGGCACTTAATGCATTTATATATGTGAACTTCCAAACAAATGATTTTTGTATTTGGGTTGTTATTGCTTTAGTATTCAAGTCTTAAATTTTTTACTGCAACTAATTTGTTATACAATTGCCATGTGTTTGGATAAATTTGTTATCCTTGGCACAGTATTTTGACTTTCAAAGCTAATACATGAGGGAAAATGTAAAAGAATTGAAGAAAATATTGTTTTATTATATTTGCTTTCATCAGTTTTTGATATTTTTCTGATGAGGATATTGTACAAGCTTTTATATACAACAGAACAAAGAAATAGTTGTAATGGGCTGCGGGTTGGCCCAAACAATACAACCCGCATTTTATTACAATCGGTATAACTTATACCGTATGCTCTCGAATTATCATATTTCACTTATTCGCCCCCTCAAACCCAAATTAGGTTTAGGGTTTGTGAGCGATTCTCAGATCATGTTGCCGATTTTGAGAGCCTGAGAGAATAAAGTCAGAAAATCAACTCCGGTTGGCTCCAATCAACATCTCAGACCCAAGCAGCAGCGGAATTCGAGAGCACTCATGACTTTGAGGTTGAATTATGTTGTTGTATGTCGAATGCTTCAATTGTCACTTGCAGAGCTTCAGGAACATAGATCTCAGTCTTGGATCTGAGATTATTGTAAGCTTCATCAACATTGAGCTCATGTCTGAAACGTATGAAGCTCGGCCTCGAGAAGGGTTTTGTTAGTATATCGGCTTTCTGGTAAGTAAAAGGTACGTAGTTGACTCTAAGCTCTCCTTTCATAACTTGCTCTAGTATGAAATACAAATCCAGTTCCATGTGTTTCGTACGAGAGTGTTGAACTGGATTAGCAGTGAGAGAGATGGAACTTTGATTATCGCACCATATAGCAGCCTTGTTGTTGAATTTGACATGTAATTCACTTAGAAGAGACTTTATCCACATAATCTCAGCGGTAGTGCTAGCTATGCTTCGGTATTCGGCTTCAGTGCTAGATCTAGACACCGTTGGCTGTTTTTTTGCACACCATGATATAGGATTATTGCCTAGAAACATACCGTAGCCAGTAGTTGATCTTCTATCATCATGATCTGTTGCCCAATCTGAATCAAAATAACCATTGATATGTAGAGATGAACATGATTGCAAAATTAGTCCTTGATTGATAGACCCTTTAAGATACCTCAAAATTCTTTTTACTGCCTTCCAGTGTTCATCTAGTGGCCTTTGCATGAACTGACTCACTTTATTAACACTATAGGAGATATCTGGTCTGGTTATAGTGACATACTGTAGTGCTCCCGCTACACTCCTATACTGTTTGTCATTTAATATTGGTTCACCTTTGATTTTTTAAAGATGCAAATTGCTTGTCATTGGAGTGGGAAGTGGATTTGCCTTATCCATCTTGGCTTTTATTAAAATTTCATTGATATATTTTTTCTGATTTAAATAAATCTCTGAGTTTGACACTCTTTTAACCACAATGCTTAGGAAATAATTCAGCTCTCCCAAGTCTTTAATAGAGAAATCCTCCTTTAGGCACTGTGTAATATTACAGATCTCGGACTTGCTATTTCCTGTAATGATAAAATCATCCCCATAAATTAATACATAGGCCACTGTATGATTAAGAAATTTAGTAAATAAGGAATTGTCAGATTTTGTTTCACTGTAGCCATGTCTGGATAATGTAGTCTTTAGTTTGTCAAACCAGACTCTAGCTGCTTGCTTGAGACCATAAAGTGCTTTATTAAGTTTGCACACAAGCTGCTCACTGCCTTTCTTTGTGAATCCATATAGTTGCTCCATGTACACTTCTTCCTACAGTTCACCATTGAGAAAATCATTATTCACATCTAATTGTTGAATGACCCAATTCTTATGCAAAGCAATTGTTAAAATTATTTTGATTGATGTGGGTTTCACAATAGGGGAAAAAGTTTCATTAAAATCAAATTCATTTTGTTGTGAATACCCTTTTGCCACCAATCTTGCTTTGTACTTAAGAATTGAACCATATGGATTTTTCTTCAACTTGTATGTCCACTTGCATCCTATGACATTTTTATTCATAGGTAGTGGCACAAGATCCACATTTTTATTTTTGATTAATGCATCATATTCCTCCTTTATGGCAGTTTTCCAGTTGTCATTTACAACTGCCTGTATATATGTGCTTGGCTCACTTATATCTGATTCAACATTGTATATTTTTGGTTTAAATATACCACTTTTTGCCTTAGTTATCATGTGATGACCAGTGCTTGAAGGAACAGTGGGTTGATTTCCTCCATCATCAATGATCTCTTGTTGAGTATTGGGTGACTACTGGTCATCCAATACTTGACATGGATCATATGAACAGCTGCAGTCTGGTTCAGCATTATCAGCTTTTGGTGATGCTCTAGTTTGCTCATGACCTGGTTCACTTGTGGACATGGTGTGTTGTGGGCTGAGATCTCTTCTGCCAGGATTGCCTTCACTTTGAACTGGTATGATTATCTCTGGTGAAGATAATATTGGAGGTATAGAGTATTTTGTACTGTATATCTTCTGAGATGTTTTGATATCTGCATTACTAAAAGGAAATTCATTTTCATTAAATATCACAAATCTAGATATATACATTCAGCCATTGCTATCAAGACACTTGTAACCTTTCCGATTTATAGGATAACCTAAGAATGTGCATGGTGTAGACCTGTAATCAAGTTTGTGTGAGTTGTATGGTCTTAGACAGGGAAAACACTAATATTCAAACATTTTTAAATTTTGATAATCTGGTTTGACTTTGGTTAGCACTTCCATAGGATTCTTATATTCAAGTATTTTTGTAGGCGGTCTATTAATCAAATAGACTGCTGTAGAAAAGGCATCTGGCCAGAATTTAAGTGGCATAGATGCTTGTGCTAGTAAAGTCAGACCAGTTTCAACAATGTGTCTGTGTTTTCTCTTAATAAGACCATTTTGTTCAAAAGTGTAAGGACATGTGGTCCTATGTGTGATTCCTTTGCTTTGAAAATACCTTCTTAGTGGTAGAAATTCCTTACCTCCATTTGTCTACACAATTTTTACCTGATTGTTTGTCTGTCTTTCAACATTTGTGATGAATTGTATCACTGCATTGTTAGTCTCATATTTTGATTTTAAGAAATAGATCTATACAAATCTAGAGTAGGCATCAATAAAGGAAATATAATATTTATAACCATAATCAGTTCTAATTGGGGCAGGTCCCCAGAGATCTTTTGCAATGAGTTCAACGGTATTATTATACACAGTCTCAGAATCTGGAAATACAAGCTTATGACTTTTTCCTAACTGACAATATGTGTATGTGTAAGAAGTGGGAATTTTATCAACAAGAATATCATCACATTTACTCAACACATGTTTAACAACATTTATACTAGGATGCCCAGTTTACAGTGCCATACATCAAATTTTTCAATGCATTTTTCAGCATTTCTTGTTTCAGATACATGACACCATTTTCTTTTGCATTCAGATTTTCTTAGGCTTCCGACATCAAATTTGTATAACCCCTTATATTCTCTACCCTGCAAAAGAACTTCATTAGTTAAACTATCTTTCACTACATAGTATTTTGAGTGAAATTCAAAGTAGACATTATTATCTTTGGCAAATTGTGATACACTAATTAAGTTTTTTCTAATCAATGGTACCCTTAGTAAATTTTTAAGATAGAGTTTCCTAGTACCATTAATGCTTGCATTTCCAGTATGAGATATATGTACAGACTTGCCATTACCCATATACAGTAATTATTTACCTTTGTATTCCCTGTTGCCAAGATTTAGCTGACTTAAGGTGTTTGTCACATGGTTGGTTGAACAGAATCTGGGTACCAATTGTCATCATGAATGTCTTCAATCTTTGCTGTGCTAATGTCTGTATTCTCCGATTTTGATTCTTGCTGCATATTCACCATATTAACACTAGGATTTTGTGATCTTGCATTGTTGCTGCTCTGTTGTGCTGGAGTGAAATTTGCATCAAACCTGAAATAACACTTATTTGCAGTATGGCCATACTTTTCACATATTTGACATCTTGGTTTGTTATTATTATTGTGATCCCATCTACCACCCCTTCCTATGCCTCTGCTGAATTGACCACCTCTATAATTACTTGACTGATTTCTGATATCATGATTCTTTTCTTGATTCCTATTTTTGTTAGCAGAGACATAATTGACATTATACTCCCAGTTTGTTGGTTTTTTTGCTCTAATCTGCCCTCATGAGCAATTAGCATTGACTGAACATACTGAAGTGATGGTAGTTTTTAGTTAGATGATATAATGGCTACCACAGCTTCGTATTTCTCATCCAGACCACTTAATATACACAGTATCTGTTCAATGTCTGTTACCTTATGCCCAGCACAAGCCAATTGATCACATATAGTTTTAGCCTTGGACAGATAATCTCTCATACTTGCATTATCATTTCTCAAGTTTTGTAACTGTCTTTTGTATTGCATTATTCTTGCTGCAGATTGAGAACTGAATATTTTTTCAATTGTATGCGAAATTTCATGAGTAGTCTTACATCCAACTAATTGTGGCAGTAAATTTGCACCTATAGAAGATAGTAGCCAAGAACTGATCAGGCTATCTTGTCTTTCATGAGTAATGTAATCTTTATTGCTGACTAATTTTCCTTCATTGTCCACAGTGAATCTTGGTGGGGTAATTAATGTGCCATGAACATATTCTTGCAACCCATAGCCTCTTAAGGCTATTTCAATCTGAAACTTCCATAGTAGATATTTAGATTCGTCTAACTGAATGGTGATGACTTGGCTCTGAGGCTTGATGATGGATTTTATAAATTCTTTAGTGATGTTTGACTGATCTTAAGTAGTTCTTGAAACAGAACTGGATCATGCAGCAATATCACTGTTTTCTTCAGCCATTTTGGAGAATAGGATCTGAAAAGGATCGATAAGCAAAGGGAAAGAACCTGAAAGAATCAAGAAGTGCAGCCAAAATCAGGTGGGTGATGAAGATTCTCTGACACCTGCTTCTTGGCACGGCACAGAGGGTAAGATGATCAGAATCTTGATAATTCCGATGGATCAAGTGCAGCCGAGGAGATGCTTGATGATGAGACTGCTCTGAAACACCTTCTTCTTGGCACGACACTGAATTCAAATGATGAATTCTTTGATGAAAACTGTATATAGTTGTTTAACTTTGTACAACAATATCAAATGATGATATTTTTCTGATGAGAGCAATTGTTTTAATCAATTTGCTGTTAAGCAATTTTCTTTGCTCTGATACCATGTAAAGAATTGAAGAAAATATTGTTTTATTATATTTTCTATCATCAGTTTTTGACATTTTTCTGATGAGGATATTGTACAAGCTTTTATATACAGCAGAACAAAGGAATAGTTGTAATGGGCTGCGGGTTGGCCCAAACAATACAACCCGCATTTTATTACAACCAGTATAACTTATACCGTATGCTCTCAAACTATCATATTTCACTTATTGAAAATAGCTTAGGAAAGAAAGGTAAAACCAATTACTTGTGTATAAAATAGCAATACATGCTTACCTTATAAAATTTACCCTACATGGTGTAACTTAGATCATTGATCATACTAAGTAAAGTTTTGTGCAATTTTGTTGCTTTACTAATTCAGTACAAACTTATATTTTAATTTGACTAAGATACATACTGCTATTGTAGAAGATTTTATCGTCAATTTACTACCAACCCAAATATGATATGAAAGCAGGAAAAAAATGAATATATGGTTGTAAGAATTGCTCTATTCAGGCCACATATGTTGGAATAATTTTTCGATTATGATATTGCACTTGAATTACCAGCGCTAATTTGTACTTTAACTGAAATTAAATGTAGTATCTACATTTTTTAACTTTAATTCAATCAGTCTATTATGTTATCACACAAGCTGGCATGATAACGAGGATTTATTTTTGGCTATACATTTTTGTTTGCATTTATAAGTCTACCTATATGTTTACAAATTATATTTAAACTTATGCCTCTCTTTTTGGTTTCTTATGTATTTATTATGGTGAAATACATAAAGTTCATACACACTATCTGCCCATATTATGGTAAAACAACCAATAGTTGATATCACATATTGTTTAAGAAAAAATTCATATTGATGTCCATATATACCTTACCTTTATGTAGCATTGCAGCTATACTATCATTGCTAGCAGCAATTAACGAAAATCATGTTGATTTCGTTGCCAGCAAAAATACATATGTAGGTCATGGTATTGGATTTCTATGGAGTTTTAGTTTGGTCCATACCAGAACATTAACTGACTTAATAGCTCACACACACCAACTACATCACTCTATTATGCTCTATTTTCCATATTGAAAAAGGAAACGATGCACCTGTACAAACACCTATGTCAACAATCGAGAACAAAATTTGCAAACAGTCATTTATTCGTTGGTTACAACAAAGTATCAATATTCAGGTGTTGATTCATTATTTTCAAAGCTTGCAAATACTGGATTAAATGATCCTCCCTATGGTGCTTTTAGTAAAATGAATATAAAAAGAATAAGTGTCATATACATGCAACACTGTTGACGCCTAAAATGGCACAACACCCAAAAACCTGTAAAAATATTGAGATTTAGCAGAAAATGTAAGCAAAAAGTAAAGAGACAGCAAATGATAGCTTCCTAAATGACTTCAATGGAGGAGAGGTAAGTGGTGAAGAAGAAGAACAAAAAAAAAAGTTCTTTTCCAATAGTATAGGGTCTGTATTTATAGAGGAAATCTCCAATTGAGCCAGAAGCCTATGAAGTCCAAGGTCTAGACGCAAGCCCGAGGTGTAGGAGAGACCACATAGCCCTATGGCCAAAATCGACCTCTTAGTACTAAGAGCTTTTCACTTACTTTGCTCTTCTATCTTCAATTTGATGCATTCCAAACTATTTTCCATAGAAGTTGAGTTGATCCCGACGTTTTCTTTGATAACACTTGTATTGTCCTACTTTTTTTCTTTCTCTTCATCAATCCTTAGAGTTGATTGCCTTTTCCTAGGAAAATCACTTGACGATGATTGTTCGAAGTGGTCTTGAGATGCATGAAGTTTGGGTTGTTCAAACTGGTGGAAATACCTCTTGGTACCGAGAGCTTTCCTTTGCCCCAACTTGAGTGAAACTTCTTGAGTTCCTTCTTTTAGTCTTTCTAACCGTGCCTCCAAGTTTGTGAGTCATTTTGGCCTTCTACTTTCAGTTGAAATCTGCTTGGTTAAAAACCCAGTTAACACTTGTCCCCTAAAGTAAGGTATGCTTTGCTCAAGAACAAGTTTCAGCTGTATTCGGTCTTCGGTAGTTGAGCCCTTCGTCCATCCATCCATCCAGAACTTGGTGAATCATCTGATTCCTTTGGATTTTCCTGCAAATCCATGGTCATTCCAGACCGTCATAGCTAAGGACTCCAGCCCTTGCTTTAGTGTTAGTCATGAATTATAATCAGCTTATCATTATCCGAAGGTACCATATCGTATATCAAAACAATCCCATGTTCACCCAAGATTTATCTATTTTACTCTAATTATAAGGCGTTCGAATCCTTATCTTAGGTCAATATCCATTCCAGGGTTCAATCTCACTGGATCGTTTAATCATCAAATCTAGGGATCGATCTCTCCAGATCGTTTAACATCTAATCTAGAGTTCAATCTCTCCAGATTGTTTAACATCTAATTTAGGTTTTGATCTCTCTGAACCATTTAACATCCAATCTAGTTGATCTCTCTGGATTGTTTAACATCCAATCCATGGTTCGATCTCTTCAGATCCTTGCTGAGCCCAATCCACTCACTCTCCAACGAGGGGACTCAACGTCCAAGCATGTCCATTTGCTCACTTCGGTGAGGGAATTTAGTTTTGATCTGTTCAGACCCTTGTCGAGCCCAATCCGCTCACTCTCCAATAAAGGGACCCAAGGACAAGCAAGTCCATCTGCTCCTCTTTGGTGATGGACTTACTTTTGATCTCCCTGGCTCCTTACTGAGCCCAATTCGTTTGCTCTTCGATGAGGGGACTCAACAACAAGCAAGCCCATCCACTTACTCTCTAGCAAGGGGACTTACTTCTTGTGATCACCGCCTCGTCTCTCTGGACATGGCTACCACGATCAATATCAATCACATATTCAAGCGGATTTCAAAAATCAAAAATTCAAATCAAAGAAAGCAAGCAAACATCCTAGATATTCATCTCAGACGTCCGACTCAAAGTGTGCCTAGAGACCAATCGAGGTCTCGTACACATGTAAGCAGCTCGAGGTTATTATCATCTTAACTATTCAAAATGGAAAGAAAAGCGTGGGAAAATGTACCCGGCTCCTGTCTATCCCAAACATGGGATTACCATCCTCGACTCAGATCCCTGGTTGTGTCTTGATGCATTTGCTACAGGTGGTGACTGCTCCAGCTGCACCATCATAATTTGGTTCCTTACATACAATTATAGCTAATTTCTCCGAACCAATTCTTCTACCAAATCACGAAGGTGCCTGCACTCGTTTGTTTTGTGTTCGTCTAGCTCGTGGAACAGGAAAAACTTTCCAAACCTTCTCTCTTGATCCGCGAGTTCCTCTTAGCTGGCCTCCGATAAGGGATCTGCCCCCTAATATCCAGGTATATCCTCTTCGGGGTTTCGATTAAGTCAGTGTAAGAAGAGAAATTCGGTTCCCTCTTCTGCCGTTTCGGTCCTTCAAAGTCGTTATTAGCTTTTCGCTTTCCCTTGTCATTTCCATATCCTGCTCCGGACAGTCCTCCGTCATCCACAACATTAATATTAACATTACCAGCCTCAGCTTCCTCTTAACGCAGATACTTCTTAGCTTTATGGTAAAAATCCACGAGATCCATTGGTGGATCCCTTTCTAATGCAATCTTGAAGTTAGTCTTGTTGTGACTCCAGACATTTCCACCATCAGGATTATCGATGGATCTGGCTTATCAACTGCGACGGCTGCCATGTTAAACCTTGTCAGATAGCTTCTTAAAGTCTCTTTGGGCTTTTATCTTATGCTTGATAGTATCATCACATTTTTTGGTCGAGATACATGAACTCTGAACTGCCTCAAGAACCTATTCACTAACTCGGTCCACATGCTTATGGACCAATTCTCCAACTATCTGAACCGCATCGCTGCTAAATCTATCAGATATATCAGGAAGCACCATCCCATCACCTCCTTAGAAGTGCCCAACGCCTCCTTATGTCGGATGTATCTAATTAAACGAACTATTGGATTACTCTGCCCATCGTACATTTCCAACGTCGAAAGCTTGAAATTGGGAGGACTCCTCGCATTTTGGATGTTAGAGGTGAATGGATTCTTGTTTACGTCCTCCAAACTCTGGTCTAGTGGTCTACCCCTCACTATCCTTCTGACCAACTCAACTATCCGATTGTTGCCATCCAACGAAGTTTTTCGATCAATAATTGCATTTTACCCCCCGCCCCTATGGGGAAACTACGACGCGTACTCCTCTAGCTGCGCGCTTGAATTTTGATTTGTAACTCTAGCTTCATTCTACCCCACCCCTCCCCCCTCTCGGGTCCTACGGGGGAACTCTGGTACATAATCCTCCGGTTGCTTGGCATTTGTGTCTGGCTCCAACATCGTCCGCCTCGGCATCCTAGCTCGCCCTAAGCCTGAACTAACATTACTCTCGGGTAAAATCCTCTTAGTACCGAGAGGATTAGGATCGGTACCGACATGTCCTGCTCGTGGGGGAATTGTTTCGACTTGCTTTGCTCTGACTCCATATGCTCCTACATTAGTTCCTGGTCTTTGGTTTTGAATTCCAACAGCTTCGGTTATTCCTTATTGTCCCAACCTTTGGAAAAATCCATCTAGCATCTCCTGTTATCGAGCCATTATTCCATCTTGCATTTCTTTCAACATTCTCTTCATCTCCTCTCTGGTCACGTAAATGGAATGATTAGAATTTGAGGATACCTTCTGGCTTCCCACATGCTCTGGTTGACTCCCTCTAATCCAAGATCTGGTGTTAGGCCTTTTTATTTTCTTCAAACTTCAAATCCAAGCTTTAGGTTGTGAAATCTAGTTTTTTCTCAGTGGAAGCACCAAAATGTTGACGTCAAAAATGACATAACATCCAAAAAGCTGTACAAATGTTGAGATCTTGTAGAAAATGCAAGCAAAAAGTAAAGAGACATAAGAATTTTTATAGTAGTTCGGTAATCTCTGTTCTACATCACTTTATATTTTATTTATTAAAGGTTTGAGAGTCACAAATACAAAGAATTTACTAATCTAAGTCCTAGAACAACAAATGGTAGCTTCCTATGTGACTTCAATGGAGAAGAGGAAAGAGGTGAAGAAGAAGAACCTCGAAAAAGTCATTTTCCAGTAGACATAAGGTCTATATTTATAGAGAAAATCGCCAATTGAGTCAGAAGCCCACGAAGTCCAAAGTCCAGATGCAAGCTCGAAGGTGTAGGAGAGAGCAAATGGCCCTATAGCCAAAATCGACCTTTCAATACTGAGAGCTTTTCTTTGGCGATAACTTACCTTTTCCACTTACTTTGCTCTTATATCTTCAACTCGATATATCCAAACTATTTTCCATAGAAGTTGAGTTGATCCTGATTTTTTCTTTGATAAAACTTGTATTGTCTAGATTCCTTTGCTTTCTCCTCATCAATCCTTAGAGTTGCTCGTCTATTTTCTAAAAAAAGCACTTGGCGACGATTGTTCAAAGTGGTACTTGAGATGCATGATGTTTGGGTTGTTCAAACTGGAGGAAATACCTCTCGGTATTGAGAGGTCCTCTCGATATTGCCTTTCCTTTGTTTCAACTTGAGTGAAACTTCTCGTATTCCTTCTTCTAGTCCTTCTGAGTGTGCTTCCAAGTTTGTGAATCATTTTGTCTTCGTTTTGACCTTCTACTTTTAGTTGAAATCTATTTGGTTAAAATACCGGTTAACGGATGCATATTTCAAAGCATTGAGAGTCATAGTTGTAGATGAACAATTTTAAAATGTAGGAAATAAGTGGCACAAGCTACATGGCCCAAGATAAAACTTTAGCTCTAAATAAAACGCTCCGGATCGGCTTCAAATTTATTTGGCTATGTAACCTGGCCTAAGGTACTTAATATTTATAACATATATTTTCCCTTTAACTATAAATAAAATCAAGCAAAGGCATTGACGATGGTAACAATATTAAATTTTAATGAGGATATCAGTGGAGTACCTTCGTAGTTGTAGCCCTTTCATATGTATGACCTACGTAGTTGTCTTGTCCTTTTCTTTTAATAGGTATCTGTTTAATAATTATTTTAATTTATTTTGATTATTTGAAGGTTCTGACCGCCTTCAAAACTACGTTTTGAATCGATAATCGAAATAAATATTTTAAAATTTTAATATTACCGTGCCTTTTTGGAATTGTTAAGAATATGTTAATCTTAAAGTCTACGAAGCATCCTCTATTTATATGTTTATAACATCATTTTCAATAGAAAATAAAATAGGAACATTTGAAACATATAAATGCATTTTTTTTTCTTTTCTGAAATGGTACCTAGATACAACATGTCACTGGGACAACATATCACAATTCACATGTCAATAAATGTTCGAATCACACTACGCAAATTTCGAATTTGTGACATCTCGCACCAAAGTCTAATCACTTAACCACTGGGACAATGGTGCTTGTCCTAAATGCATAAAAGTTAATAGTGGAAGTTTGAGAAATTTGAACATTGGGGGATCATTATCTCTCTTCTATATGCATACTTATGCGAGTATGTGTATTGATACAACAAAAATATACATATGATATCTATTCAATTATATATGACAGAGAATCCATATCCTTTTGTATTCTGGTGTCTTATGCATTCTTATAGTGAATGCTATGTTCTCATGCATTTGTAGTCTTTTTTTATGTTGCCCCTTATACAAAATAGTTAATTCATAATAAAACGTAAAGGCTCCTAACTCCCAAATAAACCTTCTTTAATATTGCTTTCCTTATCATCATTTTGATTCTAGGTGGAATAAATATTTGGTTTTTATTGGTACGTTCAAAGCCCGGTCTGAATCAGATGAACTTGATTGAACATTTTGCTCCTATTCTATTTTCCAACCTCTTAACATCAAGCTGGTTTTGTTCCCATTGATATTTTTTCTGATTCTTTATTTGGATTTCAAGTGAGGATTTCAAGTGAGGATTTCATGTAAGTTTTAAGTATAATTGTTGTTATTGTATTCGTTGTTGATCTAAAAATTATATTGTTCTTATTTTTTCTTGAAAAAATTATTAGTACGAAAAAGTTGAATCCCTTTGTAGTGATTTCCTACTAAAGTTCATTCAGGTAAATTCTTACCTGGCTTTTAATTTTGTAAGTTAATCGGTTAAGGTAAATTTTTATTTTCATCTTTCATGATTTAGCTAAATGATATATTCAATTTCAAAACGGTCTTATGTTCATTTTGCTAAATTTAGCTCATATAATCATGCTAAAATAATGAACTTTTAGGTCTTTTTGTTCAATCTTTGCCTTAGTAAAAAAAACTAAGCGATCTGTGCTTTATTTTTTAAAATTTTGTTTGCTAAATACATGAATGTGAAATCTACAATGAGAACTGGCACTTTGCCTATGTAATATTTTTACCATTAGGAGTTTCTATTATTAAAGACTGGGCAATGAGGACAACTGATAATGGAACTCAATTTGGTGTTGCTCCTTTCTCAGGTAAAATTTTGTAATCATTATAAAGTAGTAACAAAACATAGGAATATATATGAGTAGTGAGGCATCTATATCAACTGATCATTGGTTGATACATAAAGCTATTTATCTGTATTGATTGATAATATGCATTCATACCTAGGGGTTTAAATTCAAGTTCCATTTAGTATTGAACTATGTTTTCTATCTTCTTATTATGTTAATCTTTATTTGTTGTCTATGCATGTTGTGGTGGTTTCATGCGGTTCTATGTAAGAAAAGAAGTAATATTTCACAGGACCGACCCAGAGAAGTTTGAGGCCGTAGTCCAAATTTTTAGTTTGATACAATGGTACAAGGGGAAAAAACATGAAGTATTTTTTTTTGAAGATTGCTAAAATTATAAAAATATTGGAAGTGGGAATTGAACCAAGGTTTGCAGGCTCATCAACTACTGCCTTGACCAATGAACTGCATATACTTTTAAAAACTAACTCACAACATAAATTTTACATAACCAACTTTAAATTTGGGGCCCCACACAGATCGGGAGCTTTAGGCCATCGCCTAGGTGGCTTATGCCCATGGTCGGGCCTGATATTTCAATATATTTTAAGCATCAGCAATGAAATTGTGGATAAAAATGTCAATAGATTTATTTTTCTTTATTTTTAACATATACGTTTGCATGTTCAAATAATTTTTGTAGAACGTGGAACTAAAATTTGTTCCTACTCATGTTTGGAAATGCATAATGGTACATAATATAAAACTGATATTATGTAATAATGAAACAATCAATTTGCTTCCATAAACTTAGAAAACAATTATATAACAATTCAACTACTATGCTGTTAATGCTCAAAATTTTTCTAATAAAAACAAATCAAAATTAAACGGGGACACTAAGGTGTCACCTCCAATCTATGAGAAATAATGCAAATAACCCTCGAACATTTCAGTAAGTAAAGGTAGTTTGAGATATGCTATCATAATTCCTTGAATATTTCTTTGTATACAATGTTCTCTGTATAGCCTTTATTTTCCAGCCCTTGTCGGTTAAGTGGGATTTTTAGACCTTGTACCTATATAGCTCTAAGGATGGCAATTTACAATTGTCCATGCGAGAAAATAGGACGGGGCAAATAAACCCCTACATTGTCAAGAGTTTGCCCCCGACTCTTATTAATGGCCAACGCAAAGCATACTTTGATGGGTAATTGAACACGATACGGAATAAATGGCCAGTTTGTATTTTTTGTAGTATGAACGACTCTAGGCAGTAAAAATTTAGTTCCTATGTTTGTCCTTGTGATAATTTCCGCTCCTATAACCCTTGAACTCAATCGGCGGACAATCAACCGTATACCGTTGCATAGTCCAATGCTTTGGTTTAAATTCCATAGCAGCATGATCGTAATACCTAATTTCAACTGTATTTCATGATTAGAAACTCCGGAGACTTGAAGACTATTAAGAAATTTCATTGGAAACAACATATCCTGGTTTTCTATGCCATCTGAAGCAGGACTTATTGTATCTGTGCTGTGATATGTTGTGAGGCGGCCAGTTAATGAAGATGTAATGTGATGATTTATTTCATCTACACACACATTTGTAGGCGATAGTGTGCATTTTTTTCCAAGTAATCTAATTCGAAGATGCATTTCGGTAAATTAGGAAAAGTGGTAACGACAATTTTATGTACTGCATCGGTTGTTCCCTCAATTAAGAATTCGTTGGGTATTATTATCCATGTTAGTTCCACAAACTATTCAAGTGCAACCGTGGGCATGTTACCATCACCTATGTCAAGAACCCATTGAGTAAACCATCGTAGGTTGTGTATTTCAGTGGATGTTCCAGATGTTATGTATAACCGCATATTGGTTGTAAGCTTAAAAACGGTACAATTTGCCCACTAAGGTGATTTCCTGATGGAAGACTGAACTATCTGACTTCGGCTTCCCTTAGGTATAACCGGGTGATGGAAATCTCCACCTAGAAGCACATTTTTTCCAACAAATATTTTGTAAGTGTCTTCGTGCAAATTGTCATCCATCAAATAATGTAAAGTCCTATCCAATGCCTCTAATGAATGACAATGGACGATTGGAGCCTCATCCTATATAATAAGATCTATTTGGACAATCAGTTTACCAAGGTTTGATTGTTTGGTAATAGTATAGGTCGAATAGTCGTCGATGCCTATTGGTATTTTTAATTTTGATTGAGCTGTCCGGTCACCCGGAAGAAGCAGTAATGCTATTCCTGATGATGCAACTACCAGAACAATTTTTTCATTGTCGCACATAGCGGTAATAATAGTTTTCCACAAAAATGTTTTACCGGTCTCACCACTGTCATAAACAAAGTAAAATCCTCCTTTTCTTATCTTAACGGCATCGATAACTGTATCAAATACATGTCTTTGCTCAATGTTTAAACAACCGATCATTGAGGAAGATTCTTGTAGTAAAAGAGTGCAATAATAACTTATAACTCTTCGTGTAGAAGACGGTTGGTAATAGGTAAATAGACAGTATAATCTTGTTTAAGCATCGATGGAAAATCCTTTAACAAACGATTGTTGATGTTTAATATTTCCTCTAGATCAATAAGGAATTTTATTTTATTTCTTCGTCTTTCATAGTTAGAGACTTATCTTTTGCTGCACGACGATCTTGCCACAAAACGTCATCAGATAATAACTCCCAATGTTTAACCTATGGTCTTTCAGCTTCGATATCTCACAGAAGAGTAGCATGGTTGCAAACATTTGCTGTAAATTGCGACCTGGAGATTAGGTAGCTGCTTCCATCAATGTGTTGCTCCATTCATTGTCGTTTTGCAGTAAGCCAAGTGCTACACGGGAATATTGAAAATCTTGATACAACACTCCGTTGACAGTTCTAAGTTCTTTATAGTTTCTTAGTCCTTTTGACAACATTCCGTAGCATATATAAGTAAAATCTCTCTCGTTGATGGATGAGTGTAGTACATCCTACCTATTTTTTCTCCTTGTTGCATATGTTTCCAACTCTTCTCCTTTTTATACCACAATCATTTCATTGGGAACTCAACATAAGTAGGTCCTCGAGCTTTTGGGTGTAACCTTTTTGTATACATCCATTCTGTGAATATAGTCTTCCCGATGAGTTAGGCCTGCTTGCTATTTCTGGAAACTGTCGGTATCGTTAAAAATAATTGTTTGCTCGTTTGGAAAGTGGAAGGGGAGCTGCTCAATGGGCAGCGATCTGTATTGTACCTCAAATTCAGAGATACGCCAACACGTCTCAAAAGCGGAAATGTACCGACAATCAAAATATTTTTTAATTTCATCAACTTCTATTACGACATAATCCGTTGTGGTTGTGTTTTCTTCAATTATAACAATCGCTTGATCATGACCTTTGTTGATGTACTAAACAAGTAATTTACAAATTTGGTTCTGTTGCATACCTAGACGTTTATATGAGCATTATTTTTACTATCAAATCCAAATTGTGCGGCACAACCCATCTGTTGCCAACTGTGACCCCCTTTGCACTTTATATGGTATTACCGTTGTTTTTTGTTTATACACTGGAAAACCATCATTATCAAAAGTTGTTTCATTGCAAAAGTCCTTTGGATAGTGCTTAGAGCAACAATCACCATCCATATAGGATGCATGTTTAAACGCTACACCACATGGTCCATGCACCATGAACTGACTAACGACCCGGTAACTAGTAGAGTCAGTTATAGGATCAGGAACTTCAGCCGTGATAAATTTATCTACCTGTATTGCAGTTTTAGGTTTGTCTTCAGAGTGCAGAAACAAAAGTATATGGGCATGTGGCAAACCCTTTTTTTGAAATTCTATTGTGTAAATAGCTGCGTGAAAAACATGGCGTGTTATATTCAGCATAGAAGTAACATTTGTTAATTGCATTGAATATATGAACCAAAATAGTGAAAGAATGAATTTTAGTTTACCTGCTTTGACGTGGCCAAAATGATTATTTACTCGAAGATTGTCCATAGATTGGTTTAACTTAATATGGAAGATGCGTGCAATAATGTCTAGTCTATTATCAGGTTTTTGTTTTGGAATTTTGTCCAACATTTGTTTAACTTCATCCCATTTTGAGTTGCACGTGAACATTATATAAAGGTTTGGACTACCACCCCAATGACAAATAGTAATATCGTCTTGGTAATTTTGAACCATATATCGTGGGCCGCTTGTAAATAAAGAAGGTAAGACGGTTCTTTTTCCTATGGACCGAGTGGATGTATCGCCTGCGGTGATAGTATCTTGAAGGCCTTTATACAGTTCAGAACGTATATTCTTTTGATGGTTTCCTATCCAGCATAGTCTATTCTCTTCAATGCTAGTATAAGAACCAACATGTACTACTGCAAAAGCCAATCTCCCCTCAAAAGTGTTTGACCTGCATCTTCTTTTTGTTGCAAGCGAAAAGCATAGAATTTTCTTATTGGTATGCACTTTCGTTTCCACTGGTTGTTGCGTTTAGTGAATCGATACTCAATATACAGTCTAAATCCATCTTATGTATAAGGGAACAATAATGGATATTGCACTGTCGTGAAGGAAGGATGGTTCTCCCTTATTCGTTGTAGAAGATCCGTTTTTCCTTCAATAATTATATCCCTTGAAGTAGCTTCAATATTATTTGTACCAATATATAAACTTACTACCTCATATGAAGTAGGTGTTTGCACCAAAATGTGGCACAAACACCCAAATGAGTATAGTGGAAAAAAAAGTGAAGAAATTAAACCAAAACAAAAAATAACAAGACACAAAATTTTATAGTGGTTCGGCTAATCATTGCCTATGTCCACTTAACTTTGTTGCTGATTTAGTTGCTACTTACAAATGATGTTCTAATGGATCACTAATGATTCTCGAGATTAAAAGAGATTATAAAAAAATTGTTAAGAGAGCCAGAAGATCCTTTGAAATGACCCCTGCCACTTCCATAATTCTATTTATAACCGAAGGTCCCGGAAATCACTCCACCACGTTCTAAGCTATGTTCCTCACGTTTAGGAAGAAATGTGCTCGGTTAATCGTTGCCATTTCACCAATTATCATGGATCGGTACAGATCCATAGCCATGGACCGGTACCAATCCATAAGATTGCCTTATGGATTTTCCAGATGGCCTTGGGTAGATGCGACTTGATAGTAGCTTCATGTTTTCCAACTTGATTGCTTTGCTATATGCTTATTTCTGGGCTAATTAGTTGGATCGGTGGAGGAATGGAGTTCCTGACTTCGTGTGTTTAGGGTGCTTGAGGGCGAATTGCACTGAACGATATCATAAAGATTGAAATGGTTTGCTATCATCAATGCTTGAAAGTAGAGGGGATGGGAGGTGGAATGGGTGAACTTGCATGGACTGGTACCGATCCATCACTTAGATGAATAGGTGTTCTTGAACTTCAAAATGGTTATGCATTTGTCTTGTGGTCTTGGTCGTACTTAGTTTCTGGGCTTGTAAGCTATCTCTCTGGGCCCTCAGCCTCCATAACTTTCAGGTCCGACTTATCAAGTTTGACAAAATACGACCTGGCTCAAAAGGCTAGATAACACTTGCCCCTAAAGCATGCCTTGCGAATGGAAGGTGTGCTTTGCTCAAGAACAAACATCAAAGCCGATTGTTCACGAGTAGCTGAATTTTCTGGCTATTAACCAGCCATATAGCAGTGAATTATCTGGTTCCTTCGGATTAACCTATATACCAAAGATTGTTCTAGACTATTATAGCTAAGGACTCGAGTCCTTGCTTGAGGGCTAGTCATAAGTAATTATCATTCCGCATTCCCCCGGAATCGTCATATCGTATTGTCTATCACAAATCAAAATCATCCTGTGTTCTTCCTGGAGTTAACAATCATATATCAAAATCAGTGGCTCAATTCGATAATTGCTATCGAACTATTTCAAATTCAGTTGGTGTTCAAAACCAAAGTCTAGTTTTCGAGATCCCTAAGTCATGAATTCGACGACCGATTCAATTCCTGATCACTCCGGATCGTTAATCAAATCTTCGACCTTTCAGCGCCGTAAGTCCATTTTCGATCTCTCCAGATCATTCTTCGATCTCTTTGGATCATTCTACGATTTCTCCAGATCGCTAATCCAACCATCAATCTCTCCAGATTGTCAACTCAATCATCGATCTCTCGGGATCATTAATCCAATCATCAATCTCTTCGGATCATTATACCAATCATTGATCTCTGTGGATCGTTAGTTCGATCATCGATCTCTTCAGATCATTATTTCAATCCACAATTTCTTCGGATCGTTTATCATCCAATATACTGTTCGATCTCTCCTGATCAGTTGACATCCAGTCTAGGATTTGATCTCTTCGGATCCTTGTTGAGTCCAATCCACTTGCTCTCCGACGAGGGAACCCAACGATCAAGTAAATCCATTCGCTCACTCTCCGCTGAGGGGGCTTACCTTCGCACATCCCCAATCCACCTGCTCTCCATCAAAGAGGCTTGCACCTTGTGATTATCGCCCTATTTCTCCAAACAAGACTACCATGATCAATATCAATCATCACGTTCAAGTGGTTTTCAAACTAAAGATTTCGTATAATTTAAGTTTCACCATCTATCACAACATTCGTTCAGATATTACAACATAACATCTAGCTTTAGAGCATGCTTAGAGATCGATCGGTCCTATGCATGAGCAAGTGATTTGACTGTAATGCTATATCATTTATTGAAAACAAAATCAAAGAGTGGGAATCGAACCCGACTCCCTGCCGTCCTAATCACTAGATAACTATCCTTAGTCCAGCTTCGAGGCCGCTTCGATTTGCTACAGATGATGGCCGCTTCTGTTCCACCACTATAGGTCGACTTCTTACATATTGCTACAACTAGTTGGTCTTAACATATTCCTCAATCAGGTCGCAAAGGTGCTTGCAATCGTTTGTTTCATGTCCATCCAACTCATGGAATAGGCAACATTTTCTTGATTTTCTCTCTCAGTTGGTGGGTTTTCTTCTCATTAGTTTTCGATAGGGAATTTGCCTCCAGTATCCAGGTAAATCCTCTCCGGGGTTCCGTTCAATTTTGTGTAAGAAGAGAATTTATGTTCCTTTCTCTGCCGCTTTGTTCCTCCAAAGCCATCATCAGCTTTTCATTTTCCTTTATCTTTGCCAAATTATGCCTCGGATGGTCCCCTATCATCCAGGGCATTAACCACTGCCTTTTCAGTTTCGGCGTCCTCTTAATGCAAGTATCTTTCAGCGTCATGGTAGAATTCCACGAGATCCGCTGGTGGATCCCTTTCCAAAGAAAATTTAAAATCTGTCTTACTAGATACTCCCGAAACAACTGCCATTAAAACCCCTGATGGGTCCGGCTTATGAATCGCAGCAGCCACCGCGTTAAATCGAGTTAGATAACTTCTCAAGGTCTCTTCGACCCTTTGCTTCACGCTTGATAACTTCATCTTGTTCTTTGGTCATGATATATGCACTCTGAACTGCCTTATAAATATGTTCACTAACTCAATCCATGTGCTGATGGAACTGTTTTCTAGCTGTCGGAACCACATTGTTGCTAAGTTTGTCAAATGCAAAGTGAAACACTGTCTCATCACCTCTTCAGATGCACCTAACATCTCAATCTGTCGGATGTATCTGATCAGATGAACCGTTGGATCAGTTTTTCCATCATACATCTCTAGCATCGGCAGCTTGAAATTGGCCGGATTACTTGCGCACTAGATGTTGGGAGTGAATGGATTTCTATTTACATCCTTCAAACTCTGGTCTGGCGATCCATATCTAATTGCTCGCCTAACTATCTCAGCAATTCTATCATCGTCATTTAACGGAAGTCTCCATTCTACATTTTCGTTCTACCCCCATTCCTACAGGGAAACTCTGGCACGTATTCTTCTGGTTGTGCCTCTACATCTCGATTCAAGTTATGCTATCCAACAACATCTCTTAAATGAGTGTTCCTAAGACCTAGAGTCAAGTCAATGCCACATCTATGAATTCTTTGATCGGTGTCGATATGAATGCCTGGATCGTTACCGATCCCTGGCATTTCTGTGGGGGTTGCTCCGACTTGCTCCGCTTTGATTTCAACCATGTTTGCTCTCGTTTTTTGCCTTTGGTATTGTCCTACAGTAATTCCAACTGTTCTTAGTTGTCCTATCGTTCTACATAATCCTTCCATCATCTCTTCCTGGCGGGCTATCATCCTTTCCTACATTTCTATTATCATTGTTTCCATCTCATCCCTGGTTATGTAAATGGAAAGGGTTAGATCCCGAGGACGCCTCTTAGTTGCACCCACGTCCTTATTTGCTTTCTCCAACAGTAGTTCTCTTGGTTGATTGTCTCGTCATCTTCTTAAATTTGAGTTTCAAGTTGTCAAATCTAAGTACTCTCAATGAAAGCATCAAAATGATTGCACCAAAATATGGTACAAACACCCAAATGAGTATAGTAGAAAAGAGAGTGAAGACACTAAACCAAAACAAGAAATAATGACATAAAAAATTTATGGTGGTTCGGCTAATCGTTGCCTACGTCCACTTAGCTTTGTTGCTGATTTGGTTGCTATTTTCAAATGTTGTTCTTATGGATCGATAATGATCCTCAGGATTACATGAGATATAGAGAAAATTGTTAAGAAAGCTAGAAGATCCTTTGAAATGACCCCCTCCACCTCTATTTATAGCCGAAGGTCGTTGAAAATCCCTCCACCACGTTCTAAGCCATGTTCCCCACGCTCAGGAAGAAATATGCTCGGTTGATCGTGGCTACATCACCAATCATTATGGATTGGTACTGATCCATAGCCATGGATTGATATATATCCATAAGTTTACTTTATGGATCTTCCAAATGGCCTTAAGTAGATGTGACTTGATAGTAGCTTCATATTTTCCAAAATGATTGCTTTGCTAGACGCTTGCTTCTGGGCCAATTAGTTGGATCAGTAGTGGAATAGAGTTCCTAACTTCATGTGTTTGGGGTGCTTGATGGAAAATTGCATGTGAACAAAATTATGAAGCTTGAAATGGTTTTCTATCATCAATTCTTGGAAGTAGAGGGGATCCGAGGTGGAATGGGTGGACTTACATGGACCAATACTGATCCATAAGGATGGATCGGTACCGATCCATCACTTAGATGAATAAGTGTTATTGAACTTCAAAATGGCTATGCATTCATTTTGCGGTCTTGGTCGTACTTGGTTTCTGGGCTTGTAAGCTATCTCCCTGGGCCTTCTGCCTTTATAACTTTAAAGTCCGACTTATCAGGTTCGCCCAAATACGATCTGGCTCAAAAGGCTGGATAATAGTAGGTAACTTATATTGTATATCGTCCTTTTCAAGTCTATCTATTATTATGATATGAGCATCTTTAAAATTTATTTTTTGAACTGACCTCTGGCCATCCTAAGCACCTTTGTTAATTCACTACTTTCATCAAACATGTTTATCAACTTTTCCACAATTTATGAATCCAAATTGTTGTGTGCAGTCATACCATAAGATTGAATTCTACTATTAACCTCGTTATCAATGTCGTATATATACAACTGAACAAATCTGGGTGGCCTTGAATGATGAAGTAAAGATCCTATTTTATGATGGTTTTGTCCATTAAGGCAAAAAGCATATGGCCCTCTTCCATTATTCATAAAGCTGTCAATACTACCGCCCATTGTTTTAAATGCAAACTTAGAGTTATATGCTCGTATTTGATCTCTGAATTTGGCAGCAGTCCCTTGTATGGTGGTGTAGCCCATCAATGATTTCAAATAGATTTGTACTTTTCCACTTTGAAAATAGATAGTGAAAGTTGCTGCATCAGGACCACCTATCTTTCTGCTTCATTCTTCATACCAGACCGTTGCACCACAATTTGGGCATACGGAAGTAGGATGGCCAAATGTTGATGTTTGGAAGTAACGACCTGTGAGAAAAATAGTTGTTTAAATGGAATGCACTGTAAAGTAGAGTGGACAGATAAATATAGCACGATTAACGGTTTACATTAGTGAACACTGGATGGAGAGCATCCATAGCCGGAAGATTGTACATTAGTCGTTGAACCAT
This sequence comes from Allium fistulosum, assembly GCA_030737815.1. Lineage (NCBI taxonomy): Eukaryota > Viridiplantae > Streptophyta > Magnoliopsida > Asparagales > Amaryllidaceae > Allium > Allium fistulosum. The sequence continues at coordinate 264,973,259 of CM060903.1, forward strand.
TATCGGTACTGGTACGTTGCTCCACGTCGGTATGAGTTTTGGGGGTATTTTGTTCGCCAACATTGATACACACGATGTTCGATCTAAATGGTTCACCATCACTACTACATGCTGCAAGAGTAAGCAGGTAGACTAATTGTAGTCGTTCAATTGGTGAAACTAAAGTCCTAAAGAAAGAAACATCGAATGATAATCTGTGTTTTTACCAATCGGTCTATGCCTAGATTCGAGTATACGTATCCCTTTCCGGGTTACTGTTGGAGTTTGCTGATCCAACGGACAGTGAAATAACCCACATATTGGTACTCGACGACCGTGCCTGAACGAATTAATCATCCGTATGATCTACAAATTGCTTCACTCTTTTTTCATCAGTGTGGGCCAAAACAAACGCTACTATTTGCAAGCTTATTTATTGGCACTTCGACGCTGAAGCTTTAACTTGGTAATTTATACATTATGGAGGTATGCCTCTCTTGCGCTTGTTCAAAGTGGACGTTTTGGTATCCCACAGGTATGATAGTAAACTGAGCCTCCCACGTCAACGAAGTAAAACCAGAGATGGCGTGCTTTGTAATTTCATCAGAATAGTACAAAATAAAAACAAATTTCAGTCGATGAGCATAGTTGAGGAGGGTTCGTGGTTTCCCTTCTCTTTATCAGCATCGCATACACTGGGTAGGATGGAAGCTGTGCAAAATAACGGTTGAAATCGGACGATTTGTATGGATTTGAAAGCAGATTAGAAGTACTAGTTCGACAACCAGACCGAGTGGAAATCGATTGTTTCCTCCTCATACCGGGTGCTAGTTCCTTGATGGCTCAAGTTAACTGCAGAAGGGCTAAGTTGTGAGCATAAATGTGTTTTTGCCTATTGAGCAAATCACATTGGCACCCTTATGCATGCATTACTATGGGAGACTACATGATGTCATTTGTTGTCTAAATAGGAAGGAGGATTTAATTTTGAAAAAATGTTCACAGGAGTAAAGTAGTTGCATTAGGCAGCGCAAAAAGAGTCAATGATGCGGTGCCATTAATCGAATGGTATATGTTCAGACCAAGGTTCCAACTTTTGGTCGGCACGCCGGAGTTCCGGCCATTCCGGTCCGGTTCTGGCAGTCATCGGGAGGTAATTGGAAGAAAATACCATTTTTGGTTTCATACAAGAAATCTAACATAAAATCGTATCTCCAATTCGAAATCATACGGGAAAAGATTAAATAAACATAAAATCAAACACAACAATTTCCGCATTGTTAAAAGCACACCTGAAATCATCGCATTTTGCTATCAAGATTCCGAGAAGAGGGGCGAGGCGGCTATTTTGAGCTAAATAGAATGTTGGGGTCAATTGAAATTTTGAGAGTTAGAGCATTCTTTTTGGGTTTAGACCGAGCATTATTTCTGAGCCAATTGTTGGAGGAAATGAGTTACGGCTAGGTGTATGGAAGGAGAAGCGTGGAACGAGCAGTTTACTTGTTAATTTGAAGTGGGCTTGGCCCATAATCATAAGTTTGTTAATGGGTAGGGTTATAATTTTACTAATTGATTTAAATTTAGTTGGCACAGTTATAATTGTAATCTTTTATACATTCTTAAAAATGTAGTATAAATGTATGTTAATAGTGAAATTTTATTAACGTGTATAAAAATGATGGAATTAGTATACTGGAGTTAAAACGGAACCGAAATTTCCAAAATAAACAATGACTAGAACGGAAACGGAAAACGAAATTTTGAACCTTGATTCAGACAGGTAACACCGCTTTCTCATTTCTATGACCATTTATCATTACTAAGTGAATGTACTATGGTTAATACTATGAGTACCAGTGTTGTTGAAAATGCAATGATAATGGAATGGCATGTCAGTCGAATTTTAACACCGGTGCAGCAATATGCATATATTTACTGTTTGTGAACTATAATATAAATAGTCAAATGGTTTCTCATCAAGATGTATGCCATGGTTGCAAGAAAACTTGCAGCAATAGTTAGGTGAAGGCAGGGACGGAGTCAGAATTTTATTGCGATATGGGCTAAGTAAAAAAGATGAAAGAAAAAAAATAGAGCTAAATAATATCAAAAATTGCAACAAGTATTAATTATGTATTAATAAAAGCTTACAAAAACATGGGGTATTCATGCATATCTCATGCGTGACTTAGATAAATACAAAAAATAGACATGATAATCTAGACAGTTGGTACTCTACGCTCTTTACGTGAGTTGAAATCACAAACTACCGAATTCAAATCAATATCTTCAGCAAGTTCCCTTTCTATATTGATAATCATGCAATAATGATAAATTAAACATGTTAATTTTGGTTTCTGACAGTTAACATGAATATAAAATGAAATCACAACGACAATAATGATAATAAATAATTAGGGTTTTATATTTAAGTTCTCTAATAGCAATTTTGACTCACATCAAGAGAGGTAATATATTGAACTAATTGATTCAATTTGAATAGAATTAAGAAAATAATCACTGAGAAAACTAGGGTATCAATTGATTGCAACATGGCAAATAATTTGTAGTTTGCAGCTATTTTATGAACAAAAGATGAGGTACTAATGATTAAAAAGGAATTAGAACACACAAAAATGAGAAATTTACCCTTATTTTAGTCCCTGAATGGATCGGAGCAGCTTGTGGTTTCTACTGCCTACTGGGAAGAGAAGTAAGGAAAATATAGTGTAATTGTATTGGATATCGATTGACTACATAGGTAATTGGGTTCTAATTATATTAGGCTATTGGACTGAATAATACCTAGTGTTTTAGCTCAGATACCAATATACATACATCCATTCCTGGGTGAAGGTACGTAATAGTCAAGCGGAGGGGCAATAAGCTGTTTTACAGTCTAGTAACTACAGATTCCATCACGTAAATAACATCGAAGGTTGCAATATAAAATACAATGTCCATGGAAGCACGGGTTTTTAAGCTTGAAAAAGTACATAAAATCAAACATAAATGACCATGTCTGGTAGCAAGAAGTGCTGGCGTATGCATATACACACACACACATACATACATACATACATATATATATATATATATGCATATACATATACGTCCATATAATATATATACATATACATATACGTCCATATAATATATATACATATATACATATACATACATATATGTATGTATATTTGTACGAAAGCTTTCCAAAGGTCAAAGTTATTCATAGACCTAACTGATGTTTCATATAACATATTTCTTATCTACCCTTCACATTTCACAGAGCATATTCACACTTAAGCATAATATATATCTAAGTATCCATTCGAATAAATATATCAGATTTAGGAGTGAGCTATATTCGGTTCGAACCGAATTAACCGACCAAACCGGTTCATTTCGGTCGGTTCGGTTATGAAATTATATCGGCTTGAATTCGGTTTGTAAAATAATTTTACTTTGGTTATCGGTTTAACCGAATTAACCAAAACAATTATTATATTATCCAAATTCATAGCATTGTAATACTCTTAATAATTGTTTAGTAATAAAAACCAAATTTTATCTATTGAAAATATGTTAATTTTTCTTATAAACTTAAAAAAGTACGCGAAATAGTTTCTCTAAACATAAATTTATGTTTTCCTCTAAGTAAACCAATCATTTGAATAATAATCTATGATAATTTATCTTACTTACCTTTTTAGTTCGGTTAAATCGATTATCGATCGAATAACCGAAATTGATTTTGTTCGATTCGGTTCGGTTCTGATTATTTTCGGTTTTAGTTCGGTTTGACATTTTTTACCTCAAAACCAACCGAACCGACCGAATGTTCATCCATAATCGGATTAACCATGCATATAAAAATGAGGTATACAACACAGTTATTTTTTGTCATGGCATGGCTTTGGACTGACATGCACATACCCCTAACTGAATTCAAAGAATTGAAAACAAAGAGTCGTTTTAGATTTTTTGCATCATGACATTAATAATTCTTTGATGGTGGTGAATACTGATTTATTTGAAACATTATAAAATTTATTACTAAAATCATATTTTTAGTATCATACAAATTCATTAATTTTTATTTCATACGAAGGAATCAGTAACATTCATCTAAAATCAGATTTGAATTATGTATCATTAATTATAGAACTAAGCTGCATTTGTATGTAACTTACATATACCTAGCTTCTGCTTGTAACTGATTTATTTTATGTAACTCATACACAATGTGGTGTACAATTTAGATACTTTCGTTTGACCAAAAATAGTTCATTATTTGTACAATACGGATTCCCTAACGGCAGACATTTATTTGAACTTGTAACTATGTTAAATCTTGAAACTGTAAAGAGCCAACTACTTAAGCCAGGTGGGATTTTTCTTAAAGAATGAGCTACGGTGTTGTTATAAGAAAAGTTAAAAATGAATATTTAAATTTGGTCACGATATTTGAAAAATAGAAAACGCAAGTTGTCTTTTATTTTTCTGACGAAAAATGCAAAGTACTATGCACTTTTCTAATTTTGAAATTATTTTTGAAAATTTTGGAACTTTTGAAATTTTTGAAAAATGCAAGTTAACTTGCGCTTTCTATCAAAAAAGTGCAAGTTAGTTTGCGTTTTTGATTTTTTAATTTTTTTTGAATATTTTCAAATTTTGAAAATTTCAAATTATCAAAAAAGCGCAAGCTACTTTGCGTTTTTGATTTATCAGGAAAACGTAAGATAGTTTACGCTTTTTGATTTAGAAAAAATAAAGATCTAATTTATATACCCATTGCTACGGGTTTTTTTTATAACAACATCAAAAATATGAACCTTTTGTGTAATGGCTTTTTTTCATTCGGATAAATACATAAATACGTGGTAACTCATGACCATGTAAGGTCATAAATATCCGTACAGTTGTATGGTAAGAAATGAAAAAAAAAATCAAAACAATTATGTTACAGATCGCGATTAAAACCAATCAGCTATCACCGTATAATTTGCTTCTAAATGTATAAGTATGTAAGAAGAACTTAATTGAAACCAGTGAGAGGATACATGGCATAAAATATGTAATTTGAAAATTCATTTGGTAATCAATTAATATGTTGTAAAAAAAAAAATGGTCTAATTGCATATTTCCTCCTTTTGAAATAAAAAAGCACCAACAATATCAAATGAGGTTTTACGGTGTTATCCACCAAAGTTCCTAATATATACTTATCATGCAATATAGCATCAACCGGTTGGATTTTAGGTGATGATCAAATTAACATAGTGAAATTAAAAGTATTAGTTCATAAGTATAAAAATCAAATGGAAATTAGTTCAAGAATGAGTTTAGAGGAAAATATCAACCAATTATCACTAGTAGTACATCAATTCAAAGATCATTAAAACAATATTGAGTTGTAATATAATGACATGAGAGAAAACTCATAATGTTACATGTTCACAACATTTAGAAATATCAATATTTAATGGTCGAGTATCAATGTCTATTGTTTTACTGATCGAGTTAATGCTTAGTGTACTCGATGATAAAACTGGGGGAAAAACAGGGAGAATGAACTCGCTGGTTTGAAAAATGATGGTATGATTTGTGCATCGGGCTATTATATTATGCAGTAATTGACTAAAATTTTCTTTCCAGATTCATTACACATGTTGAGAATCAACAAAATCAAAACCATAACATGTTTGGTTGAGTGTGTTTTATATGTTGAATAGATCACTTTGTGAATTTCATAAGTCCTATTTTATACTATAAACCTCATCATGCCTTTAAATTTCCTAACATAGCTTCTAAGAATTTCTCGGCACCCTTCTCTTATGATGATTGAAACCTTGGTTGCAAATATTAGTTCTCTAACTCAATTACTTAACTTTAAATCTTTATCGTCATGAGCATTAGTTCTAACATTATTCTGAGAACGCTTTATTGTTTATACCTGAAAGTGGAAATTTAATAAAAGCGCACGTACAGTGCAGCAAAGAACTTTATGGCATAATCTATATTCACATGCTTTAAGTCGATAACGTGATATATTAATGATACATGTAGCATGCTTACAGAACGTTAGCACATACTGTATATAAAACTTCTGAATGTAGATCATCTTGTAAACATCGAAGGGTTTGAGCAAGTTTATGTAACAAATCAGGGGAACAACTAAAAAGAAAAGTTATATGCTGTACTAAAACAAATAAGATTTGAGAAAATGAAAACTGAAATATCTTTATTGCTGTTTTCCAGATAATGATTTCATAATCCAAAATGCAGTTTGCATTTCTTATTTATACAGGAATGAAAAGAAAAAAGAGGGAATGGGTCAAAAACAAAGCCCAGCCCAAATAGAATAAAGTAAACAAATAAAGAAAAGCGGTCCGCATGATATATGCCGAAGTCTTGATATCCCCGTTCAAATAGAACTAGGGTTTCTCAGCCGCCTTTATTTCATTCTCTTCATTGCTCTTATCGTCCCCATTAACGATACATAAGAAATCTCTGAATCTAGTAAAGTTTTTGTTGGATAAAGCCTTGGTCAGAACGTCTGCCTTTTGAAACAGTGATGGTACATGGTTGACTTGAAGCTTTCCAGCTTCGGTTCTTTCGCGAACAAAATGAAGGTCCACTTCCATGTGTTTGGTCCTCGAGTGTTGGACTGGGTTCATCGAGAGGGATATAGTGCTCATATTATCGCACCAGACTGTGAGAATTTTAGCTGATCGAAGCTCTAATTTAGAAATTAGGCTTTCTGTCCACATTATCTCAGCCGTGACGCTGGCTAAGACCCTGTACTCTGCTTCCGTACTCGATCTAGAGATTGTGGGTTGCTTTTTGGTACACCAAGATACAGGGTTGGATCCAAGATAGACGCAATGCCCTGTGGTGGACTTGCGATCGTCTAGATCGCTCGCCCAGTCAGCATCACTGTAAGCCTGTATCGTAATCTCTTTACTTGATTTCAATAGCAACCCGAAATTGATTGTACCCCTTAAATATCTCAATATACGTTTAACTGTTTTCCAGTGAGTGTCTAAGAGCCTTTGCATGTGTTGACAAACTTTATTTACACTATAGCAGATTTCTGGTCTTGTGATAGTAATGTATTGCAGTGCACCGACAATACTTCTATATTGCTTGACATTATTTATAGCCTCACCTATATGTTTGAATAGATGTAAATTACTTGTCATAGGGGTGACAAGTGGTTTTGCCTTATCCATGTTTGCCCTGATTAGGATTTCAGATATGTACTGCTTTTGAGATAGGAATAAGCTTGAATCAGATTTTCTTTATACATGTATCCCCAGGAATTGGTTGATTTCTCCTAGGTCTTTAATCGCAAAATGTTTATCTAGGAGAATGACCACTTGATTTATCTCTTCCATGTCATCACCAGTAATAAGAATATCATCTACATAAACTAATATGTAGATGATATTTTGACCTCTCTGTCTGGTATATAGTGAGTTGTCTGACTTGGTTGCATCAAAACCCATATTGCCTAGAGTAACTTTTAGTTTCTCATACCATGCCCTTGAGGCCTGCTTTAGACCATAGATAGCCTTGTGTAATTTGCATACATGTGTGCTGTGAGTTGCAGAACAGTATCCCATTGGCTGTTGCATGTACACATCTTCCTGAAGCTCACCATTTAAAAAGGCATTATGTACATCTAGCTGCTTGATTCTCCAATGCTTGTGTAATGCAACTGTCATAATTATCCTTATAGTAGCTGGTTTGATAACTGGTGAGAATGTTTCCTTAAAATCAAAACCAAATTGTTGCGTGTACCCCTTTGCAACTAATCTGGCCTTATATTTAGCTATACTGCCATCAGTGTTTCTCTTGATTTTATATGTCCATTTGCTTCCCACAATGTTTTTATGCTTTGGGAGTGTGACCAAACTCCATGTTTTGTTTTTAATTAAAGCATTATACTCTTCATCCATAGCCCTTCTCCATTCTTCATCTTTTACAGCTTGATCATAATTAGTTGGTTCAACTTTATTGAGTACAGCAGCATATATCTTAGGTTTAAAGATCCCACTTTTAGACCTAGTGACCATGGGATGTTCAGCCCTTGGTTGTGGTTGAACCATGTTTTTACTGTGACTGTCAGTGTTTTCAGTTGTTGAATCCCCATTATGATCATCAGTTGTTTTTGTTGTTGAGTAGTCACTTTCATCATGTTCATCCCCAGTCTACTGTTCCTGGTTGATGTGAGTGCTATGATGAATGTTGTTTGAATCTGATTTGTATGGACTGTAACCAACTTTTGTGCTAGTGATAGATGTTTCTCCAGGTTGATGATTATTGCCACCATCTTGAATTTCACTTGCCAGTTCAGTTAATTCTGGAATTGTTGGTACATAGACTATTTTTCTACTTGTTGGCTGTTCTTCCTTTACACTTTCTGCAAATGGAAAAACATTTTCATTAAAAACAACATGCCTTGAAATGTATATTCTCCCATTTTTATCTAAGCATTTGTACCCCTTTTGATTATATGCATAACCTAAAAAGGTACAAGCACTTGATCTCAAGCTCAATTTATGCTTGTTATATGGCCTGAGATAAGGGAAGCACAGACAGCCAAACACTTTCATGTGATTATAATCAGGCTTAACCTTATGCAATCTCTCATATGGAGATTGTTTATTTAGTAATCTCGTGGGTATCCTATTTATGAGATACACTGCAGTGGCAAAAGCCTCTTTCCAGTATCTCATAGGTAGTGACCCCTGAGATAACAGAGTTAACCCTGTTTCAACTATGTGTCTGTGTTTCCTTTCGACCAAGCCATTCTGTTCTGATGTGTGTGGACAGGTGGTCCTATGTATTATCCCTTTACTGTCAAAAAATGCTTTTAAGGGCTTGAACTCACCACCACCATCAGTTTGCAAAATTTTAATTTTACTGCCATATTGATTTTCAGCATAAATGATGATATGTTTAATTGCATTATATGTATCTGACTTGTTCTTGAGAAAATATATCCATGTGAATCTAGTACAAGCATCAACAAGTGAGAGATAGTACCTGTCTCCTTGTGTTGATGATAGGGGGGCTGGACCCCAAAGATCTGCTGCCACTAAATTCAGTGGCTCATGATATACTGTTTCTGATTTACTAAAAGTCAATTTGTGACTTTTTCCTTTTTGACAATGTGAGCATATAAAAGGAACAGAGAAATTTCTAAAGGCCATTTTACTTTCATTAAGAATTTGTTTTACAACATCAATCTTAGGGTGACCAAGTTTACAATGCCACAAATTAAGAGTATTATCCCCTTTTTCAACATTGAAGCTAACTGTGTTAGAATAAGTTGCCCTATTAGTAGGTTTTCGTGTGCCCATGTTCCTGAACTTGTAAAGACCTTTGTCCAATTCACCCTGTAGTAATATAATTTTGTTTAGTAAGTCCCTAACAAGGCAGAATTTTGGGTGAAACTCAAAGTATACACTGTTGTCCTTGGCAAATTGAGAAACACTTATTAAGTTCTTTTTAATCCTAGGGACTCTCAATAAGTTATTCAGGTAGAGAGTCCTACTACCATTAACACTGCCAGTTCCAACATGTGATATTTTTATGGCTTCACCATCACCCATAAGAACAGAATGCGTACCTTTGTATTTCTTGTTTCCTAAATTGAGATTCTGAAGATTGTTAGTGATATGGTTGGTTGCACCTGAATCTGGGAACCAGTCATCTATGCTTGTATCATCATTTCTTTCTGCATCTTCATTTGTGTCATCTGAGTTGGTTCTGTTTTGCTGGTTCACTTGAGCCATGTTTGCATTGTGTGTCTTTTGACTTGATTGTCCTTGCTGTCCCGGATTGTATTCAGAGTTGAATCTGAAATAACATTTATTGGCCATGTGCCCTGTTTTTTCACAAATTTGACACTTTACTCTACTATAATTGTTGGACCTTCCTCTTCCTCTGCCTCTTTGAGACTGACCTCCTCGTTGAACTGGGTGGCCAGGGTTATTAGAGCTATTGGGTGTTTTTGTTTGATTCTTGTTTCTTGTATTTGCTGCAAAGTTAATGTTGATATCACCTTGTATAGACTTCCTTTGCTCAATTCTTCCTTCATGAGCAAGTAGGGCAGCATGTACATACTGCAGATTTGGTAGCACAGGTTGTATGGCTATAAATGTAACAAGTGACTCATATCCCACAGCACTAAGTCTGTCACATAAGTTCTTGACCTTGGTGATGTATTCTCTCATGGGCATGTCCCCTTTTCTAGCATTTTGAAGTTCTCTTTTGTAATGCATAATTCGAGCAGATGACTGAAAACTAAAGATCTGGTTTATAGTGGACCAGATCTCATATGACGTATTGCACCCAACGATTTGAGACAAAAGATTGGCACTTATAGATGATATTAGCCATGATGCAAGTAAGTTGTCCTTTTTCTGGTGTTGAACATAATCTGGGTTACTGATAGAATTTTTTTCTTTGTCTAAAATTATTGCAGGAGGCACAGCTTTTGTCCCTTGCACGAATTCCTGAAGGCCATAACCTTTTAGTGCTGTCTCAACTTGATATTTCCATAAGATGAAGTTGTCTTCATCAAGAGGGATGGTGATAACATGACTCTTTGGCTTAACTAGTGCAGGGATGCACCTGGTGCCATTGTCTTGATCTCTCGAGGTGACAGATGCAAATTCTTCACCACTATCTGCCATTTTTGGTCAGATTCTTGGATCTGAAAAACTTTGTCGAAGCAGAAATGATCGAAAAAGAAAAGAAACAGAGTTTCTTGGAGTGGTAGACAACAGTTTGCTGCCAAGAAACTGGTTGAAATCAAGAAAATGGTGGGTGTGTATTATATCAATGAAATTGATATAATACGCATGCACAGCGGGTCGAAAGATAGTGTAGGGGTTGTAATGGTGGATAAATGCCTTTCGGCTATAAGCTCTGATACCAAAATAAGATTTGAGAAAATGAAAACTGAAATATCTTTATCGCTGTTTTCCAGATAATGATTTCATAATCCAAAATGCAGTTTGCCTTTCTTATTTATACAGGAATGAAAAGAAAAAAGAGGGAATGGGTCAAAAACAAAGCCCAGCCCAAATAGAATAAAGTAAACAAATAAAGAGAAGCGGTCCGCATGATATATGCCGAAGTCTTGATAAAAACATGTAGTCAAAATACAGTAAATATGCACATAACTTAAGCTATATATTTGGGTATTGTAAACTATAACTTCATATATAAAAAATAGCTCAATAATGCAAAGTACAAAAGTAAATAGACCAGGATTGCAAATTAAACGAAATGCATAAAGCAAGAAAAATGAACAATAATCATAACAAATATGCAAATAATTCTAAATTGAATTGTTAACAATTAGTTCTTTTTTTCAATTACATGATTATATTGTTTTATATTACTCCAATTTAATTTGGAATTGAATTAGAGAGTTAAAAATGGTAATCAAAAAGTTAAATCCAATCAAAGACATGCCCATGTTTTTATTTAAAAGAAAGTAGATCATGGTAGAAAAAACATAATCTATACAACCTCCAAATAGTTTTTTATTTCATGAAAAGGCAGTTGCAAACCAAAGCACATTCATAGTAGTTAACGGAATATTTGTGTTGGTAGCTTTACAAAGAATCAAACAATTGTGATCAGGGAAAAAATTATTTCGAAAAGGTCATATAACAAGACTAAGCCTTTGAGTAACTATGTTTGTTTAAATGCAGATTTAAGTTAAAGCATAATTCTTATCATCAGCATTATCTGACTTATTTTTAAATCAGATAAAAACAATTTGTTATCCAAAATAAGTTAATTCATTAGCAATATAACAATTAATAGGATTATTCAATCCATCATTAATATAAAAAAGAGCCATTAATTACATGATCAATACAATGAGCAAGAGGTAGAATTAAACTACCAGAAACCTAAAGCCAAAAAGAAAACAGTCACACCTAAAACTGAAATACAGTGAAGAAAGCAGACATAGCTGCAATTAGGTGCGAAATAGATTAGATGGAGGAAAACTGCAAATGGAAAGTAGAAAATTAATAAAGGTACATCGAATCATCGATTCATGAAGCAAGTTTAAACCACTAAAGTACAACAGTACCTTAAATTCTAATCTAACGTAAAAGGATGCAAATATTAGTTCTCTAACTGGGAACTACTTCACTTTAAATCTTTATCGTCATAAGCATTAGTTTGGTAGAAATAATTTTTTTAATGAAAAGAAACTTGCAGAAAGAAAAGAAATATTATTCTGAATCGAGAGTTTTTGGATCCAGAAGATGTTCACAAGCATATATATACAAAATGGGCTAAAACATACGGCCCAACAATAAAAGGTAAAACTAAAAATAGAAAATACAAAAACAACTGTTACAAAAACAATACAAAGAATATCAGCAACAATCACTCTCCTCTACACCCTCCCCTCAAGATTAACCTGCGGAGACAAAGGGAAATCTTGAAAAGGAAAAATAGCCAGCATACCAAGTTTATGCACCAAATTCCTGTGTTGATCAGCACCAAGTGGTTTAGTCGTAATATCTGCAATCTGTAATGCAGATTTGATATATCTGGTAACTAAGAAACCTGACTGGATGTTTTCTCTGACATAATGAACGTCCAGTTTATTATGCTTTGTACGCATATGCTTAGTCTTCTCATGGAAACAAGGATCTTGAGCAATATGCATGGCTGAAATATTATCACAATGAAGCACAATAGGAGATGAATCTGAAACTTTCAGATCTTGCAACAACCCTTCAATCCAAACTATTTCACTAGCTGTGTAACTCATGCTACGATATTCTGCTTCTGTGCTACTCTTAGAAACCACTTTTTGTTTCTTTGTTTTCCATGAAACAAGTGAATTACCAAGAAAAATACAATAGCCAGACAATGATTTTCCAGTATCACTACACATTCCCCAATCAGCATCGCAAAAAGCATGTAACATTAAATCAGACTTCACAGGAAAATGCAGACCCAAATTAATTGTTCCCTTCAAATATCGTAAAACATGTAATGCCGCATGAAAATGAGGAACTCTAGGAGTTTGTAGAAACTGACTTAATTGTTGAACAGAGTATGAAATATCTGGCCTTGTTAAATTCAAATATAACAATTTGCCAATTAATCTACGATAAACTTCAGGATCCAGTAAAATATCACCTTCAAAATTGCTAAGCTTCAAGCCCTTTTGCATAGGAAAACTTGCAGTTTTTCCATTTTCCAGATTGAAATCACGTAAAAGATCAAGAATATACCCACCGTTCGTAGCTCGGTTGGTTTGGGAGATGGGAGATGGGAACCAAAGAACTGTGTCCGGGCAGGTTCGAATCCCAGCGCCAAACCATCAGTGGGAGTTTCAACGTTACGCATCCGTGTGCGACGACTAAATAAAAGCGGGGTAGACACACGGCGTGGGATTTACTTGAGTGAGTATCAATGAATACCATGATCTTAAGGTTCCCCATGATCTCAAAAAAAAAGATCAAGAATATATTTTCTTTGATTAAGAGAAATACCAGAAATTGATCTTGAAACTTCAATACCCAAAAAATACTTGATTTCACCTAAATCTTTGATTGTGAAAGCATGATGAAGATCTGATTTTAATGTATCAATAATTTGACAATTGTTACCAGCTATTAACAAATCATCAACATAAGCAACAATCACCACGAAATCAGTTTCTTTTGCAAATGTAAACATTGAATAATCCTGCTTAGACTGATCAAAACCCCATTTATTCAAAAACTTACTCAACTCTTTATTCCAGCATCTTGAGGCCTGCTTTAAACCATAAATTGACTTCTTTAGTTTACAAACTTGACCTGAATTTGCTTTGTCATACCTTGTAGGAGGATGCATATATACTTCTTCTTCTAAGTACCCATGTAAAAAAGCATTATTGATATCCAAATGTTGAACTGACCAATCTCTAACTGCTGCTACTGCCAAAACAATTCGAACTGTTGTTAGTTTAGCAACAGGACTGAAAGTATATTTATAATCTTTACTAGAAATTTGCTTGTCTCCTCTCGAACTAGTCTTGCTTTATACCTTTCCACTTCACCATTTGGCTTGAATTTTGTTTTAAAAACCCATTTGCAAGCTATAGGTTTCTTATCGTAAGGAAGTTGAACAAGTTCTCAGGTGTCATTTTCTTCCAATGCAATCAATTCCTGCTTCATGGCTTGAACCCATTCTGGATAACTTTTAGCTTGATTATAAGAAGTAGGTTCAAAAGATGAAAGAACATTTGCAAGACTATGTAGTTCAGAATTGCTTAAATGAACAAGAGATGATTCAGAAAATACATTGAAGGAAGTAGAATTGTTTACTTGTCTTGTAGGAAGTTTTCCAATCATATAATCATCATATTTCTTTGGTACTGAACAAATTCTGGATGAAGTTCTAATGGGTAATACTTGAGGCTGATGACTATCATTTGAAGGAGAAAAAAAAATTGATCTTCATTAGTAGAATCATTTTGTTTAAAAATGATAGGCTGATGATCATCATTTGAAAGTATTGATTCATCTTGTCTAACATTACTTTGTGAATAGTGAAAATCAATTTCATTCTGATCTAAAGCAGGATTAACAAAATCAGGTTTCTTGATTGAAGAATCTTTATTGGGATTTGAATTTGATTTAAGTATGAAAGGAAACACATTTTCAACAAAATGTACATCTCTGCTAAAAACAATTTTGTGTGTGTCCAAATCATAAAGTTTATAACCTTTCTGTCCATATGGGTACCCAATCAAAACACATTTCTTTGATCTTTCTGCAAACTTGTCTTTTAACTTCTGAAAAGGGAAACATAAACATCCTATAACTCTAAGATGTGTATAATCAGGAACCTTATTCATCAGTAATTCATAGGGTGTCTTCCAGTTTAACACTGAGCTAGGCATCAAGTTAATAAGGTAAGTAGCAGTTAAAAGACAGTCACCCCAAAACTTGTAAGGCAGACCAGAGTGAATTCTAATAGTTCTTGCTGTCTCTATCAAATGCCTATGCTTTCTCTCCACACGTCCATTTTGTTGTGGATTACCAGGAATAGATCTCTGATGCATTATTCCTTTTGATGCAAATAGCTTTCTACAGGAATCTTGAATTATCTCAGTTCCATTGTCTGATCTGACCACTTTGAGCTTTTTCTCGAAATGAGTTAAAACATATTGAATAAAAGCATCAATAACAGTAACTACTTGCACTTTAGAATGAATCAAATAGGTCCAAGTATTTCTAGTATGATCATCAAGTATTGTCAAAAAAATAAGTTTCACCACATAAAGATGGTCTATGATATCTTCCCCACAAATCAATATGAACTAAATCAAATGGAGACTGAGCATAAGAATCAGAACTTTGAAAAGGAAATTTATGATGTTTCCCTAACACACATGCTTCACAAGAAAAATCATTAAGTATTTTGCCTGATACAAGATTTTGAATATTCTTCATTTTATTAAAAGAAGGATGACCTAACCTAGCATGCAATATGTCAACACTAGGTTTATTACAGGATGTAATAGTATTGTTTATGGAGGATAAATAACAATTATTTTCAGAATGAGCAACTGAATTTATTTGATATGAGGCTGAAGGAAAAGATAGCTTGTATAAGCCAGAAATCCTTGATCCAACAGCTCGAGTCTTCTTTGATTCAAGGTCCTGAAAATAACATGAAGAATTTGTGAATTTGGCAATAATTTTGTTTTGATCAAGAAGTTTTCCTACTGATAAAAGATTATTTTTAAAAGTAGGAATATATAAGACATCTTCTAACTGTAAATCTTGATTTAAATTTACAGTTCCCAAATAATGAACGAAGATTAAAGAACCATCAGGCAAGGTAACTTTTATTGGATTTTTAATTTTTCTTAGTGAAGCAAAGAGTGTTATATTAGATGTCATGTGATCAGTAGCACCAGTATCAACTATCCAACTTTTATGATCAACATATTTAGCACTTTTCTTTTGATTACTTGAAGAAATGTTACCTGCATAGTTGATTGAGGAAATAATTGGATTATCCTCGAACCGAGAAGAAGAAGAAGATTCATGAACCATCTTCATAACTTGGTTATATAACGCAGAAACCATGACAGGATCGAATTGTTCATCTTCAACAGTAGCTAAGTTCATAGCAGCACTTGTTCCATCAACTGATTCTGGTTTACTACCAAGTATTCCTTTATCACCATGAGCTTGAGCATTATTGGCATTCTTAGAAACTTGTTTTGTCTTCATTGCTATTTCCTTGTTCCACCATTCTGGATAGCCAATTAACTTGAAACATTGATCAATAGAATGTCCCTTCTTTTTGCAGTGTTCACAATAGAGTTCACTCTTTTGTCTTTTCACATCTCTTTTTGTATTTTAAAAATTAAACTTCGAAGGTTGCTTCATAGCATTAAACGCATTTGTTTCAGGTTGATTCAAATCTTTCTCTGCAAGTTTATTCTGGTGTTCAACTTGTTGCAAAACATAATATGCCTTATAAACAGTAGGAAGAGGATCAGTACTCAATATATTTGTCGTAACTTGATCGTATTCCTTTGTAAGTCCAGACAGAAATTGCATAAGCTTGTTACGTTGATCATTCTCAAACACCTTCTTAAGAATTCCACAACTACAATTTCGTAAAACACCACATGTGCATTCAGGAAACCCTTCAAGAAGCTGCAATTGATCCCAAATTCCTTTCAATTTCCCATAATATTCAGCAATACTCATTTCATTTTGATACGTAGAAGTCAAATTCCGATGCAATTCAAACAATCTTGATGCTGTGATCTGACCAAACCTCTCTGCCAATTCCTTCCACAACTTAAAAGATGAATCGACGAACATGAAACTTTCAGACAAAACCTTGTCCATAGAATTCAAGATCCATGACATAACCATGTAATCGTTCCTAATCCATTTCTGATAATCAACTGATTCAATCGAAGGCATCGGAAGAGTACCATCGACGAATTGCAATTTATTTCTAGCAATTAAAGTCATTCTAACTGTTCGACACCAATTCAGATAATTCGAACCAGTTAATATGTGATTTCCAAGCTGCATACCTGGGTGATCTGAGTTTGAAAGGTAGTATGGATCATTGAAATTGATCGGTTGACCGCTTTGAATAGGTACCTCCGATTGAACTGAATCCGAACTATCATTCACCATTTTTAGAGGAAAGAAAAAGAAAGAAGATTAAAAGAGGAAGAAAGAAAATCTAGATCTGGAACCGCAGCTCTGATACCATGAAAAGAAACTTGCAGAAAGAAAAGAAATATTATTCTGAATCGAGAGTGTTTGGATCCTGAAGATGTTCACAAGCATATATATACAAAATGGGCTAAAACATACGGCCCAACAATAAAAGGTAAAACTAAAAATAGAAAATACAAAAACAACTGTTACAAAAATAATACAAAGAATATCAGCAACAATCACTCTCCTCTATATTTAATCACTCTAGTTCTAACATTATTCTGAGAATGCTTCATTGTTTATACCTGAAAGTGGAAATTTATTATAAAGTGCACATACAGTGCTGTAAAGAACTTTATGGCATAATTTATGTCGCACATGCTAGAAGTCGATAACTTGGTATATTAATAATACATGCTTTAAGTTAGCATGCTTACAGAACATTAGTACATATTGCATATAAAACTTTTGTATGTAGATCATCTTTTAATCGTTGAAGGGCTTAAGCAAGTTTATGTAACAATTCAGGGAAACAACTAAAAAGAAAAGGTGCATGCTGTACTAAAACATGCTTTCAAGACAGAGTAAACATGCACATAACTTAAGCTATATATCGTGGTATTGTAAACTATTACTTCATATAAGAAAAACAAATAGCTTAATACTGCAAAGTACTAAAGTAAATAGGTCAGGACTGCAAATTAAACAAATTGCACAATGCAAGAGAACTGAATGATAAGCATAACAAATGTTGTAAATTGAATTATTAGCAATTAATTCCTTTTTTCAATCGCATGGTACAAATATTTACCCTTATGAAAAGAAACGTAATATGATCCTGCCAAGCCAATGAGGAACATGCCAAATATATATCACGTAAAGGAGTTTCCTAAATATATGGTTAAAAATTCTTTTCCAAATATGAAACCATACTAAAATCACACTTCAAGGGACCTACATTTTTATTGTAAATGAAAAACAAATTTCAATCTGCATATTTGGATCATTTACATTAAATGTAAACGACAAAAACAAATTAGAGGTGATTGTAGGATTTGGAGCTAATATAGTGTGTGATACTAAGGGTGCGTTCTTTTTTGAACCGAAAGGGACAAATGAAAGGGGCAAACGAAAGAGACTGAAAATGGGTAAATTCGCGAAAGGGGATGCGTTATTTTTACGAAAGAGGCAAAGTTATTATTTTATTGTTTGTTTATGTTATTATTTTATTTACGTTAATTATTTTTAAATACAGAATACAGAGTACAAATGCAGAAATAAAAATTCATAGTTCAAAATTCACAATACAAATGCAGAAATAAAAATATCGAATAAAAATGCAGAAAATAAAATACAGATAAAACAAACTACATTCTCTTTCTCAACTGGACAACAAAATAAATAACAGCCTTCCTAAGCTGCTCGGAGTTGTCCAGCAGGGCATGCAAATGATTGAAACTTCTGCTATCATACTCAGCCAAACAAATTGCGACCTCTCATTTTTATAATCGTCATCCTCCTGCTTCGCTTTCATACACCTAGCAAGAGTCAGATCATGCGAAGAACCGTCAACAGACCGAGAAGGATCATCAGTGGGCCGTTGTTGTCTAGGCGCTCTGTAACTGGATATCTCTGTAGCATCACCGCTAAGATAGTCGCCATAAAACTATGCGTCGAACTGTAGCTGAACAAGTGGATCTGGTGGAATTATGAACTGACATTTGTCAGTTCGAATGCAGCCATCAAAATCACGTCCAACTGCTTAAAACGAGCAGGCGAGGCATGTTTGTATTTGCGGTACCTTGCTGCAGCTGTATCCCACCACTCATCGGATCCACCGACCGTATCCTGTTCTTCGTTCCAATAACCACCTGGAATCTGTAGCAACTTGTTCCATGGGCTCCACTCACGTCTTAGATTATCGAACCTGTTTTTCATTCACTACACCACAGATAGGATTTTGGCACAACCTTAGGCGGCACATTTGATACGGCTATAAGCCGTATCAAATTTTAATATGGCTTATAGCCGTATCTATATTATTTAATATGGCTGTAAACCGTATTAACATTTGATACGGCTTATAGCCGTATCAAAATCTGTGCCTCTTTTCGTGGGAAAATTTTCCCCAAAACGCACACCCTGCCTCTTTTTTTTTATTTCCAGCTTTCATTTTTTTCCACAACATTCCAACTGCTCTCCCATGGTCGAACCTTTAATCATCGACAGACGCTTTGGCCGAAACCTTCTGTTGTTAAGTCAATCCCCATCTCTTCCGTAGTTCGCTTGTTGGTCGTTCCTTTCATCGAGATAGTTCTCTTGTGTCGAGGTAAACATCAAAGTCTTTCAGTTTATACTTGTCATAATTTCACCTTTTTTTATTTTGCTGTATAATTATCGTTGGTGGGTATTCGTATTCTTAGGTTTTGCATACCCATTTGATGAATTAAAGAATATTATCTTGTTATCGCAAATCTTTCGAAGTGTTTTCGAGAGAAGTTGGGTGCCCATCTTGTGCACTGAACTGATTTGGTTATATTTGTTTACAAGTTTTTATGTTGTAACCATAATTTCTATTAACGAATGCCTCGAAGCTCGGTTAATGTTGTTATTTGTAAGATTGAGTTGCTGTATTTACAATCTGTTTGGGAACAACTTTTACTACAACTACTTAAAATAGTTTAAAGTTACAGCTTTTGCGTTGATTCACATGAATATGAGATAATAGAAGTGTTTAGATATAAGTTGAAATGTTGGCTAATTTACTTGTAAAAGATACAAAATGAAAATAGCAAGTTATGTCTTATTGATTTGTTGGCAAAGTCAAAATTTTATGTAGTTAACAAACATATAAAAGTTACATAAGTAACTTATAAGTTATTTTCCTCATAAGGTGATGTAAAAAACATCTGTGTTGGTGTTTCTTTGAAAGCATCTCATTAGTTGGTGACCATTCATTTTGAGCCCTACCATTCACAGCACCGTATGCACTATAAAACATCCATTTAAAGCAAAATAAAAGGGTTAAATTAACAAAACGAGTTGTAGATTGGCGACCATAGCAATTGACATCCTAGCTTAATCTCTGAATGATTGTGATGAGCCAAAAAACAGTTTAACTGGCAATACAAATTGGATGTGATACATGACTCATACACCAATATAAAGCGGATATGATATATTGTTCGATCTGTAGTAGGTTCTGCTGTAATCTTCAAATGAACGTGGTCAGCAAAAGTATATTTTGGATAAGTAATATGATTGGATTTTTTTTATCCATTAAACCAGTACACTACGTATGTATAATATGCAACACCCATGCATTTGACTACCCCTACACTTCTGCACTCAACATTGGAGAAGATCGAACTGAATACAACATAATGTACATGGCATGGCAAGAGCACCATGTACACAGAGTCTACTTGGTCTTTATTTTCTCTAGGCAAATTTTATTTGAACTCGTGAATTTGTTGAGTAACCCCATGTAATTTGAAAAAAAATGAAGAAACCCAGTTTTTTTGCTGAGTAGCCCCATGTCTAATTAAAAAAAACCAATAATACCATGTCTAATACAATAGTCAATCTTATGCTATTTTGTATTATTTTGATCTCCTTGCATAATTTACAGCTTGGTGCTAATGTTGTATATGGTTCTGACATTGTATATGGTTCTGACATTGTATATGGTTTTGACATTGTTGTATAAGTGGATAAAATTATTGTTAATGGCGCAAGCCAAGTATCAGGAGAGGGGTAATGCATAGACATTACTCTGGTGTTACAAAATAGCGCCGTTGTAATGGCAAATTTTTTGGAAACAGTTTGGTGCTAATGTTGTATATTGTTCTGACATTGTTGTATAAGTGGATAAAATTGTTGTTAATGGCGCAAGCCAAGTATCAGGAGAGGGGTAATGCATAGACATTACTCCGGTGCTACAAAATGGCGCCGTTGTAACGGCAAATTTTTTGGAAACAGTTTGGTGCTAATATTTAAAATAAACCCTATATTTTGAGTTCCATTTATTGAAATTTAAATAGTCCATATATTTTAACTATTTAAAATTAATTAAATGTTTAAAATCATACTACAAAATTCTAAGTCGTACAGGAAAACAAAAAACGATCATGAAAAAGGCATGCGTATAAATCTTACAAGGAAGTTAATTGTTTACTAAATTATATTGTTCTTTACTAAACAATTTATATTATGAACGATCAAGTAGCTTGAATCATGTAAAATTACTAACTTAGAAAATGAAGTTACATTTGTTTCCCCATAAAGCTTTTTTTAAACAATGATGATATCAAGTTTAGATATGTTCTCACAATTTGATGATGGTGAATTATCATGTGGATTAAATCATGTTCTAATTTGGAAAGGAAAGTTACAGACTTATTTATTTTCTAGAAAAGATGCTTTTATGATAGTGATTTCAAATTTTGAAATATTTTCACAATTTGATAATAATAAATGATACTTTACGTTAAATCTTATAGTTATCACTATTATATTTAACAAGAACAATATAATTTAGTAAAGTTAAATATGTAGAATTAATCTTACAACAAATTTCTCAATATAATTTCCAAAAATATTCTTTTCGAGCAGTTGGAATGAGGACCCATTGAAGGGCAAGTCTCATGTTCTGTTAAATATGATATAGGAGGGCATTATGTCTTTCAGCATAGACAAACAATGGATAAATGAATCAGATCTAAGATCTACATACTATATAGACGGGGTGCAGAAGTTCATTAGTTTTGTTGAAGAAAACGGTGGTAAGAAAGGATTGTATTTATGCCCTTACACCCGGTGCAAAAATATGAAGACGATCAAATTAGATGACATTCATTTTCATTTGCTTAGATGGGGTATTATCCAATCGTATACAGCGTGGTATTTTCATGGGGAAAAAAGGGCGGAGATGGAAAAACAGCAACTAGTTAGTCATGGCAGAACTACTGCTGAGTCTGAACATATTAGGATGGAAGATCTGGTCAATGATGCAGATATATTTCACCATTTTCAACCTACAAATTTGTTGCCTGATCATTCTAATGTTGGAGAGTAGTCTACTGATTATCCAGATTGGCAGGCCAATGAAAGTAAGAAGTATAAATCGCTTTTTGGTAGCGTAAAAGAGCCACTGTATCCTTCATGTTCAAAAGGGATTACGAAGCTGTATGTCATTGTGAAACTGAATAGCTTGAAGACCCAATACAGCTTTTCAGATAATGGTATGACTGCACTTCTCGAACTAATAAAGGAGTTACTCCCCGAAGGTAACACGCTGCCGACAAAGTACTCCGACGTGAAGAAGATCATTAAGCAAGTTGGGATGAATTACAAAACTTATGATGCATGCATCAATGATTGCATATTGTACTGGAAAGATGATGCGAACAAAGTTTCTTGTATAAATTGCAATGAACCAAGATATATGACATCATTAAACAAAGAGAGAAAATGCACCAAAGTACCTCGAAAGACATTAAGACATTTTCCTTTAATTTCTAGATTGAAGAGACTGTATACTGTACCATGGATGGCAGATGCGATGACCTGGAATGGTCGTGCCAAGTCTGATCCAACCGTAATGCGTCATCCATGTGACACTTCTCAATGGAAAGTCGCAGATTCATTTGATCAAACTTTTGCTGCCGAGCCACGAAATGTCACACTTGGAATAGCAACAGATGGTTTCTGTCCACATGCTTCTCTCTCTAACCCTTACAGTTGTTGGCCAGTAATTGTAGTACCATATAATCTTCCTCCGTCTATGTGCATGAAAAGGGAGTTCTCAATGTTAACATTGTATATTGATGTTTATTTACAGTCATTGATAGACGAGTTAAAGCGGTTATGGGAAGGAGTAGTTACATTTGACTCGTTAAATAAATCTGAGTTCACAATGAGAGCTAGGGTGCTGTGGGCAATCCATGATCACCCTGCTTTTGGGACTTTATCGGGATGTACAACTCACGGTTACTTTGCATGTCCTGTTTGTGGGGAAAACACTTGTTCTTATTATCTTTCTGAAAGTAAGAAGATGTGTTACATGGGACATCGAATGTTTCTTCCTAACGAACACAAGTTTCGGTACGATAAGACAAATTTCAACAACGAACAAGAACTTCGTTGTCCTAAATGGCCATTGACTGGTTTTGAAGTTGAAAAGAAAGTAGCGAATATCAAAATGAAAGTTGGTAAACAAAAAGAAGAAATTGGTCGAAAACGGAAAAAGTCAACCAATGAAGATGTTGACAATATTTCTGGATGGTATAGGAGGTCTATCTTTTTTGATTTACCATATTGGAAAGCAAATTTGGTCCGATATAATATTGATGTTATGCATACGGAGAAGAATGTCACGGAGCATCTCATCAGCACCATTATGGACCATAAAGATAAGTCAAAAGATGGCATCAATGCACGCAAGGATTTGAAAATCATGGGTATAAAACAAAAGTTGTGGGTGATGGAAGATCCTGAAACAAATAAAACAATCATACCAAAGACAACTTTCGCTTTGAGCAAAGAAGAAAAGATACGGTTTTGCACCGTTTTGAAAAATCTGAAAGTGCCTAACAAATTTTCTTCTAACTTTCACAACAATGTGAGCATCAATCCTCATGAACTAAGAAATATGAAGTCACATGATTACCATGTCATAATGCAGCATTTGCTTCCGGTATTGCTTCAACATTCTTATCCACAACATAAGGATCTACGAAATGCTGTTCATCGTATTAGTTTATTCTTTAACATTTTGTGTTCAAAGGTGATCAATAGGGAACATCTTTTAAAAGCAAAGGCTAGCTTAGTAGAAGCAATGTGTGTTTTTGAAAAACATTTTCCACCTGCATTTTTTGATATCAGTGTCCACCTTATGGTTCATTTAGCCGATGAAGCGTTGATTTGTGGCCCTGTCAGATATAGATGGATGTATCCATTTGAACGGTAAATTTCTAATTTCAGTTATGCACATCATTATTTCATATAAATAGCTACCGTCTACAGTATATAATTGATCACATTTATAGGTTGATGAAAACATATAAAGGATATGTGCGCAACAAAAGATACATTGAAGGGTGTATTGCAGAAGGATATATCGTACAAGAAGCTAGTGTTTACTGCATGGAATATATGCCAAACGGAGGTGATGGCAATCATAAACATACCCGCGAAGCGTTTTTAGACGAGGACGATGAGTTTGCTGGTGAGATACCTCTGGATAATGGTAAAGACATAACGTTAACTCAAGTGCAGTTTGAACAGGTGCGTAGATGGGTCCTTAATAAGTACGATGGATTGGATGAATGGAAGAAGTAAGTTCACGAACTTGTTTGGAATTTTAATTTTTTTAATTCAATTTATATATACATTTTGATATGTGTTTTTCGTAGGAGGTATAACTCCTATGTGAAAAGTACTAGATTTCAACCTAGAGGCAGGGCTACCACCGTGGAAGTAGTTCAAAGTTTTAATCTATGGTTGCGTAATGAGGTTTAACTTCGTCTTAAGTATTTCATGTGTTTATAAGTGTGCAATACACCTTTGTGACCATGCTTTTTTACTTATTAAAATTTATGTAGCTGTTAAAGACCATCAATGTTGATCCAACTCTGTGGCGGTTAGTGCACGGGCCGAAGTTCATAACGCATAGTTATATGAAGTACCAAGTGAATGGATTTTCATTTTCCATGAAAAAGTACGAAGACCGTATGGTAACACAAAATAGCGGTGTATGCATGAGAGCAATTACAAAATTTAGAGCGAGTGGTAAGGATAAAAATTATAAGGAAGCGGAAACAACGTATTACGGAGTCATTCAACAGATACTTGAGTTGGATTACACTGACTTCAAACAAATAGTTTTTTATTGTGATTGGGTAAAAGTCGAGGATAAGGTCAATGGTTGCAAAATAGATCCCATTTCAAACCTCATCATGGTAAATTTAGGGAAACTGAAGAACAAAAATAACGTGAATGATGAGCCATTTATTCTTGCATCAGAAGCGAGTCAAGTTTTCTACTCAAAAGATTTAAAAAATAACGGATGGTCTGTGGTCTTGCATACACCAAAACGGTTGACTACAAATGTGGATGACATTGAGTTCCCTACCGTCTATCAATCAGCTTTTGAAGACAATGAAAAATTAGAAGACCTTACCAAATCCATATGTTAACTTATTAGTATTCGTACATCACATAATTGTGTGTCTGTATATTTTTAATTGCACGATTGTGTGTATGTATGGTTTTGAATATTTTATACATTCCAATACAATTCCAGGTGTTGTCACTTAATAATTTTGTATGTGCAAGTGTGTTATATTATGGAGTGTTGACATTGATACATGTATAATTATTATCGTGACTTATTAAAATAATTAGTAATATTATATTTTGCAGGAAACTATGTCAGAAAATCCACCATCTTCACATTCTTCATGTTCAGAGGCGAAGAAAGTTGATCAAAACTTACTTGGTATTCCGGTCTCAGATAACGCTGGAAAAATCGCTACTATGCTCGGTAAACTAGTAAGAGCTCATGTGCCGATATCATATATAAGTTAGAATAAAGTACCTGGAATATACAAGGACAACGTTTGGAACGAATTGGTGGTAAGTATCCTTATCTGTTTGACAACAACTATTTCATTCAATAGCCTTATGGTTTCAACTCTTTGCACAACACATAATTTAATATATTTTTTGTAGAAAATTTATGAGCTCGATCCGCTTTCAAAGGAAATGTTTTTAAAGAGAATGGCCGAGGCTTTTAGGAGATACAAGAAAAACTTGAGAGTAGTTTATTATGACCCTTTCAACAATGACGAAGAACGGTTGAAAAATTGCCCACCTATAGTTGCTCAAGAAGATTGGGCAGAGTTCGTAAAAAATTAAGCAACGCCTGAAGCGAGCGGAAGAAGGGAGGTAGGCAAAAAGAACAGAGCATTGCTCAGTTATGCTCATCATGCATGACGTAAAAATCACGCTAAAATAGAATAAGAAATGGTAATTTATATTCATTTTCATTCAAATGATTTACACATTGTGATTGGATATTCATGTCGTTGCATCAACTTGTATTGCAGATCGTTGCTAGTCCATCAACAAATATCAGTCGTCGTCAAGTATGGGAGAAGACACACAGGAAAAAAGATGGTAGCATATCAGATGCCACTTCTTCATACTTTGTAAGTTAAACAAATATTAACTTGCATATTCTTTAAAATTCCTTATTCATGTAAGTATTATCATATTACAGGATCAAATTGCGAAAGCGAAGGAAAAGATCACTGATAGTGATGAAGAAAAATTGACAGTGGATGAAGACATCTTATCACAAGTGCTTGGTAAGGATGCAAGGGGTAGGAGCCGCGGTGTTGGGACCGTTATACCAAAGACTAAAGTTAAGGCTTGTGCCATTGCACAGAAACGACTCCGACATGTTCATGGCGAGCAGGATGAGTTGAAAATGAGGGTGGGAAGTTTGGAGGGTACGGTGGGAATTTTGTTTGGGCAAATGGAGGTTTTGATCAACATGGTGGGAAATATTGAACAGGGAATTCGTGCACCGGTCAATTCTTCTGATGGAGGACGTGCCACACAATTCAATGCTCCTGAATTCATTGCTTCGTAGTTCCAGGATTCGAACAATGTTACGAACAATAAAAAATGTGAAATCCTCAACTCTGATTTAGAAGTAATAGGAACAGGTATTTTTAACATTTAAACATTTATGACATAATAAGTAGAAAACTTAAATAATAATAAATATTCCCTTTTATTGCAACAGGTACTATATGCCGAGATTCTACATTGTCCAACATACATGGGAAATATGTACCATCCACACATGAAAAAGTGGTGTTGGACAGTATACTGCTACCAGATGAGAGAACCAGCAAAATGAATCATCAATTTGCAGAGACCTTTGCTGATGTTGGAGTGGGTGGATATGTGTGCCATCCGAAGTGTCTTATTCGATATCTCTAGATGATGGAGTAGGTATATTTTCTGTTTATGTGGTCAATATTTCAAGTCCCATTAAATTGATTTGAATTTAATTCCAATTCAGATTAATATATTTTAAGTTGTTAATATACCATAAAACATCTTTTTAGATAAATGAATTATAAAATTAAAAACATCTAGCGAGTTGAATAACGTTAGTTCATAGGAAACTACCATATTTTTTAAATCGTCATATGCGTAATCGCATCAAAACAGGTAAAGTTTACAAACAAACATCTAGCTTGGTGCTTGATAAGTGATTCATCATAAATTGGTTGTCCATTTTGGTTGCATAGAGTTGATATATTATTTCTACATTTTCTTTTTGACATTATGGCATAATAAAACCTAGAATTACTATCCCCCTCTGTTAGCCATTGGACTTTTGATTGTTGGAGATTGAAAATGTATTTCTCATGCATTCTTTTTATAGTAAATTGCCAGTATGCAGAAGTACATCATAATCATCTGTAAATATTTAACAGTTCTGAGTGGTGCACATACATGCAATCTTCAGTGTATAAATAACATATTACAAACCAGTAGGGCCATTATGTGCAAGGAGAACAATAGAATGATTCTTTGGTGTCCCCAATGCTTCCTCCCAGATCTTCTTCGCCCTTTCATTCATGTTCCCTACTCCATATCTAAGTTGAAAATATGTTCGGTCAAGTTTGCACTAAGACCTTTATTACATTTTATGTTAACATGCAGAATTTCTTCCCCTTTCTTTACCAATTTCACGATCTATTATAATGATCTGAAATCTGCATTCATGTAAATTTCCCTCAAAGTTTTGTTTCAATATTTATTCCATCTCTTACCTTGTAAATACAGAAGAGAGCGTATCAGATCTTAACAATTTTGCTATTTTTGATTCAAGTGGAATCTAAAATTTGTCCTAATGCATGAAGCTTTTGTTAATGTAACCATGTAATGAAGCTCTAACAAACTATCAGACAAGTGTTCAAATGCAAATGAAAGCAGCCATCATTAATAAACCAAAACAAATGCCATGAACTAACTCTATTAACACTAAGCCAATATGTCTGAGAACAAGATGTGTATCCAATAGTACTTATAAAAATGATAAATGATGAACGTAAGATTACTCGGTGATATTATGAAATTTAACAGTTAGAGTATACCATCATTAAGAGTCAGCGGCAACTTCACGGTACAGGTATCCTACCATCATTATTAGCAACCCCCTATAAATAGAAACCCCATTTCCAATTAAATTACTTCATCACCAGTAGGTGTAATGGCTCTTTGGCAACAATAATGCACATATATCTTGCTTTGCCCATCTCATGTGCTTCTACCATTGAAAATTATGTAGGATAGGCACAAGCAATGGATGACTCAATATGGTCGTACTTACAAGGATGTAACTGAGAAGGAGTACCAATTCTACATATTCAATGATAATCTTGAGTATGTTGAATCATTCAGTGCAGAAGGAAAACGTTGATATAAAGCTGATAAAGAAATACGTTATGGTGTATTGAGTCTGTGTTTGGGTATTTACTAGTTGCATCCAGATGCATTTTCTAAATCTGAGTTTTCACATAACCAAATGGAAAAAAAATGTAGTTGCAATGAACCATAATATAGAGTTCACTCCTAAAACTAAAGATGTACTAATATTTTGTAATGCTTGTGTAGATGTTTTGGGCTGGAGGAGTTAGCTCTTTGGCTTTGCATTGTGCAGTGGCTACCGTAACAACATAGTATAACAGAGGCTTGTTGTGTATTTATATTATGTAGTAATGTGATACATTTGTATTATTGTTGTGTATTTGGATCTTGGTACTGGAGCGATAGTGTTTTCTAGTATCCGCTACTGTGATATATTAATGTGCTAAATGCTAGTATTATGCAATGATATTATGTAATGATATTGTTAAGTTATTACGCACTGCAATGCGGATTATTGAATCATTTGAATGTGCACTGTCTATAATATTATTTGTTTTGATGTCTCGGAATGATTATTGGTTATATATTGGATATGAATAGGTCTATAATATTATATATTGGATATTGATTATATATCTATATCTAATTGACTAATTAGATAGGGCTTTTAGCCGTATCTAATTGGTTCATTAGACGCTGCCTATTCGTCAATTAGATACGGCTTCTGGCCGTATCTAATGTGTCAATTAGATACGGCTAATGGCCGTATCTAATTGGCTAATTAGATACGGCTTTTAGCCGTATCAAAATATTAAGCTCGGCATATTTTGATACGGCTTTTAGCCGTATCAAAATATCGTTTATGGTGTAGTGATTTGTCCAGCGTTGTAATCCAGACCAGTTCTTACATTGAACATGACTGTGATATCTTCATACCACTGTACAACACGATGGGCACGCGTATCAATGTTTTTGAAACAAACATCGATGAACGCGTTTGTCCCGTCGACATTCCAGTCGACGATGGTTCTGGTAGAAGAAGAAGCAGAGTGGGTAGACATTCTGAAAAAAGTAGTTCAAAAAAAATATATGTTAGATAATAATATGAAAAACACAAATATAAAAAATTTTACCTGAAAAAATAGACGACGAATCTTGAAGAAATTGTTGAATTTTTGGATTTTTTGATTTTTTTGTTGGTGATTTGGTTGAGAAATGGAATGGTATATATAGTGAGTGAAGAGGTAAATGGCGGTTGAGAACGAACCGTTCGCGTCAGATGGCGTCGGACGCGTCTGAAGCGAACTGTTCGTTTGAACTGGGCAGCAGCATGGGGCCCACGCTTGACGCGTCGAACGCGTTAGACAACAGATGCCATGCAAAAAGAACGATACCTAAATTTAATTTCATTTTGAAGGATCGATTGAAAGGAGATGTCAATCATTGATTCTACAGCAAAAGGATCAATTAGTCATTAAAACTTTAAAACCAAATCATTATTAATATAAAAAAAAGATAAACGGCAAAGAAACAATATATAACCTTTGCAAAATTATTGTACTATAAACTAATAAAGTTATTAAAAGCAACTAAGTCAGAACGTTAGTAGATAAAATTTTCTACTAATTTAATTTCGAATAGTTACTTCTTTAACCATCCGAATTGAAGTGACATATGTTAAGTTAGCATAGCAAAAATAGGAAAAGGAGACAAAGTTAGAATAATCGCATTTAGTATTGCGTAAAAAAAACTTACTTACTATTACTCGTCGACCAAATGAGTCAAAGAATAGTATATATATATTAGTATAGTTATTCTTTTTAAATATCCAAATCATATGAAATAAGAGAAAATAGATTTTCATATTTTATATAGCAAAACAAAAGTTTACCTATGAAACAAATCACAATATGATCTCATTCAAAGCTACATAGGAAAATGCCAAATATACATTGCAAGAATAAAAGAGTATTCCAAATATACATTGCAAGAATAAAGGATTATGCCAATCATATTAAAATTTTACTTTTCCAAACATGAAAATAGGTGAGAATTACACTCTGGATCAGGGATTAATATTGTAATGGGAAATAGATGCCAAACTGCTAAATTTGGGTCATTTTTGTTAAAGTTAGCACATGTTTAACATGTTTAGGAATAAGTCTCCTAGTTTATTGGTCAAGAAATGAGTTAGTGGCTTAAATTTAGGAAGTAGTTAGTTGTTTTATTTTTCTATTTAAAGCTTTGTATTTCCTATCATGCAATTAAGCAAGTTATCAACAATGTAGTTCACTTCTGTTTAACGTTTTATCTCTCTTCTCCTCTTTTATATATCAAATTCTAACATGGTATCAGAGCGAGGTTAGAGAGAGGATGGGAGAGAGAGGGGAATAAAGAAAAGGCTTTCTTTCCTGAATCACATGAAACATTCATTTTATCCCAGCACACTGAAATATATTTCCCACTGCTAAAAGGAATCTCGTGCTACTTGAGACTCAAATTGTGATGCTTGGTGTTGTAAATTTCTGGAGATAAGGTGATGCTGGCAGTTTGGTTGAAGCCGGGTTTCGGCGATTGATTTAATCGAAAAGAAGGTTGGCCACAGGCGATTGCAGATTGGATTGAATCGATGCTCGATACTGGGTATTTGAAGCTACTGGATTGAAGGCGATTCCAAATGTCGAAGATGGGCAGTGGAGGTTGCGTGAGCGAAGGGATACAAGTTCGAATTGCAGTTGATTTGTGAGTTGTTCGATTTGGATGGAGTTGGTGGCCGCGAGGTGGTGTTCGATGATCACGATGGAGTTCGATGATGAAGAGCAAGCAGAGTACGATTTGGCAGAGGCGCTTGGTTGATGGTGATTGGGTATTTGCGATTGTGGTTCAGGGTGGAAGGCAGTGAGTGATCTGTTCGAGATGATTGTGTTTTTTTTGGATGTGGTTTGTGGATATGGAGGAGTGGATTTATTACGAATGGTGTTCTCAGGATTATGGTGTTTGTACGGGTTAAGGAATTGTCGTGGGTGGTTTGTGCTGCAAGTGTGGTAGAAGGTTGGAGGAGATTCGAGGCGATTGTTGTGAAGGCGAATCGGTTGTTCGACTTTTGTTGCTGGAAGAGATGCCGCATGTTGTAGTGGATGGTCAAGACAGTATTGTGAAGGAGGTGCGCACTGTTTTGATAGAGGTGAATGTATAGTGGGTGCTTATTAAATGGATGCAGTGAGCAATTGCAGTTGTGAAGTTGAAGTGAATGAGCAGATGACTGTTAGCAGGTAATATGGTATGTATCAGTGACTGGTGATGATTTTTGATTTTTTCTTGTATGACTGGGATGTTGAAGTGGAAGTTATGGCAGTTTGTAAAGTGGGTATGCAGAGGTGGAGTGTTATGTGATGCAATGTTGTTTCTTGAAGAAGGGGGGTGGTTGCGAAGTAGCAGAGATATGGTAAAAGCAGCAGTTTTGATGGTATGGTTTGATTTGATGTCTGTTTGTATGATATGCTACAGTTTGTTGCAGCTAAAGTGGTTGAAATAGTAGTTTCTAGGGGATGTGAAATGACTGATAGAAGAATGATGAGGGTGTATTCATGTTTGTGTTTCGGTGGTTGGAGGAGTTTTGTTTGTATGGTTGAAGTTTGAGTGAGATGGTGTATTGTGAATTGTTGTTCACAAGGCAGTGAATGTTTGATGATATGTTTGAGAAATTGTTGTGTGGACAGCAGCTATGTTTGTGGAAATGGTGAGATGTAAGTAAGTGGAAACATATGTAAATTGAAATGGATGAGGTGGTTACTGGAAGGTGAAGTTTCGATTATGGCTGCTGAGTTGTAGTTGACGGTAAAGGTGAGTGAAGGGGTGTTTGAGTGATTTGGTAGTGAAGACGACGAAGAGGAGAACGTCAGTTATAGTGTTGGACATTTGTGCAGTGCTCAAGATGACTGTTTGTGAAACGCCTATTAGAGGGTAGGTACGTGCCTACAAGTGAAGTAGGTGGGTCTGTG
The DNA here is from genome assembly GCA_030737815.1 of Allium fistulosum. Classification (NCBI taxonomy): domain Eukaryota; kingdom Viridiplantae; phylum Streptophyta; class Magnoliopsida; order Asparagales; family Amaryllidaceae; genus Allium; species Allium fistulosum. The sequence continues at coordinate 265,005,939 of CM060903.1, forward strand.
AGTGAAGCAGACTTGGTTTTGTGTCATTCAACAAGCAAACGAAGAAGAGCCGCAGCTCTAGCTTGTTGGGGGGATGGCAGATACAGCAGTATCAACAAACGACCCGAGTGGAGAGGTCGATGAGGAAACCAAGAATATTTGTTGATGGTTAATGGGTGAAGAACCAATCAACACGAAGCAGTTGAGCATGTCCAATCTCATAGAAGATCAAAGCCGCTATGGAGATCGTCAATGCGAGAAGACGAAGCAATCAAGAACCTTAGTTCTTTGAAAGTTAGTAGTTGTGTGTTGTAAACTGAATGTTAGCACATTCAGTTTAAGGGAGAGTGTTAAAGTTAGCACATGTTTAACATGTTTAGGAATAAGTCTCCTAGTTTATTGGTCAAGAAATGAGTTAGTGGCTTAAATTTAGGAAGTAGTTAGTTGTTTTATTTTTCTATTTAAAGCGTTGTATTTCCTATCGTTCAATTAAGCAAGTTATCAACAATGTAGTTCCCTTCTGTTTAACGTTTTATCTCTCTTCTCCTCTTTTCTATATCAAATTCTAACAATTTTAACGAAAAAATGAAGTAAAGGCGATTGTTCTATTTGGTGTTTATGATACGCAACAGTAAATTAAATTAAATCATGATGTGTCTACATGTCTTAATCATTGGTTATCAACTGGACATCAAGATTCAAAGAACCAAAACATTTAAATAAAGAAGATTGGTGGCAAAGTAATAGTAAATTATTATAGAAAATTTATTTTAATACCCAAACCAATAAACTTACTAAAGCCAGTCCAATATATTGATAAAGTTTGCTACCAACATAAATCAAAAAATTACCTTTTTAATTATTTGAATAAAAGTATCATATGTCCAACTAACTGTAACCACTACAAAGCATGCACCATTTAACGACAGTAAAAAGGCGTCGGCGGCCGTCGCTAGCTGTTGCTATTTACCTCGTCGACAACAGTCAAAGCGACGGCTCCATCGCCATGTTAGCGACGGTTGGTGACGACTAGGTGGACACGTGGCAACATCTTGGAAGTTGAAGGACAGTCGAAAACCGACACCTGCCGTCGTTAATCGGAAACCAAATGGCCGTCGCTAGCCTGGGAACAGCGGGCCGTCGCTAACTTGATAGCCGTTGCTAACCTGGGAACTTTTTTCTGCAATTACCTTCATAATCTTATCCTTCGACCATCTAAACCCACAAATCTTCATCCACCTCATTTACAACACATATACACTCAGTTTCACAAGTACTACCAATGCAAGAATCGTATAATCTCATACATATTACACATAATCAAATATATTAAGCAAATATCAATATTTACACAACCATTTCATCAATCAACACTAATATCTCATCATACTACAAAACCATACCTACAAACAAGTTCATCATATCCCAACCAACTCATGTACATTAAACAAAACATCCACTAATTCATCAAACAACCCAACCAACAAACAAGAATCAAATCCATAAATGTACAAAACAAAGTGATCAAAATCCATCAAAAACACAGCCATACCTACTCATCATCCTCATCGTCATCGTCGTCCCTCGACATTGTCCCATGCTCAGCTAAGTATGCGGCAATATGCTCATCCAGCTGCTGCCCCAATGCCCCACTCTTTCTCCAGTCATTGATCTTCGCTAGTTGTTGTTTCAATTGAGCTATCTCTTCTTCAGCCTGAGATCTCTTGTAGGACGACTGGATTGTCATAGCCTGTAAATTATTGATAGCGGGTTATAATTTATGCACAAAATTAAATATTGCTTATATATTAGTTACTAAAGCATTTTTACCTCCTGATTACCGAAACTGTAGCTCCTATTTCGCGAAGGAGGGTCAATCAAAGCATCTCATATACTTTTTGACTCCTCAAAGGTCAACTGACAGCCAGTGGATTGTGCCACTAGAGCATGCTCTGTGTCATATCTTGCCTACGATCACGAACAAAATTTTGCTACAATAAATATATCATTTAGAAGTTTTGAAGTTTGAAGTAAAAAAATCAAGCATCACAACACCAGAATTATCATTTTGTAATGGTTATAACTATTGGTAATCAAATTCCTAACGGTTATAACCGTTGGTAGCAGGTACGTTATAATTGTTTTTACATATTTTGTAACGGTTATAACCGTTGGGAATTTTGGTATTCGCAACGATTATAACCGTTGGGAATTTTTTCTTTTCCAACGGTTACAACCGTTGGGAATTACGGTTATAACCTACAACTATTTTCATATTCACAACGGTTATAACCGTTGGGAATTTTTTAATTTCCAACGGTTATAACCGTTGGGAATTCCTCTTACACATAGGTAAATAGCAAAACTACCAACACTTATAAGTGTTGTAAATTTAGTATAGTTAAACCATATACCATGTAACAACAAACAGTAAACATATTTCATTCAACCATACAAATTCAAATTTGTAGTAACAACAAACATGTAGCAAAATTTGAAAACCAGCATATCACCAAATTTGAAAACAAACATAATACATATCCTACAAAGTTTATTGTATGGTAACTTCAAATTTTACTAGTACAATCATCATATGACACTTTGGAATTCCAATTGAAGTCCAACTCAGTAAACTTTATTGTTTTTCTAATAGCAGCACTATATGGGTTTCTAACATTAAGCCATTTTGTATTTGTCCTGGCCTTTCTTTGTGCTCTATCTTTAGCTCTGCCTCTAGCCTGCTTGACAAAGCCTGGATCTGCAGCATGTCTTCTACCAAATTCAACCTTCATTGCTCTTTCTCTTTCCGACATCAGCCTTCCTCTCCCACTTTTGTTTGCTACATCATCTTCCTCAATTTGCGGACTCCTGCAACCAAATCAACACAATTTAACAAGTGTCAGATAATAAACTCCATGTTGAAGGAAAGTGTGCGTGTGCAATAAAATACCCTGTTCTATTCTATCGGTTGTTAACAGAAAACCACTTCATTGTTTTCTACATTTCAAAATGGTATTATGATATCAATCAATAGATAAGCGTGTAGCAATGTCACACTTTTTCAAGAAGTTTGAATAACATTTCTCATGAATATATGCATTTAATGCCATTAAACAGTTTCACCTGCACTGTTGGAGAAGGGTCATGCTATGCGTTTTGTAATAGGCCTACTATTAACTATCTAAGCGAGCAGCCTCTGTAATTTTTGGACCCAGAGGAATATTCTTTTAGTTTGATTTTTTTGTTCTTACAATTATCTAATACTGCAAGAGATTTAAGGTGATCGCTGCTGCATATTTTAGTAAACCGATGTTGTAGATGGTAGAAAGGAATTAATTTATCTAGAGTGTTGTGGATTATCAATAGACAGGTTGTCTTTTAAAGATTCCAACAAATTTGATGATATTCTATTATATTGTGTAACCTTTTTGTATCTACTGTCTAATAATGCCAAGAGTAGTTTTGTCCATTGAAGACGTTCAATGTTTCCAGGATTGAAGTCTTTCAATGTTTCCAAGAGTAGCTTTTGAAGGTATGCTTTTTCTATTTTCCAGTTATATCATTTACATTCAAAAATAAAAAGCATGCTACTATCGTCTGCATATATCCAATTACATATTTGTACCACTTTGCAGGCTATTTTTGTGTTTGGTTTCGGATGTCCCTTTATTTGATTATGACCATGAAACATGACACCCATTTATCAAATGGACCTTCTGTTTGTTATTACTTAAGACATTAATTGAGATAATTTGTCCTTTTATACAACCTCATGTATCAGTTTTGAACCCACCATGTATCAAACTGTGTAAGTCATATTTGTTAATTTTGATTACTTACTCATACCATTACATTAAATCTAATATATTTGAGCAGCCAAACTATTTTTATGCGTCCACACTCAAGTAGTTTAGTCAGAACGTTGCAACAGACAACTGGGGATCGATTACAAATATATGGCACAGATCACAACTAATTGGGATGCTGAGTTGGAACGTAAACTAAAGTATAGGTCTAAATTAAAAGACAAAATAAATCCTTTTTGGTTCTATTGGCTACTCAAGTCTTATTGTCCCTGTGGATAACATTCTCCTATACAATACTGTAATCTATATTTTTATTCGACAAGAAATGTATAGGAAATTTCTTTAAAACAAACAAATTCGGATATGAAAATGACGTAGAAGTAGGAACGTTCGTGTAATATAAAAGTCTCGGTTTATTTTCACATCAGAAGATCATATTGATACACTATAAAAGTATGAATTTTCAAGTAATCGTCATGTATTAAACTCAAACCACAAAACGTGCAGAACTAAAGAAAATAACAGACCGAACTTTTCACTCACTTGCCAAAATGAAAAAAATGCAATAAAGTCAGAAACAAAACAAACATGCGGTCCTATAAATGGATCTTTAGGATGTAGAAAGACAAAAACGTAAGATAGTAATATTCCATGTTGGAAAATAATGATAAAATATGACAGAATAAAACTTTAAGAAAAATGCATCCAAGCATAACGAGTAAATAATAAATGAGATGAGAATTTAAAACAAAAGGGAGATAAGAAGACTCACATGGGTTTGGTTGCTAGAGTTTCGTACTTTGTAGGTAGCAGTTAACATGAATACCGTGAGTAGGTTTAGATGGTCAACAAGGATAAAGTAGTAATACTACCTTATATCTGTCAAGGACGAAGTACAATTTGTTCATTGTTTTTAACAATCTATTCGCTATTTTACTTCATCGGATCAAATCAAAACAAACATTCTATTCACTTGTAACATTTTATTCACTGTTTTATTTGTCTGATCAAAATCAAAACAAACATTATAACACACCATTTATGGTGAAACACCAAAGAGATAAACATAAAGCTCAGCATAACAGTCAGCAAAGTTCAAAAACAGATCAAAATAGTGAAGTCCAAATTTAAGTTTAATTTGGATTTAAATCTTAGATCCAAATGATTCTTATTTTAACATACACATGTTTGTACTATGCAAGTTATTAATTATCACTAAAATACATGGAAAAGATCCATTCTTCTTTCCATTCCAACGGTTACATTTTTTAAATTGATTTTGGTACTTGAGCTTCTGCACCTAGATAAAAAATCAATTTTCTCTTTATTTATTTTTTGCAATTGTATATTCAAATCAGTATTTTTATATTTTTGGTTTAAGCATGTTTTTCTTTTCCCATTTGAAATTTTATTTAGGTTTTTAATCATAAATAAATAACAAAATTGTAAGTGGATATCATTTGTTCTTAAGGGGACTCAAATCATAATAATTAATTATTTTTGTAATCATTGGTATTATTTATATATAAGATTGCAGTGACAGCTCACTTCTAACTTAGAATATAGTCTAAAAATTTAAAAGAAATGACACTAGTGTTAATACCACTTTTCCTTGTTTAAGGGGGCCAAAAAAAACCACAAACCGATAAGTGGAGTGAAGTTTCTGCTCCTTGTGAATCCTTGAATATGTCAAATGCAATCTACAACCACTCATCTCCACTGTAAAAGAGTAAAACCATTTTTACCTCCATCAATATCTTTAAACAATAAACTTAAAATTTGAGTGAAAGTAAATACCTTTGGATTTCAACATGTTCAATGTCACCAGAGAAGGAAAAAAATTCCCTGATATCCTCTGTTCATTTGCTCCTAGGGAAAGATTACTTACTTTTACTATATTTACCTGCATTTTAACAATTCAATTAATGTAACTAGCTTCAAATACTATATTTTGAATACAATCATTAGAATATACCAGTAGTCTAGCATTTTCATCATAATCAAAACATGATATATTACAGAGTAATAGTAAATATTCTAATAAACCATTGTTAATCATCGGAAATAAAATTCAACGACAAAAAAAATGCATTTACCTGCACCAATTCTCGATATGAAAAGGTGGACAAGAATTCCATTATCGTTAACTTGTTAAATTTCTGCAAAATTTTCTTCTATCAAAAAGTTCGTGTCATTAATAGTCGACATGCTTGATTGTTAAGAGCTTTTAGTCCAACTAGCTAATGATAGCAAAGAAAGGATTCAGAATCTCATTATAAAAGCAAGAAATAAAAATTTCACAGAGAAGAATGAAGACTTAATCAACAAAAAGTTGGATTAATATTGTAGTAAAAGAAAAACCAAGAAAGTAAAATAGATTAATGATTTTCTCACCTATTATTTGTTGTTTGAACCTTTATAGTAGGAATGCAATAATGGTAAATTAGTTTTATAGTAAAACGCTTAAAGAAAATATAACTGTTCATGTGAGTGTGAATTAGCATAATGTATTTGTTCTTCAGTGGTCCTAGCCCAAATACATGAATGAACAACCATTAATATATGAATGAACAGCCATAAATATGTTGGAACTTTGCTAGTACGTATTAGAAGCATAAATAAGGTAATATTTTAAATAATAAAGTTCTATAGATGTATTACTTCATTTATTTTACGTCAATTGTATGTGACTCATGCAAAAAATTTATCTTTGGAATTTGTGGATTACCTGATATGATTCCATTTTCTTTTTTGCTATTGACCAACTACATTTTATGATATATGTGTATATATGTTTATGCGTATGTGTCCTTTATCAAAGTCAATGAAGATATTTTGAAAAATTATTATGCTATATCAAAACTAATATGGTAAGTATCAGTCTTTTCAAAATGTCATGGAAAATGAAAATATTCTTCTATGTTAAAAATATATGCCTATTCCTCAGTAGAATCGTATAAAATAAAACTCATATTGTCATAAAATTAGAAAATTTTTAGTTTTCTCATAGGAATTCATACCTCTGCTACTTGCAGTCTTGCTTTGGACTCTTCTGCCTAGAAATATTTTCATGTCCATCCCCCGGCTACTTGCAGTCCTCTCAGTTAAGAGCTTCAGCCATGCTTCTCTCAGTTGCATTAATAGTATAACACACATGCTTCCACCGACCAATACCCAGGGTCGGTCCTAAGAGTTTTCATACCTAAAGCCAACTACAAAACCAAGGCCCTCGTACAAAGACCAATTTATTACCATTAATTAAATCATTAAAATAATTTACGTTGTTTTTAAATAATGAGAAGAATAACAAAAAGAAATAACTTTGTTCCTAACAATAATTCAATTTATTCAACAAAATTTATATTAATTACTTATGAATATTTTTATAATCTTCCAATGTTTATGATTCTTGGTCTTGGGTTAAAATATTCCACGCAAGCAATAATTTGAGAGGAAGTTTGGGCTGAACAGACAATTATAACATTAGTTATTCTTGATAGCTAAAAATACAAGTCTCTGACATTAAATCTTAAACCAATATTACATTTTGTCTGTAGTTAATCACTTCATTTGTGTCTGGTAAGCTCGTTAGATTTATCTGAACTACACTAAAAATTGGAAAACAGTGTTAAGGCAATGACAGATGGAATTGTGAATATTTTACGTTTTAGGAGATAACATCACAGATATTTAGGATTAGGATGTGGTTTATTATTATAAAATAAGGGGCTTTACACAATTTACCTTTTGTCTCCAATTATGAATTGAATACTTGGTGCTGATAATATGTTTAATTTACAAGGTGTTTGGAACTGACAATATATATTGGTTCCTCCCTGCTTATTCTGAAGATGATTTGAGAAGAATGCCAGTTCTTCAAGGACTTGATTACCCATCCAAGCCTGATTTTGATGATAATTAGGACATTTATGTGGAAAAATTGTGTTCCAACCACGATACCGGTCTTAAGAAATTGGAAGTAGAGAAGCATGAGTGTATCATCTTTAGGAAAGTAAAAAAAAAGCATGCCACCAAGTAATCAGACTTGTGCCCAGGAATTCAATTTGAAATATACTAATAATGAACGGTAATTTAATTTAACTTGCATAGTAATTCAATTATACTAGTTATACAATAATTCATAGGAAATTGTGGCATATGATTTTTTTAAATTCAATTAACTTGCACTGTACTTCACAGCAATTCAATTATAGTTACATAAGTGCGTAGTAATTCAACTTAACTTGGCTGTTGCACCGGAATTGACAAGAAACTTCCGTCTAGTTAATTGAACCTGCACAATAAGTGGATTTATGCAACAATCAAGTTCAAGACTCAACAACATAGTAAGGCCATAATAATTCAATTACCAATTCCAAACCAATAAAGTAATTTGTTTTCCAAACCAAATCCAAAATTTAGCACCTTTCGCCGTCTGAATCGGTGATTCGTCGGGGTCTTCAATCGAACTATGCTATGTCGCAGTCGTCGATCAATGATATGCTGTGCGTCTGTCAATCCGTACTATGCAGGAGTCGTGTATCAAACTTCGAAGCTTGGATCCACCACCAGCCCTAGAGTTGGAGTCGCCTGATTTGAAGGCTGGAGTCGCCTAATTTTGAGTGGCGAATTAGATCGCGATATTATTTTTTTCTTTCAGCTGCGTAAGATTTTTGATATATGTGGTGCCCTGGAATTTGCTTGGCCCACAGCGATTTGAAGACGGTGGTGTTGACAACACGAGACGGTGGCAGAGGTGGAGGCGTTTACAAGACAATGGGGAAGTGCTTACAAGATGAGATAGAGGCGTTGACAAAACAAGGGGGAGACGGTGCTTGAATGATGTGGAGGCAGTAACCCTAGATTGAAAGAGGGAGGAATAATGAAAGGGGGATAACGTACTGGAAGCGTTGTGGACTTGGAAATAATAAAATAGAATATTATAATTTTATCCACCTTGGTTTTCTCTATTTAGGAAATTACCATATTTACTCACGGTAATAACCATTGCAACTGCTTCTAACGGAAATAACCGTTAGGAATTTGTAACAGTAATAACCGTTACAAATTAAAAACGAAAAACTATTCCAAAATGGCTTATTTGGTGTTGTGAATGTTTACCATTATTGATTCAGATTTATCATCTGTCCAGGTATATGACACATTGTCTTCCTCATCTCTCTACTCGACAGCGTACGTCATTGTGAAGACCTCAGCCATTGTAGGCTCACGATTTAGCTTCCTATGCTGTTACAAATATGATTAATGAACAATGTTAGCAAACAATGTTACAAATATGATTAAATAATGTTACATCTGTTTACAAACGCAATTGCTAAACTTACCAACTCCACACGTTGTTGCTGTGATGTGCACGTAAATGTGCATATATTTACATCAATATTTTATCTATTTTTATTTAAATAAATACCATATTTGGGCATTTTAACATGTTTAAAACCAAAATTCAATTATTTTCAAATCATCTTCATTCAGGGGTAAACTGGTCATTTTTGGTGCATCTGTTAATTTCAGAATTTTTACTTGAAATTTTTTATGATTTTTATAGGAAATTTTGATGCATATGGAAGAGGGTTTCATGAAGAAATATGCATGCACAAGGTAATACAAAGGAAGGATGATGGAAATAATTCAAGCTCATGATCATGGAGGACCCCACCCACTTACCTAAATCTACAACTAGAAGCTAATGGACAACTAAGTGGAGGTTAAAGCTTCATGCACTTTTAATGATGGATTAATTAGTGGCAAATGGTTACTTGGTGGTCACACTTCCTAAAGGGCATTTTGGGAAGCACCCTAAAAAATTGAATTATGGTTTTATGCATGTATAAATAGCCCTCTTATGTACATGTAAATATCTTCTACTCTCTCTTATTTTACTTAGAAAATTAGCAAGTTGTAAACACAAATCAAAGTGAAATAAAAATGGCTTCCAAGCCTCTTTCTCTTCTCTTTTCTACTTGCTTTTATTTACTTTTATGTTGATGTTTATTTCTATGCTCTTTTTTATTTCATGTTTATAGCTTAGATTTATATTCATGCAAGTAGTGTAGCTTTTTTTATGCAAGTAGTTAGTAGTTAATCTCTCTTTCTTCCTTTGCTTAGTTTCCATTTCTTTGCTTTTTAATGTTGAAATTTACAAGGGTTAATTTGATAACACAAATGAGTAGCTAAACCCCTTCAATTTAGGGGTAATGAAGCTCTCTAACTTTATGTAATTTCAACATTTTTATGATTTATGATCTCTTTTGTTTGTGCTTCATGAAAGTAAATTTTGATGTAAGTTTATACAAGTGGGTTTGATAGCTTATGTTGCTCTTGCAAATGAGCTATTCTTATTTAACATAAACACAATTTACATCATCATTTGCTAATTGATTTTTTATTTTGAAAAGAAAGTAAAAACAAAATTTGATGATCTATCTTACTAATTACAATAGTAAATATATCATACTTAAAATAGCTTTTGCTTTAGCTTCATTTTCATGAGAATTTATAAGTGGTATAATTGTTGTATTATAGTTTGATGGTTTAAGTTATATTAATTAATAACAAAATTTCGACACATGAAAGTCGCCGGGAATGTTGTGCACACTTAGTGCAATATGCACACATTTATATATGTTAGGATTATTATAAATTAAGCATACTTATGTACATTAACTTACACACGCACACACACCTAAGCTTGGATGTGACAAATTATGTTATAAAAGGCATATATATACATATAAACACACTTATATATACACAAATCCTATGTCATACCTTAAGTACCCTACAACATGGCCTAGGCGGGTGGGGTAATGTGTACAAGTGAGGGAGAGGGGAGCTATGGAGTGCATGCATGTATGTATATTTAATTCTAATGACTTTACATATTTTATTACTTTCCTAAGCCTATAAATACCACCTCCCTTTCATAATTTTCATTTTACAAATCCTACTTCATTTCTTTGCTTCCTTACTTCTTGTTTATGTCCACTTCAATGACTACCAAATTAAAATTCCTAAGAGAAAAAAATAGAGAAAGTAGTGTAAAAACATAACTAAACACCTTTCATTCACTTTCAAACCTCTTCTCTCCCAAGTTGCAAGCCCATCCACCCAAAAACATCCATGGATGAGCCCAAACACATGCATCCAAAGTCTTCTCATTTGCAAGTTAATACCAAGATCTAGGTCGAATTCAAGTTTTAGTGAAAGTTTGGTGAGTAAAGTTCATGATTAAAACTCAAATTACTAACTTTTTAAAGTTGTAAAATTTATTAGTTAAAATATTTCTTAAGTACATAGTAATGTTATATGTTGTGTATGCATGCATATATGTTAATTTGGTGTTGATTGCTTATGCCGAAGTTTGAGTAGACAATAAAGATTATAACATGAATATTGGAAAAGTTAGTTAGTATTCTAAAGTAATACTTTGTTTATGATGGTGCTATAATGTTATGATGTGATATTATGTTGGAATGTTGTATTTGTTGTGTGGGTTCATGACACAAAGGTAGCAATTCGCTAACCAAAAACGACGTAAAAATCCGCTTTTTATCGAAAGTTTGATTTTTATTTCAAAGTGACAAATTTTCAAGCTTAAAACTTCGATTTGGTTTTCAAAGTTTGTTTTCATGTTTCAAAGAGGTTAAGAGTCCAAAAGGGATGTTTTAAAGTTAGAAAAGGAAATTTCAAGTTTAGAAAATTTCGGGTCCGTATAGCGATAATCGCTATACGCGCAATTCGGAAAATCTAACTATTTTGCTAATCTAAACTTGTTTTCACTTAGAAATCTTTTTTCAAATGCTTTCTAACTTTAATTTAGTAATTAGAGAATGATTATTTAATTATTTAATGATTAATTAATTGATTAATTAATTAATAAAGGTAATTGGTAATTAATCATTTGTTAAAAATGGTGGTATAGAACATCCGTTCCACACTTAACACTGAAGGAATAGTGTTTAGGGTTGTCCTTACCTCCAATTTTGTTTAGTCATTTTTAACATGATTCGGAAGTATGAAGTTATTCACAAATGTTTTGTGTATATACTTATGTCAGAGACATAAGTATACGAATGTTTTAGACAAACGTTTTTGAAAGAGATTTATTAAATAAAGATTTGTTTTGAGGCTTAGTGGTTGCTATGGAAAAATAAATCTCAAATAGAATTGGTTGTTGTTTGTTTATTTGATAGTTAAATAACCGACTATCAAATATGGACCCAAAAATGTAACTTTGGAAATATCTAGGAGAAAACGTGGGTTATATGGCACAGTCATCTCCAATGATGTTGTACTGTGCGTATAAATCTTGTTTCGTTCTTCGTGGACAGATGATAAGGAAATCCATCTACTAATGGTTAGGAGATGATCTCTGCTCCTATCTAAAGTCTAATTATTTCCTAAAGAACCGGGGTTGAGTTTACCGAAAACTATCGAATGTCGTTTCGAAGAGACCAGGATCAGATCTATTTCCATTGGTTGGATTAACGTTATCGAATGTTCGTTACATTTTGTATCAGAGCTTAGGTTTAATAGCACCTAGGCTTTGGTGGGGTTAACTCATTATAGATAGGGTCAGTAGTGCCCTAGAATGAGTCTTAGTGTAATTCATATATGAGTGTGTATTTGTTAGTGAATGAAAATGTTTTATGTTGTGTTATTTGACCTGTTGAGTGGCTTAAGAATTATGGTCAATGCACCTAATCAACGTTATCGATAGGGATTTCTTAAACACTTGAACATGTTAAATTAACAAAATATTGTTTTAAATTTGGTAAATGAAGTAATTTTACCTAGGAATATATTTTCTATATATAAAAAGGGGTTATTTTCAAAATCTATGTAGTTATCTATGAGGAGAGTGAGTTAGGAGTTAATAATATTTAAATTATTAGCATTTAGGGTTTAACTAGTCATACTCATCCAGTTTTGAGCATTGACTATTGTCAGATTTAATAGTAGATTTCCCTTTTCCATCATGGGTTAGGTAGATAAAATTTGTAGGAACATTGAATCAAACACCTTGTGAATTGAGTTTCACAAGCTGACTATAAGGCGTTCGATGATATGTAGGGTAAAAAATTGAATTTTAATAAAGGTGTTTATTGAAAGAAAATCTTCAAATAGTTTTATAAGATGAATTAAGAGAGATGATTTTACAAATCAAAAGTATTAAATGTTTTTAAAAATGAAAAGGGTTTTGAGAATGTTAAATCCTAGTGGCTTTGATAAATTCCAGATGATTTTGGAAAATAGTAGTAATCTTTCTTAAGGATATTTTAAGATATAAATATTTTAAAATAAAGTTAGAGAGTAAGGTTTTCTTTGGACAATTCGGGAATAAGTCTTGATCTATTTTGTGATGATTAGAATAATCTTCTAAGTGACAATCGAATGTTTGCTTAGGCGGATAGGATAGTGCACTCAGTAAATTATTCTCTTTGTCATTGCACAAATCGAAACAAGTTCAAAACTGAATGAATCTAAAGCAAGTGGATGATTTTGTTAAAAACTATTTGTCTATAAATAGTATTTTTTCGAGAAGAAATTTGAAAAAAGATGAAATATTTTATTAACTAGTCCGAGTGTCTCGGAAATGACTAAAAATGGGTAACGGATGTGTTCGGATGAAAAACACTTCGCTTGAGAATTGCCCTTCTTAGTAAAGGGGTATATGATACTATTTGGTAGCACCTAGTTCCTTGACATTGTTTTAGAGTTACTCGGGCTATATGCATGTTTCAAAAAGTTTTTGAAATAAAACCTGGGTATTGTTTTCTCGGATCCCTTAAGGAGAAGATTTTTCAAAATAAAAAGATATTTTGAAGGTGGATTAATAAATGAAGTTTTAATTAGGTTAAATTTAATAAGGTGGTTTAATAAACTTTTTTTATTTAAACTGTGTCTTTTAATTTTAACATTTAGAATGTAAAGAATTATTTGATGTTATTAGGCCGGCTAATAGACATTTTTACCTTAGTAGTGTCTAAAAAAAAGTAGAATCTAGGATGGAGTTTGGATACCAACATCCTTCTCTTCTTAGCTACTTACCAGACCAATTAGGGTAAAGAGTTTGATTTGGTCGACTTAGTTTTAAGACCTAAGTTATTTTTGGCCTGCATCTAATAGTTAAAATTAAATAGAATTAAAAATCAGATGTTTGCATATACTCTTAGGAGGTAGAAGAGTAGTATATAAGTTAGTAAATTTAAAAATTGATTCTAATGAAGCATGGTGTGAGGGTAGAAAGTAGTTAAATAGTAAGAATCGTTAGATCGGTACGTAGGTTATATGAAGATCATTTCTCCTTTTCACATAGTTTTCGATCCTAGATTCGAGTATATGACTGAAGGTGTTTTACACCATTCTGAATGATTTATCACTCGATTTTTGACGGCGAGAATTGGTGAGAGTTCTTATGTGGAACCAAAGTTTTCTATCATAGTTTAAGGCTATGCAGAGAGAACAGAGGTTTCTAATTAAGAGGCCTGATCAAAGTACGCACTAGGAAGTCGGGTGAGCAATACTAGTTTGAAAGTGAAGTTATGTGTTTGAGTGAATGATCAAATCGGATTTTACATAGGAATGATCTATGTACATCATACGGACTGATGAATAGTTTAAGTATTTTTGGGAATTAAGATTGTGGTACAATTTCGGGGATGAAATTTTTTTAAGGGGGGAAGAGTGTAACGACCCGAAATTTTACCATCTTGATTTGCGAATATTTAATAAATTTTAAATATTCAAATAATAGGTTTTATAATTAAAATATAACTCTTTTAAATAATAATAAATGATGGTAAAATAGATTTGTAACGACCCAGGATTTTGCCACTTTGAAATAGGCTATTTAAATATATTTCATGTAATCAATAAACGGATTTTTATTAGCAAATAAACCTATTTTAATTATTTAATAATGATGATAAAATAGTTTTTTAAAATTTGTTTACCAATGTAGATAGTTCGAATAAAAATAGAAAATGTGACCGAAAAACGTTTTCCGAAATTTTAACTTTTTGACACCCGAAAGTCGTTGGGAACGTTGTGCAAACTTGGTGCAACATGCACACATTTATATATGTTAGGATTAGTATTAATTAAGCATACTTATGTCAATTAACTTATATATATATATACCTAAGCTTGGATGTGACAAATTATGTTATAAAAGGCATATATATACATATAAAAACACTTATATATATACAAACCCTATGACATACCTTAAGTACCCTACAACATGGCCTAGAGGGGAAACGTGTACAAGTGAGGGAGAGGGGAGGTATGAAGTGCATGCATGTGTGTGTATTTAATTCTAATCACTTTTTTTTATTGCTTTCCTAAGCCTATAAATACCACCTCCCATTCACAATTTTCATTTAGCAAATCCTACTTCATTTCTTCACTTCCTTGCTTCTTGTTCATGTCCACTTCAATGGCTACCAAATTAAGTTTCCTAAGAGAAAAGATAGAGAAAGTAGTGTAAAACATAAATAACACCTTCCATTCACTTCCAAACCTCTTCTCTCCCAAGTTGCAAGCCCATTCACCCTAAAACATCCATGGTTGAGCCCAAACACATGCATGGCCGAGCCTAATTTAGGTGTAAAAGCATCCAAAGTCTTCTCATTTGCAAGTTAATACCAAGATCTAGGTTGAATTCAAGTTTTAGTGAAAGTTTGGTGAGTAAAGTTCATGTTTTAAAACTCAAGTTACTAACTTTTTAAAGTTGTAAAATTTATGAGTTAAAATGTTGCTTAAGTATGTAATAGTGTTGTTATATGTTGTATATGCATGCATATATGTTGATTTGGTGTTGTTTGCTTATGCCGAAGTTTGAGTAAGCGATAAAGATTATAACTTGAATATTGGAAAATTTAGTTAGTATTGTAAAGTAATATTTTTTATGATGGTGCTATAACGTTATGATGTGATATTATGTTGGAATGTTGTATGTGGGTTCATGACACAAAGGTAGCAATTTGCTAACCAAAAACGACGTGGAAATCTGCTTTTTGTCGAAAGTTTGATTTTTGCTTCAAAGTGAAATGTTTTCAAGTTTAAAACATTGATTTGGTTTTACAAAGTTTGTTTTCATGTTTCAAAGAGGATAAGAGTCCAAAAGGGAAGTTTTAAAAGTTAGAAAAGTAAATTTCAAGTTTTGAAAATTTCGGGTCCGTATAGCGATAGTTGTTATAGCGCAGTTCGAAAATCTGACTATTTTGCTAATCTAAATTTGTTTTCACTTAGAAATATTTTTGGAAATGTTATCTAACTTTAATTTAGTAATTAGAGAACAATTATTTCATTATTTAATTAATTATTTATTTAATGATTATTTAATTGATTAATTAATTAATAAAGGTAATTAATACTTAATCATTTGTTAATAATGGAAATTAAACTTAAGTGTTAATCAGTTAAGTTAATCATGATTTGCTACTTAATTAAAGTTAATTATTATTTAATTATTAATTAAGGATTAATTAATTATTATTTAATTATCTATTTAAGACAATTATTAATTAATTATTATTTTAAAAAGGGGTTTTATTTAATTAATCTTCGATTAAAGTTAATTGTATTAATAAGATTAATTAAGGTTTAATTACTTTTAATTAGAGTTTAATTACTATTTAACAAGGATTTGATTCTCATTTACATGGGTTTTAATTTATTTTAAAACCACTTTGAATTTATCAGTTTTGTTTCAAACTGTTTTCTTTTCCAGTTTGTTTTTAAACCAAGGGATTTCTATGTCACTTGCCCTTAAGTAATCTCATATGATTAGGAAAACTAAATGACATCTATTAGAAGAACAAAACAACATTCTTCTATTACAATTAACTTGGAAATTTACTTAAGTTGATTGATTATTATGTGTTGATCCCTTATATACCTGTTATTTTGTGGTGCCATGTTAAACTGGATAAGTAAAATCAAATTAAAACATCATTGTGGTCGTTAAGCCTCCGTTTGATTTTGTAAAGATAAATATTTCATTTTCTTTTTGAAATGGTTTCAAACTTATTACATTTTGAACAAGATATTTAAAGGAATTTGGAAACTTATAAAGTGTTTTGGGTAAATGGATTTGGATTTCACGTAAAAGAGATTTCAGAAATGTAATAGATTTGATTAAAAAGGATTTATCGAAAGAAGTATAAAAAGAATTTGAGATCTAGATTTTTCTAAGCTGACCTTTTAAAAATGGTGGTATGGAACATCCATTCCACACTTAACACCGAAAGAATAGTGTTTAGATTTGTCTTTACCTCCAATTTGAACAACATTTGTTTACTCCTTTTTAACATGATTTGGAAGTAAGAAGTTATTCACGAATGTTTTGTGTATATACTTATGTAAGAGACAGAAGTGCATGAATGTTTTAGACAAACGTTTTTGAAAGAGATTTATTAAATAAAGATTTGTTTTAAGGCTTAGTGGTTGCTATGGATAAATAAATCTCAAATAGAATTGGTTATTGTTTGTTTATTTGATAGTTAAATAACCGACTATCAAACACGGACCTAAAAACGTAGCTTTGGAAATATCTAGGAGAAACACGTGGGTTATATGGTACAGTCATCTCTGATGATGTTGTACTGTTCGTATAAATCTCGTTTCGTTCTTTTAGGACAAATGATAAGGAAATCCGTTCACTAATGGTTTGGAGGTGATCTCCGCTCTTATCTATTATCTGATTATTTCCTAAAGAACCGAGGTTGGGTTTACCGAAAACTATCGAATGTTGTTTTGAAGAGACCGGGATCGGATCTATTTCCATTGTTTGGATTAACGTTATCGAATGTTTATTACAACATAAAATCTTTATAAAATTAATTTAATAAAATAAAGATTTTATTTAAAACTATTTAGATTGGATCTAAATCAATTTAGACTTCATTGGTCCAACAAAATGGTAAATTATTTTTGAAATCCACCCATTTAACCCCTGCATGCTCATCTAGTTCCAACAACGTATCGGAGCCAGATAGCCTGTGCAGTCTAAATTAGCAGTATTATGGCTAACTTATCAAAGCCTACCTATATAATAGGGTGTCTAGAAATGTAGCGTCTAAGGTTGGCTTTGGGTATTCAAGTACTCTGCCCTACTTGGTTACTAGCCTGACCTTAAAGGATAAGATAAGCCCAAAGGTTATTTCCAATCTAAAGGCCCAAATTAATTTAGGCCTTGGGTTAATTTCAAAATTGTTTTGAAATTAAAAAAGTTTTAAATTTAAAATAAGAAAAATATCATAAATGTTATAATATAAATTTTCAAATTGTTTTGAAAATTAAAATTGAAGTTTTAAATTTAAAATAAAATTTATAACAAAACACATATTATAAAAGTTAAAATATAATTTTTCAAAATGTTTGAAAATGTTATAAAATTAATTTCAAAATTATTATTTATTAATAAAAATAATGAAAAAAATTAATTAAATAAATAAGTTAATTAATTAACTATTTAAACATGCTTAATATATATAATGATATATGTTATGTTGTCCTGATTTATTTAAGACGATATGAGTATATATTTGTGTATAAAAGAATTTTTGAAAGTAAAATTTTTTATTAAAATTATTTAATTAAATAAATTAATTTAAAGTTAATTAGTAAGTTAATTACATATATATAAGATATATGCGTGTTACTGTAAATGTTATAATATATATATTCAATATAATATGTTGTAATTGAATAATATAATAATTAGCTAAAGCGTTAATGAATTAAATTAATTAAATAAGACTTAGTTAATATAATGTTATACATAAAATATTATATAAGTTAAATAAAGTATAAAACTTATATAATAATAAAACTTATATAATATATAAAAGTATAAACTAAAGGTGGAACATTAAAGAAACCCTAAATAGACTTATTGAATGAATACGTACGTAAAAGTACATATATCATAATTTCTGATGTGTCCGACATTTAAATCATGGGGGTATTTCATAAGAAATACATTATACCATATGTTGATATCACTTTATATAATATATTGAAGACTATAAATCTTTAATATAAAGTTGTCATCTACCATTTATACATTAATAAATTACTTGCATACTCTCTGGTTGTTGAGCTTTCCTCAAGCTAGAGAAGTAATGTGTAGCATTATTAATGTATAGACCTTACCTGTTAAGATGCTTATACATATTTGTTGAGTTTTCCTCAGGGTATGTATAGTATGCTTAGACCGTCGTGAAATGATGAGTATAAGTGAATAAACTTTTTTTCTTGTTGAGCTTTCCTCAAGGTATAAATGAGATTATGACAGCAATCCACGGGTTAGGAGTTGTATATGATATAACCGATAAGGAGTTATCCATCGATATAGGAGTATGATTTGTTGAGCTTTCTTCAAGGTCAGAATCCCAAGATATACGAGTCCTAACCTCCAATAGTGAAGTCGAAAGGCTACTATTTTTCGTCATAGAGTTTGAAGAAACATAAAAGACTAGTGGGAGCCTTATTAGAAAAATGAAATGGTACTATTTAACATTTCTAATATTGCAATAACAACTGCTATGTGTAATTAAAATAATCTACTTCGAAAAATTATGCATTAAATATAATTGATAAAATGTTTATCAATTAAAAAATATACAAAAGAACTGAATTAAATATAACAAAGAAATATTAAATATACTTACTAATAAATTTTTGCATGTTTACCCATGCAAGTGCCTAACTATACAACCACTAAATACGTTCGTAACTTGGTTACTTATGAATTTACTTATCCGAGGCTGCGTATTGTCTTCAATGAGTTTTGAACTCTAAAAGCAATACAAGAATATAGAAATTTGATCCATATATGATCACATAATATGGTGAATGGTCATAATTTGTAATGTACGAAACCTCAACGAAATTAGTTCATTGAAATAAGCAAGTAAACTATAGTGTGAGATCATGTATTCAATATGATTGATTATAATAATGGTCTTGTTGTGTTAAATGTAACACTGGACCAAAAGCTACAAAATAAATCTAAGAACTCGATCAATGAAATGTCAGTTTACATAAAGTGCAATTTATTTGATATCCTTAAAAGTTAAGGATAACCAAATGCACCTTTTTAAAGAATTATTTATGATATTTTAGTAAGAGTTTCCTTTGAATGGTTCGACTATCTAGAAAGGAAATCGAATGTATAACAGTAAATGCAATCTAAGGCACGGTTGAGATGAAGAGAGTGAATCGTCATTTCTGCTTCATAAAGAAATTTAGATATAAGAATTGTAAAATAATAATAGATACTTTATATTAGAATGAAAAATATGATTTCTATTTAAGAAGTATTTTCACATAGAAAATTGTTTTCTATGATATTCATTTCTTTGAATTTATACTTGATCTGAAAATTTTCGACTGTAAACCAGTTACAGTAAATGAAATAAATAGTCTATATTAAGTGGATGAATAGAGCTTTATATTTCATACGCTATTATAGTATGGTGGAAATAGTGAAAGCATGCCATATAACACTTATTGGTCACATTAAGTTACGAAAATTATTTTCATAAAACATACCAAACATTATTTATGAAATAATAATTATTTCCAATGTTGACTAAGTATAGACATAGTTTTATTCAATATGAATATTATGAATATTCGTTATAAAATAAAATTATAGTACCGGTATCTGTGATGCGTTGGAAAATACAAAAGTATCTTAATTTTTTGGCAACTATTTTGGAATTATGGACAAAATCATAGTTTTGAGAAATAATTTTTGATTATATGATTGTGAATCATATGATACTTGTAAATTATATCTTAGACAATTAAGGGCAAAACACTCATTCAGTGGGAGCATAATAAGAGTTAATGAACTCTACGGATTGATATATATATATATATGTATGCAATCGCAAGTATATTAACACCAAAAATAGTTCCACATACTTCGTTATATTCACCGGTGAGTTATCATCAACATGGACATGTGTATTTGAGACGCATGTAGTATGTCTATCACAAGTTCTTAGAATATAAAGTGGAAGTAAATGAAATTACATGCAATAGAAAATAAAATGGTTCAATTTGATCGAATATGTAAGTATGTTGGAAAGAGATCCGAACATGCCTAAAATGAATAGATAAGCAATCTCAAAAGTCACTCCTCCCTATAATACATAATGATGTATCGATAAGGAATAATCGAACTTTGTTGAACAAAGTTTGATTAACGGTGAGTGAAGTTGAGTTAATTTCTTTCTATAAGGTAGTATACTTAAGAGTACTGCACGAGGTTAAAATTAATTTCATTTAAAAAATAGTTTACAAAACCATACAAGATAAAGGTTTATAAGAAATCCCAACATATCATAGGGCAAGGAGTTGGCAGGTTGTGCAAGTCGAAAGACTAAACGTAATAATTATATGTAAGGGATCTTGTATGAATCGCCCCAAAGAATATTGGAAACGATAGTCATTGTATAACCAATTTATGTTTAAAATATAAGTATCGTAAACTACAAACCAAATTAGTTTTATATATAAGACCAAGGTTTTAAATCTCGGATTTCGGTCACGTCTCGTCTCGAAGAATTTAGATAGCTTATCTCGTATCGGGTGAGATCTCGAACGAGATGAGTGCATCTCGGTCGTCCATCTCGGATTTACATCTCGGTTTCCAAAATTCATTTCGGAGTTATCTCGGAGTATATGTCATGTCAAAAATTAGTTTTCATACACCTAAATTTATAATTCTAGTCAATACCTTAAGGAAAACACTATGCACTTACCTTGAATATATCACACGCTTATCATTAGTAATTTAGTATGGAAAAATATCACTTGTATCATGTAAAATAAACAAATAACTAGATTTCATGAATAATGTTCAATATAATATCATATGAGATAAAGTAGTCAAGAAACAAACCATAACATATGCACCTTTACTTTGTTTGATCATTCACTTAACTTTCCTACACAATATAATGTCTCATTTCTACCTTTTATGATTTATAGTGCTACAAGGGAAATCTTAATTTTATAACTTCAAATACAAAAGTCTACAAGTAGAATTAAGATATTCTATGTCTGATTATAGTATTTAATTATTAGCAAACAAAATCTCATTAAGCAACTAATAACATAGATATTTCAAACAAATGTAGAAAATAGCATACATAGTACAAACAATTTCAAACATTTAGTAATATTATAAGAAAAGCAAAAAAATGATGTACGAATGAACATGTAATCATTAAATGAGATTAATAGATGAAAGAGAATTCCTTTATTGCTTAAAAATAAGCCTTGAGGAAAAAAATTATAGCAGCAAAGACTAAATGAAATCAAATTGGAAATCCATTTAGAACATAAAGTTAAATAAGTGAATCCCAAAATTTATAGCCGCAAAAAAAAGGGTTAGGAAAAAAACTCAAGAAAGTGTCGAAAAAAGAAAAATGAAATCGGATGTAAATTAATTTGGATCAGAAACCTAAATGAAAATCATAAAGTGAAATACTTACCATAATCGATGTAGATTTTATCATCATCTTACACTTGTCACTGCCGTAAAATAAGAGATGAAGATTAAATGAGATTTATATAAGAAATAAGGGTTAAAAAAGTACAATTAAGAATGCTTAAATTAAGGTAAAGGATGAGCTAGCCCAATACGGAAAAAGAGTTGATTTTTTCCAGAATTCAAAAATTCGGCCGATATCTCGCTGTTAAATCTCGTCCGAGATACCGGACGAGATACTGAAATCTCATCCGAGATTTGGGTCAGACGAGATTCAAACGAAATTAGTTGTTTCGAATCGCCCAGGTTTGAAAACGAGATCTCGCCCGAGATCTCGGCCGAGATGAGCGAGATTTAAAACCTTGTATAAGACAATTCATAAAATGCCTATGAATACCCATTCCGTTGAACTGAGAAACGGTTGTTGTTTTAAGAAATATCTACTTCATGGTAAAGGAATTTCTTTTAGAAATTATTGGTAGTAAAATGGATTTGGATACGATCCAAGGATAAAACTATCTATGAGGGATGAACTGAAAAGTATCCAAACCTAAATGAACCAACGCATTAGAATTTCTAATAAATATTCTCATATATTGAAGAGAAACTATGAGTTTCTTATCAATTCGAGAACGATAATCCTTAGCAGTCAATTAAAACATTTAGAGTATTGACTCCACGATATGGTATGATACACAAATCTGAATTAGATTCCAAGTATGTAACGACCCAGAATTTTAGTCGTTTAAATTTGGAATATTTAATTGATTTTAAATGTTGAAAATTTATCTTTATAAGTTAAATAACTTGAATTTCAAATATAGCGATTTATTTGATAATTAAATTGTTGAATTTAATAATTGAAATTGTTTAAATAATTGGATCTTGGGTTTTAAGTTGGATAAAAATGATTTCAAAGCTTATCTAAATTATATTTAAATAAGAATGAAGATAATAAAAATTTAATGATAATTTAAAGGTGATTAAATTAGTTTTTAAAACAGTTCGTTTTAATTAACGTGTAAAAATAGCCTTCCGGGTACTATCTCGGATTTTGATGAAACCAGTTTCATTGGATCTGTAATAGTATATTATTATATGAGAACGAATTTCATGAGGATTGGACGTATCGTTTGGTCGTGCGAGATTGAAACGCGTAGAAAATAATTTTAGAAATTATATAATATAATTGGGTTTAAGAAGCTATCTTCTGCATATGATCGAATTAGGTCTCGAAACAAGTTCCATTGTGTTCGAAATAGGGGTATAACGTATAGAACGCCAGGCGGCACATCTCGTTTGGAGTTTGAAATTTTTGGCGTTTTATATTTCGATATTTTTAATTGAAAAATATATATATATTATTATATAATTGTCATTCCTCAACCCATACCCATTAACTTCACGGCCATACCAGGCCATACCTACCATGATTCAAAACCATGCTTTGTCCCCCTATTTAAATCAAGTTCAAACCAGAAAATTGGGTTGCAAATTTTCAAATTTCAAAATTTAACAACAATTGCCTCATCCAACGGCCACGACCTCATCAGCACCACCCAAGGCGTTTTCAGCCTTCGTCGTCATCAAGAAATTTGTAGGCGACGTCAAGACGAAGAAGATCAACGGTTGAATGGGTGTAAAGGTCATCATGGTGGCCAGAATTTTGAGTTGATCGTCGAATCTAATAGGGCAAATTGCGGTGACATGATGGAGTTTCAGCCGATGGAGTCTAAAGAAGAAATGGAGGGGGAGACGAGGGCTAGGTACGGCCTGAGTTTGGAGGTGCGAAATCAAGCATAGCGGTGGCAGTTTGGGAAAAATGGCCGCGTTTCATGGTTCACCTACGAGTTTGGGGTCATCATGGAGCAGTCGTGTGAGGTTGGTGAGTGTCGGCGTGGATGGGCTTCCCTCTAGTGAAGTTTGGTCGGCGGCGGTGGAGCGAGGTGGCAGCAGCGATGTGTTGAAGTTGCGGTCGTGAATGGTTGCGTGAGTTTGAGCGAGAGAAGATTAGGAGGGAAGGAGAATTAAATAAATGTAATTAAAGTTTAAGAATATAATTAGTTTATTATATTATTAATTAAATTATCGCTAACTTAATTATTTAATAACTTTTGCATGCGAGATCCGATTGAGACGCGAATTTTTGTGTTGTGCTCATAACGACGTAAGCTTCGCAATGGAACTAGTTTGGATGAATTTGGAAAGTGTTGAAATTTGGACTGAAATTGGACGTCGTTCGATTTTAGTTGCAAACCGGAATGCCTCGACGACAACAGAAAACTTCGGTGAGTTAAACACACCTTTTAGGTTAACTAGTATGATATATAGTTAATAAAAATTATTGAATGATCGTTTGGATAATTTACTATATTTATTATTTGGTTTGGATATATTCCTGCCCCTGGAGCGGATGAGACCTTATTACATTCCCGTGTAAGAGTGGATGACCCATTGTATACGAATCTCGCCTCAAAGCGGTTGATTTATATTTTATTATTATATACTGTTGTGATGCAGGAGGACAGGTTAGAGGGATCCAAAGGATTCCTCACCAATGTTGATTTTATTTACATATATATGTGCTGATATATATGAGTTGTAATGTGTAACGACCCGAAATTTTCGAACCCGAAAATTCCAGATAGTTAGAAGAAAAAGAAAAGAGATAGAAGAAAGAAACAAAACAAGACACAGATTCTCACATTCGCAGCGGATTAAAATATAATATCAAATAATAATATCAGTTATACAAAGAAAACTGTATTTGTTAATTACATATTAATACATCAGAGTTACAACATTCACAAACATACTAGACAGTTAGAATTAACATGTCTCTAACAACTATAATATATCACAGCGGAATATACTCCATACGTTTCTGTCATCCAGCTCGCCTCTTGAGCTCCAGAACATCCTTACCTGAAATCTGTAATACTCGGTCTGACCCGAGCATTACATCAAAGTAACACCCGGGTCAGGCTGGAAACCAGCGTGAGTAAACTCATTTAACAAGAAATTCCAATCCATATAACTTATTTAAACCCGGGGTAACTCGTACTTACTACACGTAATCATCTTATATAGTCACCACTTATTTTCACAAAACAATCTCTAAGTATCCAACTTAATTTAAATGGTCCATATTATTCCAAACCGGCCTATTGATTTCACATGTCAAATCTATAAAGAATTATAAATTTCTAATCGAAGTGGTTCCGGATATTGCCAAAATCCGATCCCGGTCTCTTCGAATTCAATATCATCTTAACCCAAGTTATTCAAGTGAAATACAATTCAACATTAAATAGGATGTCACTTATACACAGCAATTTATCATCGATAAATAATTACATTATCATTGTCCACCTAATCATATCATATCACAAAACATTGCATATCAGAGATATCAACCAATTCAAGGCATTTACATCATTCAATCATTCATAAGCAAGATTGATCACTTCCAAAATTAATTTAATACATCCCTAATTAAATTAATTACTAATCTTTAATCACTTAGATTACCTTTACTTATCATTTATTAATTACAAACCGATTAATTAATCATCCTTTAATTTCATCTTAATTAATCACTTTTGATTAATTATCCTTTAATTATATTTAGTAATTAACTCTTAATTAATTACACAAATTAATTAACCTTTACCCATCATATTAATTTCATTGATCCTTAATTAATTACTCAATTTAATTATCCATAATCACTTACCTTGATTAATCAACCCTTTAATTAATTACACTAAGTAATTAATTCTCAATTAATACCCTTAAGTAATTTTCCTTTAATTACTTCCATCAAGTAATTATCTAATTTATTACCTTTAATTATTAATTAATTAATCTTATTTCTTAATTAATTAATTTTTAATTAATTAATCCTTAAGTAATTAACTAAACCCTTATAAATTAATAAACCTTATATTTATTAATTAAATTAGTTAATTATACTTAAATTCAATTAATCGTTAAAACCTTAATTATCCTTTCAAGATAAATCATTTACTTTAATTACCAAACTTTAATTAATTACATTGATCAACCTTCCACTACTAATTTATTAATTAATTAATTACTCTTTAATTATCTTCATTAATAAATCTTTAATTACCCAATACCCTATTAATTAAAATTTGATTATGTTTAACTTAAAAACTTGTTAATAACCTTCCTTTAACTCGAGACAAACTGGAGTTGCTCGTGCTTAACCCAAAAATCCCGATCAAATTCTCGAGCTACACTCCATCTTTTCCCCGACATTCTTCTTCTTTCTACCACCTTTGAACCCACTAAACACTCGAGTATAATCTCGAGCCAAGCCTTTACTTTCCCCGAGTCCAACCCGAGACCTCATCTCCTACTTCTTCTCACAACAAAAACTGATACTCTGATACGCTGTGCACCTGCACCCATCCACGACGAAGTTCCAGCCTCCAAGACCACCATTGACAAGTCGACTTCACTTTACCATTCTGATCCCGACCACCCAAATCCTGGAACGAGCATGAATTCGAATTTCGAGCAACCTCGACCCTCCCCTGGAACAACCCAATCATCTAAAGCCTCCACGCTTCGCCACCTCCGATGATCTGGAGCTTCGCCACTTTGTCCAGACCCTCGCCAGAGTTCCTTGCTTCGATTCCCCTACCTCTGACCCAACTCGATACATCGATGATGACACTGAAGTTCGAAGTTTGACCACGACTAAAACTTGAGCTAAACCCTAAATCGTCGCCACGCCACCGCCACGGTGATCGTAAAATCCAATGAGCATTTTTCCCCAGCTCGCCCACTCCCTTGCTAACTCCAGTAGCGATCCCGAGATCCCAAGCCTCGCGATCACCAGAAAAGCCTCAAAACACCAAACCCGTTCAACACTCGATTCCTCTTGATTTAGAAGCTTAAAAATCATGATTCTTTTTCTAAAAATCATAGATTTTGAAAACACAACTGATTATATTCATGAATCATCCAATTATTTATACTGAAATTTTGATATGATTTAAGTTTCACTGTTTTCTTCTTTTATTTTAAAACTGACTTTAAATTTGGACTTAAAAATATTTTTAAAATTGATATCTTGTTATAACAAACAATATTTGTTTATACATTGAAGTCTAAAGAATATCAGATGAAGAGCATTTAACTTTTGAATCCTACTTGCAATCTGGAAGTGAAGAACAGAGCTAACACTGACATGCATTCAAAAATATTCATAGTATATACACATGAAATCATATAAAACAATCAGACAACCACTTTTACAATTTATTTAAAGTTTTACTGCATGCAACAAGGTTTCAACAGATTTTAAAACTTTTAAATAAGAATTGTTTACTCACCTGCTTTGTGAAAGCAGAGAACAGGATCTCTTGATTTATTTATCTGATATTTAGTTTTGATGATGATCTGGAAATACTTTTGTTTCTGAAACTTGTATTTGATCCTAATCTTAGCTTGCTTGAATGTTGAGATGATCTTTGAGTTGTTTTTGAACTTTAATTTGCTGCCATACTTTACTGTATGCTTTTGTTTTAAACTTGCTCTGACCTGCTATTGATTTTGTTGAGATGATCTTTGCTTTATTTAGTTTTTGAAGATGAAATCTTGCTTTAAACTGAGATTGGTAAAAGTGGATTGTTGTTTGAAATTTTATTTCTGGTTTTAAACCGTGTACAGGCTTTTTGAAAATGAAGATAGAAAAAGGAATGAGAAGAGAATGGATATGTGTTTATATAAGTTACATTAGGTTTTATTAAAAATAAAAGAAAATTAAAATAAAAGTGACACTTGTCTTCTTCCTACTTAATCATCTAACACTTGTTAATAAGGAGGTTTATAATTTAACACATGTATTTTTCATGCATAAATAAATTTTTAAATGTTTATAAGGTTTTTTTTTATTTAAATTAATTTCCTAATTAATAAATACATATCTTAATTTATAAGAATAAATCCTTTTAAAGAAAACAAATTATATTCTAAATAAAATCATATAAAATATATTTTCAAATCCAAAATATATTTAAGATATTTATCCTTTTGAATTCTAATTCAAATTCAATTTAATTAAAAATCCAATTTAAAATCAACTCATATAAATATATTTACTTAAACAACCACAAATTCACTTTGTTTGAAAATAATAATATTTTTATTTAAAATCTTCTTATATCTATATCTATATATATATACACAACACAATTACAAATATAAATATTTATTTGATCAGATTCATTTGTTCAATCTATACTTCGGTATTTCTATTAATTTATCCAATTATTATATCAATTACAGATGTCCAGAAATCCGGGTTATCACATTCCTCCCCCCTTTAAATCTTTTCGTCCTCGAAAAGGAACGAAGCAAAAATTTTATTACAATGTTGATTATCAGTTTAATTATTCCTTAGACATCTTAACTCTTAACTCTCTTTATTTAAATTTTTCAAAACATTTTTAAAAATTTACATAATATTATCAAAATACATTTTATAACTCGATGTCTCAACCAGTCCATCCTTCTTCTCACAGAATTCGGTCATACGTTGATCAGACGTAGGACTGAAAATCTATAAGTACTTAGCAGACCCGTTTCCAACACCCAGTGAAAATATTTTGGAAAATGATTTTATTGAAAATATAGAAAACATTTTTGAAATTGAGGAAATATCTTTGGTGAGAATGCTCTGAAAATCATCACCCCCATCCATGGTCACAGTTACATCACGGGTTACGTTGCCATCACAGCAAAAGTCCATGTAACTGATTACACCATGGAACCCACAACAGATCGCAGTTACATCCAGGGTTACGTTGCCATCACAGCAAAAGTCCATGTAACTGTTGGCTCTCAGCGGCACACACGATTTCGCTGTCAAAATGAAACTTCTCCCACATAGGTCGCAGTCTACCGATATAAAATCAAACGTAGACAGTTGGCTCTCAGCGGCACACACGACTTTCGCTATGTTACCATAGTGTCACAGTCTACCGATATAAAATCAAACGTAGACAGTTGGCTCTCAGCGGCACACATGACTTCCGCTATGGTCTGCAGTAGATCGCAGTGACATTGAGTTAAATTGTTGTCACAGCATAACTCAAATGCCTCTGTGGGCACCAGCCCCTCGACTTTCGCTACACAAATAATCCTCAGGAACTAGTTTTGTCCGGACTCCTCACAGGATCAACTTTAGAAACCCCCCTTGGGGCTCAAGGCAGTACCACCCAGTGGTACTCCTGAGAAGTTCATTTCAAGGAAGCGCCTTTTTCCCCAGAGCTATTCTCAAAATACTTTATACTATATACTTATAGTATCTTCAAATCATACCCTTTATGATTTATCAAAATCTCCTTTACACAAAATCGATTACCAAAATCGATAATTCTCAAACTAGGCTTTCCAAAATCCAAAATTGATTTTCCCAAAATCAAAAGCCTTTTCCAAATTATATAGGTTCCCAAAACCTTTTCCCAAATCCTCATAAGATCCTTTATATATATATATAACTTTGAAAATCTTTGGATCATTTCAAACTTGTATAAAACCTCTTTTATACTTCAAATATTTTCAAAACCCTTTTTCTTCTGGCTATATATTCAACAAGGGAAGATTTATCTTATATACAAAGATATATAACTTTATTTAAATCAAATATTCAAATTTGATAAATCCTTTATACAGTTATTAACCATATTTTTTTCTCTTCTATAAAATGAGTTCTAATCACAGAAATATTCAACTCCCATTTTATTTCATCATTTATTTTTCAAAATATACCCTTTCATTTAAAAATCATTTTACAGTTTTTATCCATAAAATATATATTTCATTCAAACCCGTACGATGTACACATATCATCCGTACGCTATATAAATCTGATCTCTCAATCGATCATACAATTTCCCTTCCGAATTAGTATTGTCCACCCGACTTCCTAGTGCGGACTCAGATCTGGTTTCTTGATCAGAAACCGTCATTCTCCTTGCATAGTCACAACTATGATAGAGAATATCCAGAACCAATCAAAAATCCATATCCAGATTCGCCGTCGAAAATCGAGCGGAAAATCCCAACTCGGATCGATAATATTATCTCGAAATTCTGTGTTCGAATCTGGATCAAATCACTATGCGAACAGAATAATATACGTACATCCTACATATTTATCTTTATTGATTATTAGCCAAATCAATTCTCTTTTCTATTAACATTTCCTTTAATTTCATTCACTTATTCTCAATTGCTTCCATTTCCAATTGAGTTGTTACTTTAATTACAAATAGTCTGAACTCTGACCTATTTAAATTTAAAAATAACTTGAAAAGGTTTAAAATAGATAAGCAGTTGAAAAATAGTTATTAGTTTTGTAAAATAGCTATAAAATAGTTAAGTAGGTATAAAATAGTTAGATAATTGCAAAATAGTTTTTAAAATAGTGATTAGATATAAGTAACTGAAAAATAGTAATTAGTTTATAAGACAGTTTCAAAATAGTTAAATAGTTCCAAAATAATTGTAAAATAAGTATAAGAGAGTTTGGGGTTTAAGAAGAAGGATTTGTATAGTAAATAGTTTGGAAAAATAGGTTTATATTAAAACAAATTACTTTGAAAATAGTCCAGAGTCAAACCGTTCAATTTCCCATCAATTCAATTTAAATTTCTACTTCCATTTAAATTGACTCAATACTTCAATTTCCATTGAAATTGATTTAATCCCAATTCAAGTTGAATTAACCTTAATTCCTTTCCAAATTCAAATCAATTTTCATTTGATTTTTTTAACTTATTCAACTTTAATCAAATTCCAAATTAATTCAAATCAAATCCAATTTGAACTAATTAAATTTAAATCTCAACTTAAAACCATCTCGAATTATATAAATTTGAGTTAAATATTTTAAATATTGATTTAATCACTTAAGTCAAATTAACCCTTACCTTTAAATCAAATCAACCTTTAAACCAATTAATTCTGGATCCAAAATCCAAAATTACATTTTAAATTATCATTACTTAACTTATTTTAAAGTTCAAATTAAAAGTTCAAAGAAATTTTATCTTCAAAATTCAATTTATTGCCCAATTTTATCTTCCAACTTTGAAACTGATTCTTAAACAATTTTAAGTTACAAATTCAATTCTTAATATTCAAATCTTAAGTTTAAAAGGGATTCCATATCCTTAATTTCAAATTAAGGTTTAATTTTCATTTATCTCTATAATGGATATATTATCACAATCCATTTCTTCATTCATTTAAACTAATCAAATTCACCATTTTTAACTTTCCAAGTTAAATTTCAATTTCATCTTGAAATTCCCAATTCAAGTTGTTCATTCTAAACTCATTTAACTTCCCTTAAGTTAAATTCAATTTAATTTAGTCAACTAGACCCAATTTGAATTCCCATTCAAATTTTAAACCTTATAATAATAATCTTCCCATTTATAAATTCAAAAACTTATCACTTTGGGTTTTCATATCATATTCCAATTTAAAACTCAACACTAAGAGTTATTTCAAATCATCTTTGATATTATGTATATCCTCATTTATACATATTTACTTCCTTTACACACCAAGTTATACCTTAAATTTTTAAACCACCTTTGGTTTTAATTAAAAACAAATTTCTTTAAAACAATTTCAAGTTTCTGGATTTAGATTTAAAATTTGACGATTTTAAATTATCTTCAATTCCAATTTATAAGTCATACTTACCTAAAAGTTTAATTCCCTAAAATATTTCATTTTACTTAATCATTAACAAATTTCATTATTAAATACAACAATCATTTATGATAATAACCAAGATTATCATATCTGGAAACCAATTCATTATTTTCTTTATTCTGATAACACTTCTACAAATTCAAGATTTTAATTTCAGTTTGAATTCATTTCAAACTTATCTTTATTTAATTTAAATTTGGTTGTATTAATATTACTACTTATATTTAATTCAATAATTTAACAACCAATTATCTTAATAGAAATATTGCTTTATATATCAAATATAATTTTATATAAAATCATTTACCTTTAAAACCATTTAAAATCTTTATATAGAAAAATAACAAGTACGTTCTCTCATATATATATACACTCAACTCATTTTAGGGTACCATTGACCCTATCCTTAATGAGTAATCCCACCAGAGCAAAGGTTCTCGCTTAACCTTCAGCTCTGATACCAAATGTAACGTCCTAGGCTTTTCAACCTTCAGCAACGGTTCACGACCGGTAGGCTTTTCAACCATCCCAGCCCCGCTGTGGCTCACAGTGATACCTCGGGTTTGCTTTTACGGCCACCCTCTCGAGTCGCAACCAACCCCAAAAGGCCTTATACTACCCCCGGGGACATGTAGGGGTAAGAGTCTCCCGTTCGCCACCTAACGCAAAGCGAGAACCCCCTATCACGCTGTAATGTAGCAAACCCGATCCCGGTCTCTTCGAATTCAATATCATCTTAACCCAAGTTATTCAAGTGAAATACAATTCAACATTAAATAGGATGTCACTTATACACAGCAATTTATCATCGATAAATAATTACATTATCATTGTCCACCTAATCATATCATATCACAAAACATTGCATATCAGAGATATCAACCAATTCAAGGCATTTACATCATTCAATCATTCATAAGCAAGATTGATCACTTCCAAAATTAATTTAATACATCCCTAATTAAATTAATTACTAATCTTTAATCACTTAGATTACCTTTACTTATCATTTATTAATTACAAACCGATTAATTAATCATCCTTTAATTTCATCTTAATTAATCACTTTTGATTAATTATCCTTTAATTATATTTAGTAATTAACTCTTAATTAATTACACAAATTAATTAACCTTTACCCATCATATTAATTTCATTGATCCTTAATTAATTACTCAATTTAATTATCCATAATCACTTACCTTGATTAATCAACCCTTTAATTAATTACACTAAGTAATTAATTCTCAATTAATACCCTTAAGTAATTTTCCTTTAATTACTTCCATCAAGTAATTATCTAATTTATTACCTTTAATTATTAATTAATTAATCTTATTTCTTAATTAATTAATTTTTAATTAATTAATCCTTAAGTAATTAACTAAACCCTTATAAATTAATAAACCTTATATTTATTAATTAAATTAGTTAATTATACTTAAATTCAATTAATCGTTAAAACCTTAATTATCCTTTCAAGATAAATCATTTACTTTAATTACCAAACTTTAATTAATTACATTGATCAACCTTCCACTACTAATTTATTAATTAATTAATTACTCTTTAATTATCTTCATTAATAAATCTTTAATTACCCAATACCCTATTAATTAAAATTTGATTATGTTTAACTTAAAAACTTGTTAATACCCTTCCTTTAACTCGAGACAAACTGGAGTTGCTCGTGCTTAACCCAAAAATCCCGATCAAATTCTCGAGCTACACTCCATCTTTTCCCCGACATTCTTCTTCTTTCTACCACCTTTGAACCCACTAAACACTCGAGTATAATCTCGAGCCAAGCCTTTACTTTCCCCGAGTCCAACCCGAGACCTCATCTCCTACTTCTTCTCACAACAAAAACTGATACTCTGATACGCTGTGCACCTGCACCCATCCACGACGAAGTTCCAGCCTCCAAGACCACCATTGACAAGTCGACTTCACTTTACCATTCCGATCCCGACCACCCAAATCCTGGAACGAGCATGAATTCGAATTTCGAGCAACCTCGACCCTCCCCTGGAACAACCCAATCATCTAAAGCCTCCACGCTTCGCCACCTCCGATGATCTGGAGCTTCGCCACTTTGTCCAGACCCTCGCCAGAGTTCCTTGCTTCGATTCCCCTACCTCTGACCCAACTCGATACATCGATGATGACACTGAAGTTCGAAGTTTGACCACGACTAAAACTTGAGCTAAACCCTAAATCGTCGCCACGCCACCGCCACGGTGATCGTAAAATCCAATGAGCATTTTTCCCCAGCTCGCCCACTCCCTTGCTAACTCCAGTAGCGATCCCGAGATCCCAAGCCTCGCCGATCACCAGAAAAGCCTCAAAACACCAAACCCGTTCAACACTCGATTCCTCTTGATTTAGAAGCTTAAAAATCATGATTCTTTTTCTAAAAATCATAGATTTTGAAAACACAACTGATTATATTCATGAATCATCCAATTATTTATACTGAAATTTTGATATGATTTAAGTTTCACTGTTTTCTTCTTTTATTTTAAAACTGACTTTAAATTTGGACTTAAAAATATTTTTAAAATTGATATCTTGTTATAACAAACAATATTTGTTTATACATTGAAGTCTAAAGAATATCAGATGAAGAGCATTTAACTTTTGAATCCTACTTGCAATCTGGAAGTGAAGAACAGAGCTAACACTGACATGCATTCAAAAATATTCATAGTATATACACATGAAATCATATAAAACAATCAGACAACCACTTTTACAATTTATTTAAAGTTTTACTGCATGCAACAAGGTTTCAACAGATTTTAAAACTTTTAAATAAGAATTGTTTACTCACCTGCTTTGTAAAAGCAGAGAACAGGATCTCTTGATTTATTTATCTGATATTTAGTTTTGATGATGATCTGGAAATACTTTTGTTTCTGAAACTTGTATTTGATCCTAATCTTAGCTTGCTTGAATGTTGAGATGATCTTTGAGTTGTTTTTGAACTTTAATTTGCTGCCATACTTTACTGTATGCTTTTGTTTTAAACTTGCTCTGACCTGCTATTGATTTTGTTGAGATGATCTTTGCTTTATTTAGTTTTTGAAGATGAAATCTTACTTTAAACTGAGATTGGTAAAAGTGGATTGTTGTTTGAAATTTTATTTCTGGTTTTAAACCGTGTACAGGCTTTTTGAAAATGAAGATAGAAAAAGGAATGAGAAGAGAATGGATATGTGTTTATATAAGTTACATTAGGTTTTATTAAAAATAAAAGAAAATTAAAATAAAAGTGACACTTGTCTTCTTCCTACTTAATCATCTAACACTTGTTAATAAGGAGGTTTATAATTTAACACATGTATTTTTCATGCATAAATAAATTTTTAAATGTTTATAAGGTTTTTTTTTTATTTAAATTAATTTCCTAATTAATAAATACATATCTTAATTTATAAGAATAAATCATTTTAAAGAAAACAAATTATATTCTAAATAAAATCATATAAAATATATTTTCAAATCCAAAATATATTTAAGATATTTATCCTTTTGAATTCTAATTCAAATTCAATTTAATTAAAAATCCAATTTAAAATCAACTCATATAAATATATTTACTTAAACAACCACAAATTCACTTTGTTTGAAAATAATAATATTTTTATTTAAAATCTTCTTATATATATATCTATATATATATACACAACACAATTACAAATATAAATATTTATTTGATTAGATTCATTTGTTCAATCTATACTTCAGTATTTCTATTAATTTATCCAATTATTATATCAATTACAGATGTCCAGAAATCCGGGTTATCACATAATGCAAGGGGACAGGTTGGAGGGATCCAACGAGATTCCTCGCTATTGTTGAATTAGTTTCAATAATATTCCAGTCATATGAATTATTAGATAATAAACCTGATTTGTTGGAAATATGGGTTATGGCATCGTTATATGTTAAAAACTGTAAACCCGTAGTGACAGAAAATCAATATTAATATTGGTTGAGCATTCAGTAGCTATTGGTATTTTGAAATGCTATAAATTTTCATTTGATTTAGAATTTGTTTTTGAGATAAGAAATGATTTTAAATCGGAAATTAGATTTCGAAAAAATATTTTTTAAAAAGTTATTTAATTACATTAATATTGTCTTAAAGTTATTAAATCATATTAGCGTTGTTTTAAAGTTATTTGCTTATAGTTAATATTGTTTTTAAGTATTTATCAAAATGTTAATATTTTGAAATGTTAATTATTTTAAGAATAATTATGTTTTGAAATTAATAATAAAGATCTATTAATAAGGTTTTGGAAAAATAAATTATTATTATAATGGTGAAGGTTAATTATTTTTTGTTATTTCATAATGATTTGAAATCATTAATTATTATTTTTAAGATGTTTTAAAATTAATAATTTTCATTTAATTATAATGGTTATTGTTAATAATTATTATTATATAATGGTGTTTTGAAGTAAATGATTTGAATTGTTTATGAATGTCTCCGAAAGGCCCAAATAGAGTTTTATAAACGGACTTGGATTTTATAAGGGATTTACAAAATTGCTTGAAGATTTAAGGGAAGATTATTTACAAGGTGAAAGAGCTTTATAAATCGTTAGACATTTATCAACGAGTTAAGAAATGGGTTTACAGGTTTATTAAGGAAGTTTTATAAATGGTTCTATGGATTTATAAAGGATTTATAAATGATCTTAGAAATGTACAAGAAGAATTTATAAGTGATTGAAATATAAAAGGGTTTTATAAATATTTTACGGAGATTTATAAAATGGTTTATAAATGGTTTTGGAGAGTTGTAAGAAATTTATAAATGATTTGAGAATCGAATAAAAAGAAAATCTTTCTCAATTTTGTAAATATACTTATACCATAGAAATAAGTATATGGGTGCATTTTCTAAGATGTAAAGTATAATGTGTGTGAATATACTCATACCGTTGAGATAAGTATATGAATATTTTCTAGAATTGGAAATATAAGGAATGGCGGATATACCTTGGTAAAAGTATTTTATTACAAGTAATTTACAAAGTGATATAATTAATGAAAGATTGATTAAGGAGGCTAGTGGTTGCGTATGTGCTTAACCAATGTTGTTTTTCACTATGGAATAAATCCTTGATTGAATGTTGTTATTCGATAGTTAAATAACCGACTATCAAATTTGGACCCAAGCGTACTTTGGAAATATCTAGGAGAAACACATGAGTTATATGGCTTAGTCATCTCCGATGATGCTATAATGTGCGTATAAATCTCGTTTTGTTCTTCTAGGACAATGATAAGGAAATCCGTCCACTAACAGTTAGGAGGTGATCTTTGATCTTATCTTTGACTGTTTATTTCCTAAAGAACCGGGGTTGAGTTTACCGGAAATTATCGAATGTTGTTTTGAAGAGACCGAGATCGGATATGTTATCCAAAAACCACTTCGATCCCACTAATGCATTTCGAATTGAAGACATCTTGGAGGTGATGAGATTTGGAGATGGAGTTCGCAAGTGTTTCGTTCAGGCACAGAGCGAACTTGTATGGATGAATGCTGGTATTGCATTGATTGCCTGGAGGGCAATATTATCATTTCAAGATGGTTTGCTAGGAAGAAATGGTAAGAGCGTGGCCTCTTCGAGCCTTACATCTGGGAAATGAATAAAGTAGGGACATGTGGTAGGGCTAAGAGGGTCGCACCCAAATAAGGTATGATCATCCCAAATATAGAGTGATATTCATGTATGCTTCGGGATCCCATTGTGTGGTTGTTGATTGCAACCAATGGGTGATCATATTCGGTGCTACTCGAGAAGGGGGTAGTGCTGGTCATGAGTAGCAGAGGTGCAATGTGTTGTAGCCTCCCGTACATTTTATCTAGAGGTGTACGAATTCAGTGGGTGGACCATTACCCTTTCATAGTTGGAATCCATTATCCACTACGAGTCTTCAGTTTTGATTGTAGGACCTAGTATGCTGGAAATTAATTAATGTAACAATTTCGGCTATGATTAATAAGTACTTGCATACTGGACACTATTATAATATTAGAGGATTTCATATGAAACATTTTGGTTATCGTAAGGTAAAACCCGTCCGTGTTTATGTGCGACGTGGTCTTACGAGATACCTTTATTTTCAAAGGTTTCTTGTAACTTTAAAAATCCAATTGGTGTGTTTTTCTCATGCTGGTTTTCCAAAATGACTTGGGTGTTATTTTATTATAATGCTCGGGTCAAACCGAGCATATTACAGATTAGTTTGAATGCTTTGGAGCTTCGGAAGACGAGTTGGAGGCCCAGAGACGAATTTAGGTAGATGGTTATTTTTCTGTTGTGTTCATTATGGTATTTATCAGCAAATTGTAAGGACCGGTTGTATAACTGTCCAGGCTGAAATAGGTTAGTACACTCTGATTGATGTCTGTATATACATATATTATAGTTTGACTTTTGTGTAAAGATTCGTTGTATATTATAAATTATTTGTTCCTCTGTGAGATTATGTGTTGTTTATATTCTTTCTTCTTCTTTCTTCTTTCTTTCCCCATAACTATCCGTCTTTCTGTTGAATTTGGGTTGGTCATGTATGGTTTATTGACAGCTTGAGTTGTACGAAAAAGTGGGTCGTTACACTTGGTATCAGAGCGGAAGGTTAAGCGAAAACCTTGGCCTTGGTCGGGCAACTCATTAGAGAAAGGGTCAGTAGCACCATAGAATGAGTTTGAGTGTGTGTGTGTGTGTGTGTGTGTATGAGCGCATATTTGTTAGTGATATAAAAATGTTTTGTATTGTGTTGGTTGATCTATTGAGTGGCTTATGGATTCTGGTTAATCCGAGTAATTAACGTTATTGATATGGATCTCTAAACACTTGAACAGAGCAATTCGACATAGTATTGGTTTAAAATAGGGTAAATGAAATAATTTTACTTTGATTATATTTTATATATAAAGGGATAATTTTTTATAAATTATTATAGTATATGGTGTGTTTTGTTGTTAGAGAATGATAATATTTGATTATTATCATTTGTTGTTTGTGTTTGTATTCTAAAAAAAGTTATTATTACTATAATGTAAACAAAGATAAAAAAATGGTTTTATATAACCAAAGAGAAATTATATAAATATGATTTATAAATTGAAAGGATATAAAATTTCAGAAGTATATTATGAATATGTTTTATAAACTAAAAGGGTTTAAAAGTTGGGAAATTTGAGAATTTAAAACCCGTTGATTTTGGAAATTGTTTTTCCAAGTTTTGGAAAATAATAATGATATTATTTGGAAAACATTTTTGAATGGAAATATTTAAAATGGAATTTTAAAGAGATAGAAAGCACCGAACTCACTTCGGTCGTTGGATAATAATTTCGATGATGACTGCAGCATCTTCGACGTTCATTTTCAGGTTTCCAAGAGAGGAATTGCTACCATTGGGGTTTGTTTTGGTAAAACTAGTTTTGATTAAAAATTGAAAGGTATGATTTGGAATACCAAGGAATTATTTATAGTATTGCTTCAAAATAGTTTGAAATAAGAACAAGGTGTTTAAACTCTTGAAAAAAAATTCACTGAGTATTTTAAGAAAATATGAGAAAATAGGTTTTATAACTTATAAATTTTGAGAATCGTTAGTTAAAACAAAATTTTAAATTTGTTGGATATAAATGTTAAGAAAAGCAAAATGGAACTTAACTTAGTTAAGTTAAATATAATGAATTTGAAAAGAAATTTAACTTGAGTTATGCTAAATGAAATAATTTTTGGAAATGGAATTGATTTTGATTTGAAACGAATTGATGAATGAATTAATTAGATAAATTAATGAAGTGAAAATACACTTAGGTCGTAAAGTGATTATATAACCCTGAATTTTAAATATAGTATGTGAATAAACTTAAGTCAAATAAATTTCATAAAATTTTAAGTAAATAAGTTTGTATAACTTATAAATTTAAGGAATATTAAACTGAAAATGAATTTTAGATTTGTTGAATGTGAATGTTAGGAAAAGAAAATCTAAATTTGAAATATAAATGAAATCTAACTTAAGTTAAAGAAAATAAATTTTGAAATGAAATTTGACTCAAGATAAGTAAAGTGGATGAAACGAGTTAAATAAATTAGAATTTGGCTTTTGAAACGAAAGTGAACTTAAATTATAAAATGCAATTCAATTTGAATTATAAAATGAATAGAATATGGTTTAAAATGTTTTTTGATAGAAACAAATTGAACTTAAGTTATAAAGTGAAATAAACATGAGAAGTGTTGTATAAAATGTTTATAAACTTAAGTAAAATTTTATGAAATGATTCATAAATGAATTTAGTAAGGAGTGAAATGTTATTAAACATAAAATTTGATGAAATGGTTCTTAAATGATATTAGTATTGAAAATAATATACTAAGTAATTAAATGAATGTGAATATAGGAAATTTGGTATAGCTAAAAAATTAATTGAAATAAATACGTAATTTATACGTATATTATTTTATTTGCATAACCGTTTGATCCAGGTTCGAGTACATGATTTCAAGGTGATTTACATCGATCCAAGTTAGGATTTTTCACTCGATTCTCGACGGCAGACACTGGATATGGATTTTTGATTGATTCTGGAGTTTATATCATAGTATATAGCCATGCAAGGAGAATGACGGTTTCTAATCAAGGAACTAGATCTGAGTCTGCACTGGAGTGGTCATGTGAACAATACTAGTTCGGAAGTGAAATTATGTGATCGAGCGAGCGATCAGATTTGATATTGCGTACGGATGATATATGTACATCGTACGAGTTTTAGTAAAGCAAATGTTGGAAATTGAAGTTGCAGAATAATATGATTATGAATTATATGATTGGATATCATTAGTAAATAAGATGCAGGTATATAAAAGCAAGTGCTAATTTGATGCCTTCGATTTCATAAGTAAAACTTGGTTGCCCAACAAAAATGTACATGTTTGTATTGTTGTTTGAATTTGATGGTTTTATGGTTGAGCCACTTGGCTTTTGTTTTCTTTTGTTGGTTTGGGCCCGTAGTGGTGATTAGTAGTTGTTCTGATCTAGCCGCGCAAAGGAGACGCTGGCAAAATTTTCTGAGAATTTAAGGTTAGAAATATTTGAGAAATTTTGAAGAAATTTTTAATAACTAAAATTTGATTTTGAGTTATAACCTAAAATGATTGGATGGGATGGTACTAGTTAGAATCTATGAATGAATTTGGAAACATAGTAAAAGTAATAACAAAGTTTCAACGAGTTGATTTTTGGGAAAAGGTAAAGGCTTAAAAGGATTGGTAATCTATTTCAACTAATTTGTTTTAAAAAGTAATGGGTTTGGGCATTTTCTTACCTTGGCAATTTCGGAGACGGAATTCTTTTTAAGGGGGGAAGAATGTAACAACCTAGTATTTTAGTCATTTAAATTTGAAATATTTAATTGATTTTAAATATTCAAAATTTATCTTTATAAATTACATAACTTAAATTTCAAATATAGCGATTTATTTGATAATTAAATTGTTGAATTTAATAATTGAAATTGTTTAAATAATTGGATCTTGGGTTTTAAGTTGGATAAAAATGATTTCAAAGCTTATTTAAATTCTATTTAAATAAGAAAAAGATAATAGAACTTTTAATAATAACTTAAAGGTGATTAAATTTGTTTTTAAAATAGTTCGTTTTAATTAACGTGTAAAAATAGCTTTCCGAGGCACTGTCTCGGATTTCGACGAAATCAGTTTCATTGGATTCGTAATAGTATATTATTGTATGAGAACGAATTTCATGACGATTGGACGTATCGTTTGGTCGTGCGAGATCGAAACGCGTAGAAAATAATTTTAGAAATTATATAATATAATTGGGTTTAAAAAGCTATCTTATGCATATGATTGAATTAGGTCTCGAAATAGGGGTATAACATATAGAACGCCAGGCGGGACGTCTCGTTTGGAGTTTGAAATTTTTGGATGTTTTATAATTTGATATTTTTAATTGAATATATATATATATATATATATATATATTATATAATTGCCCTTCCTCAACCCATACCCATTAACTTTACAACCATACCTGCCATGATTCAAAACCATGCTTTGTTCCTCCATTCAAATCAAGTTCAAACCAGAAAATTGGGTTGCAAATTTTCAAATTTCAAAATTTAACAACAATGGCCTCATCAAACGGCCACGACCTCATCAGCGCCACCTAAGGCATTTTCAGCCTTCATCGTCAACTAGAAACTTGTAGGTGACATCAAGACGAAGAAGATCAACGGTTGGATGTGTCTAAAGATCATTGTGGTGGCCAGAATTTCGAGTTGATCGTCGAATCTAATAGGGCAAATTGCAGCGACATGATGGAGTTTCGGCCGATGGAGTCTAAAGGAGAAATGTAGAGGGAGACGAGGGCTAGGTATGGCCTGAGTTTGGAAGCGCGAAATCAAGCATGGCGGCGGCAGTTTGGGAAAAATGCAGCCGCGTTTCATGGTTTGGCAACGAGTTGGGGTCATCATGGGGGTTCGCGTGGGGTTGGTGAATGTCGGCGTGGATGGGCTTCCCTCTGCTGAAGTTTGGTCGACGGCGGTGAAGCGAGGTGGCGGCAACAACATGTTGAAGTTGCGACTGTGGATGGGTTGTGCAAGTTTGAGCGAGAGACGATTAGGAGGGAAGGAGAATTAAAATAAATGTAATTAAAGTTTAAGTATATAATTAGTTTATTGTATTATTAATTAAATTATCGATAACTTAATTATTTAATAACTTTTGCATGCGAGATCCGATTGAGACACGAATTTTTGCATTGCACTCGTAATGACATAATCTTCGAAATGGAACTAGTTTGGACGAATTTGGAGACTATTGAAATTTGGGCTAAAATCGGACGTCGTTCGATTTTAGTTCCAAACCGGAACGCCTCGGCGACAATTGAAAACTTCGGTGAGTTAAACTCACCTTTTTGGTTAACTAATATGAGATATAGTTAATAAAAATTGATGAATGATCGTTTGGATAATTTACTATATTTATTAGTTTGTTTGGATATATTCCCGCCACTGTAGCGGATGAGACCCTATTACGTTCCCGTGTAAGAGCGGATGGCCCTTTGTATACGAATCCCGCCTCGAAGTGGTTGATTTATATTTTATGATTATATACTATTGTAATGCGGGGGAATAGGTTGGAGGGATCCAATAGGATTCCTCACCGATGTTGATTTTATTTACATATATATGTGCTGATATATATGAGCTGTAATGCAGAGGGACAGGTTGGAGGGATCCAACGGGATTCGTCGCTATTGTTGAATTAGTTTCAATAATATTCCAGCCATATGAATTATTGGATAATAAACCTGATATGTTGGAAATATGGGTTATGACATCGTTATATGATAAAAATTGTAAACCCGTACTGATAGAAAATCAATATCAATATTGGTTGAGCATTTGGTTGTTATTGGCTTTAAATTATTATTTTGAAATGCTATAAATTTCCATTTGAGTTGGAATTGGTTTTTGACATAAGAAATGATTTTGAATCCGGAATTGGGTTTTAGAAAAATATTGTTTTTAATGTTATTTTATTACATTAATATTGTCTTAAAGTTATTAAATCGTATTAGTGTTGTTTTAAAGTTATTTGCTTATAGTTAATATTTTTTTAAGTATTTTTCAAAATGTTAATATTTTGAAAGGTTAATTATTTTAAGAATAATTATGGTTTGAAATTAATAATAAGGATTTATTAATAAGGTTTTGGAAAAATACATTATTATTATTATAATGGTAAAGATTAATTATTTTTATTACTTCGTAATGATTTGAAATCATTAATTATTATTTTTAAGATGTTTTAAAATTATTAGTTTTCATTTAATTACAATGTTTATTGTTGATAGTTATTATTATACAATGGTGTTTTAAAGTAAATGATTTTCAATTGTTTATGAATGTCTCTGAAAGGCACAAATAGAGTATTATAAACGGATATGGATTTTATAAGGGAAGTTTACAAAATTGCTTTAAGATTTAAGGGAAGATTATTTACAAGGTGAAAGAGCTTTATAAATGGTTAGACATTTATAAACAAGTTTAAGAAATGGGTTTATAGATTTATTGAAGAAGTTTTATAAATGGTTCTATGGATTCATAAAGGATTTATAAAC
This sequence comes from Allium fistulosum, assembly GCA_030737815.1. Lineage (NCBI taxonomy): Eukaryota > Viridiplantae > Streptophyta > Magnoliopsida > Asparagales > Amaryllidaceae > Allium > Allium fistulosum. Next base: position 265,050,225 of record CM060903.1, read on the forward strand.
GATCTTAGAAATGTATAAGAAGAATTTATAAGTGATTGAAATGAATAAAAAGGTTTTATAAATGTTTTCCGGAGATTTATTAAATGGTTTATAAATGGTTTTGGAGAGTTGTAAGAAATTTATAAATGATTTGAGAATTGAATATAAAAAAATCTTTCTCAATTTTGTAAATATACTTATACCGTAGAAATAATTATATGAGTGCATTTTCTAAGATGCGAAGTATAATGTGTGTGAATATACTTATACCGTTGAGATAAGTATATGAATATTTTCTAGAATTGAAAATATAAGGAATGGTGGATATACCTTTGTAAAAGTATTTTATTACAAGTAATTTACAAAGTGATATAATTAATGAAAGATTAATTTATGAGGCTAGTGGTTGCTTATGTGCTTAACCAATGTTGTTTTTCCCTATGGAGTAAATCCTTGATTGAATGTTGTTATTCGATAGTTAAATAACCGACTATCGAATTTGGACCCAAACGTAACTTTAAAAATATCTAGGAGAAACACGTGAGTTATATGGCACAGTCATCTCCGATGTTGTTGTACTGTGCGTATAAATCTCGTTTTGTTCTTCTAGGACAATGATAAGGAAATCCGTCCAAAACGGTTAGGAGGTGATCTTCGATCTTATCTTTGACTATTTATTTCCTAAAGAACCGGGGCTGAGTTTACATCGAATGTTGTTTCGAAGAGACCGGGATCGGATATGTTATCCGAAAACCACTTCGATCTAACCAATGCGTTTCGAAGTGAAGACATCTTGGAGATGATGGGATTTGGAGACGGAGTTCTTAAGTGTTTCATTTAGGCCCAGAATGAACTTGTATGGATGAATGCTGGTATTGCATTGGTTGCCTGGAGGCCAACATTAGCATTCCAAGATGGTTTGCTAGGAGGAAATGGTAAGAGCGTGGCCTCTTCGAGCCTCACACCCGGGAAACGAATAAAGCAGGGACATGCAGCATGGCTAAGTGGGTCGCACCCAGGTAGGGTATGATCATCCCAAATCTAGAGCGATATTCATGTATGCTTCGGGATCCCATTGTGTGGTTGTTGATTGCAACCAAGGGGTGATCATATTCGGTGCTACTCGAGAAGGGGGTAGTGCCGGTCATGAGTAGCAGTGGTGCAATGTGTTGTAGCCTCCCGTACATTTTATCTAGAGGTGTACGGATTCAGTGGGTAGACCCTTACCCTTTCATAGTTGGAATCCATTATCCACTACGAGCCTTCGGTTTTGATTGTAGAATCTAGTATGCTAGAATTTAATTAATGTAACAATTTCGGCTATGATTAATAAGTACTTGTATATTGGACACTATTATAATATCAGAGGATTTCATATGAAATGTTTTGGTTATCGTAAGGTAAAAACCCGTCCGTGTTTATGGTGGCGTGGTCTTATGAGATACCTTTATTTTCAAAGGTTTCTTATAACTCTAAAAATCCAATTGGTGTGTTTTTCTCATGCTGGTTTTCCAGACTGACTCAGATGTTATTTTATTATAATGCTCGGGTTAAACCGAGCATATTACATAATAGTTTGGATGCTTTGGAGCTTTAGAAGACGAGCTGGAGGCCCATTGACGTATTTACCTAGATGGTTATTTTTCCGATGTGTTCATTGTGGTATTTATCAGCAAATTGTGAGGATGGGTAGTATAATTATCCTGGCTGAAATAGGTTAGTACACTCTGATTGATGTCTATATATACGTATATTACAGTTTTACTTTTGTGTAAAGATTCATTGTATATTATAAATTATTCGTTCCAATGTGAGATTCTGTGTTGTTTAGTTTCTTTCTTCTTTTTTCCCCGTAACTATCCGTCTTTCTCTTAGATTTGGGTTGGTCATGTGTGTGGTTTATTTACAGCTTGAGTTGGACGAAAAAGCGGGTCGTTACAAAGTACGTTATCGAAATATGGTTTTGGTAGTTGTACCTATAGGAATATCATTCATCGGCCATGAATGTGACTTCAACAACAAGACTAATGCGGTTGGAATACAATGAGCAATGTTGTAACAACCCGCCTTCGAAACAGGTTTAAATTCCGATCCAGAAAAGACCCATCGAAACTTGAACCCATTCCAAAGCTGGTCGTAGGTTGGTAGAACAATACACAGAACTATTTATTTACACATTCAGATACTCACAGTAGAAGGATAAAATATAATATTAGAACAGTGCCCATTTATTCAAAATTCCAATGTTATAAAAACAAAGTACAATACCACCAAAATATCTAGAGTACAATATTCGAAAGTTACAATATTATTCTATTCATGGGTACATCATAAAATAAAGGAAACAACATAAGTAGATAACCAGACTACAGCCGTAAGCTTCCTCATCTCCATCTGAATTGTCTGTTTCTTCCCTAACTTGTGTTGTAATGAGGAGGGAGTTAGAATAACAATGTCTTGAGCCTTCTTATAATAGTACTTGAGCAGTATAATTTAAATAAGAATATGTTTTAAGATTCTAACTATGTTGAAAACCTTTCCAACTATAATCCTGTTAACCCACCTTTGGCCAAGGCAGTAAACAGGCGGATTTAACCTAACGAACTTCGCGATTATAAAGGCCGATAAGTCCAGAGCAATGATTGTAGGACCCAAAAATCAAGTACATATAGTAGTATCAAGCCGAGATGGAATGAAATTGATATATATGCAAGGAAGAATGTTCAAAGTATGGAATATAGCTTAGCAAACGGAAGAGATCAGCATGCTCGATCTAGAGGGATCGGTATACCTCAATTCATAAAGGAGGGATCAACATGATTAATTAGGAGGAATCAGCGTGCTTCAGCTTATGAAGGAGGGATCGACATGATTAATTAGGAGGGATCGGTGTGCTTAGCTTATGAAGGAGGAATCAGCGTAGTTGATTAAAAGGGATTGGCGTGCTTTATTGAAGAAGATGGATCGACAGGCTTCATTGAGGAGGGATCGGCATATACCAAAATGCAAGAGCGTTCATGCAGGAAACAACCCATATCGTAAGTTCTACTAGTCCAATTGGCATGAAACTTGGAGGCTAAGCAAAATACAACATGGAGAAGCTCCCCTAGGGATCGCATAGTATTTGGAGCAAGTTGGAGGGATCGGTACCTATCCCTCTAGAGGGATCAGTAGAAATCAGGATTCAATCAATACTACTTCACGGAAAATGTGATATCTCACAAACGGTAAGTCGAAATGGCACGAAATTTGGAGGGCAAGTAGCTAACATCATGTGGAACCCCCCAGAGGGATCACACCCCATTTGGACACTAAAATAGGGGTCGGTACCAATCCCTACTGTAGGCTCCAATGGGCCTAGAAATTTATGGGTGGCCTCGTCTTGGTCTCCCAAACCTTCTGTCAAAATTTCAGCTCGATCTGTGCATGTCTTCCCCTATAAATACAGCAGGCATAGCATAAGAAAAGGGATCTTCTCTCCGCTTCTCTTTATCTGAAACCAAGGCTACACTCTGTCAATTTTATTCTTGGATGTCAGATTGTAACTGTAAACAAACTTCGGTATAATAAAAAGAATTATTTGGGAGTGGACCACTACAACAAAAGGATCCTTTAATAGCGTTTAAACGCTATAAAAGGATTTTACAGCGTTTTTATAAACTCTATAAATCAACATGTTGTAATAAATCGGTGACCTATTATTGCAATAGAAGAAACGCTATAAAAAAATCATGTGTTTTATTGCCTTTTGAACATGCTATAATAAGTCTTATCAATGGCGTTCTTAATATTTTATAAAAGGCTTTACAGCGTTTTTATAAACGTTGTAAATCGACATGTTGTAATAAATCAGTGACCTATTATTGCAACAAAAGAAACGCTATAAAAAAATGTTTTTTGTAGCGTTTTGAACATGCTATAAAAAGTCTTATTAATGGCGTTCTTACCAGTGTTTTAAAAATCATTTTTGCAGTACGTACACATCCATTATCACATTATAATCGACAAATTTATATAAACACAATGTATCATTTCACACAATCATATATATCACATTAAACGAAAAATAACTAACCATTCAACATTTACATAGAATAATGCATAACATATCACAATTTTTAATGAACATTACATTAGAAGTGTAAATAATACAAGTGATGAAAATATCGTACTACACATGACGATTAAATGTGCAAACCAAAGAAGTTGTTACTTTAAAAGAGCTTCAAACCGCTAATATACAATAGCATGTTGCCATTTGTATGCACCATAGATGGGTAATTACCTATGAAAAAGAAATTCAACAATCAGCAATTATAACTATACATACATGTGTGTGTGTGTGTGAAACTTAATTATATAAATTTAATTAATTTATATGGAATTGAATTAATTTATATAAAACTCGATTAACTTAGTTATTTTTATAAAATTAAATTGATTTATATAAACTTTAGTTAATTTTATAAAATTTAGTTAATTTATATAATCATATGGAAACGATATCAATAACATATGGAATTCCCTGAAATGGATGTAAATTTTGTTTAAAATACTTTATTCAACAATTGCATGTATATTGTTATAAACTTATTAATTCTTATAAAACTTAATTAATTTTTATAAACTTATTTAATTTTAAAAAAACAGTTGGCTTATTTAATTATTATAAAACTTAACTAACTTACTTATTTTAAACCTAGTTAATTTGTTGTTGTTGTATTAATATTATTATATTATTTTACTACTGTTATTATTATATTATTCTTCTAAATTTAGTTAATTTTTATAAAACTTAGTTAATTTAATTAAAAAAATTAAATTTTGTTGATTTATTTACTTATTTCTAAATTTAAATTTTATTAAACTCACTTAATAACTTAGTTGAATATTTTTTTGGCAAAGCCAGCGAGGTTGACTGGACCCCTACCAGTTTTATTGCAAGACAATAAAAAGGTACATTCTTGCCTGAACCAAGCAAAAAGGAAAATTGGAAAAAAGACAAAGAAAATTACAAAGGATAAAACAACAGACTAGCAGGCCCAACCGAGAGTCAATTCATCAGGATAAGGTTAGTTAATTTAATTAAAAAAAATTAAATTTTGTTGATTTATTTACTTATTTCTAAATTTAAATTTTATTAAACTCACTTAATAACTTAGTTGAATATTTTTTTGGCAAAGCCAGCGAGGTTGACTGGACCCCTACCAGTTTTATTGCAAGACAATAAAAAGGTACATTCTTGCCGAACCAAGCAAAAAGGAAAATTGGAAAAAAGACAAAGAAAATTACAAAGGATAAAACAACAGACTAGCAGGCCCAACAGACTAGTTGAATATTTATAAGACTTAGTTTATAAATTGGTTAAATAATTTTAGTTAATTTTTATATAACTTAGTTAAATTTTATAAGAATTAGTTAAATTTTATAAACTTTTAGTTAATCTAGTTAAATTTGTATAAAACTTGATAAAGTAGTTAACTTTTATAAAAATTAGTTAATTTTTATAAATTAAGTAAATTTTTTTAATTTTAATTATTTTTTATATAAATTAGTTATCTTAGTTAAATTTTTATACTTAATTAATTTTCATAAATATATTTAAATTTTATAAAATTTTATTAATATTTAGATATTAATTTAATATATTATAAAACTTAGTTAATTTTTAGAAAATTATTTACAATTTTCCAAACCTTCATGAAAAGATAAGGCATGTGTATGAAAAACGCATGTCCTAGTCTTTCTGGATAATAATTAGGCAATTATTGACAATATTATGTATCTAGTTGATAGAAGAATGGATATAACTATAGACGTGTTTACAAGAAAATCAAATTATGAGGAAGTTAACTGCCTGCATGATCTCAAGAGCTGCAATGTATGCACGAATATCAGAATTGGAGTATCCCTATCCTTCAATATCCGCTATGGCAAGAAACATTTCCTGACCCCTTGGCATGGTGCAATCAAATCAAAAGATATCAGACGTTTTCAAGATAATTTTTGACTTCATATTTTCTGTTAAAATTGTTGTATAACATCCCTATTAATTGAGAATTACATACAAGCATGGCTGTAAGCACTATAATAAGCTACACTTTGTTTCATATTAGTTCTGATATGCAAGCTGTGCAACAGAAACTTTACACGACACAGTTCTTGATTGTTACTATTTTTTCCCACTTATATATATAAAGATAAAACGTACCTGGCACATAATTTCTCCAAGACGTAAATAACATAGCCTGTGACAACATGGAACTAAAATCATTGTGTATTTCAAAATTGAATAATAAGCCTTGATCCTATATACAAATAAGGAGGAAAGTATGCACGTACGTTTGAATTCATCGAGATTGCGTTTGGAGCTAAAATGCTTGGCTCCAAATACAAGAGCTATGGGTCGGCCCATCTTATCGAATCCTTGCATGTTTAGCTTCTCTTGTTGAAGTTCATTTTTCACTTCTTCATATGAGATAAAACCATTAGGCATTGCTTCCCTTCGCCATTTTTGATATTTGAGGAACATAGAGAAGCCTTTTCTATGTCATGTTCTCATGCTCTCAGGATTCCTCTTATCGTGTACTTGTCTACATCCTACACAAGAAAATTGATATTTTAGTATTGCTTCATTTATATACAGTTTGTGCACTAGAGACGTCAATTTTTATTTTATTTTTTATGAGTGGTAACTAGACCAGATCCAGTCTAACTTAACGCGATGATGTTTGAAGAAAGAATAATTGGAATTATGTTTATTGTACCTATATAGCAAAGTAAAGGGAATAATTAGTAAAGATGGACATCTCATATTATAATTGAAATTAGACTACATAAATTTTCTTAGGAGAATTCGTAGGATATAAATGATGTCAGTAGAATGCCAACATCTCATATTAAATTGAAATTAGACTACAAAATTTTCTTAACACTAACAGAGAGAAAATTAACATCATGTATATTGCTTTATATTATATTTATATGAGATAGTTTTAGATTTTAACTACCCAAGCCAAACAAAAAAGTGAAAAAAAATCTGGAATTGTTTATACTTGTTTAAAATTTCTGCAGTTGCAGCGAATCGCGATGTTTACCTGAGCCGGATAGATCTTAGAAGCGAGAAAGTCTATTCTCTATCCATGTTTTTATTCCAATTATAAAATGAAACGGAGAGTGCATTTGATAAACATATTTTCATTAACTTTTGCTAAAGTCAAATAGGAGAATTTACCTGTGCGACCAGCGCAACGAGTTGAGGATGAGCTGAATTTCCATAAAAGTCTACCACGTAACTGAAAGGTAAATATGAATGATCGGTAATAATGCAATATCAAGTGTGATAGCCTGATAGTGGTAGAATAAATTAACATTATCGGTTTAAAACATGTCAAGAGTATACCGATGGATATATGAAGGTATGATGATTGTTAATTTAAGCCCATCACTTGCACTATGTCATGGAAAAAACATCCAACTCTTAATACAAAACTGCTGAAAAAAATTGTGTCAAATACACTGGGAAGGTAAATTTAAGACCATCACTTGCACCATGTCATGGAAAAATCACTGGGCAGGTGAATTTTGCAACTAAAAAAATGTGGTCCTTCAGATAATAAAAACTGCTGAAAAATATTGTGTCAAATACCTCTTTGTACATGCTCATTTATACAAAATATACAACATAATAAATTTGGTTAATCAGCCACAATTCTGGTATACATAGAATACAAGCTCTTAATTAGAAATACAATGCCCATTAAACAATTTATGGAATTTCCTTCCAACTTGCGACTTCCTACTTACAAGTATAGGCAAAATCGTATAGTCCTTTTGGAATCCAATTTTTAAAACAATCGAATCAAAATATCCTAGAAATCTCCGGAATTTTATATGAAAATGATCCAACAAACAATATTTACAAACATGGAGTTATTAAAATTGTGCATCACAACTCACAAGCACTAAACACTTAATTATCCAGAACAAAACTATTTAAGACACTATAAATCTCGAAGAAGTGAATTCTCTACAAGATTCTTGATCAATATAAAAGAGACTGTTTTCAACAATTAGAGTTGTTACTCAAAATTCATTATCCGGTTTTCTTAGAAGTAAATCATAAGAACGTGATGAGGATTTTTCTACCTATTAGAACCCATATGTATGTAGAACATATCACAATTTATATTAGAATAAACACGCAAACAATAATTATCAGTTTAGTAATGTGCGATAGGCACATCAGAAAATACATATGCAATGCACATGCAAAATGTTAGTGTAAGTAATTTCAATTCTTCACTATTATTTTATGTTTCATCTATTTCGCATTCAAAGATAATGGGCCTGGTATAAACCCATGTCGTGTAGTAATATCGTTAGGCATTGGATGTGTTAATTTAAAGATTTTACTGTGTATATTGCTTTTTTTTCTATTAGTGCTATTTTATTCTTATCCGCAAGTATACTGAGTAAGATCTCCTTTAAATATATAATACACTATCACATCTTCATAAATTTTCAGATACGAAAAAACTAAAAAAGTAATAATAATCCAATAGATATTGGCGATAGTGTTGTTAACAATATTAGCAAGATACAAATAGGGGACTGTGCGATGTTTCTACATTCAGATTTGAATTATTTGATGAACTGACTATAAATTACTAACTGTTTGAGGTGCAGCATTGATCTATGCAGAGCAACAAAGGTGCAAGTACTTCCAACAATTTCCTGAAAGAGAAGGAACTGTTATTTTTTTGAATTATGAAGGTTAACCAATTAAAATGTATAAAGATATATATCATAAGTAATGTGAGTTATATAAAAAAAATTGACCAGATTTGAAGGCTGTGTAACGACCCATAAAATTTTATTGGTTTTAATATTTAATTAATTGAATTTTTTATGAAATTTTAAATAATAAAATTTTGAAATAAAATTTGATATTTGGAATACGTCTAATTAAATATAACAAATGGTAAATTTTCATCAGATAATATGGAAGTTTATTTTCTTATGTAATTTTATTTCAATTTAATCAGTTAAAATTTGATGATAATAAAATGTTTTCCAAACCTGAATATTTTTACACAATAAATTTGTAAACTATCTTCTGAGTGAGACGTCATATTTTGTTTCTTCAAACTTGGACTGCTATTGCTCTGTTTATCTTATTTCTGGAAAATTAGCAGCATTTTCGGTACCGATTATCGACTTTTGATAAGATATCCGTATACCGTTTTGATCGCCTCGTCGTGCTGATCTCGGAGGTATATTCACTTCCGTTTTTCGAACCCCGGTACGCGACGAAACTGTGATACGGTTAGCCGTATCGGTTCTGAATTTTTGTCTTTTGGGTTTTGTGTCCTTTCAATTGTCTATCGTAAAAACCTAACAGCCAATGACCATCTGCCATAAATATTTTTAGAACTTAAGTGGTGACTTTCTATTTCCTATTTACGTTCATTTCTGGTTCCTTCCTTCTCTTCTTTTGAATCTATTTCTTTGCTGAAATATTTTTTTTATGAAGCAAGTTATATATTTATTGTTGCATTCTTTCCTCCTACCTGACATCGCCCAGCCTTTCCTTTTCACCTCCTCTTCCCTTGCATTCAACCCATGCGTTCCACCCTCTCCCTCCTTGGCCTTGCGTCTGCTTTATCCCACAACTCGAGGCAGCCACCACCGGTACATCTCCCTCCATCCACAACTTCCGCCACACTAAGCTTCTCCACCTATGCCGACCTTCCCTTGCTCGTCTCCTTGCCATCCAACTCATCTTGTTTTTTTTTGCAGCAACCGTGCCTTCTTCCTTGGTGACTCCTGCAACCTTCTTATTTTAAATATATAGTATAGTAATTCATACATTTTGGGTTAGAAATCTATATTTATATGATATATGAAGGTTATAGATTTGATTAGGCATATTATATAAGTATGTATAAAGAAGCATTTAATAAGTTGCAGCAGCTTTCTTCTCCTCATATATATAGGTATTTTATATATTATATATGTGTTGTTTGTCTTAATATATATATATATATATATATATATATATATAGATGCCGCGTATATAGATATACAATTCATTCATGGTGTGGTATGTTTTGCCCATCAAAGCCGAGCGTATGTGTTATATATATGTTTAAAGTAAAGTTTTAAGAATTGTTTTAAACTCAGAATATATATATAGATATATTATGTTTTGTTATAAAGAAAGTATGCCTTTACCTGTTTACATATAAAGTTTGTTTCTCCTGCTCTTCTAAGCTTGACAGAAGCTTATAAACATTGTTGAATATATATATTTTGTTTATTAAATCTTAGCTTTTATATATGTTGTATATATATGCTTATGCATGTGTTTATATGTATTGTATGTATTGGTGTCTGATATGTACAAGTTTATAATAGTATTAAATATTTTATTTGTTTGTATGGATTATATTAGTAATATATATATATATGTATACTGTGTTGTTTTATGTATAAGTTTAATTATATATATGTCCATATACATATTAGTTTATTTGTTACAGTATGTGTATATAAGTTTATAAAAGCTATTGTGTATATATATAGATATATATACTTTGTCACTTTGTATACATTTGTGAGTTTAAGGTGTTTGTGTAATTTCTGCTAAGATGTATATATTCTTGTACCTATATAATCTGGTGATTTTAATTTAAAACCCATATAGATTTTTGATATACATAATTGATATGTATAAGCTTATATGTATATTTGTTGGGTTCACATATATTGAGTTATATTGATTTTTATAAAATTTTGTTTCAAATATAGTAAGGATTATATATTAGTCCATATGTCTGTCTGTTTATATGAGTATATTGGTTTTATTTGTATTATTTTATTAATATAAATTTGTAAACATATTATAGTAATCTAAATTAGTATTATATTAATATAAGTTTTACAGATTGAACAAGCTGCTGTTTATATTGGTAAGCATTTGGAAGTTGTTTGTATATATATTTAATATTTGTTTGGTATATGATATGGCTGTTTATGTATATGAAAGTTACTGTAGGTATATAAATGGGTTTATTAAAGTTACACTATATATATAGGTGTATATAAGTTTATATTAGTACTACGTAACATGTTGTTGTATATAAAAGTTTATATATTAATTTATATACTAGTTCGCATGTATGTATGCATAAGTTTTGTTTTCAAATATATATATAGAGATTTATTTTACAAATGTTTAGTTTTAATAATGATCTGAAAGTATATAAAGATTTATTTTTAATATATGTATTTGAATTAATTTTTGAAAGATAATTTTTAATAATAGCAATATATATATATTCCGTTTATAACAAGCTAATTTAAATTTGTCCTCATCGATTTCCATTTTATCAGCTTTTGGTCCGTCGTGCCTGTTTTCTTCATTGAATTCGTGCTCATCTCACTTTGCTCTGGATTCGTAGCTTATTTCTGTGTCAAATTTATCTAGCCTCGAAAGGTGAGCAATCACTCATGATTTACATTCATATATTTATTAAATTTGATTTCAATTGGAACGACAATTAAAATATGATGCTGTTAGTTATTTACATTGCTATATATATGCCATTATCTGTATCCGTTCACCTGTGACATCTAACACCATTATATATTATTTATCACTGATGACATATGCATGTTACTGATTGTTATATTATTATCACTTCTTTTATCACTCTGCAAGTTCCCTGTTAGTATAGAATTCACTATAGGTTGAAATGATACATACTCGAACGATCTGTAGAATAGAAGAAAATCGTTATGGGTTGAAATGATAAACCCAAGCGATTTTCATTGAATTGAATTTGGGATTGCGGGTTGAAAAGATATATACCCATATATATTTAAATTGTGGATTGAAATGATAAATATCCGTATCACTTGACCATAGGATAGAGAATTATATACAGACACTGTTGGTCTATATATATTTTTTGAAAATGATTTCTATGGTTTTGAAAGGAAATATATGGTTTTGATAAATATTGATTTTAAAGATTTATTAAAGTTGATTTAATAAAGTTGATATATATAATATGTTTAAGTATTTATTTAATATATATTTTCAAATATAGAGTTTATAATGATTCAGGTTGGAAAGATAAATTTGAAATTGATTTGAAATTATATTTATTTAAGAATTTTACTTAAATAAGTTTGATTTGAAATTATTAAAATTGAAATTTTAAAGATATGATTTTATAACTTGGATTTGATTAAAAGTGACTTAAATGAATATTTCAAACTTATATAAATTTAAAGGAGATATTTTGTTTATTTAAATTTGTAAATTGAAGTTATATTTAGATGTTATTGAAATGATTAAGTAAATATTTCAAAACTAAATAATAATGAAGTTAAATTAAGATATCTATGAAATTATCAAATTTAGTTTTGAAAATGTTGAATATTTAAAGCTTTGAAATATATTGAAATTGAAATGGCTTATTTTATGGTTCAAATATGTATTTGAAATCGATAATTTGAAATGGTTTATTGAGAAACTGAATTGAATTGAAATTGATGATTTAGGATTGGATTAAATTTGAATTTTGGAATTCGAGTTGATTTGGAATCGATTTGTGAGATTTGAGGAAGCTATTTTATTAATAAAGTATTTTTAAATTATATTTAAAACTATTTACCTATTTTACTATATAAATTATTTTTAATATAAACTATTTTTAATATAAACTATTTTAATATAAACTATTTTTAATATAAACTATTTTAATATAAACTATTTTTAATATAAACTATTTTGATATACTAATTATTTTAATACGAACTATTTTAACTTATAACTATTTTATATAAACTATTTTATTTTATAAACTATTTATTTTATATATTATTATTAATATCTAAACTGTTTAAAGGAAAGTGTTATGGATTCCAAAATGTTATGATTTCAAAGCTATGATTTCAAAGTGTTATGAATTTCAAGGTTTTGATTTCCAAAGTGTTTTGATTTTAAAAGACTTATGATTTCGAAAGCGTTATAACTTTGGAAAGTGATATGATTTTTGGAAATGGATATATTTGAAGTGAAAATGATATCGTTTTGATATGGTTTTTAAAATGGAAATGATATTTTGGTTTTGAAGTATAAACTATTTTGAAATGACCGCGATGTTATAATAATGGTTGGATGTTAAAGAGACCGGGATCGGATATGGGCATACTCTCTATCGATACCGAAAACCACTTTAACAACTGTGTAGGCGGTGGAGATTCCAGAATGAAGTAGGATGGTGGCGACGATCCTATATGAGGTATATATGTGGACCCAACTCCCATGAGTTGGCATAAGGTGGCTAAAACAGGAGCAATCGACGGGCCAATGAGGTAGCTCCTCTTATCGGACACACTCCATCGTATGCCATTCTATTACTTTGTGATTGATTTGGTGTGCACCTTCGGATTTTTGGGAGTGTGGCTCGAGGTGGGCGATTGTTGCGGCTCTGCGTTACCACCAGCCCGGAAGTGTAATTGGTATATCTACCCTAGCATTGCCTAGTTGTGCCGTGTCACCTACCCTAGCACGCCTTCTACGAGTTTGTTTTGTACCATACCTATGGAGTGCCCTCTGACGACGCCCAGTACAGGGGAGATTACGGTACTGTATAGACTATGGGAATATATAAAATGTGTTAAGGTGGAAAATGTAAAGCCTTAATGCTATTTTAATAGTTTATTTTACTATAGACATATTATTATAACGTATTGTACTACATAGTAGATAGTTTAACGAATCCTTAGAGGATGGTTATCCCAAACATTCTTTGAGTTACTTGTATTTCAGTTGTTATTTCACTTGAGTTGGATTTATTGATATAAGAATGTTAATCCTGACTCGAGTATTTTGTGTTTTTGCATTACGCTCGGGTCAGACTAAGTGGCTCAGTGGTCGAGACTCACCTTTGGAGTTGGAGCTTCGCTTGGAGATCCAGCTATATCGATTCTGCTTTCAGTTATTTAGTTGATTCCAGTGATGTATTCAAATCTTGTATTTGACTATTGTATTGAGATATCTATGTATTCGAGACCTCTGTCGTATCTTATTTAACTCTGTTATACATATATAGTAGCTTCATGAACTACTATTCTTTGTTTCCGCTGCATTATTTTTATATTACTGTGTCTGTGATTATTTATTTACCGTATATTCTGAGTTTTGCCAAATTTAAATTAACAAACTGATATTTTGAGCAATTCAAATCCGACATGTATGGATGCGAATGGTTGAAAATTTCAAAATGTTACAGGCTGTGGATCCAAAAGGTGCAAAAAAATATTCCTATCGAATTCTGGGTAACCAGATGCACCTAAATGCTTAAGTCATCAACAGTCTTGGGTGATAGTAAACTGGACACATATTTGTGTAGATAGCTAGACCATACATCGCTCAGGTCAATCATAATATAACAAATTTACCTCTACAGTGTCCTCAGCAGTTGCAGGAGCAGCATCAATCATGCAAATGCCCATAATAGAGAGAGAGAGAGAGAGAGTGTGTGTGTGTGTGTGTGTGTCCTGCAACTAATCTACTAGGAAGGACAGAGAATAGAGATTTATTACAAGGATAGAGAATAGAAATTTTACCTAAGCCGAAATTTTTTCACACATAAAATTATCATAGAAACATGGATAGAGAATAGAAATTCTTACCTGAGCCAAAATTCGTTTTATGCATGCACAAAGTGAAGCACAATTATAGCGACGGCTTAGTCCTTACGATCCAATAAACCTACAAATGAAATCGATATGCTATTATCTTGATTTTGGAACATTTATAATTCATAACGAAGTTGTAGATTTGGAATAATGCTACCCATAAGGATTTTGTTTCAGAATTTTCATTAACTAGTTGAAATACAGTCAAGGAATTTAGATTACATTATGCCAGAATACTAGTTGAAATAGAGTCCGATTTTACATATCCTTCTGCAATACGAGGGCTGAATCATGATTGGGAAGTTATTGAAATTCAAGTTTCTTATGTATATAAACCTAGACCATGCTACAACAGTTCTGTGTTTGGACATAGCACTAAGACTGTGGTATCGCATTTCAAAAATAATGGTAACAAGGTTTGAATGCTCTTCCTAAAGTAGCTGCTGTGATGCCCCACCTCTATGCTCACAATAACAAAGGGATTAAAAGAAATACTATCTGTTATTACGAAGAATAAGGCTGGATAGGAGCGGCCATCCGTAGTTGGGCCTTACACTAGTATTGGTTACCTCGATAGGAGTGGTATATATTTTTATTTTTCATCTCTTATTTATCTACTCCCATCGACATACCCAATTCCAGTATAAAACGAACTACGATGGTTCATAATAGTTTAGGACAATATATATAATAATAACACAGATAAGCTAAATGCGGAACACAGATAACAAAAGTCTCATATATATATATAACTGATGTCAGTTACAATACATTTGACACAATACATATGATACAACTACAACTGTCGACTCTGGAAGTTATATATACAAGTACATTATCGAATAATATACATGAATACATATCAACCTAGATCAGATACACTGACTACTACAAAATGACGACGACTACTCCAAAAGATATGAAGAGACTTCATAGCTCAAGCAGCAACCCAAAGCAAGATATCTACAACCTGTAATAACTCGGTCTGACCCGAGTATTAAATTCAAAAGAAAATAATACACAGGTCAGTCTAATTCAAACTCAGTTATTAATGCACAGAAGCAATAATAATTAAATAATCAAATAGAAGACAGTCAAAGAAATCTCGTATATCCAATCCTTTAACAAGGAAATCGGATAACGGTAGATATAACACTAAATAGTGTTAAACACAAACCATCAAATTCAAATCACCAACAAAGATAAATAAAAAGATTATCAATGAAGATAATTTAGAAAACAACAGAATTTCCCAAACGGCAATTAAACAGCATAAACAACAAAATCTAATTATTAAATAAATAATTAGAAACTCATAATCTAATTATCAAATAGATAATTAGACACAACAAAATGATCAATCAAACCGAATCAAAATACGATTTCAAAATATTGAATTGAACACAAAAAAATTCAAACAATTGAAACATCAATTAAAAATGTCAGTATTGTGTGGCTGCAGTAGACGCACGCGTGCACTGCCTCGCCACTACAGCATATGAAATACACAAAGCTCAATGAACCCAAAAGCAAATGACACCATCACGAGATCGAGTTCAAGTTAAGCAACTCAAACTCAACTGGACAGTGCCCTCAATACGACATGAACAATGTCAGGTTACACATTTAAACAAATCCAATGTCAAAGCCAGCAATTATAATGCAATTGTCTCAAAGAGTGATACCAGAAACCAATTGCATGAAAACTGCATCACGTACACAATTCAGATGCAAGCATAAATATACACAACAGCACGAATACAATGCAAACTCAAATCGAAGTATGTACGAGTTGCAGCAGTATGCAACATAGTGTTGCATATACACAGTGACAACTAAGCAGTAGTTATCAAGCATCAAGTCAAAGCTGATGCCTACAGGAAAAAATGCAGTTCAAATCAAACTGCAATGAACCAGAAATCACAAAACCAAATACAACAACAAATCGAAACTGCAGAGGTCAAGTCATGGCTATCATGACTCAACACAACTGCAAGACCAAACCAAGGCTATCAGCAACTACAAAATGCAGCAAACAAAAGTATAGCCTCAATAATGAAGAGAAAGTGAAGATTCAAAAATCAATGCCATTGCCTCAATAGTTATAGTGCAACAGGTCTGGGAAGCAAGTATGTGCATCAAAAACCAGTCAATGAACGAGACAACAAGATGAACCAGACCAGGAAGCAAGCAAATATGAAACAAAATGCCAACTGACTCGAATGGTGCAAACTACAACAACCAAAATTGTTGCAACATGATGCAATACAATATACAAAACACTAATCAGAGTCATGGCAAACTCAAAATGCAACAGTAAGAAGAATCAAACTCAACAATGCTCCAAGACCAAGGCACAGTACACACTAGTGGCACAGAACTAAAGCACAAAGGCTCAAATGACCAAGTGCACAAAGGCAGTGGTACAAACTACATGAAGACAGTAGAGTGAAGGTGAGAGCACTAAAGATATGGCACCACATCACACAACAGTAAAAGACATGATGAACATGTATGCAGTGACAATAGCAAAGAGCATATGCAGGGTCAAGGCCGCAAGTACAGTCTTATACAGCTACAAAATGCAATCAGAGATAAAATTCACAAATCACTAACATATAAAACAGTGAACACTAACACGGAAGTGAGACAGAATCGTGCAAGTTCAAAAATCATGGTACAGCTCGACCACAAGACTGCACCCCTAAAAATGTGCAAAACCATTAAACTAGGCTTCACAATGAACAATAAAACATGCAGATGAACAGCAAAAGATCAGAGACAAAGCGAATCCAACTCAGCAATAAACTCGACCAAGTAACTGCAATTACTAGAGTATCACCAATACATGACAATGGAGCAATGCAGTACCCAGATTACATGAATAAGACTTCCAGACTAAATGAACAAAGTCAAAACTAGTTCCATAATCAAGTGAAGCCAAAGTCACAACACAAAATCAATTTCAAGCTTTAATAGGTAGTTCGAACAAAGCCACCAAGACAGTGTCGAACTACTGACTCCAGTAAACGACAAGCCAAAAGTCGAACAAAACCACTACTTGTTCTTTCCATCTCAAAATCAAGTCGAAGTCGAAGACAACAAAAACAAACTCGACGCCTTAGCAATCGAATTAAAAATGTCAGCGAAACAAAATAACCAAGGTACAAGTTTTAACAAAGTCAACTGAAATCTGAAGCCATCAGAAATCCATGAAATCCGAGAACCAAGTCAGAAATCATCAAGTGAACGAATTCAAACAAACACAAATCAAGGATCTCAAATCAAATATAAACCATAGATTGAACCAGATGTGAGTGGAAAAATCACTCACCTTGTTCCCACGAGCGCAAAACCAAAGATCGAACAGTTCAAATCGAAGCCGTGGCACTCCAGAATCAAGCGAAGACAAACCCTAGCAGCCAATGCAAAATCGAAGAGACGATCATCCACCAGAGCAAAGAAATCAAATTTGATCGAGTCTTTGAAGTCGCAACTTCGAAATTTCACGAAAATCCTAATTTTTAGTCAGCGAGGAACGAACGAAAGAATAACACGAGGCCGCCATTTCTAATTTTCTTTCGTTCATTTTGTTTAGGGTTTGTAAATGAAAGATGAAAAAGGGGAACGGGTTTGCGAATGAACAAAAGGGGAACGGTATCACTCTATCACGACATCCAACAAACGAAAATGTGGACCAGATTGCATTTTAAAGCCCGCTTAACTCCTAATAAATTTTCAAAAGAATACCAACCGATTAAAATTCCAATAATAATTAACAACCAATATAATCGTCATTTGACGATAATTAATTGTTATAAAACTCCGGGTTGTTACAGACTCCCCTCCTTATAAAAATTGCGTCCCCGCAATTTTCATAATTAAAGGTGTCAATGACAATTATTTTTCTAACATAAACTGGTTAAGCTAGAAAATAAAGGTCGGGAATACAAACGCTAAAGAAATCTTTTAATTCCATAAAAGAAATTCACAAATTCTCAACAAAATCTAACTATCACATAGATAATCAGAAAACAACAAAACTGAATAAATACAATTATCAGCAATATTCAATTATCAATTAGATAATCAGGATACAGAAATCACAAACATCAATATCTAATTATCGATACGATAATTAGAAAACAACAAAATCTAATTATCAACAAGGACAATTAGAAAACACAAATCACAAATCGCAAAACCACAAATATCTAGTCATCAACCAGATAATCAGAAATCTCAAATCAACAAATATCTAATTATCAAAAACGATAATAAGAAATCTCAAATCAACAAATATCTAATTATCAAAACGATAATCAGAAATCTCAAATCAACAAATATCTAATTATCAAAAACGATAATCAGAAATCTCAAATCAACAAATATCTAATTATCAAAACGATAATCAGAAATCTCAAATCAACAAATATCTAATCATCAAAAACGATAATCAGAAATCTCAAATCAACAAATATCTAATCATCAAAAACGATAATCAGAAATCTCAAATCAACAAATATCTAATCATCAAAAACAATAATCAGAAATCACAAATCAACAAATATCTAATTATCAAAACGATAATCAGAAATCTCAAATCAACAAATATCTAATTATCAAAAACGATAATCAGAAATCTCAAATCAACAAATATCTAATTATCAAAACGATAATCAAAAATCACAAATTAACAAATATCTAATTATCAAAAACGATAATAAGAAACAACAATTATCTAATTATCAAATACGATAATCAGAACTCAAATCAGCAAATATCTAATTATCACAACGATAATCAGAACTCAAATCAGCAAATATCTAATTATTACAAACGATAATCAGAACTCAAATCAGCAAATATCTAATTATCACAACGATAATCAGAACTCAAATCAGCAAATATCTAATTATCACAACGATAATCATAACTCAAATCAGCAAATATCTAATTACCTGCAGATAATTAGAAATAACAAATATCTAGAAATCAATTAAGATACTCTAGAAAATCAACATAAAAGGTTGGATCGATCCCATCAGATGGCGAGTTTTAGCTACGCCGCACGTGCATCAACAAATGGCCGAAGCCTACCAAGTACTATAAATTTTGGCGCCCATCAGATGACCCGAAGGTCTAGTACTGATATTTGACCCGAAGGTCCTCAGAGTGGCCCGAAAGCCCAATAAATGACCCGAAGGTCCAGCAGAGTGGCCCGAAAGCCCAACAAATGACCCGAAGGTCCAGCAGAGTGGCCCGAAAGCCCAACAAATGACCCGAAGGTCCAGCAGATGACCCGAAGGTCCAACATAGTGGCTCGAAAGCACACAAAATCATCAGAATCATCATACAGTAGATGTTTCAATTAACGAGTCCGGAATTAACCGAAATAGCAAACGCATATGTCCCATATCACGAGTTTTACTAAATCGTTTGATTCTCTTCATCGTTTCCTTGAAAGTGCAAAATTGTGTATTTTGTAAAAATAACATTTTACATTCTCAAACGCACAAGTCCGGAATTAAGAGAATCAGTAAAAGTAAGGGTTCATAGTCCTCAATTTTGCTGAAGCGTTTAAATCGCTTCCTCATTCTTTTGAAAGCGCAAACTGTAAAAAAATTAAAACAATTCTATTTTAAAAACAATTTTCAAAACACGTGAATAAAACAACAACATCTGTAACAATTTCGATAAGGAAATTGTACTTCTTGAAATACCGTAAAAACGGATCTCAAAATCGGCATTGCGGAATAACCGCTTGAAAATCCACTTTTAAAATTTGACGGTTACTGAAGCCAAAGCGACAGTAATTTTTAAACGTCAAAATCTCATCAAAATAATTCGCATCAAAATATAATTCCAGTGAATTTTCATTCATCAAAAAATGTCACAAAACATCGTGCTTCAAAAATTTAGCACTAGTGTAAAAAATCCCGTTATAAAAATAACAGCAACAAAATACGTTTAAACCAAACACCGGTTCAACGTAAAATTAATGCAGCAACGTGCAACTCAAATTTGCACGTATACTACAAAATGAACTAAGAAATCATTCGAATGTATCTTCAATGAAGATAATTCAAAACAACAAAAATCACATAACTGCAATCGCTTCGAATCTTCAAATCGGATTCGAAATTTTCAAAGAAACAAAATAAACACAGCTATGTAAACAACAAATGAATTTTATTTTAATTTCATATTTTGATTTTTAAATCAAAAGGGTTATCAGCCGTACACAGCGAAGACAGTCTCACCGTTTCCGCTACGCACTCTGATAAACCGAACACAATCAATCAAATCATCAGAACACAATTTCACTTTTTATTTTTAAATAAAGATATTTTTAAAATCTCATCATAATTTCAAAACTTTAGTTTTGACTCAAAGCACAAATAAAAACATCAACAATTAGTTGTAACACATGTTCCATCTAAGTTATGTTTTATATTATGTCCATAAACCCCTCGCTCTGATACCAACTGTGACGCCCCACCTCTATGCTCACAATAACAAAGAGTATTAAAAGAAATATTGTCTGTTATTACGAAGAATAAGGCTGGATAGGAGCGGCCATCCGTAGTTGGGCCTTACACTAGTATTGGTTACCTCGATAGGAGTGGTATATAATTTTATTTTTCATCTCTTATTTATCTACTCACATCGACATACCTAATTCTAGTATAAAACGAACTACGATGGTTCATAATAGTTTAGGACAATATATATAATAATAACACAGATAAGCTAAATGCGGAACACAGATAACAAAAGTCTCGTATATATATATATATAACTAATGTCAGTTACAATACATTTGACACAATACATATGATACAACTACAACTGTCGACTCTGGAAGTTATATATACAAGTACATTATCGAATAATATACATGAATACATATCAACCTAGATCAGATACACTGACTACTACAAAATGACGACGACTACTCCAAAAGATATGAAGAGACTTCATAGCTCAAGCAGCAACCCAAAGCAAGATATCTACAACCTGTAATAACTCGGTCTGATCCGAGTATTAAATTCAAAATAAAATAATACATGGGTCAGTCTAATTCAAACTCAGTTATTAATGCATAGAAGCAATAATAATTAAATAATCAAATAGACGACAGTCACAGAAATCTCGTATATCCAATCCTTTAACAAGGAAATCGGATAACGGTAGATCTAACACTAAATAGTGTTAAACACAAATCATCAAATTCAAATCACCAACAAAGATAAATAAAAAGATTATCAATGGAGATAATTTAGAAAACAACAGAATTACCCAAACGGCAATTAAACAGCATAAACAACAAAATCTAATTATTAAATAAATAATTAGAAACTCATAATCTAATTATCAAATAGATAATTAGACACAACAAAATGATCAATCAAACCGAATCAAAATACGATTTCAAAATATTGAATTGAACACAAAATAATTCAAACAATTGAAATATCAATTAAAAATGTCAGTACTGTGTGGTTGCAGTACACGCACGCGTGCACTGCCTCGCCACTACAGCATTTGAAATACACAAAGCTCAATGAACCCAAAAGCAAATGACACCATCACGAGATCGAGTTCAAGTTAAGCAACTCAAACTCAACTGGACAGTGCCCTCAATACGACATGAACAATGTCAGGTTACACATTTAAACAAATCCAATGTCAAAGCCAGCAATTATAATGCAATTTGTCTCAAAGAGTGATACTGGAAACCAATTGCATGAAAACTGCATCACGTACACAATTCAGATGCAAGCATAAATATACATAGCAGCACGAATAAAATGCAAACTCAAATCGAAGTGTGTACGAGTTGCAGCAGTATGCAACATAGTGTTGCATATACACAGTGACAACTAAGCAGTAGTTATCAAGCATCAAGTCAAAGCTGATGCCTACAGAAAAAAATGCAGTTCAAATCAAACTGCAATGAACCAGAAATCACAAAACCAAATATAACAACAAATCGAAACTGCAGAGGTCAAGTCACGGCTATCATGACTCAACACAACTGCAAGACCAAACCAAGGCTATCAGCAACTACAAAATGCAGCAAACAAAAGTATAGCCTCAATAATGAAGAGAAAGTGAAGATTCAAAAATCAATGCCACTACCTCAATAGTTATAGTGCAACAGGTCTGGGAAGCAAGTATGTGCATCAAAAACCAGTCAATGAACGAGACAACAAGATGAACCAGACCAGGCAGCAAGCATATATGAAACAAAATGCCAACTGACTCGAATGGTGCAAACTACAGCAACCAAAATTGTTGCAACATGATGCAATACAATATACAAAACACTAATCAGAGTCATGGCAAACTCAAAATGCAACAGTAAGAAGAATCAAACTCAACAATGCTCCAAGACCAAGGCACAGTACACACTAGTGGCACAGAACTAAAGCACAAAGGCTCAAATGACCAAGTGCACAAAGGCAGTGGTACAAACTACATGAAGACAGTAGAGTGAAGGTGAGAGCACTAAAGATATGGCACCACATCACACAACAGTAAAAGACATGATGAACATGTATGCAGTGACAATAGCAAAGAGCATATGCAGGGTCAAGGCCGCAAGTACAGTCTTATACAGCTACAAAATGCAATCAGGGATAAAATTCACAAATCACTAACATATAAAACAGTGAACACTAACACGGAAGTGAGACAGAATCGTGCAAGTTCAAAAATTATGGTACAGCTCGACCACAAGACTGCACCCCTAAAATGTGCAAAACCATTAAACTAGGCTTCACAATGAACAATAAAACATGCAGATGAACAGCAAAAGATCAGAGACAAAGCGAATCCAACTCAGCAATAAACTCGACCAAGTAACTGCAATTACTAGAGTATCACCAATACATGACAATGGAGCAATGCAGTACCCAGATTACATGAATAAGACTTCAAGACTAAATGAACAAAGTCAAAACCAGTTCCATAATCAAGTGAAGCCAAAGTCACAACACAAAATCAATTTCAAGCTTTAATAGGTAGTTCAAACAAAGCCACCAAGACAGTGTCGAACTACTGACTCCAGTAAACGGCAAGCCAAAAGTCGAACAAAACCACTACTTGTTCTTTCCATCTCAAAATCAAGTCGAAGACAACGAAAACAAACTCGATGCCTTAGCAATCGAATTAAAAATGTCAGCGAAACAAAATAACCAAGGTACAAGTTTTAACAAAGTCAAGTGAAATTCAAAGCCATCAGAAATCCATGAAATCCGAGAACCAAGTCAGAAATCATCAAGTGAACGAATTCAAACAAACACAAATCAAGGATCTCAAATCAAATATAAACCATAGATTGAACCAGATGTGAGTGGAAAAATCACTCACCTTGTTCCCACGAGCGCAAAACCAAAGATCGAACAGTTCAAATCGAAGCCGTGGCACTCCAGAATCAAGCGAAGACAAACCCTAGCAGCCAATGCAAAATCAAAGAGACGATCATCCACCAGAGCAAAGAAATCAAATTTGATCGAGTCTTTGAAGTTGCAACTTCGAAATTTCACGAAAATCCTAATTTTTAATCAGCGAGGAACGAACGAAAGAATAACACGAGGCCGCCATTTCTAATTTTCTTTCGTTCATTTTGTTTAGGGTTTGTAAATGAAAGATGAAAAAGGGGAACGGGTTTGCGAATGAACAAAAGGGGAACGGTATCACTCTATCACGACATCCAACAAACGAAAATGTGGACCAGATTGCATTTTAAAGCCCGCTTAACTCCTAATAAATTTTCAAAATAATACCAACCGATTAAAATTCCAATAATAATTAACAACCAATATAATCGTCATTTGACGATAACTAATTGTTATAAAACTCCGGGTTGTTACAGCTGCATTATGTCTTACTGTACTTCTATTCCCAGAACTTTTCTTCTCTTTTTTCTTTCTTCGACCAACCAACTCTCGATTGACCATTACTTGCAACTGATGGTAGCAAACTTATATATATATATATATATATTTTCTAATTCTCTGTTTTTTACCAACCTGAAAATAATAATATTCTCTTTGTTCCCTTTTTTCCTCTTTTATTTTCTCATTTTCAATTTTACGATCATGTCTTGGGGTTTATTAATGTGGATTCTATTGTACTTTTTAAACTTATATGTTATGGTTGCTTTATTAATTAGGATTCCATCATACATACAACCAATGAGATAATGTTTGCACATTAAGGCATTGCCAATAATGGCTTATTCACCCCCACATTCAAGTGTGGTTTGTTCAAAAACAACAAGTGGCTTGTTCAAAAGCCACATGGATCGACCATTAAAACGGTATGTTATATTAAAACATCATAGTATTTGTCGTATGTCGTTTTAATGCAAGCATTAAAACAACATAAACTATGCCATTTTAATTATCTTTTATTCGCTAGTGCAAACATTTTTTATTCAATTTGTAGCTTGTTCAGTTGCTTTTAGGTGTGGTGTGATGCATCTAGTTTTAAATGGTAGAAACCTAGAAGTGAACACAATAATAACTGGGTATACTCTTAGAAAAATCAAACAATAATATAACTTACTTTCAAAGTCTTCACTGATGTCTATAGTTGTCCTAGTTGCATCCTTCTCAGCGGTAGGACATGTAGAAGCAACTTCAGTATAATGTTGTTCATTTCTTTCAGTAGCATTTCCATAACCAAAATAGAATCAATAAACTATCATTTTTATTTCATTCATTTAAACATTCTGGATTACTAAGAAAAAAATGAAATTAAACCTGATAAATGCATCCATATTTACAACATGTTTGCAGCTCATTTCATTGAACGATGAACTTGAGTTGTTCAACCGTCGATTGCAGCATCAACAGTGTGCACACTGCAGTAATTGGAAAATAATAAAAATGGAATTTACATGCATAAACCTAAATGTTGGCTGCATCATTGTTGTAAATAGTACTCTACGGTATGAAAATGCTCACCATATGATACAAATGCCATAAAATAGAAAACAATAAATGCTGCAGATGGCGCATGACAAGAAAAGAACGGGTCTGTTTTATTTCAAACTTGTTCCTACGAAGGTATTGTATTTATCATGTAATTGTGATTATTTGATTGATCTTCGTTCTTAACACCCAAATGCTCGAGACAAATATGAAACATAAGTAGAAGCATGAGAAGAAAGTACAAACTGCCTGAGTTATAGTCACCGTCGCTCATCATAGATTGAAGTCTGAAATTAGTCGCACGCTATTGTGCTGCCTCCTGGCTATGTCTCATCGCGTCCCTCCTGGTTGAGTTATAGTCGCCATCAATTTTGGGATTTGGACGACGAAGTGGATAAGATGAAAATCGACAGGGACGCTACTGCCGATAATTAGGGCGAGGAGGAGGGAAGACAACCGAAAGTGGGAGGTGAAATTAAATAGGAATTCATGTGCAAAATAAGATTTGTGACTGAATAGGTTTCTAATTTTGGATTTGGGAAAGTGAAGGTGAAAAGCGGCATAAGAACAGGGAGGAGGGAACGTGTAATGGTAGAGCGGAATTTTTTTTTTCGCGCGTAACAACAGCGTTAAACATGCAATCTATTGACCCAGATAATCACTAACTACTTAACTATAGCAACCTAGGTTTTCATGCTATCCCCCTTGCTATAAATAGCACATTTTCTTGTAGTGGACGTAGGCCAGAGTTAGCCGAACTACTATAAATCTTGTCTCCTTTCACTTGCTTTTTGATGATTTTAATTTTGTTCTTCATTTATTTCTCTTCATATTGCTGTGATTGGATTGGATATTGGAAATTTTGCATAATTGGGTGTTGGTGGCCAATTTTGACACCAACATTTTGGTGCTTTCACTGAGAAGGACTTGCACTCGAAGATTTGGAAGCTTGGATACTTGGATCTAGAAAGCAATGAGTAGGCAATCAATAAGGAGAGTGCTACTGGAAAGGAGCCACCGTGGAGGGAGTCAGGAGGCTTCCTCAGGAGCTGGAGCTAATCAAGCATCTGCCTACATCACTAGGGATGAAATGGAAACGATAGTGGATGCTATGAAGGAGAGGATGCTGAAAAGATAGGAGGAGATGGTGCATAATTTACTCCAACAAATTAGGCAAGCTGGAGCACAGAATCGAGGAGTTGAAGCAGCAGGAATCGATGGAAATCAGAACGGGGAGCATGGAAATGGGGCCAATAGACAAAGGAATAGAATAGAGCACCCGGGGGCAGTCCCCTGCCATCCTAGAGGGATTGACACCAATCCCTAAAGGCTACGGGGCATGCCTCCAGGTCTGGTTGAACATGATGTTGGAGGACATGCGATCGATCCCATAGAGCTTGGTGTGAATCGGAATTTGGATGCTTGTCCGGAGGAATACATTCCAAAATTCCCTTGTAGACTCGAGGGGCAGCTTGGACATGATGATAGAAGACTACCGTTGGAAGATAAAGACAAGTTTGTAGAGATGTTAAGGAATGTTATGCGTGGAGGATTGGTGAACATGGATCTGGAATATGTAAATAGAAGTCCATTCGCTCCTAATATCAGGAATGCTAGGAATCCACCAGAATTCAAACTACCTGGAAGCTTATGATGAAAAGTCGGATCCAACTATGCATATGATGAGGTATATATGTCACATGGAAGCACTGGGGGCATCGGAAGAAGTCTTGGCACAGTGCTTCCCCTTGTACTTAACGGATGTAGCTACGCTTTGGTTCAGACAACTGGAGAGCGGTTCTATTAGCACATGGATGGAGTTGGTCAAAAGATTTATGAAACGGTTTCGGGTTCACATTACGAGACCCAAGAATATGATGACATTAACATCAGTAAAGCAGTGTGCAGGTGAATCACTCAAGAATTTCTTAACCAGGTTCAATGCAGCAATTGTTTCAGTGGATCGACTAGATCCATCGATGGTTTTGACGGCGGCATTGTTAGAAGTTGCAGATAATTCATCTTTTAAGATATCACTGATACGGGATCCACTAATGGATCTCGGGGAATTCTACCATGAAGCAGAGAGGTTTCTATGACAAGAAGATGTGAAAGCTGATAAAAAGGCAATGGAAGTTAATACGGTATGGGGCGGAGAACTGCTCCGTGAAAGCTCAAGGAAGGACAAGGGTAAACGGAACATGGATAATAGCTTTGATGGATCGAAGCGATGGAGGAGGAACCCAAATTATCTTCTTACTTGGAATTGAATGAAACCCTAGAATGGATATATCTGGATACTCGAGGGCGCCTTCCATATCGGAGGCCAGCAAGGAGGGAACCCTCCGAATGCGAAAGGACATCGGGAAAGTGCTGCCTATTCCATGAGCTGGATGGGCACAATACAAATGACTATGGGCATTTGAAGGATATCATTGAGGAACATATGAGGAATGGTCAGTTACAACAATACATAAGGACTCGGGCTGCGATGGTCGAACAAGAGGAGCCAGCGTTCTCCTCGAAAGAAAATGGCACTGGATCAAGGCATCATCGTCAACTTGTCATCAATTGATCGAGATGGCATGGAATAAGTTGCAAACTCCACAGTAAGATGGGTAAGTCACTTACACATGTATGGGATCAAGGATGGTCCCTAGGCATGCTCTGAGATGATGATAAACCATAGTGCTAGGGTTTGTGAAATTTGATTTTTTTCTCCTTTCTTCTTATTTGCCTCGAACTCTTGTTTTTCTGGTTTTATTTGAACTCTTGTTTATCGATTGTACGGACTCTTATTTTATGGACTTGGGAATGCTTAAATTTGGATCGATGTAGTGGATAACACAGGTCGTCGGGTATGGATTATGCCTGGCAAGGTGTAGGTTGCTTCGCCCAAACGTGATGGATCGACCTACTCAGGTGGAGTATGGATTGTGCTCGGCAAGGATCCGGAGAGATCAAGGCCGTCGGGTATGGACTATGCCTGGCAAGGGGTAGGTCGCTTCGCTTGAACACGATGGATCAACCTACTCAGGTCGTCGAGTATGGATTGTGCTCGGCAAGGATCCGGAGAGATCAAGGTCATTAGGTATGGACTATGCTTGGCAAGGGGTAGGTCACTTCGCTTAAACGCGATGGATCGGCCTACTCAAGTCTTCGAGTACGGATTGTGCTTGGCAAGGATCCGGTGAGATTGTGGATTTGGATTAGGATAACAACCCAAAGAGGTTATGGATTTGTATATCAGCTTTGAACAGCTATGGATTTGGATATGGGCCCGGAGCAGTTTAGGATATGGCTAACGACCCGGTGACGTCGAGGATTTTGATAAACGATCCGGAGAGACCGTGGATTCGGAATGGGATATTGACTCGGAATGGTCATGGATTTCACTAACGATCCGGAGTGATCATGGATTTGGACTGGCAATGGATTGGATAATATGGCTATCAATGGATTATGGACTTCAGATTTTGGATTTATGGCAATTCAAAACACGCCTTCCCATTGCAAGGCATGTTTTGGGGGGCAAAGTGTTAACTCGCCTTTGGCCAAGGCAGTAAACAGGCGGATTTAATCCAACGGACTTCACGATTATCAAGGCCGATGAGTCTAGAGCGATGATTGTAGGACCCAAAAATCAAGTACAGATAGTAGTATCAAGCCGAGATTGAATGTAATTGATGGATATGCAAGGTAGAATGTTCATAGTATGGAATATAGCTTAGCAAACGGAAAGGATTGGCATGCTCGATCTAGAGGGATCGGTATACCTCAATTCCTAAAGGAGGGATTGACATGATTAATTAGGAGGGATCAGCGTGCTTCAGCTTATGAAGGAGGGATCGACGTAATTGATTAAGAGGAATCAGCGTGCTTTATTGAAAAAGATGGATTGGCAGGCATCATTGAGGAGGGATTGGCATATACCAAAATGCAAGAGCGTTTATGTAGGAAACAACCCATATCTTGAGTTCTACTAGTTCAATTGGCATGAAACTTGGAGGCTAAGAAAAATACAACATGGAGAAGCTCCCCTAGGGATCGCATAGTATTTGGAGCAAGTTGGAGGGATCGGCAAAAATCAGAATTCAATCAATACCACTTCATGGAAAATGCAATATCTCACAAACCGTAAGTCAAAATGGCATGAAATTTGGAGGGCAAGTAGCTAACATTATGGGGAACCCCCAGAAGGATCGCATCCCATTTGGACACTAAAATAGGGGTTGGTACCAATCCCTATTATGGGCTCCAATAGGCCTGGAAATTTTTTGGTGGTCTCGTCTTGGTCTCCCGAACCTTCTATCAAAATTTCAGCCCGATCCGTGCACATCTTCCCTTATAAATACAACAGGCATGGCGTCATAAAGAGATCTTCTTTCTGCTTCTCTTTATTTGTAACCAAGGTTACACTCTGTCAATTTTATTCTTGGATTTCAGATTGTAACTGTAAACAAACTTCAGTATAATAAAAAGAATTATTTGGGAGTGGACGTAGGCCAGAGTTAGCCGAACCACTATAAATCTTGTCTCCTTTAACTTCCTTTTTGATGGTTTTAATTTTGTTCTTCATTTATTTCTCTTCATATTTCTATGATTGGATTGGATATTGGAGCTTTTGCATAATTGGGTGTTGGTGGCCAATTTTGACACCAACAAATCCCTAAGGCTTTCTCATCCCAATAGCCCATAACTATCGTCAATAATGTCATATTAATGCAAGAGATAATACCCAAGCCACTTAATACGTCTTTAATGTAAAATAGGATAACTCTGACCATATAAGACTTCATTTGAGGTAGGCCCCATCATTTACTACGTATCCCCAAGGTGGACTTCTCTCAAGTACTATTTAGCTGACATTGCACGGAATCTCTTCAAGCCACTTTATACTTCTTTTTATGGGAGAGGCGGACCTTTCAACAGTCATTTAATACTTAACCCGAAGCGGACTCACCCTGAAAAACCTTCTACCATGCCTAACCACTAACCCTGACCATTTAATACTTCTTACATAGGGAAGAGGCGGGCCTTCAAACAACCACTTAATATCTTCAATCCTCGAAGCAGGCCCTTCACATTATGACTCGTACCCCACAACGACGTCTCACATTAGTTTGACTATTCATAGGTACCGATAGCTAGATTAGCTAGGCAAGTTTACCCTACAGAATTTGGGACTAACCTCGCGTCATCGTGATTACTTATCATAGAAGATGTCTGCTTCGGCCCTAAAGTCACACAGTTGGTAGCCAGATTAGCGGCACAGACTTCTGTATGTTTTTGACTGACCTCGCATCCCTATAACTTAGTCATAGTTTATCACACTCTCTTAATATATTATCACACCTCACCGTACTCCAAAATAAGGCCTTATAAAGAAACCCTTATCACGCCTTTACAAATATAATTCCATTCCTAAGGGGGATTTTAATTGTAATTACTAACCTATTAACTATGTAATTAATATGTTATAATTGTACGTTATTTACATTAATACACACACACTTAGTAAATTTCTAAGTGTTCATAGATTATGCCCTAAACTAGCATTTAAATGTCAAATCTATAAAATTCTACAAGTCTCGTTTCCATATTAATAAATATACCATAAATCCAATATCCAAAATCATATCAATAGGCTTGTAAATATAATCCAAACCCAACTTATTTTATACTAAAACAACGGAATATATCAATAATACTTCTTTTTATGGGAGAGGCAGACCTTTCAACGGTCACTTAATACAAAGCCCGAAGTGGACTCACCCCGAGATACCTTCTACCGTGTCTAACCACTAACCATAATCATTTAATACTTCCTACATAGGGAAGAGATAGACCCTTAAAGAGCCACTTAATACCTTCAATTGCCAAAGCAGGTCCTTCGCATTATGATCCGTACCCTATAGTAACGTCTCACATTAGTTCGACTATTCGTAGGTATTGGTAGCCAGATTAGCTAGGCAGCTTTACCCTATAGAATTTGGAACTAACCTCACGTCATCCATGGTTACTAATTATAGACGATGTCTCACACCAGCCCCAAAGTCACACTGCTTTTAGTCAGATTAGCTGGGAAGACTCCTATGTGCTTTTGACCGACCTTGCATCCCTATAACTTAGTCATAGTTTGCCATACTCTCTTATTATATTATCACGCACCTCCGTATTCCAAAATAAGGTTTTATAAGGAAACCCTTATCACACCTTTACAAATTTAATTCATTTCCTAAGGGAGATTTAATGTTAATTAATAGCTTGTTAACTACACAATTAATATGTTATAATTATACGTTGTTTACACTAATATACACAGACATACACAGTAAATTTCTAAGCATGCGAAGATTATGCCCCAAACTAGCGTTTAAATGTCAAATCTTTAAAATTATACAAGTCTCATTTCTATATTAACAAATATACCATAAACGCAGTATCCAAAATCAAATCAGTAGACTTGCATATAGAATCCAAACCCAATTTGTTTTATACTAAAATAACGGAATAAATCAATAATAGAAACTTACAATTTAATCACTTTTATGCTCTATTCAACTTCTTTTTATATGAAATTAAGGATAAGAAGTGAAATAGAATGTAAAACTATTAAAACTGCAAAGTCTGCACAAATTCCATTATTTTAATTTATAAACAGTTGAGTTTCCAACCTAAGAATTAACATTTTGCTTTAGAGGAATTTTGGGGGGTTTTTAATGTGATGTTTTCGTAAACTAAAATTTTCCAAGGCATATATCAAATCCAAACAATACTATATAGTTACTAAAATAAAAAGACTAAGATTTTCACTCACAACAGGTCCTTAGCTTTGCTTCTTTTTGGATTTGACACGCTTACAATAATCTCCTTT
This sequence comes from Allium fistulosum, assembly GCA_030737815.1. Classification (NCBI taxonomy): domain Eukaryota; kingdom Viridiplantae; phylum Streptophyta; class Magnoliopsida; order Asparagales; family Amaryllidaceae; genus Allium; species Allium fistulosum. The sequence goes on from CM060903.1 coordinate 265,082,745, forward strand.
AGATCACTCTTTTTAGAAATATGCAATGAGGGAATTGCATATGGATTAGATTCAGAAATTTAGGAGTTGGAGGAGAAAAGGATTAGAAATAGAATAATGAACACATAAAATTTCTTACCAGAAACTCTAGAGAATTTCTTAAATCTTTTGAGAAGAGAGACTGATAGAGTTCCATTGCATTCCCAAAATAATTTATAAATAAAAGTGAGGGGGCTAGGCTCTTATTTATAGTGATTGGAATGCACCAGAATCGTCGGATTTAAGTTAGTTTAAAATAATAAAATCTGGAACGTTAACTATTGCAACAATCCCTAGCCGCCATTCGACAATCGGTCGACCGCCCCTACCCTATCGGCCGACCGGCCGAAGGTAGGCGATCAACCGATATGTTTATTTCGAAAGGAATTTATATGCCGTTTTTTTATTTATTTCTTGCCCTAATTAATTCCTTAATGTTGACATTAATTTTAACGTTACTTAACCCTAAAGTCTAATTGCTGTTAACTTTTGAATTTCATATTTGAGAATTATTTATTTATTTGAATTTGAATTTTATTTAAATTATTTTGAATCTGAAAACTTCAAAAGTCCATAACATTTTCATTTGACCTCCGTTTTCAACATATTATATATGAAAATTGGTCAGAATTTTGCTATAAATGCAACGACATAACTTCCATAGTCAAATTCCGACTTTTGCAAAATTTACATTTTTACACTTATCTTATTTAATTACTTATTAATTAATTTATTTCTTATTAATTTTTATAGGGTGTTACATTCTTCTCCCTTAAAATGATTTCGTCCTCGAAATCTTTCTAAGGTTTCGAATTGTTTTACATGAAGTGTTGTTATAACCGATCAATGCATGCTTGAGAGTTTAACATACACCGGTTTTGATAATTTTCCACTAAAGAAAAATTACATATATATCCTTGTATTTATTCTTTATTTTTGTGAAGATTAATTCTACAGTATAATTAGCGGGGGCATAATTGGAAAAAAATTATAACCTCTCAAACCATCCCAAATTGATGGGTTGAGAATTGCCATAAAAATTACACTGCACCAGATTTCATAGGTTTTATAATCAACAACAACCAGTGTGGAAAAAAACTTACAAGCAAAGGTTATGATAATATCTAAAATACAGAGCCGTCCAAAACCTGTCAAAACCGGTAGAAAATAAACTCCCAAGCGGAGCCTAAAGGGCAAACAACATAATGCACAATAAGCATCTATGTTATACAAACAAGTTATCTACACAATCATTTAATCAATCAAAAATGCAATGTGATTATGTGTGTAGACATACTATAAGTAAGCTCAATCCTAGCGTGAGTATATGATCATGATATATAAGTACGTATGCAAACATCCTAAACAAGCATAAAATTTCTACATGAGTGCAAAATGATCATGAAAAAGTGTAGCAACCATCTCCTACCATCCAATCTAGCAACCACAATACAACCAAAACCTAATTTTGGAAAGAAAAGTTTGCCAGCGAAAAGTTTAGGATGAGAGATCCTCGTCTTCTCTTCAGTTTTCCATGTGCTTTCCGCCAAGTTGTCTCCCCATTGCACTCGAACCAACCTAATTTCTTTGTTATGGAGCTTCCTAGTTCTATGCTCCATAATGCGTGCAGTGGCACGGGGTGCTATTGGCTCCATCTCAATATCCTCCAGTTGATCAGGCTTTACCATAGTGGTTGTGTTAAGAAGGCTCCTCAAGTGTGAGACGTGAAAAATGTCATGGACTCCTGCCAATTTATCCAGTAGCTCCATGTAGTAAGCAAGTCTTCCAATTCTCTCCAATACTCGGAAAGGCCCAACAAATCTTGGTGTCAACTTTCCTGTCTTCCCAAATCTCACGACTTTCTTAAGAGGGGAGATTTTGATAAACACCATGTATCCAATCTCGAACTCTAGTTCTTTCCTTCTCTTATCCACGTGGGATTTTGGTGATCTTGCGTTGCCTAATCAACTCTACTTTTTTCGAAGTATCGTGAACTAAGTTTGGTCTGAATAGAATTTTGTCGGTGGTTTCCCACCAACAATTTGGTGATTTGCATGGCCTCTCGTAAAGTGCTTCAAAGGGGGCCATACCACTCGTTGTTTGGTAACTATTGTTATACGCGAACTCGACTAACGTTAGATCCTGCTCCCAATGTCCTCCAAGGTCCATAATGCAAGCTCTCAACAAATCCTCCAAGATCCTATTCACCCTTTCAGTTTGTCCTTTGGTCTATGGATGGTAAGCAGTGCTAAGATTCAACGAAATTCTCAAAGCCGTCTGCAAACTACTTCAAAACTCACTAGTAAATAAGGAATCCTTATCACTAACGATGCTCATCAGAATTCCATGAAGTCGAACCACCTCTTTAATATGAATATGTGCTAGAGATGCTGCGGTCTTATTGTTCCTAATGGAAATAAATTGGGCGCTTTTAGTAAGTCTATCTACTATGACACAAATTGCTTCATTACCCCTTTGACTCCTAGGCAACCCATCTATGAAGTCCATTGAATGGTCGACATTCTTCGGGTAGGATTACCAGTCTCAAAAGAAGAAGGGTTTTCAGTTATAATCCACTATCTGTAGGTAAAACTTTTAGTTATAATGGCCTAAGATAGTATTATATGCTGAAATCAAGATTTGCCTATATCCAAAGATAGTATACACACACACACACAGTATGGTGGGTTTATGAAAAATTCTTTCAAAAATTACAAGTATGCCTCTTATACGTATACTATCCCTATTGATCGGGTAACCTAAGCTCCAGTACCAAATGTAACAACCTGCACTGAAACATGCCTAAATTCCAACCCAAAAAACTGCCCATCGAAACTTAAACCCAATCCAAAACTGGTCATTGGTTGGTATAAAGAACAACACATAAAGCTATTTATCTACACATTCAGAAACTCACAGCGGAAATATAATATCAGAACAACACCCATTTATTCAAAAATCCAATGTCATAAAAATAAAGTACAATATCACCAAAATATCTGGAGTATAATATTCCAACATTACAAAATTATTCTTTTCATGAGTACATCAGAAAATAAGGGAAACAACATAAGTAGATAAATAGACTACTGCCATAAGCTTCCTTAACACCATCGCCATTTGAACGGTCATCTTCTTCCCTGACCTGTGTTATAATAAGGAGGGAATCAGAACAACAATGTTTAGAGAATAAAAATCTCGAGCCTTCTTATAATAGTACTTGAGCAGTACAATTTAAATAAGAATATGTTTTAAGATTCTAACTATGTTGCAAACCTTTCCAATTATAATCCCTAAGGTTTTCTCATCCCAATAACCCATAACTATCGTCAATAATGTCTTATTAATGCAAGAGATAGTACTCAAGCCACTTAATCCCTCTTTAATGTAAAATAGGCAAACTCTGACCATATAAGACCTTATTCGAGGTAGGCCCCCATCATTTAATACGTATCCCCAATGCGGACTCCTCTCAAGTATTATCTAGCTGATATTGCACGGAATCTCTTCAAGCCACTTGATACTTCTTTTTATGGGAGAGGGGGACCTTTCAACAGTCATTTAATACTTAACCCGAAGCAGACTCATCCTGAGATACCTTCTACCATGCCTAACCACTAACCCTGACCATTTAATATTTCTTACGTAGGGAAGATGTGGGCCTTCAAACAACTACTAAATACCTTCAATCGTCGAAGCAGGTCCTTCGCATTATGACTTGTACCCCACAACGACGTCTCATATTAGTTTGACTATTCATAGGTACTGGTAGCTAGATTAGCTGGGTAGGTTTACCCTACAGAATTTGGGACTAACCTCGTGCCAACCTGATTACTTATTATAGAAGATATCTACATCAGCCCTAAAGTCACACTGTTGGTAGCCAGATTAGCTGCACAGACTTCTGTATGCTTTTGACTGACCTTGCATCCCTATAACTTAGTCATAGTTTATCATATTCTCTTAATATATTATCACACCTCACCATATTCCAAAATAAGGCCTTATAAAGAAACCCTTATCACACCTTTACAAATTTAATTCCTTTTCGAAGGGGGATTTTAATAGTAATTACTAGCCTATTAACTACGTACTTAATATGTTATAATTGTACGTTATTTACATTAACACACACACACACAAACACACGCACTTAGTAAATTTCTATTTGTGCATGGATTATGCCCTAAACTAGCGTTTAAATGTCAAATCTATAAAATTATGCAAGTCTCATTTTCATATTAACAAATATTAACAAATACACGCACTTAGTAAATTTCTATAAAATTCATTAGCACCTCTTATAAGAAGAATCTGAAGTTTGTCTCTGGTCTTAAGAAATATGTTAAGAAGTCTTTAATGCTTCAGCTTAAGCTTTCTTTTGAGGAGTTGGTTGACTCGGCACTTCATCTCGAAGCCATCGAGAAGGAGTGTGTTAGTGGTGATGATATTGAGGTTCGCGAGAATCCCAATAAGAAGAAGTTTCTGTTTCATAAACAGGAATTTTTCCCTTCCAAGAAGAAAAAGCCTGTTGAATCTGGTTCTAACTCTCAATCTGCTGGAACACCTTCCATTCGTTATGCATTATGTTGAATCTAGTTCTAACTCTCAATTTGCATGCTATGCGTTACTTAGGCTTCGAAATTGATTTTTGGGAAAGGATTGGCTTAATCATTATGAAGCCCATATCCTATGTCCAATGTGGACTATTCATCTTCGACATCCTCAACCTGTTAAGCAGATTTCTTTTGTTCTTAATGATTTTGATTTCCAAATTCGGTGATATCATTCTATTCTTTAAACCCACTTGATGAGGAAAGTGTTATTGCTCCCATTGAAGTAGTTTGTGAATCTTCGGTATATTTGAGCTTGTCTTAGGATTATCACCTAAGCAATCTATTGAATGGTGCTAAGGTCTTTTCAACTCGACCTTGCCACCAGTTTTCATCAGCTACGAGTTGCTGAGGGTAGCATTCCACTTACCGCATTCCGCACTCGTTATGATTCTTGTGAGTGGTCTGTTATGTCATTCGATTTGACGAACCTTCTACCTTGTTTCATCCATTTTGTGAATCGAGTATTCTACGAATATCTCGATGAGTTTATCCTTATATTTATTAATTATGGATGAAAACTACGATTTAAAAATTTGCAAATCTTCTTAATAAGATATTTATAAGTATAATTGGGTTTTGTTCTTAAAACGAGCAAAGAGTATTTGTAAATTTTATAAGAGACATGGTTATCATATATAAGATAATTTTGTGTTGTTTTGCCCATTGAGTGCTTTAAGAATTCTGGTCGATGCGCTTGATCAACATTATCGATAGGAATCTCCTAAACGCTATGATGAGATAGTCAGACACAGTAAATTGACTTGTAATAAGTAAATTATTCTAAAAAGATGATTACACAAAGTTAATTATAATTTTTAATGTCTTTGCTTTTCGGGAAAGGTGATCATTTAAAAGAACTCCTTTCTGATACCTCTATTCTTGTGTTTCCCTAAGGGAGCCAAGACTTTATTGCGTGTACCGATACTAGTCGTATTGTTTTGGGTGCCGTTCTCTTGCAAAAGGGAACGTTCTATCACTTATGATTCTTGACAATTAAAGCTTGTCGAGACTAGATATGCCATTCATGATCTGGTGCTCACGGCTATTGTTTTCGCTCTTAGATTTCTGGCATCATTATCTTTTGGGAGAGAAATTTGTTCTCTACACCGATCGTAAAATCTTCGAAGTATTTGTTTTCTCAAAAGGAACTCAATTTGCGTCAACAACGTTGGCTCGAGTTCCTTGCATCTTATGATCTTGATATTTTTATATACTTCTGGAAAGGACAATCGTGTTGTTGATGCCCTTAAGCCGAGAGCAGCAAGCGGTTGTTTCCATGATGATATCCGAATGGAATGATCTCGAGACTTTATCCACTTGTGAGATTCGAGATCGTGAATCCAATTCATTTTCATCTCTTGTTTTGTGTAGCCTTGAGGCTCGTCCTTCTCTTTTTGACTATACCTCTTTTGGCTGAACTCTATGTCCTGTTATATTGCATGGAGTTCCTACTTCTATTGTTAGCAATTGTGATCCATTATTTTTCCAGTGGATTTCTGTAGAGTCTTCAAAAGCTTTGGGAGTAAAGCTTAATTTTTAGCACCGCTTATCGTCCTCAATCCGATGGACAAATAGAGCGTGTGAATCAACTCTTGAAGATCTCTTTCGTGCATGTGTTCTTGTTTTTGGTGGAAGTTGGGAAGATCATATGTCTCTTGTTGAGTTTTCTTCCTATAATAAGCTTCCAATCTTGTATTGGTATGGCTCCTTTCGAGGCACTCCACGGAAGGCCATGCCGATTTTCTTCGTGTTGGCTTGAAGCTGGTTTTAGGTCCAGATTTTATTGGTGTTCATTTGTGTTTCACCTATGGGGGGTGTTGTGCGTTTCAGTCGATCGGGAAAGTTAGCACCTCGATATGATGGTCCATTTCCCATCACCGAACGCATTGGTTCCATAGCTTATCGCCTTTTATTACCGGCTCAATTCTTATGAGCAACATTCTATTGTATCATTACTTCGGAGGTTAAACCCCTTCGAAATAAAGATGTTCTTCTTGTGGAAGTTCAATGGTCCTCAAATCCTAAAAATTGCTCTTGGGAATCTTGAGAATTCATCGAGCAAACACATCCGGACTTACTCTTTCGTGCTCTTTATGGTGAACTTCTTATTTCAAATTTTCTTTTGTGTTGATATGCTTTTATGGTTGTTACTCTTTATTTTCTTCTTAAGTATTGCGAGGATGCAATTTTTTTTAAGGAGGGGAGTTTGTAACAACCCGCATATTTGACGATTGTATATTTAAATGTTTTATTTAAATATAGCGTCGTTAGTTGGATTTTAGTCCGAAAAAGTCACTATTCGTAAAAGAACAGTCGAATTAGTGAAAAGTCTATGTGGATAGTGCTATTTGGAAGTGCCTATTTGAAAACACATTCAAACAGAAATTCAGACGTCTAAAATGGGTCATTCAGACGTCTGAAATTGTTCGAATCAAACCAAAAAGGAAATACGCTAAATTTGCCATTTTCAGACGTCTGAAATGGACGATTCAGACGTCTGAATATTGTTCTAGACAACTCATATTTTTCCAGATTCAGACGTTTGGTTTGGAAATTTCAGACGTCTGAATAAAGAATGAAGTTGAGAATCAACAATTTGGACTCGAGACCACTTCCATTGAGTTCAAAATGGAGTTTACGACTTTTTTGAGTATAAGCATCGATATGTTTGGAGTAAGTTGAATTTTGCTATTTTCTAAGTGGGCTTTTGGGTTTGGGTTTCACCCAACTCATCCTATACCCTAACTCAACCCCTTCTCTTCGTCCATTCACTCATTTCATTTATTTTTCTCAAGCTCAACTGAAAATGGGGGAAGAGAATGGGAAATAGAAATTGCCAAGCCCTAGTTCCTCTTGCAAACTCAAATTCTTGCTCCAAAAATCAAAGAGAAGCTTAGGTAAGCCTCCTATTCATCTTCTCCATCTCATTTCCTCTTCAATTTCAGTTCTTTCCTAAATCCTAACTTAGGAAATATTTGTTCTTGAGCTTAGATTGAAGCTCCTTGGGTTATAATTGAAGAGTGATTGTTCTTGCCTTGCTCCATAGCTTCTCTCTTGAGTTTTTGGGTTAAAAGGTGAATTTTTGAACTCACATCTACGTCTATATCTTTGATAGTGTTAGGTAGCAATTCCTAACATATATTCAATGTCCATTTGCTTTTGACTTGAATTGGTTTAATGAATATTCCAATTTTTGGCGTTTGAAGTCAAAATCTATGATAAATCCTTATATGGATGTTTGGGCATGTTGGTCGGAGTGTATTGGTGAGTCTTTAAAGTGGGTAGTCGTTTGGCGTAAACCCCTAGCCATCATCACTCATCCGATTGCTTCCGATATGATTTGGCCATCATTGGCCTAGGCAAAGTATTGCCTGAGCTCCAGTTTCAGACGTCTGAAATATACAATTCAGACGTCTGAATCTGCTTGTCTCAGCCCAGATTTGCCTATTTTGCTTGGTTTCCAATTTTTATCGATTCGTGTCAATTCTAATTAGTTATTATTGCATATTTGACTTTGATGATTCCTTTTTTGATTTCGTACACGGATTTTTATAAATGATCTTTTTAAATTGTATTAAAAGCTCGTTTCTCCAATTTATAATTTCTATTCAAAACACACACACAATTTTGCACTTCGAGCGAAGAGGGAGGAGAATCAAATGATTAAATAAAACGCGTGCCATGAACATGTGGGTTTATCTTTTCAGTTAATTCCTAATCTATTCGTTTGACCGTTTTGACCTTTGGGTCTGGTTTACCGATGAGATGAGGTGAACTTTGTACTGCTTTGAGTGTGAAATTGACTAACGGTTAGTAAACCGTTTAGTGCGAACGTGTGGTATGGGACTCACGTTAACATTTTTCGGGTTCCTTTCTGAGAGTTGCGACACATTCTGCCAGTTAGTGGTATCCAGTACTGGGTCTCCGGACCTTCGCCACTACGGTTTGTTGCCTTCGGGAGTTGCCTTCGGGCGTATGGATCCTTGTTATACAGTACTGAGCTCGAGCATCTTTTGTTTCTTTGACAATTATATTTCCCTAGTGTATCGCCTTTCGGGGTAGGTTCTTTGAACCACACGATATATAGCGATTACCTTGTGGAAACTTGTGTTACCTTTATTGGTATTTGTTATTTGCCTTTTGGCTTGTTTTGGGATATGATATCCTTTGTTTATTTGAGTTGCCGATGATATGAGGCTTGTTATGATTCATCTTTTGTTAGATGATTTGGTTATCTCTTTTGGAGATTTTGGTGGTACTTTATGATCTTGTATGTTCATTATCATTTAGTTTGTCTAACTGATTTGTTTAGCTAGACTGACCCGTGTATTTTATACTCGGGTCAGACCGAGATGTTTCAGGTTAGGTACTTTGGACTTAGCCTATTTTGCTTCCGCATGGACTATTCCGCTAGCTTCTTTTTGTTATAGCTTTTTGCGTAGTCCTTTTTGGATGTAACTCTGATATGTATTCTTTTGACTCGCTTGTATATTGTGGTTTGCTTTACCACTTGTCGAGTATCATTTTGTAAACTCTGTAATGTATCTGTATATGTGTAAATGTATGTGATGATCTATTGTTCTGTGATGTGTATTACATTTGAGTTGTTATATTTTATTCTGATAGATCCTTCAGCCACCTATGGCTTTGTATTAAGTATTTATTGAATATGTCGATCCATTTAAGTAAGAAGTGGCAATTGTCGGCGTATTCGATAGATACTTAAGACAAGGTTATAGATGGTCACTCCTATCCAGCTCTATTCTCCGCATTAGCAGACGGTGTTACCTTGTAATACTCTTTGCTAATGTGGGTCTCAGAGTGGGGCGTTACACTAAAACAACGGAATAAATCAATAATATAAGCATTCAATTTAATTACTTTTACGCTCTATTCTACTTCTTTTCACATGAAATTAAGGATAAGAAGTAAAATAGAATGTAAAAGGATTAATATAGCGAAATCTACACAAATTCCACTATTTTGCAGGCAAAACAAAGTATTATTATTTTGCACAGGCAATCAGATTTATATTGGCCATTACATCAAATAAACATGTGCGTGATAAACACACCACAACAACTACACGGTTTTATAGTGGCCGCCCACTTATAGAAAACCTCAGCAACTAAGTTGAACACGAAACTTCCTGCAAAGAGGAAGGTTCATACTCGTCCTCAGACGAATTGGATCCTATGACATTTATATACTCACTAAATAGTTATACAATGTTAGGATCAAACATCTCAGATGCCTTGTCACATATGTGACGCCTATCCCAAGTTTCATCCTTTAAGATCTCATCATTATGTTCTCCATATTTACCATCCATGGTTAGAACAAAAGATCCACCACAAATGTGATAAAAAATAGATCTATGCTCATCCACCTCAAATTTCATTATTTTAATATATAAATAAGTGAGGTTCCAATCTAAAAATTGACATTTCGCTTTGGGGGAATTTTAGGGGTTTTTTAATGTGATGTTTTTGTAAACCAAAATTCCCCAAGGCATATATCAAATGCAAACAATACTATACAATTACTAAAATAAAAAGATTAAGATTTCCACTCATAACAAGTCTTTAGCTTTTCATCTTTCTGGATTTGACACGTCTACAATAATCTTCTTCAAATCTCCTTTTTTAGAAATATGCAATAAGGGAATTGCATATGAACTAGATTCAGAAATTTAGGAGTTGGAGGAGAAAAGGATTAGAAATGAATAATAAACACCTAAAATTTCTTACCTGAAACCTTAGAGAATTTCTTGAATCTTTTGAGAAGAGAGACTAATAGAGTTCCATTGCGTTCCCAAAATAATTTGTAAATTAAAGTGAGGGGGCTAGCTCTTATTTATAGTGGTCGGAATGCACCATAACCGTCAGATTTAAGTCGGTTTAAAATAATAAAATCTGGAACGTTAACTTCTACAACAATCCCTAACTGCCACTCGACAACCGATCGACCGCCTACCTACCGGTCGACCACTAACGGTAGTCTGATCCAAGGTAGGCGGTCGACCGGCACATTTATTTTGGGAAGAATTTTTATGCCGTTGTTTTATTTATTTCTTGCCCTAATTAATTCCTTAACTTTAACGTTAATTAACCCTCAAGTCTAATTGTTGTTAACTTTTTAATTTCAAATTTAAGAATTATTTATTTATTTGAATTTGAATTAGATTTAAATTATTTTGAATCCAAAAACTTCAAATGTCCATAACTTTTTCGTTTGAGCTCTAATATATTATATATGAAAATTGATCAGAATTGCGTCACAAACGCAACGTCATAACTTCCACGGTCAAATTCTGAATTTTGCAAAATTTCCTTTTTTAGCCTTGCCTTATTTGTTATTTATTTCTTATTAATTTTTACGGCGTATTACATTCTCACACTTAAAAGGATTTCATTCTTGAAATCTTTCTAAGGGGCGAAAAGCGTAACGCGCAATAATCATCCATGTTATACAACCAAGTTATCTACACAACCATCTACTTAACCAAAAATGCAATATGATTATGTGTGCAGACATATTATAAGTGAGCTCAATTCTAGCGTAAGTGTATGATCATGATATATAAGTATATATGCAAACATCCTAAACATAAGTAAAATTTCTACATGAATGCAAAGTGGCGATGAAAAAGTGTAGCAGCCTTCTCCTACCATCCAATCTAGCAACCATGATGCAAACAAAACCTAATTTTGAAGAGAAAAGTTTACCAATGAAAAGCTCAGGATAAGAGATCCTCGTCTTCTCTTCAGTTTTCCATGTGCTTTCTACCAAGTCGTCTCCCCATTGCACTTCAACTAACCTAATTTCTTTGTTGTAGAGCTTCATAGTTCCATGCTCCACAATACGTGCAGTGGCATGGGGTGTTATTGGCTCCATCATAGTATCCCCCAATTGATCAGGCTCTAGCAAAGTGGATATGTTATAAAGGCACCAATTGTGAGACGTGAAAAACTTTGTGGACTCCTGCCAATTTATTCGATCATTCCACGTGGTAAGCAAGTCTTCCAATTATCTCCAATACTCGGAAAGGCCCAACAAATCTTAATTCTAACTTACATGTCTTCCCAAATCTCATGACTTTTTTAAGTAGGGAGACTTTGATAAACATCATGTCCCCAATCTCGAACTCTAATTCTTTCATTTTCTTATCTGCATATGATTTATGACGGTCTTGTGCTGCCTAATCAACTCTACTTTTTCCAAAGTATTACGACCTAAGTCTGGTCTGAGTAGAATTTTATCGGTGGTTTCCCACCAACAATTTGGTGATTTGCATGGCCTCCCATAAAGTGCTTCGAAGGAGGCCATACCAATCGTTGCTTTGCTTGGTAACTATTAGTATACGTGAACTCGAATAATGTTAGGTACTGCTTCCAATGTCCTCCAAAGTCCATGATGTAAGCTCTCGATAAATCTTCCAGGATCCTATTCACCTTTTCAGTTTGTCCGTCAGTTCGTGAATGGTAAGTAGTGATAAGATTCAATGAAGTTCCCAAAGCTGTCTGCAAATTCCTCCAAAACTCTCTAGTAAATAAGGGGTCTCTATCACTAACGATGCTCACTAGGATTCCATGAAGTCGAACCACCTCTTTTAAATAAAACCATGCTAGAGATGCTATGGTCTTATTATTCCTAACGGGAATAAAATAGGCTCTTTTAGCGAGTCTATGTACTATGACCCAAATTGCTTCACTGCCCATTTGACTCCTAGGCAACCCATCTATGAAGTCCATCGATATATGCTCCTATTTTCATGTCGGAATTTCTAATGGCGACAACAATCCTGCAGGCTTCCGTCGATACGTACTGATGGTTATTGGATAACTATGGAATGACTCACTCGATAGTTTTCCATTGGTTATTATAACAAAGGCTAGACAAAAAATATCGATATGACAAAATTACACAATTCTCTTAACTTGAGAATACTGTTGATCTTTAAGTGGAAGCTCTGCTTTGATTATAGTCAAATCGTAGCACAACGTCCATTAAATGACTATAGTTAGGTCGAGTAGAAGCACTGTAGGTGAAACACTATTCAAGAAAGAATTCTTCTTCTCAATTATACGAGGTTAGTATCATGATCAACTGAAGTCAACTCAAAGTCAAAGTATTTAGTCAGAGTAGTTCGGTTAATAATAATTGTTGTTATTGAGCCAAGGACTTTGTGTTTGGACTATAAAGTTGAATATGGCTGATACTGGAATTTTGACCATTATTAAATTCCTCAAGTCCTACTATGATATAGTTTTGACGAAGAGAATTGGTGTAAATAATTATCACTAACGGGTACCGCTTAAAATAGTAAAATTGGATTTGACCAAAAATATATATAAGCGATAAATTTGACCACTATCACACCACTAGCTAAGGTGATGTGTGAACATTAATATTCGAAATATTCAATATTAATCGCCGATTAAATTTTCACTTGCAAGTCGCATAACCGCATTGGTAGATTCTTTGATGTACCACATGATTTAATTGATTTATAATTGTTACAAATTAATTAAATTAATTAATATTTATGAAATATTAATTATTTGTCTATTTAATGTATTAGGTGCCATTATATTTTCTAGATGCCAATAGTAATTAATTAGATGCGTATATAAAAGTTATATATGCACGAATCGATATTCGATATCGACGTGTATTTAAATTAGATTTAAAATTGATTAATTGCTAATGAGTTTGGAATGATTTAAAGCCTTTATAGCTTTATCTAGCAGTTATAGGAGAGCAAGAGAGAGGCTAAAGATTCAAAAAGGTTGGATCTAAATTCGGTAATAGAGAAGGAGTAAATCAAGGAGACAATATCTTTTTTTACTCTCTCTATAAAAGGCCATAATACCCCTTATTGTTCAGATGACTTTTGCTCTCCCTCTCCTCTATGATAGTCGCCATTTCCAACCTCCTTAGGCTAAAGATATCGGATCCAAACATAAAATAAAAAGTCAAAAGCGGTTCTTCAAACAGTTGTAGAGCTAGGAGCTCGAATCTAGAAAAGACCGTCAATCAAGGTGAAAATCTAAGACAACATTTTTAAGGTAACATCCTATAGTCTACAATTAATATGCCATTATTTTAATATAGCTAATTAATATATATGAACGAATTTATATGCACAATCATTGTCATGTTTAATTATATTGTCATATATATGTATATGTAAGTATAAATCTACGAATTTCACTATCTATCAACTCTATTTGTTTGAACTAATAAAATTAAAAAAATAATAATTATACATACATACATACATACATACATACATATATATATATATATATATATATATCGGTAACAACCTTTTAAACATAATTTTTAAAACATAAGAAATTATTTTAAATTGATTTAACACTATCTTAACTACAAATATAAATGAACAAATAAATATATGTAATCATATATCCAATATTATTTTATCATGTATCATAAATTAATTTTACAGCCAAAAAAAATCGAAATTTATTTTTATTTGATTTTAAATATAAAGTCTATATATACATACATATATATTATTTTTTTGGAACTTGGTAAATTTTATTGTTAAACTTGGCCCAATATCCGACCCAAGACAAGTATCGACATATTACACTTAAGTTTTGAAACAAAAGACAAAATAACATAATACATCACTTGCATGGATCAAAAGCTAATAATCAAACTGCATGCATTCCAACTTTACATCTGAACCACTATCCACTTTTCTCCAAAGATTTTGAGAATTTTAGATCTATAACGGCTTGTAACCAGCATCCAATACCTCCAGAATTTGTTGGTCCCACGGCTCCACACTGGTAAGAATGATCTTCTTCTTGATTCGTTTGATAATTATCTTCATATCCAAGAATATTGTGCTAAATATTTGCTCAAATTTTCTTTGTTTCTACTGGAAAACTCTTTTGTTCCGCTCCTTCCGTATATGATGGACTGCAGTTGTTGTTGCTATTTGATGAACTTGTTGGCACAACTTCGAGAAGTTGTGGGAGTTCAAGTTAGCAATTTTGTTTTTTAGATCTGAAACTGTCTGCGTGTTTCCAAGCTTTAATTTGATTGAGGTCATGATTTTATTGCTAAAATCACACATAAAAAACAAATGACTATGGCTCTCAGTTTATTTGTCGCATTGTTTGCACTTAAGATCAACATGCATGCCCCATTTAGCCAATCTATCTGCTGTAGGAAGCCTCAAGTTGATAGCTTTGTAGGCGGTGAATGCCATTTTGGGGTTATTCGATTTACTCCAAATGTGAGAGTCCCAATTCGTAATTTCATGTTTTTGTCTAATCGCTTCCCAAGTTAATTTAGTGGAGAACTAACCATCAGTAGTGTTTTTCCAGACCCAAAAGTCTTTGTTGTGGTTTGTGTATATAGGACAGAATTCCAAATCCGATTTGATAGCCTACATGCAACTTAAATTTTCAGTGCACCATCCGTTTTGAGTTATTATTTTGTTAACCTTCAAATCATAGCCACCAACACTGGCCAAAGTATCCCAGCCCAATCTGGCTATTAAACTCTGTCTATTTAGCCAGGGTCCTTCCAAAAGCTACATACATACATACATATATACATATATACATATGTATATGTATGTATTAATGTTAATGTAACGTGTATTAACTAGTACTATATATATTAATATTTTATTTTATAAAATTATATTTTATTGTTTACATAATATAAAAGATAATTATACACACACACACACACACACACACATATATATATATTATTTTTAATCTTGCCCGCCATGCATTTTATTTAAATACATAAATTTTAATTATCTTATTAATTATTGTAATGTATTATTATTAAAAATATGTAAAAAAAATCATTTTCAAAAATTATATAATATAAATATATTTATGATATTTTGATTATATATATATATATATTTAAATCTACAAATCCAGATATGTTTTTAAACCATTTTACTAATTAAAAAAATTAGATATTTTTGAAAATGAATTTTGAATTTCAAAACTATTAACTTATTCAAAATAAATTATTTTATTTTTATTTATGGTATTTTTATTTACTTTTATAATATATATATATATATATATATATATTTAATTTGAATATATAGATCCAGATCTGTTTTTAAACTATTTTATAAATTAAGAAAATTAAATATCTAAAATGAATTTTGAATTTCAAAACTATTGACTTATTCAAAATAACTTATTTTATTACAAAATAAATATTCAGAACTTTAAATATTATATATATATATATGTATGTATGTATGTATGTATGTATTTATAATTTAAATTTGTTTTGGACAGTAGTGTGCATATAAAGGGCCAATATGTCCGTTGTGGTGTAAATCCCAACACTTATACGTGCACAATATACTATGTACTGATTTATACATTGCATGCACACTTACACATACATGTGTATTTGATGCACATATACACTTTATATATGACATATTTATACAAAATTAAATCTTTATATATATTAATTAAATAAAATAAAAAATTTATTTTAAATGATTTAGATTGGATCTAAATCAATTTAGACTTCATAAGCCCAAAAAGATCTAAAATGGTTAAAAAATTGAAATTCACCCATTTAACCCGCTGCATGCTGGTCCGTTCCAACAAAATGATGAAGAAGAACTTGTTATTTGTTAGATAGAGCGTCCTAAAGATCCAAAGAAACGCAAGTCCAAAACCGAGTTTGCTTTTTGGTAATATATTTCGAACTTGTTCCATACTCACCTTTCTAACAGTAATTCTAGAAGCATTAACTCGTTGAAGACTCAATGGAAACACATTAATAAGGCGTGCTAAAAACGAAATAAGATAGTAGCAGCGTTGATCACTTAACAGTAAACCGGGGCTACATATGTTAATTGGTACGTTTTTATTAACAACCACTATCATAGTTAACTATGATATAACAAACGTCTAATAACATAAAAATTTTAACTTGAGAAGGGAGATGTAGTGTATGTCCCTTGTTTTACGTCTCTAATTGTTTAAAGGAGGAAGGTAAATAGAGCACAGTTAAAAAACAACACACCACCTTTCAGATTTCTACAAGGAAAATGAATTTTGATTCAAGCACGGGAAATTCTAATGTACCGAAGGCAGTTGAAGATCACGATTCCACTAATTATGCAGTAACAGTGTTATGCGAGAACTAAGAAAGTGAAGAGTAAAGAATAAAATTGATAACATCGCTCATTACGATGGAATGTTACAACGTATGTCGGATGTACACAAATAAACAATATTAACGAAGGATGAAAAAAGAGGAAGAGAAAGCAAAAATGAACAGAGTGGAAAGCTAAGAAAGAAAAAGGGAGAGAAGGGATATGTCGTCATGATGAGTTCACGAAAATTCAAAGGGAGAAAATACGGTTTAAGGGAGAAACGATCATTATGGCTATGTTAAGCTATGATCCATCGAAGCTAGAACATGATCAACGTGCAGAAATGCAAAGAAAAGAAATCAAAGAATACCGTGCAAGTCATACGGGGTCTTCCAACTTTTAGGATAACTTCGAAGTCGTTACTTTTCTATTATAATGTTTTGTATTTCGAAGTATTGCATTTCTATTTATGCAGTTTCACGTAAACTCTAGCCTCCATTAGTAAAAGTTCAAAGAGGAAAATAACTCTCCGTACATAGTGTAATCAAAATACAAACTATTTAGATTTATTTAAATTAAATTTATATATTTCGGCCATAAAATAAGGTTTTTTTATAAATATACCTATGAAAGAGAGAGACGCTTTTAGCCATAAGTTTTATATATCCAATTGATTTGAGTTTGGGAAGCAAAGTTTTTGTATTTACTTTATTTAAGTTTGTCAAAAAATATCAATCTTTATTAAACTTACCATTCAATATTTTTTAAGCTATAATTCTGTAATCCACCGTCCATTAATATATTTATACATTCCCGGACTTGTTTTTTCATGAATTAGCAGCGTCCCCTTTTTCATCACTGACTGGATGCATTCAAGATTACGCATGATCAGTTATTGCACTACAACGTAGAATATGACGGAGGAATAGGCTGAAGTGCAGGATGGAATAGAGTTTAACAAAATGAGCAGCTGATATTACAGCCATGTGGACTGGGTTGTACATAAAAGAGTTTCATACTTGCACTAAAGAGGTATTTACTTCTTTGCTAATTAGCTGTTCTTTTTCCCTGTAAGAATTTTTGGCATCCGAATGATGATTCCAAAATGGAAGGAGCACTGTCAAGGATCACAAGTTAACAGGTCCTTTTCCACAAGCTCTACCGTCAGTCCTGCTTTGGATGATTCGATGCTTCTTTTTAAAAGCACTTTTAAAGGCCAAATGTATTGCATTGATATTTCGCCTTGTTACATACAGTGTGCATGTGGCCATGCAATACGTATAACTATGTACATATAATGCACTCTCGGTGATTGACCAAATGTGCATACGATGGACACAGTGTGGAAACAATACAGACATAAGATACGAACAAAATCAAAACTTTATTTGCTCACTTATATGTCATGTGGAACAATAGATGCATCATCAGTTCTGAAGTCGCAACTGGTATCCAAAATATCAGGCATCTGATTTATCTTTGTTGTAACACCCGATGTAATTCTTTTATATGAAACTAGACGAGACACAGCAAGTTCTTGAAATATGAACTGCAATATTTGCTACGCATAACAGTATTTCAATGTATGTTTTTGTGCTCTAAAGAGGTATCCTAGCTTTAATCTAAGTCCAAACACACTAGTTGTATTATCTAAAATCATCGCAGTTCACATAACAAACAGGACATGCCAAACTCCAATAGACTTCGTAGCGACATAGCTAGTTTGGCAGCAAAAAGATAAATGTAGAATGGTTATAAGTTCATAACTAAATCAAAGTAACACAACCACACAACACAAGTGCTGCAGACAGTCACTTCGAGTATTCTCCAACTTCAATTATTGCTTTAACATAAATAAATTTCTAAATTCAAACTTCATTTAGCCTAAGATCCTGTTAATTAAGTTCTATAACAAACCGAGGAGAATCAACATATGTACTGTATGTTTATTCTAGGATAAAATTAGTTTATATGATCCTTAACTTCAACATGCTACATGCTACATATGCACAATACTTATGATTATTAGAACAGAGCAAATAGCACACATTGCATTTTGTTTTTCTTTGGTTTCAACCAATGTGCACGGTTCATTTATTTTGTTGAGTTTTCCACACACAAAATATGACTAATAATCAAGGGAAGTCCAAGTCTACACCTCGACATCTCAAGCAATAATAGCCCATTGTTCTCACTTCTCACCCATAAAATACGAGTGAACTCTATGTACTCAGAACCAGTCATTTCATTGCTCAGATCATTGTCACTCAAACTACTACTTAACTCAAATGAATAATGGATTTTCAAGTTTTAATCTTTAGCATGTTTTAAGCTTTTAACACCAAGGAAGGGAATAAAAGCAGTAATATAAATTCAAAAGTACCTTTTTGCTTAAGTAAGAAGTCCGAACTTCTCTACATATATAAATCACTTTAATCAGATTTGCACTCAATTACTTAGCTTCATCACTTACATGGAGGAAATCGTTTGTTTCAAGATCATCATCTGATGACTCGTAGGGGCTGGAGACGAAATTGGATCTCCAGAATCGGATGTGGATTCAACAATGTCGAGAGCAAGTTCTTCAGTTTTTGTATGCTGCGTTAGTTTTTGTAGAATCTGAGAGCTCTTCTTTCTTTTTGGGAGCCATGGGAAGTACAGAAATAGACATTAGAATTCAGGGATTTTCATATGTATTTTTAGTGCATTTTCTTGTTTAGTTATTGAAGTGTATTGTGTAGTCCCACATCCTGTGAGAAGATATCACGCGGTCTAGCATAGAATATAAAAACATGGCACAGGCAAACGATAAATTCATACCTTTCTCGGCCTTTTGGCTAAGATCAAGTGTAGTATCTGTTCTTATCAGTTTAATATCTGATACGTGGCCCATTGGGCTACAACGATATTAAATTAATTTTTCCATGGGGAGAGTCCAATAGGTAGCTTGCTGCCTGGGCTCTCAAGTGTCGCTCATGTCTAGCACTATCGCATGAGCTGGCGCACCCTACCAAACTTCAGTGTGAACTTTTTATCAGATTTTTAGCTTTGGTTGGTTGCTCCAACTAAGTGTTAACTTGCAGTACTTTGCGCTGAAGAAATTTATGTTCCCAAACTCTTTTAGTTCAACTGGCCTGAATAGCCCTTCGCTCGTGAACTGACATTTTCTCTCTTCCCTATTTGATATATTTTTTGTTGCCTATAAAGCGGTCTGATGATTTGTTCATTTTATTCTCCTGTTAAATTTCTGGAACTTTTTTCTGTTTTCTTTGCTTGCTTGACTAAGTTTCCAACTACTTGTGATTATCTAGCAGTTCCAAAAATTAGGTAGATAATATATGGAAATAAGGTAGGCTAGGCTATCTAGTGGGAATTCGATAAAAGAATTTTTCCTTGTTATGTTATGTAATTTATCTAGCGCGTTTCATCCCACAAATATTAACAATTTGAAAACCTATCATGCTTTAATAAAAAATAATGTCATCGCATGATCCCCGTTGGATGCCATATGCATTTGTTAACACACCCTAAGGACCCCTAATATGAACAGATTATGTTATGAAATCTTCGATTGCAAGATCGACCGATAAGAAAAATACATACCTGTTGGAGTATCAAATCCTAATTCTAGTTCTCCTGATGGCTATTAATCAATAATAACCACGAGATATATTTATCTTTGACCGTCTTCACCATTAAATGAACATGCATGACAATATACACGAGTGTTTCTGTTGCTAAATACACGTATGCCAAAAGTTGCTAAATACACGTATGTCAAAAGGACATTCTTTTCTAGAATATCGTTTCCAAAACAAAACAACCCAACACAATCATATTAAAAATCAGATGTATTGTGTCCAATAATCACAACCCTTCACCTCGACATAATACCACCACTAACTCTACTTAGTTCAAAAAAATATTCTACAATATTCAAACCATTTATGTATGGATGTTTGTCAATCTAACATGTATCAAACGCTCATTTAGAAATGCTCATAGTACCATAAGTTAGCGGTCTGGAAATATTCTTTCAATTTATTGGTTGTTGTAAATAGGATTTGTTAAAGGCAGCTCTAACAATCCGACATGTCCAACCTTCGCTTCATCATTAAAACATTCTAACTCTATTTACATACACATATGATCTCTCTCTCTCTCTCTCTCTCTCTCACACACACACACACACACACACACACGTTTTAGACTAAGTCAAGGACCTCTAGCTCAAGTGGTTAAATGTATGATGTTTTAGACTAAACTTCTAGAGGTCCTGAGTTTGAGCTCCTGAAATATCATGATGAGTGCTCTACTTGAATATAATATTAATCTTGCTATAAATTTTTTATATTACACACAACATTTGAAAATTTTATTTTAATTATATTTGGAATTATATTTTAATAAAATGCATTTTTCCAATTTAAAATATATACTTATCGATTAACATAATCAAAGTACAACATAGCTATTTAATATTTGATAAAATAAGGAGTTTGAAGTAGGAAATACTTAGCGACCAAGGTATTCGACGATCTGTAGGATTACAACAATGGGGTAAAAAAAATTCTATTTCTAATTTATTCTTATTCATGCTTCATATCTATGCATTCTTCCCACGATCATAATTAATTTTGGCAAAATAAATTAAAAAAAGTCGAAATTAAATATAATTTTAAATTAATTTAAATGAATATGTAAGAGATTTAAAATATATTTATACATAAAAAAAAACTTATGCTTTTTTTAAATTTACAGAGTTAGTTCGGATCTACACACATGTGTGTGTATAATATTAAATCATATATGTGTGCGCACGCGTGTTTATATATATATATATATGTATGTGTTTATGTATGTATATATGTATATATATGTTATCCGCATGGGTTATATTTATAAATTAATGTTGATAACTCAAGGAATTTAAAGTTTAATTTCTTATTATTTTGAAATAGTCAAATTATTTTAAATTCTAAATATTAAATTATCAAATATATAAGTATTTAATACAACTATATATATGCATTGTTAAACTTAAATAATTTATTTTCAATATACATGTATACAAGCAACAAAAATTATATTATAACACATATTTAATTTTTAATTAATATTATATTACCTATATATTAATAAAAAATTAGTGGATGAGTTAAAATAAACATAGTATATATACATTAATAATTTATATCAATCTTGATATAAGTATAAATGTTTATACATGTGTATGACATTAAACCTATTTGTTAACCATAAATCACAATGGTTAATTAATCACTTATGACATATGTTCCCATTCTACCCTTAGGATGTATCACCACACTTAATATAATTATAATGTTTGTGTTATGAATACAAACATTGGTCCAAACCGACTCCTTAGATCTCTTAGATCTGCACCCTTCTTTGCAAAAGACAGATGAACAATACCAGATTTAATATAATATACTTATTTAGATGTGATTGAAGTGGAGAAATGGAGGTAGGTGTTAGTCCTTGAGATGATGGTTTTGATGACAACAACCATAGGACTTGTTATAAAATATAAATACTAACGTTATGGTTTAGATATATATATATATATATATGTATATGTATATGCAGGATATAAACATGCAGGTACCAAGAATGAAGACTGTACAGTATAGAGATACAAGACTGATGAATTTAAAGATCGAAGATATCAAGATTGAAGACTCATGAGTATCAAGAAATCAAGTTATCAAGAGTTCAAGATTTCAAACTGTACAAGATAATGTAGTTAGTCTAGAATTATGTAAAAACTTCTTGAAAGCACTTACATCTTTATTCGAAATTTATTCATGGAATGGAATCCACTTCGAGCCTGTTAAAGGGATGGAACCCTAGTGGGATGGAACCCACGACAATATCTAGTGGAACATATAGTGGTCATATTTTGATATCCACTAATTTTATAAAAATGTTTTTCAAAAACAGGAAATTATTGTCAAGGACACAATTTATCAGCATTATAGCCTCAAGGACAGACCTTCAGTATTTTACCCTGAAGGTCAACTTTCTTTAGGTATCAGTTTTCACAGTTTTTAGGTATCAGTTTGTAGTTATCGGTAGCAGTTTTTAGGTATCGGTTTTTAGTTCGGTAGCAGTTTTGGAAGAATGTTTGTCCTTATGAATAATTTTGAAAGAATGTTTGTCCTTATGAATAATTTTTAGGAGAATGTTTGTCCTTGTGGTTAAAATATTGAGGTCGTGTCCTTGAGGCTAAAAATATACAAATTTTTGTCCTTTAAATTAATCATCCCTTTCAAAAATATATCTCTTGTTTTTAAAAATGTTTTCAAAACTTTTTTTTCAAAAAGACATCTCTTGTTTGAAATATTTTAGCCTCAAAACTATTTTTATCATTTTTAATATTTTGATTTCAAAATTGTCCTTGTTTTTAAACCATCTCTTGTTTTAAATATTTAGCTTTAAAATATTTATATACTCAGATTTTAAATCACTTTATAGATTAAGATTATATATATTAAAAATTACTTTCTAAACTCTTTTATATGTTTAAACTATATTCAAATATATTTACAAAGTTTAGAAATTGTTTTGACAAATTATAGAAACCAATTTTAATAAGAAAATCAAAACATCAATTTTGCCTTGAGCATGTCGACATACCTCAACCCCCCATATCGACATGGTGTCCGTTATTTTCAAATTTCAATTTTCAAAAGAAGTGTCTATTCGTCGTATCCTTTCACGAATAGATATGGTTGTTGCTCTACTATAAATACCAGTAAGTTCTAAACGAATTTTTACCAGATTTCATTTTATTTTATTTTCTCTCCTCTTCACCTTCCATATTTATTCTAAAGAATCCTAAACTATACTCTGCCAAAATACCAAGTGAATCAAACTTGATTATCTCTTATTTGATTCTCTGCCACTCTCTCCATAAGATCTCGGTGCTATTCAGAGTTATAGAATCTTTTGTAAATCAAACTGTTGAGTAAAAGGCGCGGTTGAGCCTTGAAATCAATTGGGTGTGATTGTAGCCCCGGAAACCAATTAGGCGATCTTGTAGCCTGGTTAAATCAAGAGAGTTGCCCTGAACTCGAATACAGGAGGGTCTACCTCGTAACCTTGAAACCGAGGGTGTAATCTGGAAGATTATTTTGAAAATAAATCCGTACGATTGTACAGGACTGGATGTGACGACCCACCTCTATACCCACGCTAGCCAAGGACACTACGAGGTAATGCCGTCAACTAGCATGGAGAATAAGGCTGTTGAGGAGCGACCATCTGTATAATTGCTTTGTGCGATTACCGATATGCCAGATAAAAATATAATGCATATCATTTAAGGAGGAAATCCGACATACCGATACAAACTCAAAGCTATCACACAGTGGCTATATATATATAATCTTCGGAAACAAATATAGAAATAAACATAACACAAATCAGTCACAGACAATTCATATCACAAAGGCGGAAGAAGATATGAATAAACATATAACACATGAAAGTGCATATCAGAGTAGTGGTCAAATAAGATCCACGATAACACAAAAGAATAGATACAAGTGCAAGGCAAAATAATATGTATACATCAAGGAGTCTAAATCTCAAATGTATACAACAAAAACTACTAAACTAGAGTAGTTAGCCAAAAGTCAGAAGATGGCTCCAGATAAGAAGTCATGAGGAAGCACCTGTAAAATCTCAGTCTGACCCGAGTATTATTTATAAGAAAATAATAAACGGATCAGTCTAGCTATAAATATCAGATGATATGGTATAAAGTAAAAGACATGGCAAGAACATGTAATAACCATAGTGGCATATTACTATAAGTATATAATTGAAAATCAACAAGAGATTAATCAATATCACAAGAATCTACTCAAAGATTAAAAGAATGTCATATTCTTAATTTAATTCACCAAGCCACAATAAATGACATACACATCAATGCCAACTGAAAAAAGTGGTGAAACAGAAACCCCAGAAATCACAACAAGAAATCCAGAAATCACAAGAAAAGGATGGCCAATCCCATAAACTGAACATCGATGCACCTAGAAAGGTTCGCCCCATGTAATGTCTAGCATCGATACACCTAGAAAGACGTACCCTATGCAAAGTCGAACATCGACGCACCTAGAAAGATACGACCCATGCTCTAGCATCGACGCACCTAGAAAGATACGCCCCATGCATAAATAAACATCGACGCAACTAGAAAGATACGCCCCATGTAATGTCTAACATCGATGCACCTAGAAAGATACACCCCATGCAAAGTCGAACATCGACGCACCTAGAAAGATACGACCCATGCAGAGACGAACATCGACGCACCCAAATAGATACGCCCCATGCCCCGACTTATTGAGCCGATTGCTCCACGAAGTAAATAAACATCGACGCACCTAAATAGGTACGACCCATGTTCTAGCATCGACGCACCTAGAAAGATATGCCCCATGCATAAATAAACATCGACGTATCTAGAAAGATACGACCCATGCGATAAATGAGACGAAGCTCAATAAAATGAGGTACAGTCCTTCATACGGACAAAGAGACATCGCACAATTGCTAGTCTAAATCATAAAATGATCATCATCGATCATAAAGAAGTGTCGATTACACTAAGCTAGTAAATATAAGAGTTTAGCTTCATGTCCCATAAACACTTGCTTAACTTAAATATTTACGAACAAATTGTAGATCTCCACTAGAAAATTGTCACAAGAGATTCAATCGAACAAGTCCAAAAATTAACCGACGAAGTAAACGCAAGCGTTTCATACCACTTGTTTTGCTAGGCCGTTTAATTATATTTTCTCATACGAATGAGGTAAAGGTTTGTATATACTAATAGATTGGAAAACGGTTTTGATAAACGAGTTTGATATTGAAAATCGAGTTGAAATCATTTTAATGAAAGGGTTTTGATATTTACTACTAGTATAGAAAACCTTTATATTTTGAAGTGACAAATCATAGAAGTGATTGTAGAAACAATGAAGAAAATAAATGATAACGACGAATCGGATAACCTTGATCCGATAGAAATTGAAATCCCGAGCTAAATAGGCAAAAGCATGCGAAATAGAGCAGGTCACAGGCTCCAGACGTCTGGGGTAAATGCTCAGACGTCTGCAGCAAGTTTCAGGAACTGCCTGAAACAGTCTCCAGACGTCTGAGCCTACCTGCAGACGTCTGGTGACATGCTGAAATCGTTTTTCAGCCTAGTGGGAGAGCAAACTCTCTCCCACACTTGCACCCGGTCGAGCAATGGAGTTCGGGTTTTTTTGTCAATCGGTAATACGGCCCTATAGGCACTCCGATTCACAACCAAAAACATGTTCATAATTCAAAGCAAGGAGAAGCAAAGTTTTGACTTCAAAACATCAAAAATTGAAAGGTTCGCCAAAGCAATTCAAACCAAAAGCAATTGAACATGAAATAGTGTTAGGAATTCATACCTAACAATCAAAGATGGTTATAGACATAGATGTGAGATAAAAATCTCACCTTTAACCAAAAGCACAAATGAGAAGCACAAGAACAAGCTAATATCAATCCCTCTTTAATAACAACTCAAGAAGCTTCAATCTATGCTCAAAAGAAAAATATTTCCTAAGTTAGGTTTAGGTAATTTCTGAGATTGAAGAGAGAATGAGTTGGAGAAGAAGAAGGAGATACTTACCTAGACTTCTTCGGAAATTTGGAGCTAAACTTGGATTTGCAAAAAAATGAAATTAGGGCTTAGGAATTTCCATTTCCAATCTTTTCCCCATTGTTCTCTTTAGAGCTGAAATATAAGGAATGAAAATGAATGAGGGGAGAGGGGTTCAGTTTGGGGTATTAGTGGGCTAGTGGGTTGAACCCAAACTCAAACTTCAAGTGGAAAAGTTCGAAATTTTAGCTAGCTCCAAACATATCGAAGTTTATACTCAAAAAGGTTGCAAATGGCATTTTGAACTCAATGGAGGTGGTATCGAGTCCTAATTCGACTGTTTGCAAAAAGTAGTTTTTCGGACTAAAATCCGACGAATGATGTCATATTTAAATAAAATATTTAAATATAAGATCGACAAATATGCGGGTTGTTACACTGGATGTAGGGTAACTCCGAACCAGTATAAAATCCTGGTGTGTTCTTTTCTTTACTAATTTTATTTAGTATTTGCATCTGTGTCTGATTATGTGATTATATCTGTGTTTGTGAATTGCATTTGTTGGTGTTTAAATTGAACAAAATTCAAAAAGATTTAAAAATACATAAAACACTATTCACCCCCCTCTAGTGTTATTCCAGCCTTAAGATCCATAATCCGCATTCCTCACATTTGGTATCAGAGCATTGGTTTTCAAAATTTTCATAATCTGAATTTTGAAAAAGTTTTTAAAATGGCTATTTTTGGGGATTTTGTTAACACTAGTTTAAAACTGTTCAAATCATCGTTGTCTCATAAGTCTGCATATAGTTATTATAGAAAATCAAGTTATCTACCGAGTTTGTATTCTGTGTAGAAAGAAAAATGTTATATGACCTTTGAAGAATCAACACTCAATGGACAAATTGTGCAAATCAAGAAGAATAAGTGGATACTTGATAGTGGATGTTCAAGACACATGACTGGTAATCCAGATATGCTGAATGATATTATCTATAAAGATAGAGGATTGGTTAATTTTGGAGACAACTCAAAAGGATATGTGATTGGCATCAGCAATGTCGGTAACTCCAAAACTCCTACTATTTCTAATGTTTTATTAGTTAAGAATCTAAAACACAATCTGCTTAGCATTAGTCAACTTTGCGACAAAGGATAAAAAATTAAATTTGAAAAAGATAAGTGTCACATCGAAGATAATAATTCAAATATTATATTTGAAGGAATTAGGAAGAAAAATATTTATATTCTTAGTATGAAAGTCTCAAATGATAATCTATGTCTTTTGGCTAATACAAGTGACCCTTTGATTTGGCATAAAAGATTTGGGCATTTGAATTTTAAACTCTTATCTAGACTTTCTAAACTTGATCTAGTAAGAGGTCTCCCTAGAATGAATTTTAAAATAGATAGTATATGTAATGCTTGTCAATTAGGAAAACTTAGGAAGAGTTCTTTCAAATTAAAAGATATGATTTCAACTTCAAAACCTCTTGAGTTACTTCATCTAGATTTGTTTGGTCCATCTCAAATTCAATCAATAAATCACAATAAATATGTCTTTGTAATTGTAGATGATTATTCTAGGTTTACATGGACAATTTTTATGAAACATAAAAGTCATACTTTTGATTCATTTAATTTTTTTACAAAAAGACTCCAAAACCAACTTTCTTTAAAAATTATAACTGTTCGTAGTGACCACGGTGGGGAATTTAAAAATGAAAATTTTGAGAGATTCTGCAATAAAAAGGGAATAATTCATAATTTCTCTTTTCCAAGAACTCCATAACAAAACGGAGTGGTAGAACGTAAAAATAGGACGATTTAAGAGTGTGCTAGAACAATGCTTTCAGATGTAATTTACCAAAACATTTTTGGGCTGAAGCAGTCGCTACAGCTTGCTACATTTTGAATAGAATATTAATTAGACCGTTAACTGATAAAACACCTTATGAACTTCTTTACAAGAAGAAACCAATGGTATCTTATTTTAGAATCCTTGGAAGTAAATGTTTTATTCTAAATACAAAAGACAAATTGGATAAATTTGACCCTAAATCCGACAAAGGAATCTTTATCGGATATTCTAATAGAAGTAAAACATACATAATTTTCAACTTAAGAACTAATACCATTGAAGAAACAATGCATGTTTCGTTTGATGAAAATTTCAAAAATGTTGAACAAATTAATGATGAAGAAGAATTTGCTACCCTAAATAATGAATCAATTGAAACAAATAATGATCTTATTCATCCAAATAAAAGGGTTAAGCTTTTAAAAGATCATCCTATAGAAAATATACTAGGAAATATTGAATCTATTGTTAGAACTATAAATCAACTAAATAACATGAGTAATGTAGCTTTTATATCATCTATTGAATCTAAAAATCCATAGGAAGCATCGTCTGATGATTCATGGATTCTGGCTATGCAAGAAGAACTGAATCAATTCACCAGAATTGATGTTTGGGAACTTGTTCCTAGACCCAAGGATAAAACTATAATAGGAACTAAATGGGTTT
The DNA here is from genome assembly GCA_030737815.1 of Allium fistulosum. Classification (NCBI taxonomy): domain Eukaryota; kingdom Viridiplantae; phylum Streptophyta; class Magnoliopsida; order Asparagales; family Amaryllidaceae; genus Allium; species Allium fistulosum. Next base: position 265,111,722 of record CM060903.1, read on the forward strand.
ATAAAAATAAAATGAATGAACTAGGTGAGGTCGTTAGAAATAAAGCTCGATTAGTCGCACAAGGTTATTGTCAAGAAGAAGGAATAGATTTTGATGAAACCTTTGCACCCGTAGCAAGATTAGAAGCCATTAGAATTCTACTTGCTTTCGCAAACTATAATAATTTCAAATGGATGTTAAAAGTGCTTTTCTAAATGGATTTGTTAAAGAGGAAGTTTATGTTGAACAACCTCCACTCTTTGAAGATGAAAAATTTCCAAACCATGTTTTCAAACTTAAGAAAGCTCTATATGGTCTGAAACAAGCTCCTACAGCATGGTATGACGGACTAAGATATTTTTTATTACAATCAAATTTTGAAATTGGTAAAGTAGATAATAATCTTTTCATTAAAAGAAATAAAAATAATATCCAACTAGTACAAGTTTATGTAGATGATATTATTTTTGGTTCAACTAATCATGAAATGAATAAAGAATTTTCTGAAATAATGACAAAAGAGTTTGAGATGAGTCACATGGGTGAACTTACTTTCTTCATAGGTTTACAAATAAAACAATTAGATAATGATATTTTTATTAGTCAAGAAAAATATGCTAGGGATCTAGTTAGTAAATTTGGTATGACTACTTAGAGTGGAAAACCCACTCCCATGGCAACCAATGAAGCTTTAAATAAAGAAGATCTATCAAAAGATGTAAATCAAAAACTATATAGGGGAATGATTGGATCACTACTTTATATCACTACGAGTAGACCTGATATCATGCATAGTGTTTGTCTCTGTGCAAGATACCAATCTCAACCCAAAGAGACTCACTTAAAAGCTGTGAAACATATCATAAGACATGTTAAACATACTTTTGACTATGGTTTATTTTACCCTAAAAATGATTCATTTGATTTAATCTCTTATTGTGATTCTGACTATGCTGGTTGCAAATCTGACCGAAAAATTACAAGTAGAACTTGTCACTTTTTGGGGGCATTTTCTTGTTTCATGGTTCAGTAAAAAGCAAAGCACTGTTTCTTTATCAACAGCCGAAGCAGAATATATCTCTACTGCTTTGGCTTGCTCTCAAGTCATTTATATGCAACAAACCCTAAACGATTTTGGATTAACAATTTCAAAATCACCAATTTATTATGATAATACTAGTGCAATAAATTTATCTAAAAATCCTACTCATCATGCTAGGACTAAACATATTGATATCCGACATCATTTTCTCAGAGATAATATAAGTAAAGAGATTATTTCTATTGAATTTATTAACTCCGAGAATCAAATTGCTAACATTTAAACCAAACCCTTAAATCAACCTATATTTACTAAATTAAGAAGAGAACTAGGCATTTGTTCAATAACTGAGATATAGAATATATATATAGTAACATATATTTTTAATAAATAGAAATATACAAGAAAATTAAATTTTTCATAGGGATGTCGACATACCCCTACCACCCATGTTGACATGCAACGGTAAAATTTGAAAATTTGATTTTCTCTCTAAAATCAGTTTGGTAGTTATATAAACCTATGTATTTTGAATTTTTTTGTCTTCTCACTTCTCTTTCTCTGTAATAAACTTCTGAAAATTAAAATTTATGGCCTCCTCCACTAAATCAAACCAAAATGACATCGTTTCTTTCCATTCTCCTCATTCTGGTCCATTCCAACGCACTACACTGGCACGTGTGATAATGTAACGACCCGTGTTTTTACGGATCGACAAATTCGTCAAAATCTGGAATTCTTAGCGTTGTTAAGTCATTTCAGATTTTAGGCAAAATTTTGTTCAAGTCCTAGGTCGTAAACGACCTAAGTGATAAGTCGTGACCGACTTAAGTGGTTTAGGCGACCTAAGGAAGTGTAGTTGGCGACCTAAGTATTCTGGGGTTAGGTCGTAGGGAAGATAGGTCGTGTGATAACTTAGGTCGTGGGGTAGAGTTAGGTCGGCAACGACCTAAGAAAACTAGGCGAGTTAGCAACCTAAGGAGAATAGGTCGGCAGCGACATAAGGAGCTAACTGGGTTAACAACCTAGGGAGTTTAAGGTAGTTCAAACGACCTAAGGTGTTGTCGTAGTTAGGTCGTGAGCGACCTATCAGTTATGTTGTGAGCGACCTAAGTGTGGGTGTTGGATAGTTAAGTCGTCTAGACGACTTAGTAGTTAGGTCGCATCCCAGTTGATTCGCGACTTATGATAGGTCGCGTGGAAGCTTAAGGGATTAGGTCGTAGCCTACCTGTTAAGTCGTAGGTCTCTGGGTTTTGGATTAGTGTTAGGTCGCAAGGTTTTATAAGTCGTAGATCGTATTCCAGTTGACTCGTTAAGGCGGTATTGTTGCTGAGTCGAGTGTGCTGAGTCGTTAGGTCGTATAGGCACACATGAGCTTAGGTCGTAGGTTGCTGGGTACGTTAAGTCGTAGACGACTTAGGAGTTGAGTCATAACCCGGTTAAGTCTTATCTTGATAGGTCGTAACCCTGATAGATCGGCAAAGTTGCTAAGTTGTTTAGGTCGTATGGGGGTTAAGTCGTAACCTAGTTATCTTTTAAGTCGGAGGCCCTGCTAAGTTATAAGTCGTAGACTAGTGGGTTTTGATAAGTCGTAGGTTGGTATAGCAGTTAAGTTGTAGGTCGTCTGGGGTGTTAAGTCGGAGAGGGAGTTAAGTCGGAGACGACTTATAGAGGCAGACGACCTAAGATTTCAGCTATAAATACTCGTCCATTTCTCACTTTTTGGGATCCGGATTTCAAAGCGACGAAGTGCTGCCATTTTGAGAGCTCGACTTCTACACTTCTTCACTTCTTTTCTCTACTCTAATCTAGTGATTCCATCCATCCAAGTTGAAGATCAAATTGAAGATTCAAGAGCTTAGATTGAAGATCTACACCCAATGAAGTGAGATTTCATCGTTTGAAGCAGATTTGTGATAGATCAAGTTAGACCCTTCGCTGTCCAGATCTGAAGTGGATTTCTTTTGAGGTTGTTTAGGTGATTTGGTGAGTGGTGATTATCTCTCACACGGATCCAAAGGAGTATATCGGATCGTTGGCTTGATTTGGTGTTAAAATAGTGGTTTCCATGTATTTTCCTAATCACATGTGTAGATCCGTATAGATTCATTGTTCATGATGATTTGACATCCATCTTACTACATGTTAACCTATGCAAGTTCATTCATCAAGATTATAGAGATATTGTTCATGTTTTCATGCTTATTAGACTTTCAACTCTTTAATTACGAAATTGCCATTATTGTGATAATTGTCTACTTAGATCATATTTAAATGCTTGATTGTTTGGATTAATGTTTGATTTGATTGATTACTATGAATTAGATGATTGATGATTTGATTTAGACGGAAGATGATTCAAAAGCTAAGAGAAAGGCTCTTGAATTGGGAAAGCTGCTTGTGGCATATGTAGCGGATGGTGAAGCTCTTATGCATAGATTTGATGATGATGTTGAGATGAGACTTTGCGAGGATGTGATGAAGCGAAGCATGATATGAGATAGTCTTGGTCTAATCCAGACGGGATCATTCCAAGCATGTTGATAACTCGGTGATATGGTTCGAGTTGAGGATAATGGTTTGCTCGAGAGGTGCTTGAGCTAGTATGGAAATAGTCGTCGAGGAGGATGACTAGGAGGCTGAGGTATTATCGTTGTTGAAGGTTCTAGCATGCTCAAAGCAAGAGTACGTTGGGCAGATTCAATAGTCCCTGAAGGCTAATGATTGATAGTCAAGTACTCTGGGCAGATTCGATAGTCCTAGGCACGGGTCACGATGACGTGCGGGAGTTATGTCTAGAACCGGGGTTTCCATTAGCCCTTGACGGACGGCTGAAAGAATGTGCCGGTCATTCAATTAATGGTGATATCGAAGCAATGATAACAGTGATAGCCAGAGTCATGGATGTTTGGTTGTATCGTCATTCGGTCTCAAGAGCAGTGTTTTCGGGGTGCTTATCTGATCTTGGTTTAGGCCTTGGGGGTTTGTGCTTGGAAAACATCGCCCTTGACTCGAGTGATAATTTCTTTACTTTACATTGTATGCTCTACTATGTTTGCTTCTGCTTAGTGTGTGTCTGGGGGCTATCACTGTAGAAAGAGGTTGGAGTGGGAGGGTTGTATTCCTATTCCTTTTCCTTTATGCTCTTTTGGTATGTTGTTAGTTAATTTACTGCTCACTAAGGCTGATGTTTGACTCAAGGCTTTATGTTTTAACTCTTATTGCCTTGGGCTGTTCGTCCATTTTGGGACGGGCAGACTAGGTAGCAGGTGACAGGTGCTGCTCTTGCTTTCCACGATGCTGATGACGAAGACGAGCTGGAGTATTGCATATTACTTCTTACTATATGTACTGGATGTTCCGCTGCTTTGTATTCTCTGAGTGATATGTAGTGAGGCTTGTTGTATTGACTATTCAGATGTTTGTATTCATCTATTATGAAGTTTTATTGATGAGATTCTATTCTGTGAAGCTTCACTATATATATGTTCTATTGTATTTTGTCCATGCGCTGTGAGTAATACGATAGATTCTGTTGTTTTAATTTACCTTGACAATCGTCCATGGCTGCCTGGCACACTTTACAGCGCACTTTCTCTAGGTTCAGTGCAGGGGTTATGGGTGGTCGTCACATTTGGTATCAGAGCATTGGTTAATCGATTTTACCCAACGCTCGCTGACGTAACTACGTATGAGAGACGTAATTGTATTTTGATGGATGATTACTATATATAATATAGTAGATTAGAAGAGTTTGAGTCCTTTAAGCAGTTGTTTCTCAAGATGTTCTGACCATTCCTTTTTATAGATATTGAGAATGAGTCGAAGAGGGGGACCAGCTGAAAGGGAAGGCCGTGCTACTGAAGGGGCTGCTGATTATGCAGCTATGTTCGAAGCTATGATGACTTCGATCATGAGAAGGATACCAGTTCCGGGGGCAGCAGTTGATGTTGGAGTTCAAGTCCAAACTCCAAAACCAGTGGATTTTGCTAAGTTGTGCAAAGATTATACTGCTCTTGGAGGGAAGGTTTTCTTGGGAACAGAATCAACCATTGAAGTCCAGAGGTGGATAGATGCTTGTAGAAGGATTTTTGGTGATTTGGGAATAGAGGATGCAACTAAGAGGAAGTTAGCATCAAGACAGCTTCAAGGAAGAGCTTCTGATTGGTGGAACTCTATTACCATCAATACTCCGGAGGAAGAGATTACTTGGGAGCAATTCCAAGTTAGATTTGAAGCTAAGTTCATTTCTACAGCTCAGAAGTCTGTTCTGTTCAAGAAGTTTGTGGAGCTCAAGCAAGGTGGGAGACCAGTTCTTGAGTATGTTTCTGAGTTTGAAGCTTTGTCCAAATATGCCCGGTCATATATCGAATCTGCATATCAGAAGAATGAGAAGTTTGTGACAGGCTTGGACAGTTATCTTGGGAGGCAGTTGGTGGATCATCTGGATGATTCATTTGAGAAGCTTGTGGAGAAAGCTCTCAGGCATGAGAGTCTGTTTCCTAAGGAAGGATCTGTTGTTGCTGTGACCAGGGGAGAGTCTAAACCACAACAGGGTGGAAACAAGAAGAGGAAGCAGCATCAGCAGCAGAAGGGTAAGGATGGCCAGAAGAGGCTGAAGGGCGAAGTGACTTGCTACAATTGTCAGCAGAAGGGCCATTTCTCTAAGGATTTAAGAATCCGAAGGTGCCGATGAAGTGTCACAACTATGACAAGCCGGGGCATATCAGGAAGGATTTTCCAGAACCGAGGAGGGACAAGCAGATTGTGCAAGCTTATGCTTTGGGAGCTGTTCCATCGTCTTCGAAAGCTCCTACCGCTGAAGAGAAAGGAAAGGGTGTGGTTGTTCAAGGTACTCTTTCCATATGTGGTGTTCCAGTTAGAGTGTTGTTTGATACTGCGGGGTCGCATTCGTTTGTTTGTAGTGAACTTATAGGCCGGTTAGGTTTGGAACCGGATATCGTTGATAGGCCATTGGTTGTGACTAATCCAGTTGGGGGTTCGTCTTGTTTGTGTATGTTATGCCGTGGTCTGATTGTATCGAGTTATGGTTGCTCTTTTGTTTGTGATTGTTTTGTTCTGAACTTTGCGGGGTTCAAAATTATTTTGGGTATGGACTGGCTTAGGAAGTATGCGGCAAAGGTTGATTGCGAAAGGTTGGAGGTGACAGTTGAGAATGTGGAGGGGCGAAAGATTGTGATACGATGTAAGCATGAAGAAGGTGTCTTCATGAGCTTCATGTATTCGCTGGTTGTTCCACGAGATGGACTGTCATCAGTACCGATCGCTAATGGATTCGAGGATGTCTTTGACGAGGTCAAAGGGTTACCGCCGCATAGAGAGATCGAGTTTCGTATAGATCTAGTTGAAGGAGCCAGACCTGTTGTGATGCCTCTTAGGCGGATGTCGCCTAGGGAACAGTAGGAGTTGAGGGTGCAGGTTGATGATCTTTTGCAGAAAGGATTCATTCGGCGTAGTGTGTCCGAATGGGGTGCACCAGTTGTGTTTGCAACCAAGGCAGATGGATCGTTGAGGTTGTGTATGGATTATCGTGAGCTGAATAAGGTGACTAAGAAGAACAAGTATCCATTGCCGAGAATAGATGACTTGTTTGATCAGCTTCACGAAGCCAAGGTGTTTTCTCAGATGGATTTGGCAACGGGATTTCACCAGTTGAGAGTGGCTAAGGATAGTGTGCCGAAGACTGCTTTCGAACACCATCCGGTTTCTTTGAATGGCTGGTAATGCCGTTTGGATTGACTAACGCGCCAGCATATTTTGTGGATCTTATGAATAGAGTGTTCAGAGATCAGTTGAACAAGTTTGTACTTGTGTTCGTGGATGATATTCTGATTTATTCCAGAACTGAAGAAGAGCACAAGACACACTTGCGAATTGTTTTGGAAATCTTACGGAAACATCAGTTGAAGGCTAAGTTTTCGAAGTGTCACTTCTGGAAGAATGAAGTGAGGTTCTTAGGCCATGTTATTTCTGGAAATGGAATAGCGGTTGATCCCGCTAAGGTGGCAGCAATCCAGGATTGGGTTAGACCTAAGAATGCATCTGATGTGAGAAGTTTTCTTGGATTGGCAGGATATTATCGACGGTTTATCAAATACTTCTCCAAGGTGGCTGCACCGTTAATAGGATTGACGAAGAAGAACCAAGTGTTCAAGTGGGAAGATAAGTGTGAGCAAGCTTTCAGAATCCTGAAAGAAAGATTGACAAGTGCTCCTGTTTTGACTATTCCTAGTGGGAATGACGAGATGGTGGTTTACACCGACGCATGTGGTACTGGACTTGGAGCAGTGCTGATGAAGAGGGATAAAGTTGTTGCGTATGCCAGTCGACAACTGAAGCCGCATGAAAGGAATTACCCGACTCATGATTTGGAGTTAGTGCGATTGTTTTTGCTCTGAAGATGTGGAGACATTATCTACTGGGAGTTCGATTCGAGTTGTTTACAGATCATAAGTCGTTGAAGTATCTTTTCTCCCAAAAGGATTTGAATCTTCGGCAGCAACGTTGGCTAGAGTTTTTGGCATCATATGATTTTGGTATAGCTTATACTCCGGGAAAAGGTAACGCAGTGGCAGATGCGTTAAGTCGAAGACATGCAGGATTGGGAGCCATGTTTTCAGAATGGAAGAATCTCGAGTATCTAGTTGGATTTGACTTCAGGCCCAGATGTGGATTGGAACCTGAGATGTTGGCAAACTTATCGATAAGACCTACTCTTGTGGAAAGGATTGGCGAGAGCCAAAAGCGAGACGATAAGCTTGTCAAAATTATCCATGATTTGGAATCTGGATTGGACCCAGAAAAGGATAAAGGATTCGAGGTCGATCGAGAGGGTTGGCTTCGGAAGCAAGGACGACTAGTTTTTCCCGATATCGATGAATTGAGGAATGAAGTTCTGAGGGAAAGTCATCACTCGAAGTTGACAATTCATCCAGGTGGAAATAAGATGTATCGGAATATGAAGAGAACCTATTACTGGGAAGGTATGAAGAAGGATGTTGGAAATTTTATTTCCAAGTGTATGAACTGCCAGTTGGTAAAAGCTGAACAGAAGAAGCCAAGTGGATTGCTTTAGCCATTAGAAGTTCCTACATGGAAGTGAGAGCAGATATCGATGGATTTTATTGATGGACTACCTAGACCAAGAACGGGAAATGAAGGGATTTGGGGTCATCGTAGATCTTATGACTAAGAGCGTAAGATTCATTCCTGTTCGATCGACTAGGACTGCATCAAAGTTGGCTGAGTTGTATGTTAAGTGGATAGTTCGATTCCATGGTATTCCGAAGAGTATAGTGAGCGATCGAGACCCATTGTTCACTAGCGGATTTTGGAAGAGCTTCCAGGAAGTTTTGGGAACCGAGTTGTGTTTGAGTACAACTTATCACCCTCAAACCGATGGTCAGACTGAGAGAGTCAACCGAGTTTTGGAAGATCTCCTCAGAGCTTGTGTTTTGGATTTCGGAGGATCATGGGAAGATCACCTTCATTTGGTGGAATTTGCATACAGCAACAGTTACCAGTCAAGCATTGGTATGGCACCGTATGAGGCATTGTATGGAAGACCGTGTAACTCTCCGACATGTTGGTTAGAGATAGGAGAAAAGCTGATGCTTGGGCCAGAGATGATTCGACAGACTTCGGATTGTATAGAGATCATTCGGCAACAAATGAAAGCAGCCCAAGATCGTCAGAAAAATTATGCAGATAAGCGTCGAAAGGATTTGGAATTCGACGTAGGTGATATGGTTTTTGTGAAGATTTCTCCACTAAAGAATGTTATCCGATTCGGGAAGAAAGGAAAATTGGCTCCGAGATTTGTTGGACCATTCCCGATCATCGAGCGAATTGGAAAGCTCGCCTACAGATTGGAATTACCGGAGAAGATGTCGGGTGTGCACAATGTTTTTCATGTATCGTATCTACGGAAGTATGTGCACGACTCGAATACAGTGGTTTCTGCTGATAGCTGTGAAGACTTCGAAGTTGATCCAGTCGGTAAGAGACCTCGTAAGCCGCTTCGTGTAGTGGAAACCGACACGAAACAGCTTAGGAGGAGGATAGTTAAGTTGCTCAAGATACAATGGAGTGACGATGATAACGACTGTACGTGGGAAGTGGAAGGGAGGATGAAAGCAGCTCATCCTGAACTCTTCAAGGTATGGCCCTAAGGTGTCGTGTCATCTCACGATATTGTAACTTGTGCTGGTTTTAGAATTCTGCATGCTAAGCTAGAATTGGATGCATGGTTTGTTGATTGCTATGGATGGTAGGCGTGCAGAATAGTCTTTGATTGCTTTGTTTGTTTGGAATTTCGGGGGCGAAATTCCTAAGGGGGAGAGAATGTAACGACCCGTATTTTTACGGATCGACAAATTCGTCAAAATCTGGAATTCTTAGCGTTGTTAAGTCATTTCAAATTTTAGGCAAAATTTTGTTCAAGTCCTAGGTCGTAAACGACCTAAGTGATAAGTCGTGACCGACTTAAGTGGTTTAGGCGACCTAAGGAAGTGTAGTTGGCGACCTAAGTATTCTGGGGTTAGGTCGTAGGGAAGATAGGTCGTGTGATAACTTAGGTCGTGGGGTAGAGTTAGGTCGGCAACGACCTAAGAAAACTAGGCGAGTTAGCAACCTAAGGAGAATAGGTCGGCAGCGACATAAGGAGCTAAGTGGGTTAACAACCTAGGGAGTTTAAGGTAGTTCAAACGACCTAAGGTGTTGTCGTAGTTAGGTCGTGAGCGACCTATCAGTTATGTTGTGAGCGACCTAAGTGTGGGTGTTGGATAGTTAAGTCATCTAGACGACTTAGTAGTTAGGTCGCATCCTAGTTGATTCGCGACTTATGATAGGTCGCGTGGAAGCTTAAGGGATTAGGTCGTAGCCTACTTGTTAAGTCCTAGGTCTCTGGGTTTTGGCTTAGTGTTAGGTCGCAAGGTTTTATAAGTCGTAGATCGTATCCCAGTTGACTCGTTAAGGCGGTATTATTGCTGAGTCGAGTGTGCCAAGTCGTTAGGTCGTATAGGCACACATGAGCTTAGGTCGTAGGTTGCTGGGTACGTTAAGTCGTAGACGACTTAGGAGTTGAGTCATAACCCGGTTAAGTCTTATCTTGATAGGTCGTAACCCTGATAGATCGGCAAAGTTGCTAAGTTGTTTAGGTCGTATGGGGGTTAAGTCGTAACCTAGTTATCTGTTAAGTCGGAGGCCCTGCTAAGTTATAAGTCGTAGACTAGTGGGTTTTGATAAGTCGTAGGTTGGTATAGCAGTTAAGTCGTAGGTCGTCTGGGGTGTTAAGTCGGAGAGGGAGTTAAGTTGGAGACGACTTATAGAGGCAGACGACCTAAGATTTCAGCTATAAATACTCGTCCATTTCTCACTTTTTAGGATCCGGATTTCGAAGCGACGAAGTGCTGCCATTTTGAGAGCTCGACTTCTACACTTCTTCACTTCTTTTCTCTACTCTAATCTAGTGATTCCATCCATCCAAGTTGAAGATCAAATTGAAGATTCAAGAGCTTAGATTGAAGATCTACACCCATTGAAGTGAGATTTCATCGTTTGAAGCGGATTTGTGATAGATCAAGTTAGACCCTTCGCTGTCCAGATCTGAAGTAGGTTTCTTTTGAGGTTGTTTAGGTGATTTGGTGAGTGGTGATTATCTCTCACACGGATCCTAATGAGTATATCGGATCGTTGGCTTGATTTGGTGTTAAAATAGCGGTTTCCATGTATTTTCCTAATCACATGTGTAGATCCGTATAGATTCATTGTTCATGATGATTTGACATCCATCTTACTACATGTTAACCTATGCAAGTTCATTCATCAAGATTATAGAGATATTGTTCATGTTTTCATGCTTATTAGACTTTCAACTCTTTAATTACGAAATTGCCATTATTGTGATAATTGTCTACTTAGATCATATTTAAATGCTTGATTGTTTGGATTAATGTTTGATTTGATTGATAACTATGAATTAGATGATTGATGATTTGATTTAGACCGAAGATGATTCAAAAGCTAAGAGAAAGGCTCTTGAATTGGGAAACCTGCTTGTGGCATATGTAGCGGATGGTGAAGCTCTTATGTATAGATTTGATGATGATGTTGAGATGAGACTTTGCGAGGATGTGATGAAGCGAAGCATGATATGAGATAGTCTTGGTCTAATCCAGACGGGATCATTCCAAGCATTTTGATAACTCGGTGATATGGTTCGAGTTGAGGATAATGGTTTGCTCGAGAGGCGCTTGAGCTAGTATGGAAATAGTCGTCGAGGAGGATGACTAGAAGGCTGAGGTCTTATCATTGTTGAAGGTTCTAGCATGCTCAAAGCAAGAGTACGTTGGGCAGATTCGATAGTCCCTGAAGGCTAATGACTGATAGTCAAGTACTCTGGGCAGATTCGATAGTCCTAGGCACGGGTCACGATGACGTGCGGGAGTTATGTCTAGAACCGGGGTTTCCATTAGCCCTTGACGGACGGCTGAAAGAATGTGCCGGTCATTCAATTAATGGTGATATCGAAGCAATGATAACAGTGATAGCTAGAGTCATGGATGTTTGGTTGTATCGTCATTCGGTCTCAAGAGCAGTGTTTTCGGGGTGCTTATCTGATCTTGGTTTAGGCCTTGGGGGTTTGTGCTTGGAAAACATCGCCCTTGACTCGAGTGATAATTTCTTTACTTTACATTGTATGCTCTGCTATGTTTGCTTCTGCTTAGTGTGTGTCTAGGGGCTATCACTGTAGAAAGAGGTTGGAGTGGGAAGGTTGTATTCCTATTCCTTTTCCTTTATGCTCTTTTGGTATGTTGTTAGTTAATTTACTGCTCACTAAGACTGTTGTCTGACTCAAGGCTTTATGTTTTAACTCTTATTGCCTTGGGCTGTTCGTCCATTTTGGGACGGGTAGACTAGGTAGCAGGTGACAGGTGCTGCTCTTGCTTTCCACGATGCTGATGACGAAGACGAGCTGGAGTATTGCATATTACTTCTTACTATATGTACTAGATGTTCCGCTGCTTTGTATTCTCTAAGTGATATGTAGTGAGGCTTGTTGTATTGACTATTCAGATGTTTGTATTCAACTATTATGAAGTTTTATTGATGAGATTCTATTCTGTGAAGCTTCACTATATATATGTTCTATTGTATTTTGTCCATGCGCTGTGAGTAATACGATAGATTCTGTTGTTTTAATTTACCTTGACAATCGTCCATGGCTGCCTGACACACTTTACAGCGCACTTTCTCTAGGTTCAGTGCAGGGGTTATGGGCGGTCGTCACAGATAAAGATTGAAGAATCTATGAAGGATGCCATGCAAATGTTGACTGAACTTCAAGTTGTGCAAATAAGGATGGCAAAAGAACAAGAAAAGCAAGAAAAAATTCTTCGGAATTTGCAAAAATTTCTAATGGATAATCATGCAAATCCTATTGTGATTGAAGAAGATTCTCCTAACATTCAAGTTCATAATCCCTTAGAGTACAGCGAAGAGGAGGAAGAAGAAGAGGAAGAAGCACCTATGGAAGAAGACGACAACGTGGTCTGCGTAGGCGAAGTCTGTTTTGACAAAGATGGGAATTTGGTTGAACAACGTGGAAACTTTTGTTTTCATTATCCAAATTGTTCGATTCACAAATCTCCAATTGTCAAAAACTCTCGTTAGTAGTGTTATTCTATAATTTATATACTTGAATATATTTGTATGTTTATGTTCCATATATATATGTAAATATAACATCGTATATAATATTTTTTTTTGTTTTTGTTTCGCTTATTATACTTCCTTATTAGTATTTAGTTTGGATAGTATTAGATTAAGGGGGAGCTATATAAGTTTAGAATTAGTTTTTGTTGATGACAAAGGGGGAGAAGTATAAAATAGAGTAGTTAGGCTTAGATTAAGGGGGAGTTATAGTGAAGGTGAAGTATATTTTATAAACATAGGTTGTCATCATCAAAAAGGGGGAGATTGTTAGTCCTTGAGATGATGGTTTTGATGACAACAACCTTAGGACTTGTTATAAAATATAAATACTAACGTTATGGTTTAGATATATATATGTATATGCAGGATATAAACATGCAGGTACCAAGAATGAAGACTGTACAGTATAGAGATACAAGACTGATGAATTTAAAGATCGAAGATATCAAGATTGAAGACTCATGAGTATCAAGAAATCAAGTTATCAAGAGTTCAAGATTTCAAATAGTACAAGATAATGTAGTTAGTCTAGAATTATGTAAAAACTTCTTGAAAGCACTTACATCTTTATTCGAAATTTATTCATGGAATGGAATCCACTTCGAGCCTGTTAAAGGGATGGAACCCACGACAATATCTAGTGGAACATATAGTGGTCCTATTTTGATATCCACTAATTTTATAAAAATGTTTTTCAAAAATATATCTCTTGTTTTTAAAAATGTTTTCAAAACTTTCTTTTCAAAAAGTCATCTCTCTTGTTTGAAATATTTTAGCCTCAAAACTATTTTTATCATTTTTAATATTTTAATTTCAAAATTGTCCTTGTTTTTAAACCATCTCTTGTTTTAAATATTTAGCTTTAAAATATTTATATACTCAGATTTTAAATCACTTTATAGATTAAGATTATATATATTAAAAATTATTTTCTAAACTCTTTTATATTTTAAACTATATTCAAATATATTTACAAAGTTTAGAAATTATTTTGACAATTTATAGAAACCAATTTTAATAAGAAAATCAAAACATCAATTTTGCCTTATGCATGTCGACATACCTGAACCCCCCATGTCGACATGGTGTCCGTTATTTTCAAATTTCAATTTTCAAAAGAAGTGTCTATTCGTCGTATCCTTTCACGAATAGATATGGCTGTTGCTCTACTATAAATACCAATAAGTTCTAAACGAATTTTTACCAGATTTCATTTTATTTTCTCTCCTCTTCATCTTCCACATTTATTCTAAGGAATCCTAAACTATACTCTGCCAAAATACCATGTGAATCAAACTTGATTATCTCTTGTTTGATTCTCTACCACTCTCTCCATAAGATCTCAGTGCTATTCAGAGTTATAGAATCTTTTGTAAATCAATTTGTTGAGTAAAAGGTGCGGTTGAGCCTTGAAATCAATTGGGTGTGATTGTAGCCCCAGAAATGAATTAGGTGATCTTGTAGCCTGGTTAAATCAAGAGAGTTGCCCTGAACTCGAATACAGGAGGGTGTATCTCGTAGCCTTGAAACCGAGGGTGTAATCTGGGAGATTATTTTGAAAAGAAATCCGTACGATTGTACGGGACTAGATGTAGGGTAACACCGAACCAGTATAAAATCCTGGTGTGTTCTTTCCTTTACTGCTTTTATTTAGTATTTGCATCTGTGTCTGATTCTGTGATTATATATGTGTTTGTGAATTACATTTGTTGGTGTTTAAATTGAACAAAATTCAAAAAGATTTAAAAATACATAAAACTCTATTCACCCCCCTCTAGTGTTATTCCAGCCTTAAGATCCGTAATCCGCATTTCTCACAGTAAGATGGGTTGCTATTGGAGGCCTAATTGAAGAAGTGGGAGGAGGCAATTTTTTTTAAATCAATGAAGACTTGGTTAGAAAAGATTTGAGAAAATATCTTACCCAAAGTTCTCTCCTACCAAGTCAAACTTGGACTTACTCTATCTCTATGGCCGACCATCTATTAGTTCTTTAATGGACCAATAAACACTTCAAACCCAATAACAATTAATATTATTTAAACCAGATTTAAACGCAACTATATATCGTATATCGATACTTATAAATATAACTATTATATATATGCACACAATTAATTACTAATTGCACCCTGAACATTTACAAAGACAACACCATTTTACTAAACTTAGGCCATATAATAAATATAATAATAATTAATATTTTATAAATATAATTAATTTAATTAATTTACAACTGCTATAAATCAATTAAATCAAGTGGTGTTTTGAAGATTGAATATATTCGATTATGCGACTTACATGTGTGAATTTAGCCAATGATTAATATTTAAACAATTTAGTACAGATGTTCACAGGTCACCTTAGTTAGTGGTGTGGTAATTTGACTTAATTCGTCGCTTATCAATCTTATCGATAAAATCAAATTTTACAAATTCAAGTGGTACCTTTTAGTAATGATAATTTACATCAATCCTCTTCATCAATACTATATCACTTTAGGACTTATAAAATTTGTTTTTGGCCAAAATTCCATATCGTCCACATTCAATTCGGTTAGTCCATAAACGAAGGACTTATGAAATTTGTTTCTATAATATCTTTTCCAAAACTAAACAACCCAACACAATCATACTAAAAATCAGACGTATTGTGTCCAATAATCATAACTCTTTACCTCGACATAATAACACCACTAACTCCACTTAGTTCAAAAAAATATTCTACAACATTCAAACGACTTAGGTATGGATGTTCGTCAATCAAACATGCATCAAACACCCATTTAGAAATTATTCTTGCAATTTATTGGTAGTTGTAAATAGGATCTTCTAAAGGTAGCACTAACGATCTGATGTGTGCAACATTCGCTTCATCATTAAAACATTCCGATTCTATATACATACATATTGTTGGATCTGGCCTATTTAGCAGCGGATAATTGGGTGAATTATAATTTTTTTCCTTTAGTTTAGATCTTTTTGGGCCTATGAAGTCTATATTAATTTTGGATATAATCTAAAATTAAATTGAATAAAGTCTTATTTTATTTAATTCACTGATTTAATTATATAATAGATCTAATTTTGAATTTAACTTTGAATTTAATTTGAGTATATTAAAATACGCTGATGTGTGTATTGTGCACGTGCAACATATACATATTGTGTATATGATAAATGTCTACGTGTATATGTGTTGGGATTTACATCGCAACATTAGTAAAATAGTTTAAAAAACCAGATCCAGATCTATAAATTTAAAATTATATATATATATATATATGTATGTATGTATAATATACTAAAAATTAAAACAAAAACATATTTCAAATAACATATGATAGACAAAAATAATTTATTCATTTATTTTTATATTAATTTATTTATTTAATTTTACACTAAAACAATTACCGAATTAAATATAATGTATATAAAATAAAATGCATTTTATCCATTTTTGTTTTTAAATCAGTATGTAACAAAATAACACATAAATCAGTACATAATCATGTTTTAATTTTTTATTATTATTGTCGAATATAATTTGATGCATAAAATAAATGTATATATGTATACATTTTGCATTTAAAATAAATTCAAATTAATTAAAATTGGTTTTAATGTTTCGAAAATGAAGATGGAATATAGACGGTGAAATTCGCACGCGCGCGCGCGCACACACACACACACATATATATATATATATATATATATATATATATAATTGTATAATGGTATATTGATAAAGTGGACGACATATGCATATAAATTCGTTCAAGCATTATTATAGATCTATATTAAACATGATAAAATATAAACCATAAACAAGAGAATATTACCTAATTAGATATCGCCTTTGAATGCACTTTGATTGACAGAATAACTCCTAGATTCCTCTGGAATCACCATTCAAATGCTGCAAAGATTTAAAGTACCACGTCTTATACTTGATTTGATCAAGATTGGTTTAAATTTTAGGCCTTAGGGTTTAAATGGGCATGGAAATGGTGGAGGTAAGAACATGTGAGATAGAAGAGAGAGAGATAACTCAAATAGTAAGGGGTTAAGATGGCTTTTATAGAAAGAGAGCTAAGGAGAACTATTCTCTTTAATTTTCTAATCCACTTTTTACCAAGTTCTAGATCCAATATTAAAATCTTGAACCCCTCTTCAGTCCACTTTAGGCCCGTTGTGACTAGGGCTTCTTGGGCCCTAGTCACTTCAACCCCGTTTAGTAATTATTACAATTAAATCAAATTTAAATGTGTATCGATATCATACATCGATTTGTATATCAATAAATTTTATATATGCACCCACTTAATTACTAATGACATCCAAAAAATTACTAGTGGCATCAACAAATCAAATAAATTAATAATATTTCATAAATATTAATTAATTTAATTAATCTATACTATACTATGAATACCGAGTTTGATATTAAGAGCACATAAGCCCCCTTTACATTTTGCAAACTGAACCGTCTCCAGCTTTTTTTCCCTTTCCACTATTCGTAATTTTCTCCTTCCCTTTTTGTCCCTCTCAAACTTCTGTTCTCCCCACCGCTAATCTCCTTTTCCCCCTTTCCTCTGCTTGGGATAAATCGATTCCCCTTTCGCTTATTCCCTCTTCCCCCTTTTCCTCAATTCGAAATCGGTAGGTTCCCATCGATTTCTGCTGTCGTCGTTCCTTTACCATATGTATCTGCCACACATCATCCACTGTTGTACAAACCCTAGCATCACCGTCCTGCTCGTTGAGGCATCTCCATCGGTTTTCTCTTTTGCCATTCCTTTATTGCCTCTGTTTTCCGGAAGCTTCGATTGTACGGTCGATCAGCTACGCTTGGTTGGTTAGCAAGTAAAGGTGTTGATGAGCTATGGGTTCTGTTCGCCTAATTCTGTATTATATTGGAGGTAAAAAAACCTAATTTTTTATTATGTTGCCGTTGCTTTAATGTTTGAGCTTCCATGGTATTTGCTTTTTTTTCCCCGTTCATTTTCTACTCTGATGCCGCAACTATGCTATTTTTGGTATTCAGTTATAGTCTGAATAAATCAAATAGATCCCGTCCTTTTTCTTACTATTTTACTTCCATATCCATGAATAAGTTGCTCTGTGTTTTTGTTATTCTTTAAACTAGCAAAAAGGGATTCCACTTCTTGATAGACTTACATGAAGCAGTGAGGTCGCTTTAGACAGAACAATTCATTTTATATGCAATCAAGTTTTAAGGACTGTTGGTATAGTTGATGGGAAAATATATTCGTTAATGTATACATTGGTATGTTCTTTCTTGCCTTTATTGTTGACACTGTAGATCTTAGCTTTCTAGATTGATTGCAATAGAAGTTTCGTAGTTCTTGATTCCAAATTTTAAATTATGTTACATCTTATAAAGGTATGATAACAGAAATATGCTATAAGGAAAACTCAACATTGTTGACAATAGATAAGAAAACACAGTTATACTCAGTTAGGAAAACTAGAGTTATGCAATATTTCATCTTAGCCATTCCAGTTACTCCAATACTAAGTAGCTCAAAATTATTATGGAAACATTTCATATTATGTTAAATAATTATATGGAAACATTTCATATTATGCTCAGTAAATGATCTCCAGAGGTCAGTTTTGCATTCTTAAGCCTATAGATTCAATCCTATAAATTTTGATGTGTATGTTTGGACTTTTTTGTACTTCAGAGTAATTTCATCAGAAAACATGAAGTAAAAGGTGAAAGAAGAGTTGGAGGCCTATCAAAACGGAATTAAGAAAGGTAAGTACATGAGTTTAGATATTTAATCATTGTTTATTTGATTTTAATTTCTTTATTTATAGATTTATTTAAATCTATTTTGTAAGGTTATTTGTTTATTTATTTTTAATTTACTTTGAAATTGACAAAATACCGAATTATATTGTGATTTAAATTTCACAAACTTAAAAGCAAAATATTTATATCGTTATTTGGATTTAGTTTTGATACAATTAGCATGCTTAAATCCCATTTAGTTTTGATATCCACTTTAGTTTTTTTACTTTTAATTGAAAACAATAACCATACAAATTTAAATTGGAAGTTTATCTTTCCTATTTATTGTCAGATCCATTTTATTTGATGTAAATAAATATTGATTCTGTGAAAATAATATCTGTAACAACCCGCATATTTTATGATCCGTATATTTAAATATTTAATTTAAATATAGCATTGTTAGTCGGATTTTAGTCCGAAAAAGTCACTATTCGTAGAAGAACAGTCGAATTAGTGAAAAGTCTATGTGGATCGTGCTATTTGGAAGTGCCTATTTGAAAACACATTCAAACAGAAATTCAAACGTCTGAAATGAAGCATTCAGACGTCTGAAATTGTTCGAGTCAATCCAGAAAGGAAATAGGCTAAAATTGACATTTTCAGACGTTTGAAATAAACGATTCAGACGTCTGAATATTGTTCTAGACAACTTCTGTTTTTCTAGATTCAGACGTCTGAATCGTACATTTCAGACGTCTGAATGAAGTTTGGAAACTCATATTTTTCCAGATTCAGACGTCTGGTTTGGAGATTTCAGACATCTGAATGAAGATTGAAATTGAGATTCAACAATTTGGACTCGAGACCACTTCCATTGAGTTCAAAATGGTGTTTGCGACCTTTTTGAGTATAAACATCGATATGTTTGGAGTTGAGTAGAATTTTGATATTTTCACTTAGGGCTTTGGGCTTGGGTTTGGGTTTCAGCCCACTAACCCAACTCATCTTATATCCTAACTCCACCCCCTCACCTCTTCATTCATTCTATTATTTTCCTAACACTTCAAGCTTTAGTAAAAATGGGGGAAGAGATTGGAAACTAAAATCCTAAGCCCCAGTTTCTTTGCAAATTCAAGTTCTAGCTCCAAAATCAAAGAGAAGCTTAGGTAAGCATCCTCTTCTTCTTCTCCATCTCAATATCTCTCCAATTTCAGAAATTTCCTCTGACCTAACTTAGGAAATATTCGTTGTAATCTTAGATTGGAGTTTCTAGAGTTGAAGTTGAAGTGTGGTTGATCTTTCTTTTGATTTCAAAGCTTCTCATTTGTGTTTGGGTTGAAAAGGTGAGTTTTTTAACTCACATCTACGTCTATATCTTTGATAGTGTTAGGTATTAATTCCTAACATCCATTTCTTGTCTATTTGCTTTTGAATTGAATTGGTTTGATGAATATTCCAATTTTGGTGTTTTGAAATCAAAATCTATGAAAATCCTTATATGACGTTTGGACATGTTGGTCGGAGAGTATTGGTGAGTCTTTAGGGTTGGGTAGTCGTTTGGCGTCAACCCCTAGCAATTTTCACTTTAAAATACAAAGGTTTCTATACTAGTAGTAAATATTCAAACTCTTTTACAAAGATGATTTCAACTCTATTTTTTTAATACAAAGCTCGTTTATAAAACCCTTTTCTAATCTATTAGTATACACAAACCTTTACCTCATTCGTATGAGAAAATCTAATTAAACGGCTTAGCAAAACAAGTGGTATGAAACGCTTGCGTTTACTTCGTCGGTTAATTTTTGGACTTGTTCGATTGAAATTCTTGTGACAATTTTCGAGTGGGAATCTACAATTTGTTCGTAAATATTTGAGTTAAGCTAGTGGTTATGGGACATGAAGCTAAACTCTTATATTTACAAGTTTAGTGTAATTTACACTTATTTTCGAGTGGAAGTCTACAATCTGTTCGTAAATATTTGAGTTAAGCTAGTGGTTATGGGACATGACGCTAAACTCTTATATTTATTAGTGTAATTTACACTTGTCGATCATTGATGATCATTTTGTGATTTGGACTAGCGATGTGCGATGTCTCTTTGTTTGTGTGGGGACTTATAACCCCGTTTGTGGAACTTCGGTTCAATTTGGTGGGGTAGCGACCCATGGTCTTCGGACCGTTCGTGGAGCAATCGGCTCAATGAGTCTGTGCATGAGTCGTATCTTTTAGGGTGCGTTGATGTTCGGCTCATTTATCCGCGTGGGGAACTGTACCACGACTGAATCTGTGCATGAGGCGTATCTTTTAGGGTGCGTCGATGTTCGGTTCATTTATTGGGTTAGCGACCCATGGAATAGCGTTCCTTTTGTGATACACGTGTTGGTGAGTTTTCATGCTTCCGTTTGTGATAGGCCTTCCCTCTTTTGAGATTTCTGGATTTCTGGTTGTGATTTCTATAATTTGTGTTTCACTAATTTTCGTGGATTGGCATTGATATGTTTTGTCAATATTTGTGTTTTGGTGAATTATTTAAAGAATGTGTTTCTTTTTGGTGTTTTGAGATGATTCGAGATATTGTATGATTTTTGATTGTTATTTGATGTATACTTGACACAGTATGGCATTTCTTTGTTATCATACGTTTTTGGTCACATCTCTTATCCTATCTCATTTTATCTGATATTTATAGCTAGACTGATCCGTTTATTATTTTCTTCTTAAATAATACTCGGGTCAGACCGAGGTATTTCAGGTGCTTCTGCTTGACTTCCTATCTGGGATTATCATCTGATTTTTGGCTAACTACTTTAGATCAGTAGTTTTTGTTATTATACATTTGAGATATAGAATCCTTGATGTATAATTTTTCTTTTGTCTAGCACTTGTATCCATTCTTTTGTGATGTAGTGGATCTTGTTTGACCACTACTTTGATGTTCACTTTTATGTGTTATATTCATATCTGATTCCGCCTTTGTGATATGAATATCTGTGACTGATTTGTGTTATGTTTACTTCTATATTTGTTTTCTGAGGTCCACTTAGCCACTGTGTGGTAGCTTTGAGTTTGAATCGGTATGTCAGATTTCCTCTTGAAATGAAATGCATGTTATACTATCTGACATATCAGTACTCGCCCGAAGCAATTACACAGATGGTCGCTCCTCAACTGCCTTATTCTTCGCGCTAGTTGACGGCATTACTCCGTAGTGTCCTTGGCTAGCGTGAGTATAGAGGTGGGGCGTCACAGCTTGGTATCAGAGCCAAACTTCGAAACAATGTAGAATAATCTAGCAAGGATCATTGTCCTAAGTCTTTCTTAGGAATCGTGCTATAGGATTTAATTCGAGTCTTCGTACCGTTCTATCCTATTTCTTTTTATGATGCCTTGTTTTATCAATCAAATTTGTTTGATATTCATTTTGAGAATAACCTTTTTCCTCTTCTTTTTTAAAGAAGAGAAATGGTAAGATCTGGCAGCCCAAGTGCCGGTCAATCCAGTGCCACTTCTCTGGATGGCGTATTCATGTCTGCCCAACAACTTTTGGATCTTGTAAAGAATCAAAGGTTTATCTGTGCTTTGAGTAAGAACCCTGAAAAGGTTTTACCTCTGAAATTAGAAGTGCCTTTCGATCAGCTTGTAGATATCACTCTTCGACTAGAAGAGGCCGATAAAGAAAGTGATGTTGAAGTTGTGGATGCCAAACAAAACTTCAACATCAACAAGAAAAGGCATATTAAGTTCAAAAGTCCTAATCCCAACAAGAAAGGGAGGCAGGCAATTTCGGTAGCAAAGACTCATACCTCTAGTCGTGGACAATGCTACAATTGTGGTTCTATGGACCACTATGGGATTGAGTGTCCAAAACCCTTTTCTTGTCGCTATTGCAAAAGGGTGGGTCATCTTTTATTTTCATGTCCCAAACTTCAAAGTAAGAGAGAGGGAAAGCTGAATGTTGTGCAAGCCCCTAGTAATACTTCTCTTGGTCGAGGTATTTATCATTCTATCCTTGACGATATTTGTTTTGTGATTATCTTATTCGAGTTCTTTTTGATTTGGGTTCATCTCATTATTTTATATCAAAAGAACTTGATGATTCGTTCTCTTTTAATTTTTATGGGCTTGATGACTTCATTGAGAATTGCGAATTCGATTGGTGGATCCGCAACACTCAGTTTACTTTATGAAGATGTCGAGATTATTTTATGTGATTATTCTTTCCGAGCAGATTTACTTAGGCTTCGAAATTGATTTTTTTGAGAAAGGATTGGCTTAATCATTATGAAGCCCACATCCTATGTCCTAAGCAGACTATATATCTTCGATATTCTCAATCTGTTAAGCAGATTTCTTTTGTTCTTAATGATTTTGATTTCCAGATTTGGTGATATCATTTTATCCTTTAAACCTACATGATGTGGAGAATGTTGTTTCTCTCATTCATATAGTTTGTGAATTTTCCGGTATTTTTGAGTTTGTCTTAGGATTACCACCTAAGCAATCTATTGTGTGGTGCTAAGGTCTTTTCAGCTCGACCTTGCCACCGATTTTCATCAGCTACGAGTTGCGGAGGGTAGCATTCCACTTACCGCATTCCGCACTCGTTATGATTTTTGTGAGTGGTTCGTTATGTCATTCGGTTTGACGAACCTTCCAGCTTATTTCATCCATCTTATGAATCGAGTATTCTTCGAATATCTCGATGAGACCATCCTTGTATTTATTGATTATGGATAAAAACAATAATTTAAAATTCGCAAATCTTTTTAATAAGATTTATTTATGAGTATAATTGGATTTTTGTTCTTAAAACGAACAAAGAATATTCGTAAAGTTTTTAAGAGATGTTTTTATCATAAAGAAGATGACTTTGTGTTGTTTTGCCCATTGAGTGCTTTAAGAATTCTGGTCGATGCGCTTGATCAACGTTATCGATAGGAATCTCCTAAACGCTATGATGAGACAGACAGACATAATAAATTGACTTGTAAAAAGTATTTTTTTCTTCTAAAAAGATGATTATATAAAGTTAATTATAATTTTGAATGTTTTAGCTTTTCGGGAAAGAGGATCATTTAAAAGAACTCCTTTCCGATGCTCCTATTCTTGTGATTCCCAAAGGGAACCAAGATTTTATTGTTTATACCGATGCGAGTCATGTTGGTTTGGGTGCCGTTCTCATGCAGCGGGAACGTGTTATTGCTTATGCTTCTAGGCAATTAAAGCCTGCCGAGACTAGATATGCCACTCATGATTTAGAGCTGGCGACTATTGTATTCGCCCTTAGAATTTGGCGTCATTATCTTTTGGGAGAGAAATTTGTTCTCTACACCGATCATAAATCTTTGAAGTATTTATTTTCTCAAAAGAAACTTAATTTGCGTCAACAACGTTGGCTCGAGTTCCTTGCATCTTATGATCTTGATATTCTTTATACTTCCGGAAAAGGAAATCGTGTTGTCGATGCCCTTAGTCGTAAGCAACAAGCGGTTGTTTCCATGATGATATCCGAATGGAATGATCTCGCGATTTATCCACTTATGAGATTCGAGATCGTGAATCCAATTCATGTTCATCTCTTGTTTTATGTAGTCTTGAGGCTCGTCCTTCTCTTTTGGACTATACCTCTTTTGGCTGAACTCTATGTCCTGTTATATTGCATGGAGTTCCTACTTCTATTGTTAGCAATCGTGATCCATTATTTTACTATTGGATTTTTTTTGTAAGGTCTTCAAAAGCTTTGGGAACAAAGCTTAATTTTAGCACCGCTTATCGTCCTCAATCCGATGGACAACCGAGCGTGTGAATCAAACTCTTGAAGATCTTCTTCGTGCATGTGTCCTTGGTTTTGGTGGAAGTAGGGAAGATCATATTCTTGTTTAATTTTCTTCCTATAATAGCTTCCAATCTAGTATTGGTATGGCACCTTTCGAGGCATTCTATGGAAGGCCGTGCCAATTTCCTTCGTGTTGGCTTGAGGCCGGTGAGAAGCTGATTTTAGGTCCAGATTTTATTTGTGTTCAATTGTGTTTCACTTATAAGGGGTGTTGTGCGTTTCAGTCGATCGGAAAAGTTGCACCTCGATATGTTGGTCCCTTTCCCATCACCGAACGTATTTGTTCCGTGGCTTATCGCCTTTTTATTACCGGCTCAATCTTTTGCTATTTATGACATTTTCCACGTCACTTTACTACGAAAATACCTACGGATTCCAATTTTTATTCTTGAGCCCGGTGTTATTGAGGAAATTGAAGTTTCACCAAATTCGACTTATGAGCAACATTCTATTCGTATCATTACTTCGGAGGTTAAACGCCTTCGAAATAAAGATGTTCCTTTTGTGGAAGTTCAATGGTTCTCAAATCCCAAGGATTGCTCTTGGGAATCCTGAGAATTCATCGAGCGATCACATCCGGACTTACTCTTTTGTGCTCTTTATGGTGAACTTCTTATTTCAAATTTTATTTTGTGTTGATATGCTTTTATGGTTGTTACTCTTTATCTTCTTCTTAATTATTGCGAGGACGCAATTTCTTTAAGGAGGGGAGTCTGTAACAACCCGCATATTTTACGATTTGTATATTTAAATATTTAATTTAAATATAGCATCGTTAGTCGGATTTTAGTCCGAAAAAGTCACTATTCGTAGAAGAACAGTCGAATTAGTGAAAAGTCTATGTGGATCGTGCTATTTGAAAGTGCCTATTTGAAAACACATTCAAACAGAAATTCAAACGTCTGAAATGAAGCATTCAGACGTCTGAAATTGTTCGATTCAATCCAGAAAGGAAATAGGCTAAAATTGCCATTTTCAAACGTTTGAAATAAACGATTCAGACGTCTGAATATTGTTCTAGACAACTTCTATTTTTCTAGATTCAGACGTCTGAATCGTACATTTCAGACGTCTGAATGAAGTTTGGAAACTCATATTTTTCCAGATTCAGACGTTTGGTTTGGAGATTTCAGACGTCTGAATGAAGATTGAAATTGAGATTCAACAATTTGGACTCGAGACCACTTCAATTGAGTTCAAAATGGTGTTTGCGACCTTTTTGAGTATAAATATCGATATGTTTGGAGTTGAGTAGAATTTTGATATTTTCACTTAGGGCTTTGGGCTTGGGTTTGGGTTTCAGCCCACTAACCCAACTCATCTTATATCCTAACTCCACCCCCTCACCTCTTCATTCATTCTATTATTTTCCTAACACTTCAAGCTTTAGTAAAAATGGGGGAAGAGATTGGAAACTAAAATCCTAAGCCCTAGTTCCTTTGCAAATTCAAGTTCAAGCTCCAAAATCAAAGAGAAGCTTAGGTAAGCATCCTCTTCTTCTTCTCCATCTCAATCTCTCTCCAATTTCAGAAATTTCCTATGACCTAACTTAGGAATATTCGTTGTAATCTTAGATTGGAGCTTCTAGAGTTGAAGTTGAAGTGTGGTTGATCTTTCTTTTGATTTCAAAGTTTCTCATTTGTGTTTGGGTTGAAAATGTGAGTTTTTGAGCTCACATCTACGTCTATATCTTTGATAGTGTTAGGTATTAATTCCTAACATCTATTTCTTGTCTATTTGCTTTTGAATTGAATTGGTTTGATGAATATTCCAATTTGGTGTTTTGAAATCAAAATCTATGAAAATCCTTATATGACGTTTGAACATGTTGGTCAGAGAGTATTGGTGAGTCTTTAGGGTTGGGTAGTCGTTTGGCGTCAACCCCTAGCAATTGTCACTCATCCGATCGCTTCTGATATGATTTGGCCATCATTGGCCTAGGCAAAATATTGCCCGGAGCTTCAGGTTCAGACGTCTGAATTATTCATTTCAGACGTCTGAATCCGCTTGTCTCGGCCCAATTTGCCTAATTTGTGTGGGTTTCCAATTTTAATCGATTCGTGTTGATCCGATTTGTTGTTATCTTTTATATTGATTTTGATGACTTCTTTTTCGGGATTTTTTTGAGAATATCCATTTTGATGGATTCAGTATCGATTTCTTTGAATTTGATTCACGTCTTCGTATGTGGATTTTGGTGATTGATTGTTTCTACAATCATTTCTATGCTTTGTCACTTTAAAATACAAAGGTTTCTATACTAGTAGTAAATATTCAAACTCTTTTACAAAGATGATTTCAACTCTATTTTTTTAATACAAAGCTCGTTTATAAAACCATTTTCTAATCTATTAGTATACACAAACCTTTACCTTATTCGTATGAGAAAATCTAATTAAACGGCTTAGCAAAACAAGTGGTATGAAACGCTTGCGTTTACTTCGTCGGTTAATTTTTGGACTTGTTCGATTGAAATTCTTGTGACAATTTTCGAGTGGGAATCTACAATTTGTTCGTAAATATTTGAGTTAAGCTAGTGGTTATGGGACATGAAGCTAAACTCTTATATTTACAAGTTTAGTGTAATTTACACTTATTTTCGAGTGGAAGTCTACAATCTGTTCGTAAATATTTGAGTTAAGCTAGTGGTTATGGGACATGAAGCTAAACTCTTATATTTATTAGTGTAATTTACACTTGTCGATCATTGATGATCATTTTGTGATTTGGACTAGCGATGTGCGATGTCTCTTTGTTTGTGTGGGGACTTATAACCCCGTTTGTGGAACTTCGGTTCAATTTGGTGGGGTAGCGACCCATGGTCTTCGGACCGTTCGTGGAGCAATTGGCTCAATGAGTCTGTGCATGAGTCGTATCTTTTAGGGTGCGTTGATGTTCGGCTCATTTATCCGCATGGGGAACTGTACCACGACCGAATCTGTGCATGAGGCGTATCTTTTAGGGTGCGTCGATGTTCGGTTCATTTATTGGGTTAGCGACCCATGGAATAGCGTTCCATTTGTGATACACGGGTTGGTGAGTTTTCATGCTCCCGTTTGTGATAGGCCTTCCCTCTTTTGAGATTTGTGGATTTCTGGTTGTGATTTCTAGAATTTGTGTTTCATCAATTTTCGTGGATTGGCATTGATATGTTTTGTCAATATTTGTGTTTTTGTGAATTATTTAAAGAATGTGTTTCTTTTTGGTGTTTTGAGATGATTCGAGATATTGTATGATTTTTGATTGTTATTTGATGTATACTTGACACAGTATGGCATTTCTTTGTTATCATACGTTTTTGGTCACATCTCTTATCCTATCTCATTTTATCTGATATTTATAGCTAGACTGATCCGTTTATTATTTTCTTCTTAAATAATACTCGGGTCAGACCGAGGTATTTCAGGTGCTTCTGCTTGACTTCCTATCTGGGATTATCATCTGATTTTTGGCTAACTACTTTAGATCAGTAGTTTTTGTTATTATACATTTGAGATATAGAATCCTTGATGTATAATTGTTCTTTTGTCTAGCACTTGTATCCATTCTTTTGTGATGTAGTGGATCTTGTTTGACCACTACTTTGATGTACACTTTTATGTGTTATATTCATATCTGATTTCGCCTTTGTGATATGAATATCTGTGACTGATTTGTGTTATGTTTACTTCTATATTTGTTTTCCAAGGTCCACTTAGCCACTGTGTGGTAGCTTTGAGTTTGAATCGGTATGTCGGATTTCCTCTTGAAATGAAATGCATGTTATACTATCTGACATATCGGTACTCGCCCCAAGCAATTACAAAGATGGTCGCTCCTCAACGGCCTTATTCTTCGCACTAGTTGACGGCATTACTCCGTAGTATCCTTGGCTAGCGTGAGTATAGAGGTGGGGCGTCACAGCTTCCATTTAATGTATATTTGACCTAAAAAAATATATCGGGTTGGTAAGCTATAGCGTGACAATAATATTTCTTCATTTTCTTTAGTTTTTCATTATATAAATTAGAGTTATAATTTGTACTTTAGTTGTTTTTTATATTGAATCCAATTGGTCTATCAGGTTTAAACTAGAGTTTACAAAATCAAAAGTGTTCTATCTATTTTAATTTAATTTTTCTGTTTTTTCTCACTCCCTGATTATTTAATATCCACTTTAGTTTTTTTTTAACTTTTAATTGGAAACTAGAACCATACAAATTTAAATTGGAAGTTTATCTTTCCTATTTATTGTCAGATCCATTTTATTTGATGTAAATAAATATTGATTCTGTGATATCCAATTCCTTAGAACTTGCTTGAATTTTATGTACCGGAAGGTTATGTTAACATTGCTTACTTTGCATGGATGGTGCTTGAATCTGAACTTAATTTCTATTTTATTACAAATTTGATTATGCCTCATCAGCGTCTTTTATACAAAAAATCAAGAAATTTATGAGGAAACTGAGTTATTTGTCAAAGATCTTTCTAATTATTGCTGAGATTAGTTTCAGTTTACGTTTTAACACATTGGTCTCCCTTTTTTCACTCTTCTATTTCATCTCTTCTGACTAATTTTCGCATTTTCCATTGAAAAATATGACATAACTACATACACAAACATACAAACAGGAATAGATGTAATGAACAAATTTATAGGATGTAGAAAAAAAAAGAAATTGAACTGTCCATCTACTAGATTATGCATCTACCCTTACATTGAAAGCTAAAATCACCAACATCATCATCTCTGCTAACAACATTGACCTTAATTAGTCGATATGATTAGACATTTGGTAGACAAGTGAACTTTGATTGTACAATGATGCACATCGTCAAGTATAATCTCATTTTTAGCTTTTAAACAATGTCATCCACTCCGATGTTGAATAGTACTTAACCTATTCGTCTTTATCTGTTACTAGCATTTAGGTGTAAGGTATAATCATGCAACGATACACACAAAGAGAGAGATACACTCGGTTTGATGGTCGAGAGTTATGAGAAAAAAATAATATGGCTTTGAATCTTATTTTGTAATATTGGTAAGTTCAGTAGGCAAAAACATTGTTTTAATCTAGAGAATATCAGAAATCGAGTTGAATGATTATATATTAGTTTTATAAAATTTCAAAAGCTCTTAGCTGGAATAATTTTACATTTCTT
Organism: Allium fistulosum; assembly: GCA_030737815.1. NCBI lineage: Eukaryota > Viridiplantae > Streptophyta > Magnoliopsida > Asparagales > Amaryllidaceae > Allium > Allium fistulosum. Next base: position 265,141,227 of record CM060903.1, read on the forward strand.
ACCAAAAAAGCAATAAACAATTAATGCACACCGACTACTATGTTTTCATTTGTAATAACACAACCGAATGCTAGATTTTACTCGAGAGATATACACCGTATATATGCATTGTTCCTAAGAAATAAAGTTTAAATAAATAAACAAAATCAAATGTTAACATACTTCAAAGATCATAATATATACCTGTATGCATGCACAATTTCAGCTTATTATTAATAATTATTTCATCCATTCTATTTTATATTAATTTTTCTCGAAAAACATTTCGTTGGTCTGCCCACATAATAAGAAAGAAAATTTTAGAAAAATAACAAATTGAATTTTTTTACTACATACGTAGCCAAAGACTATCGTCTAATTATAGAATGTAATATATTTTGACTAGCCTCTTTCTCCGCAGTTATTGGGAAAAATTAGCAAAATTTACTCCTTCCACAGTTAATGAAGATCATCTAAGTTCGAGATACTCGGTATTATTAATATATACATCTCTTTCTCTCTAAATATAATTATTAATATATAGATCTATTTCTCTCTAAATATAATGATATACACATGCTAAGAATTATTACTATATTTACCTAACTACATGCTTCACAAATCCTATTTTACAATTTGAAAGTGAGGTGAATAATTGAAAATTTTCTTCCTTCCCACATGGACGGGTAAGAAAAAACTAGGTACATATATACCTAAACAAACACTATTTTATGAATTTGAAATGCCATAGACTTACCCTTTTTCACTCTATGATTACAACATGCTTGCCTAAAAATTTTCCTAAACAAACCTACACGTTTACCAAGGTTAACTCTATACATATAGTTAAAGACTATTATCTAAATTTGGATTGCAATGTATTTATATTAGCTTCTTTCTCTATAATTATTTGAAAAAAATAAAATAAAAAATATTGCATTTCCAGAAAGTATCATTTTAATATACGACGTGATCATTTGTACTTATCCCATTCTCTTTGATTGTTACTGATAAAAGCATGTCTTACTCTCTGAATATTAATGATATATAGCTCAGAGTTATTAATATATTTGTTTAACTACATGCTTCACAAATTTTAAGTTATAGTTTGAAACTAAGGCGAATAATGGAAAATATCATTCTTCCTGCATAAGAAAAAAAATCCATGTACATACCAAAACACTATTTTGTAAAAAATGTGGATACACTTTCCTTTTATAGTCTCAATATTATTACAATATGCTTGCTCAAAAATAAAACTATATCAAGAAAAAGGAATAGCATGATACAAGTTTCTCGCTAAATGGGGGAGATGAAACTGGGAAAGATACTTTTAGACTTTATATGACCATACGATAAAAAAATCAACTTTTTTTTGGAATTTAAGTAGTGATTTTTATAAGGGCCCTTATCACACTTCATAAATTAAATATATAGTTCATACAAAAATGCTTGGTGGTTAAATACAAAACCCAATCGTATACTATAAATTTTCTATCAGTAGTTGCGATAATTTCTTTCACTCCACAAAATTATCTTCCCCATAATAGCTTGAACACAAGTCTAGATAATCCCCTCGGCCTTTCTACATTTTGTTGAAAAAATCGATCGTTCCTCTGCCTCCATAATTCAACTAAGACTACCTTCGGTATTGCCTGCATATATAGAAAAATGTGACGACCCAAAATTCTGTGCCCTTTGTGCCGACAATAAACCACACATGTCAGACCCAAATTGCACGGAATTGTGGATTATCAGGGGTAATAAAGAAATATAGATAGAGTAGAATCTCACATGAATGGAATACCATATAATATTGAATAAATATCTTTACAGCGGAAAACTTTTCAAATACATATATCAGAGTCTAACCTAAATTCAGCTTGGACATCTATAAACATCTGTCCTTACAATTGCTAACACACATCAAACAAAACGAACGGAAGCAGATAATAGAATACCTCCATACATAGATGAATATTCCAGCTCTCCTCTGGAAACTCCAACCGTCTTCGACTAAACCTGAAACTACTCGGTTCTGACCCGAGTATTGAAAATACCCGGATCAGGCTTGATAAACCAGCGTGAGAAAAACTCAATAATAAATGACAGTGTCATATATCGGCCTTAGAATAAAATCCTTTGAAAAGAAAGAGTATCTCATAAGACCACGCCCACACATAAACACGGATGGGTTTTTACCTTATGATAACTAAAACACTTTTATATATCAAAACATTTGATAGTATTTCTAATGACATCTCTTTGAAAACATTTGCAAATAAACTTATTAATCTTAGCCGAAATGGTTACCCATATAGCATTTCGGGGATATTCATTACACCAATACAAACAAAACCGCAGGTTCTTATTGGAGAATGGATTTCCATAAAATGACCAGGTGAAGGGACTACCTTCCGGCAGTACATCTCTAGAGGAATGTACCGAGGACCATCACAAAGGATCCTCTACCAACACAAGACCGGCCTATCTCTGTAACTAGATAGTACCAAATATATCATCCCCCGGTCGTTACCGACCTTTAACCGAGCGCTCGTTTTCCATACACCACATTAATTTACATCCTGAACGTCATAGCGGGAAGAAATATATCTAGAAGGGGATGATCATACCCTAATTGGGAATGACCCACTTAGCCTTACCGCATCTAACCCTGTTTCGGTCATTTCTGGTTGATTTGGCTTGAGGCAACGATTACCTTTTCACATAGCACAGATCACATCTCTGAATGCCACATTGCCATTTCTGTTGACTACTAATTGCCTTCCACAAAAATACAACCCTTGAGCTCGTACATCTCAAGGAGGGTGTTAAGCTAAGAGAAGTTTCCTTCTCCGCCACCACAGATGTATGTTTGTAAAAACCAATGTACGTAATCTCAGAAAATGCACTGTCAGACATTCATCCATACAAGTTTGTTCTGGGACTGAACGAAACCAAAGGTACTCTCCTACCACATCCTGTCGGGAATTAACCCTAGGATTAGTAGTGAGAAGTCCTTGCAACCCAAAGAATTTCAGAAATGAAAGCACCACTGCTACTTAGTATTTGGGAGCTAACCAGAATTATCAACAAGCAGTCCTTTCATCCCGAAAATCCCTGGTCTTCATTCTCTCTATCAGGTCTTCATTTTTCGAACATGTAAATTGGTTCGAAGTGGTTTTCGGATAGGAATCACCCAAATCCAACCCCGGTTCCTTCGAAATCCAATCACCGATATAAAGTTAATATGAGTATACAGGATTTATTAAGTCTCTTTTCACTTTAATTCTTTTTGGATGATTACAAAATCTCTTTGTTTTGTCTTAGGGTAATTCTAAGTTAATTCATTCTTTTGCTTTGGAAAATATTTCAAATTTCCTTACTTATCATCGATCCAAATTCCTTAACTTTTAAATGGGTCAAAAACAATGTTATTTAAGACATCATTTACTGTAAACTCTAAAATCAATCTTAGAAAACATTATTGAGAAAATAGGATCATGGAAATCATTCTAATTTTAATCAATATCAATTTATGTATTCAACAAGTGCTATGGGCGGAATAACGGTGAAATCACCTTTTAAATTCCACGAATAGGACGAGTTTCCTCTTTAGATTTTAACACCAAATATAAGAAGATTATCTCTATGCAATCCAAGTTGTAGTTTATTCATTTTGGAGATTGCTTAAATTTTGGATAATACTAATCTTCTTTAATATAGTCTATTTAGAGCATCCGGGCTTTCCTTTCGATCTGTTCCACCCCTCGCCTAAGAAGAGAAAACGGAGACCAGGTAAGTTTAGGGCACTGGTTGCTCCATCCCTAACCTTAGTTAAACACCTTGTTTATCTTCCCAGATCTCACAAGCGGGACAAATGTACTAGTCGTTTCTACATACTCAGTTATCAACTTTATTTTGGAATTGATTATAAAAATTCCAAATTATCTTTTAAACACATAATTTTCCTTTTAAAAGCATTCATAATTGATTCTAGGAAAAACCGTTACGTTTAAACTCATATTCAAAAAGTTATAGAATTCGCAGCATAAAAGTGCTGTGGAAAGTGCTATATAAGCTTATTTGATTTAAACCACTTTTTAATATTTGAAAATTCATATTTTCCATTTCAAATCTCTTCTAAACTATTTAAATAGATTTATCAAATTTATTCCATATTTTTTCATAATTAAAAACGTCTATTTAAAAGGATTTCCTGTTATGGTCACTTAACTGCACTAGCGCGATTTTTCTAGAAAATTGATTTGAACTTAATTCAAAATCTACTTATCGAAATTTTGATTTTATTTCTTCATTTAGAAGATATGGATATAATAGTCTGGAATTTTTTTATCTCGAAGAATTCCGAGCTATATTCCACTCTATACACTCATTTGAACTTTTCGACGCGAAATCGCGAACTACCATTTTGCGCGACGCGCCTAACTTTAACTTATTTTTCAATATTTGAAATAATCTATTCAAATTGAAATTTATTACTTATAAAATCATTATAAATCAATATTTTCACTTTTTAAAGTATTTAAAATGTATTTTCACAATTTCCATATTATAATATTATTTTATTCCTATTATTTTAATATTAAATTTTAAATTTCAATTTCAATTCTAACTTCAAACTAAACCAAATTAAAACTTAGATTTCAAATCTAATTTCCATTCTAATTTAAATTTCAACCTTAATCTCAATTTCAATTTTCAAAATTGATTTCAATTTCACTATTCATCTCAATTTTAATTTCAATTTAACTTTCCATTTCAAATCCAATTTGACTTCTAATTTCAAATTCTCTTTTATTTCCACTTTAATTTCAATTCCAATTAAAATGAGACTTATTTTCCAAAGTATATCATATCATCAAAATTGGGTCTTATCTAACAAAGCGGATACTTAATCAAAATGAGCATAATCGAGTTAACATTTATCACTAACATAATTATGATCCATACATAAACTAATATGATAAATAATCACAACCATAAATACTTGCAACTATTCGAACATAACACAAGCATACCCAAACATCCATAATAATATTTTAAAAGGGTGTATACTTACATATGTTAATAGATAATTATTATAGCAAAATCAAAATACGATCTTTTAAAAGTGATGAGAATTTTCTCACCTTTAACCAAAACGTTTAACTTCCTTTCAACATTCAAATCAACCAATACTTCACTAAACCACCACCTAAACACTCTTCCACCTTTTCCAAGTGCTTGGCCACCACCCCACATCCCTTCTTGCTCTTGGCCATAGCCTCCCCCTTCCATACTGCTCACGTCCTCCTCCCTATCCACTCTCAAACTCAAGGTTTAAGGCCATTTTTAAGAAGAGAAGAGGAAGAAATGAATTAAGAAGAGGTTAGAGAGTAACAAGTAAATTAGTGCTTAAGCACTCCACTATTTTTAACCCTCCCACCTCTCTTTAAGAGAGAAGCCATTAAAATAGCTTAAAGGAAGAAGAAGAAGAAAAGAATGATTTGTGTGAAAATGGAAGAGGTATGCATGGCTATTTATAGAAAAAAGTTTGGAATAAAATATTATTATGTAAAATGACCAAAATACCCTTTACTTACTTTTAAAGAAAGATTACTTTTTTCAACACTTAACATCACATTTCAAATCATGCTTTATGTCACTTTCACTTAAGGAGTAAGAAAGGTAAAGTAATAATTATGTTTGGTTTGATTTGACATGTTTTGGAATTTTGTGCTTACTTTTTCTTAATGAAATTCTAGAATTTTCTAAGTATGTTTAGTAAAAGTAAACTTGATTAGTGAATTAATTAATACTTATACTATTTGAATATATGTTCATATATAAGAAAATATAGGTGCAACAACGTTGCGACAACTTTTAATCGACAAATCGTTGATTTTTGACAAAATGTTTTACGGTCACATTTTGACGTTTTAGTTAAACTATTCATTTATGTAAACAAATTTAAAATGAACTTTTTATAAATCTTCAATGTAAATAAATTTTGGATATTTTTGTAAAACGATTATTAACATATTTTTAAATCTTTTAATATACTTCTATTATCCTTATTAGGTGTTTTTAATAAGATAAATATTTAAATCCATTTATTTAAGTTTTTATTTATTTTTAACAAAACTTAACTTTTGCCGATTTGTTCTAAAATCCAAATTTATACTTTTTAATTAGTAGTTATAATAATAAATAATTCATCTATTATTATTTATTATATATAACTTATTTATTTAAGTTTTAAACCCTTTTTAAATTTAAAATAAACAAAATCTCTCATTTTCGAAGTAGCGAAATTACGGGTCATTACAACATTATTAGTGAATAATTTTTCTAAGCTAATTTATAGAAATCAAACTATATTTTATTCATATAAGAAATCTTTACATTGAAAAAAATCATGTCCTATCAATATATAGTGCCATAGGTTTATGAATTTACGAAATCTTTACATTGAAGATTTATAAAAATATAAATATAATAAATTTGGGCTCTAATTAATAGGGTATTTGAGATGATTGCCATTTGGAACCCTTATTCAGGATTGGCTCTATATCTCATTAAATAACCTTTTCCTTTTTCCTTTTTCTGAATAGTTTAGTGGAAGGGTGAAATTACATGGGTAAAGTTGAGGACTTATGTTTTTAACTGGAATTTGCTGCAATGATTAGTTGAAAGCCCTCAATTCTAACAACAATAAATATAAGTTCGTTTATTAAAATAAGCAATAATATTAAATTTAAGGGCTACCTTTATGTATATTGTTATTTTTATAAAGAAACAAAAAATAATAATTAATAGGAGGTTTGAGTCTCAATAACAAAATCTCTTTTCTTTTTAGTTTTCTACGTGCCACTGTTTGACAACTTTAATATGATTTCCGAGTGTTTACAAGTGTCTTCTATTGAATCAAATCAGTTCACGAGGTAAGTATGTTTATTTCTATACCATATACAAAATTGTCAACAAATTGATTTGATTTTGTTTGCTTATTGTTACAATTTTGTTAACCAACACTGTTATATTTGCAAAACCGTGTTTGTACATCAATTTTCAATGACATTTTCTCCCTCCCAAAAAATTATGTCATGTGGCTCAATTATCTCTTAGTGATAAAAATTACGAATTAAAGCGACAATAATAAAGAAAAAGTATGTCGACTCTGTTAAAATGAAAAACAAAAATAATAATTCAAAATGACAAGCACCATTATCCAAGTGGTTAAGTGATTCAGCTTTGGTGCGAGAGGTCACAAGTTCGAAACTTGCGTAGCGTGATTCGAACGTTTATTGACATGTGATATGTTGTCTCAGTGACATGTTGTATATAAAGTACCATTTCAAAATAATAATAATAATAATAATTCAAAATGATACGACATGATTTGGGATAGATGCCATGTGTGTAGTACCGGTTCGTACTTACTCGCATGTGAAGCAAGATATCGGGATTGTTACATTTTTACCTCCATTTTGCATATAATATTATGATCACTTACCCTTTCATTTAACCCACCCTTCTGTTACTGTATGTATGTAACTTAGATTATTACTTCAACATAATGCAGCTACTGATGTGAGCTTCTTTTTTTTTCTTCCCCACAGATAACAAACTACCATTCTGGATAACAGTCTGCTGCGCAACATCCTTCAGCATTTGCTGCCTTCACACTTACTAGTAGGATCGACTACTCACTATTTTGAAGTACAAAATTTGTGTTTTGCACTGTACATAATAAAATACAAGTACCGTCGAATATATTTTTGTTGCTGTTTGATTATTGCCTTTTATCGCTGCATTCTATTTGTCCAATTACTATTCAAAAGTTATTTTCGCTGTCATCTAACTCCCTGCTGTACAACTGACCTACTGTGGTTAAAATAACGAGTAGTTGTTACTTTCCTTCTGACGTTGTTATGCTTTGCACGGTTAATAAATATTTGTGATATTTAATATTGTTAGCTACTATCCTGCTTAGCTGTAACTGCTTTAAAAATATCCATATATCCACCAAAAAGATATAACCTGCGTACAGTTTGAAGATGTCAGATTTATGACAACTTTGTGAACTTGGATTATTTCCTACATCCATTTGTGCAAAAGTAGGCAATTTATATGCACTATACAACTTAATACGATCATGACTGTCTTTCATCATTCATTCTACGGACATTTTCTCCTGCTGCTACGTGACAAATTTTGATAAACCAATTCTACTCTTTGTGGTAATAATAATAAATTTTAACTATCTATTATACACTAAAATCTTCATCGTTTCTTTTTCCCATTTCATTATTTATAATTTAGAATAATTTTATAACTGTATGAACTATTAGTATGGCCAAATCCATATGCGAAGCACGGGTTCGCACTAGTTTGCAATAATTATAAATTAATTAAATCGTGTGGTATTTTACAGTATTCACTAATATTGTTGTATGTCTCTCAAGTTTAAATTTAGTTAGCAACTAATATCAAACAAATTGAATATCAACGTTCATACTTCAACTTAGCTAGTGGTATGACTGTTTGGTCGAATTCATTGCTTATACATCTTTTTGGTAGAATCCAATTTTGTGATATTAAGTGATACATTTCAGTAATAATTATTTGCAGCAAATCTTTTCGTCAAAACTATATCAATTTAGGACTTATGGAATTTGGTTATAGTCAAAATTCCAATTTTGTCCACATTAAACTTGATTTCTCCAAATACAAAGTCATTGGTTCAATAATAGAAATTGTTATTAACCGTAACACTATGGCTAGAGATTTGGACTTTGAGTTGACTATAGTTGATCGTGATAATAACCTCATATAATTGAGAAGATGAATTCTTTATTGAATAAAGTATCACTCTTGTTATCGATTTTTTGATTACATACAACATTTGAAAATTTTACTTTAATTATATTTGGAATATCATTCTTTTAATAAAGTATATTTTTTCAATTTAAAATATATAATTATCAATTAACATAATCAAAGTACAACCTAGCCACTTAACATTTGATAGAACAAGGAGTTCGAGGAAGGAAATAACTAGAATTGTGCACCTTATCCAACAATGGTATAAGAGTCTGCATTGTGCTTATATTGATAATGAACCAAGTGTAGGGTCGTTGAAGGAAACGGGCCAGGTTGCAGTGGGTAAATTGTTAGGGTTTTTCCTAGGATCCCTACATAATTAGATTTTAGAAGAGATAAGAAGTGAAGAAAAATAAACACACAAATTCCTACAAACAAAAACCTTTATTAATTCACCAAAAAGATTACAAAAAGCACCCTAAAATTCAGAAGAAATCTCACTCCCTAACACCTAACAAGATGCACATTTTTCCCACACACATATAATGAACCCTATACATGCCTATTTATAATAGACTTTACAAAATGCCTTCATTGATCACCGTTTGATTACATCCATCTTTTAAAATAAATCCTTCCCCTGTTGATAATTTGTTGCCTTCTCTAATGTAATAAAAGTGGCAACTAATCACTCTACCAAATCCATAATAAAAAAGGCAACGTATGTTAGTTACAATTCCATTTTGACTCAAATATCTCCAAAATATACTTAAATATGGATTACTATATCATCAAAATTTAGGAATCTCCACCTTGATACCATATTCCATAAATGTTATCCAAGCTCCATCTACAACCTCAAACTCCAAATAATCTCTAATATTACCCTGGAAACAAATGTCTCCATTCCCATAAGAAAACTTTAGCAACATTCAAACTAGTTAAATATGCACGCCCCCTAATTGATCATTCATATCATTAATAAATCAGAATTGTTTGTAATACCACAAAGGTATCCAAGCGGACTTTGTAGTTTTTCGTTGCATGCTCCACCTTGATTCTAGCAAATATGCATCTGTGAAACCACTTTGAGAAGTCTCTTCATTCTCTACCATTCTTCCAGACAACTTGTAGACATTGTTGCTTATCCTTTTCATGCATCACCTCCCTGTTGTCCTTCCAAACCCTTGTAACTTCACCTCGAGTTGAAAAATTGTAACCTTTTACCTCCAACTGCCCTATTGAAATGAGATTCTTTGTAATTTCTAGGATGTGTCTAACTCCTGCAAGCTTCACCACCCTTCCATCATGCATCTTCAATCTAACAGAACCTATGCCCTTGTCATTCACATCTCCACCATTAGCAGATTCCACCTTAGCATCTTGCTCTTCATAATCAATAAATAATTCCTTTTGATTGCATATATGGAATCAAGCACCTGAATCATGCACCCAATCTTTGCTTTTTCCTTTATCCACACATAGGACATTGTCATTAAATTTCTCACCAAAATGTACCTCATCATCGCTACTACCTTGTTATTCATTTTGGCCTTCTTCCAATGCCTTTATCCACTCCTTGTCCATTTTAAGCTTATTGCAAAATCTCAGCTGATGACCAGGTTTTTCATAGTAATAGCAGATGAAATCCCTTTTCATATTTGGACGATTAACCCTCCTTGTAAGATGGACTTCTTCAACCGGATTTCTACTTTTCTTTCCTCTTTATCCTTTCCTTCCATGAGGTTCATTCTCCGCAATTCCACATTAAGTAGGCTACTAACCATCGAACCCATTGAAACAACTCCATTCGAATTTGATTTGTTCAATGCAACCACAAGCATTTCCCAACTCTCTGGTAATGAACTCATCGACATCAAGGCTAGTTTTTCATCATCCACCATATAATTCATGACCACCAATTGGTTCACAATTGCCTGAAAATCATTAAAATGCTAACTAATTGACCTACCTTCCTTAAGTTTTAGATTCACCAATCTCCTCATAAGAAGAGCCTTATTTATTGTGGAGTTCTTTGCATATATTCCTTCCAAATTAAATAAGCAGATGTTTCATTAGTAACAGTATCAAACATCGTATTCTCCAAAAAACATTGAATAGCTGCCATAGCCTTCCTATCCAAAGTCTTCCAATTTGCTACAGATATATTACTAGGTTTCTCCTCTTTGTTGTACAGTGGTTGGTGAAGATCATTGAGATATAAGAAATTCTCCATCTTCACCTTTCATAATCCTAATTTCTCCCATTAAGTTTTTCTACACTTATCTTCTCCATAATCAAACTCTCTTCAAAAAATTTGTGTAGTAGGCTCTAATATCAACTATTAGACTTTTTCCTAGGTCCCTACACAATTATATTTTAGAAGAGATAAGAAGTGAAAAAAATAAACACACAAATTCCTCCAACCAAAGACCTTTATTAGTTCACCAAAGAGATTACAAAAGAGAGCCTTAAAATTGAGAAGAAATCTCATTCCCCAACACCTAACAAGATACACTTTTTCCCTACACACATATAATGAACCCTATACATGCCTATTTATACAGACTTAACAAAATGCCTTCATTAATCACTATTTGATTACTTCCATCTTTTAAAATAAATCATTCACATGTAGAAAATTTGTTGCCTTCTATAATGCAATAAAAGTGGCAACTAATCACTCTACCAAATCTTCAAAATCTATATAAAAAAAGGCAATATAAAAAAAGGATATTAATTTATTTAATTTATTGATTTAAATAAATAATGGGTTTATTTTGAGTTTAATTTGAGTATATCCAAATATACTCATGTGAGTATTATGCATGCGCAACATACATGTATTGTGTATATGTAAAGGTACTGGGATTTACACCACAGTGGACACATTTGCTCTTTATAGGCACATTGTTGTCCAAATCAAATATATATACACACACACACACACACATAATGTTTAATTTGAATTTTTTAATAAAATAAATCATTTTGAAACCGTCAATAATTTTTTTGAGATATGAATAATCCTCCCATGGAGGAGGGCACTCATGTAATTTTATTTCACACTTAAGAAAGAGCTTCCAACAAGCCTAGTAGGTAGCAGAAAACCCTCGTATAATAAAAGAAAGAAAAAAAACCCTCCCAACCTAAGGTTAGTGTTCAAAGTGGAATAGTAGAGCCCAGCCAGCTATAAATGCAGGTAGAGTAGGATATGTCATCCCTTGGTGTAATTGGTTCATTTTGAATAAGCAAATAAATCATAGTGCAAAATCGTGTATTCAATATGATTGATTAAACTAAGGATTTCCTTTGAATGGTTCGACCATAATGGAAAGGAAAATGAACGTATGAAGCTAGATGTAACTTAAGGTACAATTGAGATGAAGAGAGTGAATGATCAATTCTGCTTCATAGTGAAACGTCGAAAACGAGATTTGTAAAATAATAATTAACACTTAACATTGGAATGAGAATATGATTTCTATTCCAAAATATGTTTTTTGTATAGAGAATTATTTTCTATGAAACTTATTCTTTTAAGATCAAGATATTTGATCTGAAAACTCTCAACTGTAAAATGGTTACAGCGGATGGAATAAATAACCTACAATAAGTATTTGAATGGATCTTCGTATTTCATATGTTATTATAATAATGGAAAAAATAGTGAGAGCTTGCCATATAACACTTATTGGTCGCATTTAAGTTATGAAAATCATAAAATATACCACGCATTATTTATGAAATAATAGCTGTTTTTCCAATGCAAACTAAAAAATAAGCATAGTTTTATTCCAATATGAATATTATGAATATTTATAAAATAAAATAATAATAGTGGTATTTTTTGCATAACAAAAGTGATGCATTGAAAACACCAAAGTATCTAAACTTATTTGCAATTATTTTAGAATTATAGATTAAGCCAGAGTTTTGAGAAATAATTTTTGATTATATGGTTATGAACCATATGATACCGGTTAATTATATCTCAGACAATTAAGGGCAAAACACCCATTCAATGAGAGCATCATAAGAGTTTGTGAACTCTTCGGAATGATACATATAGATGCATGCAATCGAAAGTTCCAAAACACTTCCATGTACTTTGTTATATTCGCTGATGAATTGTTGCAAACATGAACATGCCTATATGATACACATGTGATATGTTAATGATGAGTTTATTGAATATAAAACAGAAGTAAATAAAATAATATGCAATAGAAAACAAAATGGTTTGATTTGATCGAATAGGTGAGTATACTGGTAAGATTTCTGAACATACCTAAAAAATGAATAAAGATTTAATCTCAAAAGTCATCCTCCCTATGATACATAATGGTTTACAAAATCATACAAGTTAAGGGTTTATAAGAAACCCAACATATCCTAAGCTAAGAAGTTTGCAAGCTGTGCAAGTCGAAAGACTGCATGTAATAATTATACATGAGGGATCTTATATGAGTCACCCTAAAAGGAGTTTGGAATGATTATCATTTGGTGGCCAATTTATATTTTGAACATAAGTTTTGTAAACTAAAATCAAACTAGTTTAATATAAGGAAATTTATAAAATATTTATGAATACCTATTCTGTTGCACTGAGAAACAACTGCTATTTCAAAAATATCAACTTCGTAGTGAAGAAATTTCATTTTGAAATTATTGGTAGTAAAATAGATTTGGATACGATCCAAGAATAAAACTGACCATGAGGAATAAAATGAAATTAACCAAACCTTAATGAACACATGCATTAGAATGTCTAATAAATATTCTTGCACATTGAAGAGAAAATATGAGTTTCTTATCAATGCCGAGAATAAACAATCCTCAGTAGTCAATTAAACCATTAAGAGTATTGACTCTACCATATGGTATAATGCACAAATCCGAAAGGATTCCAAGTACATTATCAAAATGTAATTTGATAGTGTACCCAAAGGAATATGATTCATCGGCCATAATTGTTTCTTCAAGAGAAAGACTAATGCAGTTGGGATATAGTGAGCAACATTGATAAGGTTAAAATTGTAATTTTCAATTATTGAAATTAACGTAACAGATTTTTCATTCAACGTGCTCAAGATGATTCGGATTTTACTCATAAAATTATCTCTTGGTATGACTTTGTGTTTTGCTACATATGTGTTGAAATGGAAAATTCTAAATAATGATTTAGATTAGACTGTTTGCACAAAACAACCAAAGTGTCTCCAAGTCAATGACGATGGTATTGAGTTTATGGGTTTTGGGATATGATCCAAGAAATGATAAAAAAGTATCATTCTATAAGCATCAAAATTGAATAAGTGTTTTGATAGAAATATTGAATAGTTTGATTTTCAGTTAAAATGCAGAGCGAACGTGTGTCCATAAGAAAGAACTTTAAAAGGGTACATAAATATTTGTAAAATTATAAGTTAATAGCATTTTACTAATTGTTAACCATGTTCTTATGTTAAAATCTGTAATAGTCTGGTTGTTTAATATTCGATATTGGATTTGTAAATTATATATAAAGGATGTTGGGAATGTCCCAAATGATATGCGAAGACACCATATTAAAATGTTTAAAATAGAACATATAAGATGGATTCCTTATGTGTTGACAATATGAATTATCATACATGTCGTATTGTCCACAATATCATATCTTGCTTATGCATTTGATGCATGAAATATCAAATCCAAATTAAGGTCACTAAATGGTGGTTTAGAATGTTCTTTAGTATTTACAAAATACTAAAGAATTTTTTATAGAAACAATGAACTTCTTATGAAGGAGTACTCAAACTTGATCTTCATAAATCCTATCGAGTATAATATGTCAATATTAAATTTATGTTCAAATCGTGTAACGATCCATATTTTTAACTATTTTAAATTATTAAATTTAATATAATTATTGAAAAAATGGTTAGAAATATTTTTTTTAATGATTTATTAATGTAATTTATTAGATATGAACTTAGATAAAAAATTTAAATAACAAAATTCAATAAGATAAAAGATGATAACTTATATTAGAAGTAAATTTTATGATATTGAATTGTAAGTAATTGATAACAGAAATTGAAATAATCAATGTTAAGTTAATAAAGAATTGAATGAATTTTATTTAAAAGTAAAAGCATAAGTTTATTTATATGAAATTGTATTTTTGATAAGTATAAATTTCAGAAATAAGAAAACATTTATTTGGTAAGAAATGAATAACTTTTGCTATATACAATAATTGCATTGATGTTGAATTACTGTAAAATGGAAGTAGTTTTTCTGTTATTTGAATTTATTTTAAAAGTTAAATAACTTATATTTCAAATATAGTGATTTATTTGACAATCTAATTGTTATATTTAATATTGGAATTATTTGAATAATTGAATCCTGAATTTAATATGCATGAAAATGATTTCGAAAGTTGATTAAAATTATATTTGAATAAGAAGGAAGACCGTTAACTTTTAAAATTGAATTTAAAGTGAATAAATTTATTTTGGAAAATAGCTTGTTTTAATTAATGTGTAAAATAGCTTTTTGGGGCACTGTCTCAGATTTCGACGAAACCAGTTTCATCGGATCTGTAATAGTGAATTATTATAGGATTTCAAATACCATAGCGATCAGACTTATAGTTTGGTCGTGCGAGCTTGAAATGCATAGAATTTATTTCTAGAACTTTAATTCAAATAATTTGATTTTGAAAAGCTGTCTTCTGAATATGATGGAATTAGCTCCCGATACATATTCCATTATGTTCAGAATAGGGGTATAACATATAGAACGCTAGGCGGCACGCTTCGTTTGGAGTTCGAAATTTTCACGGATGAATAGTGCCGCGAAAATTTCTATATAAGGACTTGAAAACTTTATTTTTGAAATCCTAAAACCCTAGTTCTTCAGCCACCCCCTTTTAAATTTTTAATGGCCGAAAATCGTTGGCCTTTCTTCCCTATTTTCTCTCAATCCACACGCATTTGGGCTTTGACTTCAACTAGGAAGATGGAGAGCTCGACGAGCTCTACAAGATCGACAGTTGGATAGTCAATTTTCGTCGCGTGGTGGCCGATGTATGGCTGCGTTCGACGATCGATTTTTTTGGGTTTGCTAGTTCGTGGCGCGTGCGCACGGCAAGAGGGTGGTGTGGCGGCGGCGGTGGATCGGCATGGGGGTGTGGTGGCGCTCGTGGATGGGCTGGAGGCACGATCGATCATGTATAAAAAAAACAAAAGAAGATGCGCGCAAGCCTGGAGATGAACGTGTGAGGAGGAACGATAGGAGAAAGGTATAGTTCAATTTTTATTAATTATGTTAATTATTATATTACTTATGTCGTTAATAATCGATGCGCTAAATATTGAATAAAATTTTCATACGAGGTCGGATTCGAGAGAAATAAGTCATGTTGGATTCGTATCGACATCGTTTATGACATAGAGTTGGAATGGAATTTATTTGAATTGGAAAAAATTTCAATTTCAAATAAAGGTGAGTGTTTTAAACCGCTCACGAAATACTAAAATATTCTGATGTTAGTTAAATTGAAATCATGAAGTGATTTATCTTTATTGACTGTTGTTTGGTAATTTAACTAACATTTAAATTAACATATGGTTTGAACTGATAGGAATTTTAAATTGACAATTAAATCAAAATTGAAATCGAATTGCTAGTTAAACACCCGGTATTGATAACTAGTTAACTGTTGTGATTTATTGGCTGATTTGGATGTTGATTGATATTGGATGCTATTGGTTGATATATTGGATGATTGGATGTTTATTTATTTTATATATATCCTATTATCACCCTGTAAATTATTTTACAGCATATAAACTATTATTTGAATTATTTCGAAGAAATTAAGAAATAGGTTGAAATGATATATACCTATGACACTTTGATTTGGATTGAAATGATATATATCCATCGCTGGAATTAAAATCGAAATAACTGATCACTTGGCCATATGATAGAAAATTATATACGGACACTGGATTGTTTAAATTAAATAGTTTTAAATTCTTGAATTTAAATCTATTTAAATGATTTTGTTTTAAAAATATAAAATTTGGATTTATAAAGATTTAATTATTTTCAAATTTGAGCTTTGAAATGTTGAAGGTGAAATTTGTAAAAGAAATTGTTTAAAGAATTTAATTTGAAATGTGTAGTTATTATCCACATATGGCTTGAATTATGGAAATTTAATTGTTTTAAAGTTTTGAACTTTTACTTGAACTTCGAATTTATCTAAGTAAAAGTGATATAAATGGACATTCCAAATATGGGCTTTGAGAAGAATTATTTTAAAGATTTGAACCTTAAATTGAACATTGAAGTTAAATTTGACTTAAGTAATTTAAATCGGTAGAGTGAAATTGGACTTGAAATTTATTTAAATTGAAATGGTTTAAAATGAGAATTGAATTGAAACTTAAGCCATTGAATCAAACGTTGAATCAGATTTGAAGTTAAAAATGAATGTTTCGAAATTGGAGTTGATGTGAATTGAAATCGAAAATGGAGTTGATTTGAATTGAAGTCGAAATTGAGTCGATTTAAATTGATTTGAGATTGAAGACGATTTGAATTGGAAGATTGGAAATTAAATCAGTTTGATTGGAATTTGGACCTGAGTCCAGATTATTGAAAATGGAAAGAAACAGCTTTAAATTTGAAACTATTTTCACTATAAACTATTTTACTATAAACTGTTTTAAATTTCATCTTTTTAAACTTTCAAATTATGTAAATTTTCAAATAATTTTAATATATAACCCATTTTAAATACTCAAACTATTTTATTTCAAATTAATTTAATATCTAAACTATTTTAACTATTTAGACTATTTTAACTATTTAAATTATTCAAACTGTTTTCAAAAATTCAAACTGTTGAAGTTGGGAACTATCTACATTTAAATCGTTGATTTAAATACGAATGTGGTTAAAATGAAATTATAACCTAAGTCTAAATTCGAAATGATTTTGAAATAAACTGATTTCAAAGTGAATATAATGATTTGAAATGAAATTGATTTCGAAGTGAATATAATGATTTTGAAGTGAAATTGATTTTGTGGTGAATAAAATGATATTATGAAGTGAATATGACATATTGATGTAAATATGATATTTTGAAGCAAATATGATATTTCAAAGTAATGATTCACTTTTAAAATGTAAAAGAACCAACTTGTGTGTAAAACGACGTTTGGTTGTTAAAGAGACCGAGGCCGATTATTGCCATACTCTCTGTCAATGTTGGAACCACTTTAACAACTGTGTATGTGGAGGAGACTCCAAAATGAAGTGGTTGGATTGGTGTACTTTGTTGGATTTGAAGAAAGAGAACGATGATGGATAGCCCCGACACTTGTGTCAATTTGAAATGACTAAAACATGACGGCTTGAACAGGCCAAGTGGGCTAGCTACCCCTAGCGGATACTTATTCTTTGATTTTTCTTGTGGACTCTATCCATACTATTACCTTTGTTGTTGGTTTCGATTGGTGCACATTGATTTGGGATAACCTCTTTGACTCGATATGGGATGGGTGGACGCGGTGGGCGGTCGGTGCGGCGATGCGTTACCACCAGCCTGGCGACTCGAACTGGTAGCATACTTCCTTGTGCATTGCCTCATGTGCCTTGTCATACGTTTATCCTTATCCAAGACAACTACGAGTTTGGTTTAGTATTGTCGTATCATGGCACATCCCTATCTACCGATGTTCTACTGGTTATGTTATATGCAAACTGTATGACAATGTTTAAAACGCGTTAAGAAGGATTAATGTAAAGCCTTAACGCTAGGAAAAATATTTATTTTATTGATTAGACATTACATATATAGCATATTCTACTATATATAGATATTTTGACGGATCCTTAAGAGATGGAAAATCCCATAACATCTCTTAAGTTATTGCACGCACGTTGTACACTGGATAAGAGACTTAAAACCCTGTAAACATCTCTGACACTATTACACTCCTGTTATATGTGATATTGATTTGACTCACATGAGAATATTTTAGTTCTGACTCGAGTGTATTGTTTTACTTTATGCTCAGGTCAGCCCTGAGTATTTTAGTGCATTGAAGATTATTGTTTTGGAGGATGAAGACGAGGATTGGTATATTATCAATACTGGTATTATTCCACCGCATTGTTTGTTCCACTAAATTATTCTATTGTTCTATTGTGTATATAACTCTAATAGATGTTGTAAAATTTTAATCAAATGTATACTATAAACAGCTTCATGAACTGTTTATTTGATTATTATATTTTGTCATTCCGCCGCGAGATTCTATGTTGTCTTCTTCTTTTCTTTTTTTCTTAATAAAATCCCATTGATTATCTGTGTTTCGGATTGTTTTGAGTTGGACATGTGTGGTTTATTGTCGACTTAAACCTTCCGAAATGCGGGTCGTCACAGTTGGTTTCAGAGCTTTGGTTTAGCGATAACCTTAGCTTTGATGGGGTTTGACTCATTAGAGATAAGATAGTAATACCCTAGAATGAGTTTGTATGTATGTGTATATATATATATATATATATATGAGAGCATGTACTTGTTAGTGCTATAAAATGTTTTATATTGTGTTTACTTATTTGTTGAGTTGTTTATGAATTCTGGTCGACACATGAGGCGCCATGTTATCGATAGGGGTTTCTAAACACTTAAACAAGGCAATTCGACATAATATTGTTTTAAAATAGGGTAAATGAAATAGTTTTACCTAAATTATATTTTATATATAAAAAGAAATAATTTTCCATAAATAACCATAGAGGCTTGTGAATTTATTTATGGATGTTGTTTGTTAGAAGATGATAATATTTAGTTATCATCGATTATTGATTGAATTAAACTAAAAACGAATACTCTGTGAACTCTACGTGACGAAGCATTCGATAATTAGATTAAATTGAAATCTAATTACAATAAGAATTGTTTTCAATAATAAATAATTCTTTGAGTGCAGTTATCTACTTAATTTGTGGTTAACTCTCATGCATAAGGCTGGGGTTAATGGCATTTTGGGTGTCTCTACTTCAGACTGGTTAGTTCTTCGTAAGGCAACAAGGTGGAGATCCAGTAGATGGGACATTGTCTACTATGTAATGAAAATATATCTACGAAATGTTTGGTTAGAGAGGAATAGTCGGTGCTTTCGAAATGTGGTTGTTCCTGCTCTGTCGTTGTGGCAGCAGATGGTGAGAGAGATAAAAAATGGTATTCGTGCTTCTGGGCATTGCTTCTCCTCTCATCATGCTGATTTATGGAGTTAGCTCACTGATTTAGTGATTGGGGAGCTGTGTGCACCCGCTGGCTATGCATGCATTTCGTATGTGGGTTACATGCTTGTTCTCCTTTTGCTTGATTGTCGTGGTATGCTTCTGTTTTAGTCTGTGCTGTTGTATGTGTGTTTGCTATTTTGTTATGTGGTGTGCTCTTGTCCTCGCTGTTTTCTCTTTCTTTGTTCATTTTCCTTCTATTTTATTTTCTTGTGTTGGCACAAAGCATGTTTTGTGTCTCTCTCTGTGTGTTTTTTTCTTCCGTCTCAATAAAATCTGGTAGGGGCCCAGTCAACCTCGCTGTCTATTAAAAAAAATGGCTTATAAATAGAAAGGATTTAAAAGCTGAGAATTTTAGAATTTAAAATCCCGTTGATTTTCAAAAATTGTTTTGAAAGTATTCAGAAATAATAATAATATTATTTGAAAGTGTTTTGACTAGAAATATATTTTAAAAAGGATTTCGAAAGAAATTAAAAGCATTGAACTCACTTTAGTTGTTGGTAAATAATTCTGAGGATGACTGCAGCATCATCAGTATTCATTTTCGAGTTTCCGAGTGAGAATTGCTACCAAAAGAAATTTATTCTAGTAAAACAAGTTGTTCATATTTCAAGGATATAATTTGAGATATAAGGTAGATAAGTACGATATTATTTCAAAATGATTTGAAATGTTAAAATCGGGTGTTCGGATTTTGAGATTTTCATCTAAGCTAGGTTATAATATGATTATGTGGATTTTAAAGGTATTTGAACTTGTTTGGTAAAGTTTTAAAGGTGTTTGAACTTGTTTGTAATAGTTTGGAATATAAATTAAAATAAACGCGTCGCGTTTTGGCAGTTCACGATTTCGCGACCTGAAACTTTAAACGGACGTGTAGGATTGAATATAAGATGGAATTCATTGAAACAAGAATTTTTCTGGACCATTATAATCATAGTTTTCATATGAAAGTGAAAAATCAAGATTTCATTTAATAAAACTCAAGTTATGTCCAAATCAAATTTTCAAAACCATCACGTTTTGGTAGTTCGTAAATTATATTATTTTCAAACTATTAAAATGGTGAATAAATAGTGTTTGGAAGTTTGTTTAATAAATTTGGATATGCAAATAAATCTGAATTGGTATATATACTCTTTTGGATAAAAGAGTATTATATTAATTTGAACTTGAATCAAGGAATGTTTATTCACTTAAGTAAAAGTGGTAAGAAATAATTTAAACTTTAAGTTTAAATTATGAAATAAATAGATTTATAAAGTAAATTGAATATGAAGTGAAAAGGTTATAAAACCAAGTTTGAAAATATTAACTTAACAAATTTGTGTTTATAGATATTTATGAACTTAAGTAATGAACTTAAGTAAAATCTAACTTTAGTTTAAGTTAAAATAATGAAATTTAAACTGAGAGTTTGGGAACTTAAATCCCGATGCTTTTGAAATTGTTTTCTAAGATTTTAAAAATTATATTAGTATTATCTAAAAATATTTACGAATGGAAGTCATTTCAAAGGGATTTTAAAAGGAAGTAAGTCCGGACTCCCCTCTTTTGTCGCTGGAAAATAATTTCGGTGATGACGGTCGCATCCTCGACATTCATTTTCGAGTCTTAAAGTGGGGGAGGCAACTTAGTAGCTTTGCTATGCATTTGATTAAATAAACAGATTTTGATTTAAAATCTCTAAATATGATTTGATATATATATATATATATATATATGAAAGATATATGAGTATATATATTATTTCAAAAATGATTTGGAAAGAAACCCGATGTTTAGTTCTTACGTTCTCTGTAAATTAAAAATGTTTGCTTTTTGAAATGAAATGAACTAATAAAATGATTTTATAAAAGAGTTCATAAATAAATTGATATGAAATTGTTAAACATAAAGTGAAACAATTGAAATTTGAATAAATTGAATGTAAATGAAATAAATGTGAATAAATTAGAAGTAAACCAATTGGATGTTAATAAGAAATGAAGTGTATAAGTTAACTATTGACATTGGATAATGTAAATTCATATAGTTATGAATTAATTGGATGAATATTATTTGCTGGATGGTTTCTTTTGTTGCAAATCATTTTTATAACTGCTTTTGGTTACATATGATTATTATGTTGTGTATTAGTGCTTGTGCTTATGGTTTGGATTTATAATTCATGTTATACGGTTCTATTAAACTCATACATGTTTCTATATCTTTTTATAAGCGACTAATATTCAAAATTGAGTTGAGATAGGTACATGAGAAGCCTGTTTGGATGTATATGCGATTTGACACACTTTTGCTCGCTTAATTTGAGCGAACTCGCTCGTATTAATAATAATAAGGTACATATCTCGGATTACATACCGTACTTTTATATTTTTCCCTATAGGATGCCTCATCACTGAGATGAGATGTATATTTGTTATAAATATATGTGTTGTAAATTTTTAAGATCGAGCTATGCAAAGGAGACGCTGCCGAAATTTTCCGTAAATTTGGATGTTAGAAAATTTTTGAGACTTTAAAATTTTATAACTTGTTTACAAATAAGCCAGTATTAGAGCGGCATAGTGGAAGCATGGTAAAGGTTTTTTAAATAAGATTTTATATTTTGTAAGTTGATTATTTTGAGTAAAATATATCAAATGTTAGATTCCTTACTTAATTCCTTTTCGAAGACGAAAAGTTTTGGGTGGGGGAAATTGTAACGACCCATATTTTTAACTATTTAAAATTATTAAATTTAATATAATTATTGAACAAAAATGGTTAGAAATTTTTTATTAATGTAATTTATTTGATATGAACTTAGATAAAAAATTTAAATAACAAAATTCAAAAAGATAAAAGATGATAACTTATATTAGAAAGTAAATTAAATGATATTGAATTGTAAGTAAGTGATAATAGAAATTGAAATAATCAATGTTAAGTTAGTAAAGAATCGAATGAATGTTTATTTAAAAGTAAAAGCATAAGTTTATTTATATGAAATTATATTTTTGATAAGTATAAATATCAAAAATAAGAAAACATTTATTTGGCAAGAAATGAATAACTATATACGATAATTGCATTGATGTTGAATTACTGTAAAATGGAAGTAGTTGTTCTGTTATTTGAATTCGTTTTAAATGTTAAATTTTAAAAGTTAAATAACTTATATTTCAAGTATAGTGATTTATTTGACAACTTAATTGTTATATTTAATATTGGAATTATTTAAATAATTGAATCCTGAATTTAATATGAATGAAAATGATTTCGGAAGTTGATTTAAATTCTATTTGAATAAGAAGGAAAACTGTCAACTTTTAAAATTGAATTTAAAGTGAATAAATTTATTTAGGAAAATAGTTTGTTTTAATTAACGTGTAAAATAGCTTTTTGGGGCACTGTCTCGAATTTTGACGAAACTAGTTTCATCGGATCCATAATAGTGAATTATTATAAGATTTCAAATTTTGTAGCGATCAGACTTATCGTTTGGTTGTGCGAGCTTGAAACGCGTAGAATTTATTTTTAGAGCTTTAATTAAAATAATTTGATTTTGAAAAGCTATCTTCTGAATATGATAGAATTTGCTCCTGATACATATTCCATTGTGTTCGGAATAGGGGTATAACATATAGAATGACAGGCGGCACACTTCGTTTGGAGTTCGAAATTTTCACAGATGAATAGTGCCGCGAAATTTTCCATATAAGAACTTGAAAACTTTATTTTTGAAATCCTAAAACCCTAGTTCTTCAGCCGCCCCCTTTTAAATTTTTAATGGCCGAAAATGGCTAGCCTTTCTTCCCCATTTTCTCTCAATCCACACGCTTTTAGGCTTCGACTTCAACTAGGAAAATGGAGAGCTCGACGAGCCCTACAAGATCGACGCTTGGATCATCAAATTTCATCGCATGGTGGCCGATGTAGGGCTGCATTCGTCGGTCGATTTTTTGGGTTTGTTGGTTCGTGGCGTGCGCGTGCGACATGAGAGTGGCGCGGCGGCGGCGACTAAGCGTGGGGGTGCGACGGCGTTGGTGGATGGGCTGGAGGTGCGATCAATCGTGTATAAAAAAACAAACGAAGAAGCGCGCAAACCTTGAGATGAACGCGTGAGGAGGATTGATAGGAGAAAGGTTTAGTTTAATTTTTTATTAATTATGTCGTTAATAATCAATGCACTAAATATTGAATAACCTTTTCATACGAGGTCGGATTCGAGCGAAACAAGTCGCGTTGGATTCATATCTACATCGTCTATGACGTGGAGTTGGACTGGTATTTGTTTGAATCTGAAAAATATTCAGTTTCAAATAAATGTGAGTGTTTTAAACCGCTCACGAAATACCAAAATATTCTGATGTTAGTTAAATTGAAATCAAAATATTCCGATGTAAGTTAAATATCCTGTTATCACCCTGTAAATTATTTTACAGCATATAAACTATTATTTGAATTATTTCGAATAAATTAAGAAATAGGTTGAAATGATATATACTTATGACACTTTGATTTGGATTGAAATGTATATATATATATATATCCTTGGAATTAAAATTGAAATAACTGATCACTTGGCTATAGGATAGAAAATTATATACGGACACCGGATTGGTTAAATTAAATGGTTTTAAATTTTTGAATTTGAATCTATTTAAATGATTTTGTTTTAAAGAAATAAAAATCGGATTTATAAAGATTGAATTATTTTCAAGTTTGAGCTTTGAAATGTAGAAGGTGAAATATGTGAAAGAAATTGTTTAAAGAATTTAGTTTGAAATGTGAAGTTATAATCGACATATGACTTGAATTATGGAAATTGAATTGTTTTAAAGTTTTGAACTTTTACTTAAACTTCGAATTTATCTAAGTAAAAGTGATATAAATGGATATTCCAAATTTGGGCTCGGAGTTGAATTATTTTAAAGATTTGAACCTTAAATTGAACATCAAAGTTAAATTTGATTTAAGTCATTTAAATCGGTAGAGTGAAATTGGACCTGAAATTTATTTAAATAGAAATGGTTTAAAATGAGAATTGAATTGAAACTTAAGCCATTGAATCGAATGTTGAATCGGATTTGAAGTTAAAAATGAATGTTTTGAAATGGAAGTTGTTGTGAATCGAAATCGAAATTGGAGTTGATTTGAATTGAAATCGAAATTGAGTCGATTTAAATTGATTTGAGATTGAAGATGATTTGAATTGGAAGATTTGAAATTAAATCAGTTTGATTGAAATTTGGGCCCAAATCCAGATTATTGGAATTGGAAAGAAACAGTTTTAAATTTGAAACTATTTTCACTATAAACTATTTTACTATAAACTGTTTTAAATTTCATCTTTTTAAATTTTCAAATTATTTAAATTTCAAATCATTTTAATATATAGCCCATTTTTAATACTCAAACTATTTTATTTCAAGCTATTTTATTTCAAACTAATTTAATATCTAAAATATTTTAACTGTTATGACTATTTTAACTATTTAAATTATTCAAACTATTTTCAAAAATTCAACTATTCAAGTTGGGAACTGTTCATATTTAAATCGTTGATTTAAATACAAATATGGTTAAAATGAAGTTATAACCTAAGTTGAGATTCGAAATGATTTTGAAATGAATTGATTTCGAAGTGAATATAATGATTTTGAAATGAAATTGATTTCGAAGTGGATATAATGATTTAGAAGTGAAATTGATTTCGAAGTGGATATAATGATTTTGAAGTGAAATTGATTTCATGGTGAATAAAATGATATTTTGAAGTGAATATGACATATTGAAGTAAATATGATATTTTGAAGTGAATATGATACTTCGATATCAAGTAATGATTCACTTTTGAAATGTAAAAGAACTAATCGGTGTGTAAAACCACGTTTGGTTGTTAAAGAGACTGGGGTCGATTATTGGCATACTCTTTGTCGACGTTGGAACCACTTTAACAATTGTGTACGCGGAGGAGACTCCAGAATGAAGTGGTTGGATTGGTGTACGTTGCTGGATTTGAAGAAAGAGAACGATGATGGATAGCCCCAACACTTGTGTCAATATTAAATGACTAAAACAAGATGGCTTGAACCAGGCCAAGCGGGCTAGCTACCCCCAGCGGATATCTATTCTTCGATTTTTCTTGTGGACTCGGTCCATATTATTACCTTTATTGTTGGTTTCGATTGGTGCACCTTGATTTGGGATAACCTCCCTTTGACTCGATATGGGATGGGTGGACGCGGTGGACGGTCGTTGCGGCGGTGCGTTACCACCAGCCTGGCGACTTGAACTGGTAGCATACTACCTTGGGCATTGCCTCATGTGCCTTGTCATACGTTTATCCTTATACGAGAGAACTACGAGTTGGTTTAGTGCTGTCGTATCACGGTGCATCCCTACCTACCGACGTTCTACTGGTTCTGTTATATGCAGACTGTACGACAATGCTTAAAATGCATTACGTGGGATTAATGTAAAGCCTTAATGCAAGGAATTTTTTTTATTAATTAGACTTTACATATATAGCGTATTCTACTATATATAGATATTTTGATGGATCCTTAAGAGATGGAAAATTCCGTAACATCTCTTAAGTTATTGCACGCACGTTGTTCACTGAATAGGTGATGTAAAACCCCGTAAACATCTCTGACTCTATTACACTCCTGTTATATGTGATATTGATTTGACTCATATGAGAATATTTTAGTTTTGACTCGAGTGTATTGTTTTACTTTATGCTCGGGTCAGCTCTGATCATTTCAGTGCATTGAAGATTATTATTCTGGAGGATGAAGACAAAGATTGGTATATTATCATTACTAGTATTATTCCACCTCATTTTTTGTTCCACTACATTATTCTATTGTTCTATTGTATATATAACTCTGATAGATGTTGTAAAATTTTAATCAAATGTATAGTATAAACAACTTTATGAACTGTTTATTTATTATTATATTTTGTCATTCTGCTGCGAGATTCTATGTTGTTTTCTTTTTTTTTTCTTAATAAAATCCCATTGATTATCTATGTTTCAGATTATTTTGAGTTGGACATGTGCGGTTTATTGTCGACTTAAACCTTCCGAAATGCGGGTCGTCATAAACCGTAAGGAGCTTTTTGTTGGAAATGTTCCAAACGAAAGCTAGTGGCCGATTGAACGAAAAGGCTAAGTACATCGTGTAACGACCCGTAAATTTTAATAATTTTTTTTGTTTAATTAATATATTTTACCGAATTTTTGTGAAATTTTAAACAACAAAATTTTTCTTATATAAATTTAATATTTGGAATACGTCTTCTTAAACATAGCAAATGGAAAATTTTCAATTAATAATATGAAAGTTTATTTTCTAGTGTAATTTTATTTAAATTTAAATCAGTTAATATTGATGATAATAAAATGTTTCCCAAACTTCACTACAACAAAAACACCCTTTAATAGCGTTGAAAAAACGCTATTACAGGCTACTATAGCGTGTTTTGGTACGCTGTATATTAACATGTTGTAATAGGTCGGTGACCTATAATAGCAACATAAAAAACGCTGTAGAGACGCTATGGTGAAGGACTTTTCATAGCGGTTTAAACGTGCTATAAACATGATTTGTAATAGCCTTGAAAAATCGCTATGTAGTAAAAGTATAGCATTTTTATGAATGCTATAGTTGCCATACACACGAAATATACAATAGCATCCAAAAACGCTATACAAAACAAAATTCAATAGCGTTTTGGGCTGCAATCGTAAATTGTATGCATAAATACAACTACTTTTTATAGCGTTTAGCTGTCTTTTATAGCATTGTTTATTTGCTATAAAAACTGTTTATAGCACTATCATAATGCTGTAGTATGTTAAAACTGGGAAAACCATCTTTCCATAGCATAATTAAAACTCTATAAGTTTTTATCATTGCTGCTACATACATTCCAGCGCTGCTACATACATTCCAGCTTACAATTTATAATTCTACGAATATATTATAAAATTTCAAAAAAACACAATTATCACATTGTGATATCTGTAATCAAATGGAGACATAAGCCAAACCACAGTATATATATATATCCATAATATTTCGTAGACAGTTTCAAACATTAAATATTTGTGATCTAAAAAAAACAATAACAACTGTAGCTAACCAAAACGATACATACTAAAAGCAAAGATATACGTCAATACAAAATACATTAATCCAAGCTTTAGACCGATTTGAAAGAGAATGAATGCAGCAAAATAATTTTTCCTCCCTTGCAACTTGTAGTAACCCCGGTATCATCATACTGCACCTGTCAAAACGAAGCACATAGGTTATTTTTCAATCTAAACATCATCCGCAAGTTATATAATTTTTCATAACAAAAAAAGAAAAGGACTGTATATGAGCTGATTGAGCTCATGAACTCAGCCTACTAAATGAACTAGTATATGAGCTGGGAATACTTTAGTTGAAAAAAAGAAAGAAAAATCAAAATCAAAATTTTGATCATGCAAATAAAAGAATAATATGACTCTCCATAACGAAATATTACTTCAGTGATCATGCAAATAAAATGCAAAATTTTGATCATGCAAATAAAAGAATAATATTTTTACTTCAGTGATAACGAAATATAAGACTGGGGCGTATTCTTTTGCACTGTCGGCTCAACTATTACAGCACCCTAAAGGAAAACATTATCTGCATGTCGGACTTAAACTTTTGCACTGGGGCGTAATCTATTAGTGAAGGTCTCGTGCTTACTTCATGTGTACTACACACAACCACTTCAGCAAGAATAAAACCTTTCTTGCCAGCCTAAAATGCAAACTATAACAGCAATAAAAATGGTGAAAATGACAAGCTGGTTGCTCGAAACCATTCTGATATGTATCTTAGTTTGATTTTGAACTGGTGAACGAATAGTGTGTTATGAGCTTATATTGAGTTGGGCTGGCATTTTCTTGCAGGATTGAACAATTCTATTCATACAGTATGTGCCCATAGGGTTGTACAAACTCACTATGCCAATGCTTAATGTTTCAAATTTCAAAGGTGGAACGCCAGAAGTTGTACAAACTCACTATGCCATTTTAGTACTAGTTTTACCTGGAGAAGCTTCTAGAGTATGGAGCTACCATGAGTTGGAAATAGTAGAAGTGGTGGCTGATCAGGTAGCAGTGGCTCTTTCGCACGCTGCAGTTCTGGAAGAGTCGAAGCTTATGGCTGACAAATTGGCTGAGCAAAATAGAGCTTTGTTAGTAGAGAAATAGAATGCTTTAATGGCAAGCGAAGCAAGAAATTCATTTCAAAGAGTGATGAGTCAAGGCATGAGAAGGCCTATTCATTCTGTTCTAGGCATGTTGTCTATGTTGCAGCAAGATGAACTAAGCAAAGAACAAAGGCTTGTTGTCGATACGATGGCTAAAACTAGCAGTGTGGTTTCAACTTTGATCAACGATGTAATGGAAATTTCTACCAGTTCAAAATCAAACAACCCTATGGGCACATACTGTATGAATAGGGAGTACAAATTAAAAATAATTTGTTGCGAATATGGAGTACATTAGCGTGGAATGCTGATCATGTTTCATGTATATATATCAGAACCTGCAAGCACAATGATATATAGCGAAGTGCAAGGGTTAGCTTACCACCACCGTGACTACATGTTAGTGCATTCGGGTATTAGAGGCTGCTCATAATAAAAGCTTCAGCAAAAAGTTATCTTGGGCTGATACAAAATGGACCACTATGTATTATTGGGCCGAACATCTTTTATTTTTTCTTGTATTTGTACAGCTGTGTGGCTGTGAATATATAAATAGCCTAAAACAAGTCAATTGCATAAAATTCGGATCTAGCGTTTGTCACCTGGTCTTAAAATCAACAACAAGCCACTATGTATTATTGGACCATTATGCATTCAGCACCTTCAACTTCACCCACCACTTCAGACTGCTACACCCATCACCTGCTTCGATCAACACCATTCCAAACACTCAAGCCTCTGCTTTCCATTGTCAACCTGAATTGCAACACAAACTCCAACTCTATTTTTTTCACAAAGTTTCATGTTTTCTCAGTTCTATTTTGCATTCCACTCCATCCACTGCTTCAAAACCTCACTGTATCAACCCAAAAACCTCAACATTTCATCACTTCACCACCAACAACCAGACACGGTTCGTCACCCCGACCACCTCTCGAATCCAGCAAACTGAACCACACAATACTTCACAAACCAAACAACGACTTCAGCTTCTCCCTTCCACGACATCGACCTCGCTGCTTACCATTACTAACATGCAAACAATCAAACACTAATATCACCAATCACAAACTGCACTTCCATCAAAGCCAAACTTCCATCCTCATTCTCCTACAACCAAAACCATCCACCTACATGACCATTAGCAACACCCCACTCACCCACTTCTCATCACTACGACCTCATCACCCTCCTATAAGTCTACAGTAAACAACCATTCACAAGCTTCCTTCACCCAAACCATCGTCGCATCAACCTGCATTGTATCCACTGCAAATACCTAACTTTACCGTCCAACCATCAATCTCGTCTATATCCAACTCCAACAACCCAGCAAACAACAACCATCTCCATCCCAACTACCCACCCTCAATAGCATTGCACATAACCGAATCTAACAAGTAGAAGCAGGAAACTACCTCACTACAATCATCAACCATCTCCTCAGATCAATTCAAATGCCAACGTCAACTTGACAACTGAAATCACCCCTGCAAGTTCACTCTCCCATCTGCCATTCACACAAATCGCCTTCTACTCTAGTACCATCACACTGCAACAACACTCCATCACCAAATACAACTCACAAAACCCATCCTCTATTCATCCTATACATCCACCAACAATCCCCTACAATCGCCTACAACCTAACACTACAACTAATCCACAATTACAGTAACTAGCAGTTTTCTATAAAGAAATTTGATGAAGTTATTTTTAACCAATAAAAGTGGACAAGAACTATATGGTAGTGAACAACATGCTACTTGTGTGTGACACGAACTGAAAAATAAAATAAAAATAAATTAAAGAAATTATACTTACTAGAATTTGATTCCATTATAACGTTCGCAGCAGGCCAAGCTATCGTAGTGCCAAGAGCGTCTTCAATGACTTCTAATTCGGATGTTGGTCTCCATAGACGTGCTTTTGGCATTTTTACAAGTTCTACCCAAACTTTAATTGCATTTTTTCCCAAAGGAACACAATGAACCATTGAAGTTGGATCGGTTGAAGACACGCGTCCTAATGCAACTATTTCTCTCTTTCCCGACCAATCGATCAACTTGCATTTACCATTTGCCATAAAATTTGTACTCTATCAATAAATAAAAAGGCTATTTTATTATGTGCTTCAACAATTCGTAAGATGAAAAAAAGTGAATTGATTATAAATAAGTTTACCTTCTCGACAACTCCGACATTACTCCTATGATCATCCGATGATGCACCGTTAACGGTTTCGATAACTACTTTTGACTCAGGCCATGCAACTTTGATACCAACTGCTTCCCCAACTCGTGTCAAACCTTTAGTAGGCCTCCATAGAAAAGCATCTTCCACTTTTGCATTATCTATCCAAACTGCAACGGCAGCCGGTCCAAGAGGGAGATCGTTTACAAGTTGTTTTGGATCACTCGAAAGTAGTTGTCCTTCTACAACTAATTTTTTGCTCCCACTCCAATCGATTAATTTGCATTTATGATGTGTGCTGCTACTTTTACTCTATTAAAAAACATATTGGTTATTATTTTTATGCATTCAAGCTAAAAACTTAATTAATATAAAGATGAAAGATTACTGTATTATCTTCTTTGTCAAAGTTATCTAAGTTGTGCAAAACAACTCTAGTAGCTGGCCACGCTACTATATCACCTTCAACTTCTCCAATACGTGTCAAATAAAGTGAAGGTCTCCACAAAAAAGCATCAGGTTTTCTCACAGTGTCTATTATAATTTTCTTGGCATCAGACCCTAAAGGGATTTGTTGGACAAGCTCCTTTGGGTCACTTGACACAACTCTTCCTTCCGCAACAATTTCGTCTGTCTCACTCCAATCCAATAAATCACATGTGCCATATTTTTTATCATAATTGTTCTACAATTAATCAAATGAAAATTATATTAATAATAAATTAAATGTCAAATGTAATGATATCGCTAGTAATATAAATAACTTTTACCACTTGAGGTACATTTGCTTCATCCCGGCTTTCTTTCCTCTGTCAAAAAAATTATTAATAGGGTACAAAGGAATTTGGTAATTATTAATGCACAATCTATTGTGTGATCTGTTAGGCCACTAAATATCAACTTAAGCACGGTATCTATGATATCACTTGACATATTTGAATATATTCTACCTAAGATTTATGTTTGTTGCTATATGAACATATCATGAAAGCAAAATAAAGTAGGTTATACACAATTGTTTACATAAACTAAACTAGAAAATTAATATAATACGCAAAAAACATTTTACTTGTCAGCTGTTGTCAAAGGAGCAGTACAGAATAATGCTTAATTTCCAATCGACTAATCTATTTTTGACTTCCATTGTGACCACTCAAATACAGTGAAATTACTAACTAAGAAAAACCATAAAAAAATATAGCCTGCATGATTGATCACCCTTTAAGGAAGTAAAATATTCAAATTCATAATATTTAGCTTTTCCATATAAAATAATAAATGTTAAGAATCAAGGAGGTAGAAAAGATCAACATGAAACAAATGTTCTTTTTATCACAGTGGGGTTTGAATAGAATTTTGCATTTAAGTTAATTAACATAATCAGAGTACAGATTCAAATGCCTAAGTTTGAAAATATATATGAATGTTTGTACTTGAATAAATCTACCATGTGCTATGTGTATGTCACAACCATAAGGTTCATTACATGCAACTTTTCATTTCCGTAATGCCAAGCTTTAGACAATTGCTTGAATGGGAGTTGACATAACATGAATGAAATTAAAAGTTTGCGAAGTCAACTTAATCACAGAATTTCCAGGATATAATATTTACATCTATAATTCAAAGATTATATAGATTATGGTTTAAGAAATTGAATTGATCTATAAAGTTTTTAAAAGTATGGACATATATATTGTCCTTCAGTTCAGCATGATGACTAAACTTGAAGAAAAATGAGTATTTAATCATTATGGTTATATCTAAAACCAGTTAAGCAAACCATTAAGCATAACAAAGTACATGGATATTGATATCATAGTGCATAGGTAATGATATCATAGTGCAGCAAACCATGAATAAGACCAGCAAACCATGAATAGTGCATACCTGATTTTTCACAAGCATTTGAACCATCGCGGTTAATTCTGAAATTTGATTTTGCATGACAATGGTTTGTTTATCCCTTATGTGTGACCATATTGCCTTGCTGTAGTTCATACCTCTTCCCATTCCTCTCAATCGTCCTGGTCTGTCTTGTCCCAACACTTTTGCAAGCGCATCTTCTCTGAAATTGGTTGTTGAGCTAGAATTTGATTCATTGTTGATTTGTTTAATTTTTTCCTACACAAGTTGTCGTAATGCATATTATACACAATCAAACTATCACAATAGCAAACAAATTATTACCTAATAAAATTTCAAAGTACTTACGATAGCCTCTGCAGCAGTCACATTTACCGGTTCGCCATTTTTTCGAGTGTGGGATTTGATCCAAACGTGAGATCGATTGACAGAAGATGGATGAGGACTCGTCTTTCTCTATGTTTAAAGAATATTTATTACAACACATCACATTGAATAACTAGTTAATAAATATTATGGTAAATAAATTAGCAATTCTTACCAAATCATCAGCCACTCGAGTCATTCCTTTACGACTACATGTGTGTGGTATCTGATTGTTTCTAATAGCTTTATATTTCTGACTCGATTCCTGAGGAAAAAAATAATACATTATTTATGAGTTAATTCAGACTGCATAACTCATTCATTTTCACAGCTCGTGTATGTTATGCAATGGACTTGTAATCTTGGGCTTGTAAAACTATGAACTCTGTAAAAATTACTTTGAACTTCTCCCATCTAGTCATGCTTATTATCTTTATTATGGAGTTTTAGAATACATTGTCCACAGTTTTAGAATACTACAAATGCATGACTAAGTTCTCAAAAGTTCCAAAAGCACATTCTAACCCTCATAATACACATTATATGAACACAATAATATCTGTAATAATAAGGATTATTCATTGATATAGGTCCCTTCTCGTTATAGCAAAACTAAAACCTTTATCAAAACATAAAACAGATGCAGAACTTTTTTTTTACCATACTAGCGCACATTCAACATTTTCTCACTGTGCAATTTGAAATTGCACTGAAGTCAATATTTTTACATGCTGCATGTTGCATGCTGTATAATAAATGAAATGCATAATAATTCAATATACTGATTAAATAAATTATTGATAATATATACACTTACGGAGTCAGTATAAATTAAAATGCGTAAATTAAACAGTCAACATATGCTTGCCATTGTCCAGGGAATGTAAACAGTCAATATATGCATGGCATATGAAACCAAGTTAAAGTATGTTTAAGTTTAAACCAAAAAGGAAAATAAACGAACATAATCTGAAACATTTTAGATGGCTTTTGTGATGCAGTTACAAAAATATAAATGTGATATTTGAGCAAGCATACAGTACTATCAATATACAGTACTATTTGCATTGCCTTGATATATTTTTGAATTAATTAAGTTTGTATGAACGTGATATTGGTAAAAGGATCAACCTCATGGGAGATATAGGTCCCATAATACGTGCATATTGTAAGTAAGAGAACTGTAAGTAAGAGAAAGGTGAACAAGGAAACGGAGAGGAGAATTTTCACCAAGGGAAATCCCCTATTTAAGTTCGAGTTCAGCCTGCATCAACTATTATGATGACTGAAAATTAAAACTTCAGACCTATAAAATCAAAAATTCAAAAAATTATCCAGGAAAATAGAGGTTGAACAATCATCAGTTTCCGCTTTTTCAGACTTATGAAATATGGGCTGAACATCTACATACCCTATTCAACTCTATTCAAAGGTCCTTAGATGAGGATGTCAATTTGAAATTTGAGTTTCGGTCTTAGTTACCCTTTTAAGCATTTAACTAATATCATTTTCTTCAATTCGATATTCCCACTAAAAACACCTGTAGCGTGAACTCGCATAAGAGACCTTTTGAAAATATTGACTTCAGTGCAATTTCAAATTGCACAGTGAGAAAATGTTGAATGTGCGCTAGTATGGTTAAAAAAATTCTGCATCTGTTTTATGTTTTGATAAAGGTTTTAGTTTTGCTATAACGAGAAGGGACCTATATCAATGAATAATCCTTATTATTCATACACAATTATATTAACTATATTTACGTCTAATAGCTTAATTTCATCAACAGAACCTGAAACTGACTTTACCTTAAATTCTGGAGTTGTTTTGGACTTGACAAATTTCTTCCACTCATTCATACTTAGGTTGTCGGGTTTCAATTGATTTCTTTCTTCTTCGTTCCTTGCAACTGCTATTTTGCGAACTAATCAAGCTTTTGAAGCTCTAAAAATGCACCCCATTTGCTGAAATACGCCCTCTTTTTGCCATCCCTCATCCAATTTAAATCTAACCTGCAATACAACACATCAACAAAGTTGACGTTGAATAAGTGTACATTTGAAATACAAGCAACCAAAGACAACAAAGAAATCTCATACAAATTCTAAAGGCACAGTAAACAAATCACCAAAATAACAATATGAATTGAACTGATATGCCAACGGTTTAAGCATGTTGATCCCCACAGTAAACAAATCTATTTTTTTTTAAATGGAGAGATGAGCATGAAATTGGATAAGGGTAGAAACTGAAAATAAAATATTCAGCAGATATGACACGGATGGTTTAGTTTCTAAAATTAGGATCCGCAATACTGGTACATACTAATTTATTTGGATAAAATTAATGTATTTTATGTTTTATTTATTCCAAGTTTCAATCTATAACATATATCATCTAAGGTTACAATCTATTTTGGATATCAAATTTTAATTTCCGTATTTCAATTTATTAACAGTTTACATATCAATAACCAGTCAACTTCCAATCAGTAATAACCAAAAATCACTCACCAAAAATTAAATCTCTTTTCAAACCTTTTGAAGTGCACAAAAAATAATACCACTTTCAATTTCATTCTCATTTCTGAACCCTTTTTAATTCCCATCCCACTAAAAGTAAACTCTTCACTTAATTTTATAAATATATTTTTAGAATACCGACTGAACATAATAACCAAAAGAAAGTAGCAGGATAAAATAAAATACATTATTAATGATGAACTCACAACCTTTTGGGGAAAAAACCGGAACAGATTATGCTATAATTTGTTATAAAATTTGTTCAATATAAAAACAGTGTATACCTGAATGCATCCCCACAAAGCAACGTGTAATTCCTTACTTAGTTCCTTCTACTTATCAAGGGTAACCGGAACATGTTCCCTTACTAGCGGACCTAAATACGAAGACAGCTTGACAGACCCATATCCTATTGGTTTGCCATCCGCATCAAATTCGACTTCAATATGATTCTCAAGATTCGTTGGAAGTCTTTTCACTTTGGTTGGACCCCTATATTTGCGCTTCGCGGTCGAAATTGCAGCAGCATCTCTAGTACTTCCCTCATTAACATCAACTTCAAAATTTTCTTGCATTGTATCTTCGTCACCTGCTTCAGCGTTGTCTTCGATTTGAGCATCGTTGTTCTCTTCCGTTTGTATGACTCGGTTTTCACTTTCTTGCGAGTTGTCTTCAGTCTGAATTTCACTTACTGCTTTTAGCCATCTTAGAGCAGCCCTCTTCCTTTTAGTCATCTTAGAGCAGCTCCTGAATTGATTAAGTAGAAGCAAACAGCTATTAATTGTGAGCAAATGAAATACAAATGCATATAGCAAAATAACAAGCAAAACAAGGAACATAAAAACTACAATGCCTGTAGCAACAAATGCAGTAAAGATGAATGCTAATAGAGCTGAAATCAAAACAAACCGACATAGAGAAGAGAAGTGAATGCAAAATATTTATTTCCTTTGTTTTTTAAGGAAAAACTGAAAACTGAACCAAAAATAGAATTATAATGCAGCAGTCCCATTTTATAAAACACAGTAACTAAAAATGCCTCAAGTCATTCAATATTACATAAAGATCAAGATTTCACTGGCCAAACATACTCAATTAAGACATTTTAGCGATCAACTTTGACTCTCTTCCTTAAGTCATTTTGGATGCATTTTTATTTAATCAAATAACTGATAAAACAGAGCTTCCATATTTTATGCTTATGAAAAAAAATAAGATCATATATATTTCTTTTATCAATAATAAAATTTAGAGTATTAGATCATATTAATACAATTTAAGCATTGAAATTTGAGAAAGCATAAAATTTCTTATGAATCTTATTTAAATTATTAACCATAAAACATAACTAAACAAATTCAGAAGAACATATGTATTTCTTTTACGCAAGACAAGATTTAGGAAATAAGCAGCTACACTCATTTGTCATAACTAAACAAATTCAAATATAGCTAACTAAATCGAAAGCGAAACACAGAAAATAATAAAACAAAATGGTAATAATTAGAGAACCAACCCCTTGTGCAACCTGTTAATATTAGAGTGACAGACTGGATAGGTAAAATGGGAAAGTGGATTGTGCACACTACGTTTTATCGTTTTTGGTTTGCATAATTTAAATGGTAACAGACAATTGGGATAGGTTTCTTATTTGGAAAGCAATGTAAAATACTTGATTTAGTTTTGATACAGCAAGTTAACAGGAAACTTTTCTATTCCAAAATGACAGAATGTTTTACGTCTCAGGTTCTAACTTGGATGTGTCAATATTTGATGCTAAAATATTTATTTCTCCTTTATTTCATTTACCTATTGGTGTTGGCATAATTCATGCGCACGAAATGGCCATTGCTGCATCCGATCGTTCATTTTGTAGTATTCTTTGTATGGATTTCAAATACCGAACTAGGCAATATCATGATTCCATGCTCTAAGAAGTTAAGTAATGGGTGTAAATATGTGCAACTACAAAACAATGTTACTTGTGTCATTGTGGTTTGAAAATGATACTATCGTTTGATTAAATGTGAACATAATTAAATGTGTCAAAATGAAAAATATGGTTAAAGGATTTGTTGATAATATAATTAAATGTGAACATAATCATACTCATCAAGTCATGATTTCAAAGGATTTGTTGATAATATAAAAAAATGTCACTTGTGCCTATATTTTCTATGAATGTATACTTACATACAAAAACTAATCCAAGCATAATCAATGGTGTTTTGGAAAACTTTTCTCCAGTATGCCTTCACAATCCTCCCTAACATAGCTAGCATCCTCCACATAATCAACATCCATCTCGTTTTCTTCACAATCTTGTACAACATAGCTTGTGCCCTCAATATAATCGATTGTTTCTAATTCATGAA
Organism: Allium fistulosum; assembly: GCA_030737815.1. NCBI lineage: Eukaryota > Viridiplantae > Streptophyta > Magnoliopsida > Asparagales > Amaryllidaceae > Allium > Allium fistulosum. The sequence goes on from CM060903.1 coordinate 265,179,928, forward strand.
AACCTCTTGGTGGTGCTTTCATTACAACATACCAATTAGAAGAGTCATTCTCTCTTGAATAAAAAATTTGTTTCGCCTGAGATGCAAGGATATACGGATCCCTCGAAAATGAAGCTTGATTTTGATGTAAATTAACAAGAGTAAATCCATCTTCAACTTTCACTCCGTTTCCAATGTTTGCCCAATGACACTTAAAAATTGGAATATAAAATTTATGATAGTATAACAGAATTATGTCAGTCAAAACCCCATAATAAGTGACCACATCAACTACTTGAGAGACATCTTTCGCACTTGCTCTACACATGGTAGTAGCATCATAAGTCACTCTAGAATTTTGAGTTTCTCTCTCAACATCTTTTGTGTGAAAACGTAACCCATTAATTATATATCCTTTGCAGGACAAAGCAGTACTACTTGGACCATAGGCAATCCATTTTAGCAAATCATCATGTTCACTTGAGTTTAAAGATATCTGAAAAAATTCAATCCATTCAATGTAGAGTCAAAAAAAAGATTTTCAAACCTATAAATAAAATTTAAAAGATTTGATCAACCTTCTTTTTAATCCAATCGGCAAAGTTTTTTGTGTGATTTTTCCATAGCAATGTAGCATTTCTTTCCATGCGCTTGTCCGAACTTTGTAACTCTTCCAAATGCATACTATCATAATATAAAAGGTGCTAAGTCACATTTATAAATACACATATATTAAGACAATAAAAAGAAACAATATGTGCTTACTCTAAAAATGGCTCGGTTATAGCCATATTCATTAGCATAGCCAAATGAGCAACTTCCTTCTCATTAGCCGTCAATGTAATTGTCTTGCATGTTGATATCGGACGTCCTTCGAGTATTGCATCATCATTCTCATAATCTTTGTTTCTACCTTCTTTCTCCCATAACTGTGATGATTTCTTTAGAAAATCACCAAAAAATCTCATAGATTCTTCGGCGAGATAATTCTCTGCAATGCATCCTTCAGGTCTTGAATAGTTCCTTACATAATCCTTAAGTGTTTTCATATACCTTTCGAAGGGATACATCCAACGAAAATGAACTGGTCCACATAATCGAGCTTCTTTTCCAAGATGAATTGTTAAATGAATCATTATGTCAAAAAATGAAGGTGGAAAATATCTTTCAAGATCACATATAATTCTGACAATCTCATCATCCATTTGTTGTAGCTTTTCTCTATCAAGAACACGCTGACATAGATTATTAAAAAATGCACATAAACGGGTTATTACTTTCCTTGGCCTCTTTGGGAGCAATCCTCTAATTGCAACCGATAGCATCTGTTGCATCAAAACATGATAATCATGCGACTTCAATCCACTAACCTTGCAATCCTCCAACGACACACATCTTTTGAAATTTGAACAATAACCATCAGGTCCCTTAAAGTCATACAATCTTCTACAAATTTTTTTTTCCAGAACTTGACAAAGTATACGGAGCTGGTGGAAGATATGTTTTCTTCCCACGAGGTTGCGCATATAAAGCATGTCGAATTCCCCAATCCTCTAAGTCTTTTCTAGAATTAATGCCATCTTTTGATTTGCTATCATGCAACATTGTGCTGAGTAAACTTTCACTAACGTTTTTCTCAACATGCATCACATCTAAATTGTGGCGGAGTGCAAGTTCCTATAAACATAAATAATATGACGGTTAAACATTATATAATTTTATAGTTATATTTTTATAAATAAGATAAATTTTGAATATTAACCTCCCAATATGGTAATTCAAAGAAAATTGATTTTTTTTCCACCGTGATAGCTCATTTTCTGTAGGATCGTTTTCACCTTCTTTACTGTCAGTGCATTTTCTCTTCTTACTCGTAATCGTTATAATTTTCTTTTTATTTGGCTTCTTCTTATTCTTTCTCTTCTTGTCCTTTTCTATTTCTTCATTTTTAAATTTTCCAAAATCATTTGGAAAATCTTTCAAAATAACTAAAATATCTCTACCTGTAAGAATTCTGGGTTTGTTACCTTTCTCCACAGTATTATCAAACCAAGCCTTTTGTTTTCGTAATGGATCTGATAAAGGTAAAAATCTCCTGTGTCCCATATAGACATTTTTTCGACTATGATTTAGCCATCGATGGTGAGTATTAACACCGCATAATGGACAACCTTTTTTGCCTTTTACACAACATCCAGCGAGATTTCCATAAGCTGGAAAATCGTTTATAGTCCATAACAAGATTGCTTTTAAGTTAAACAATGTCTTGCTAAATGCATCATAAACCTCCACTCCGTTACTCCATAAGTGCTGCAAATCTTCTACCAAAGGAGCTAAATATACATCAATATCATTTCCAGGTTGCTTTGGGCCGGGAATTAATAATGTTAACATAATATTCTCATTTTTCATACATAGTATAGGCGAGAGATTATATGCCACAAGCATCACTGGCCAGCAACTATACTTTGAACCCTTAATGTCAAATGGATTGAATCCATCGATAGCAAGGCCAAGTCGAAGGTTGCGTGGATCACTTGAAAATGATTTCCATTTATCATCCACCATGCTCCATGTCAAAGAATCCACAGGATGGCGCATTTTATCATCGTTACTTTTATTACTAAAATGCCACCTTAGATCTTCTGCCATCTGCTGAGATCTAAACATTCTTTTAAATCTTGGAATAATTGGAAAATATCTCAACATTTTGACTGGAATACCTTTCATTACCTCTTTCGTTCGCTCATTTATCTTCCATCTCGAAGAACCGCATTTGGGACAACTAGTCAAATCTTTATACTCTTTCCTGAAAAGACAACAATCATTTTTGCAAGCATGAATCTTCTCAAATCCCATGTCGAATACTTTGAGGAACTTCTTTAGTTCATATAAAGTCTTCGGAAGGACATTATTTTTGGGTAATAACAATTGTTGCACGCTAAGAAGCTTATCAAAACCAGTATCAGATAATCCGGTTTCACATTTCATCTTCCAAATTGTTAAGGAAATCATCCGTTCGCTTTTGTGCATCATCATCGTTTTTATTATCGGAGAAAAAAGTATGGTTGACAAACTCTTCATCTTCAAAGTGAATGGCTTGAAGTAACTCATATGTATCATCCAATTTCACTTTTTTAGCTTCATCTATTTGCTCGCCGTGACTATACCACTTGCTGCACTTGTATAAAGGATCCAATACTCTAATAATCAAATGCTCAACAACAATGTCATCATATTGATGAGTAAGATTTCGACAATCTAAGCAAGGACACAAAACTTTTTCCATATTTCCTAAATTTCTCTTAGCGGCATGCACAAAATTCCATGCTCCTTGCTCGTACTCCCTACTAGTTCTAAATTAAAATTAAAAAACAAAGTTATTGACCAAAAAATCAAATTTTAATTTTAATTTCCAAGTTAAATATTAATCCAAATATTGTATTCTTACCTATGCAAATGCACCCAATCTTTTTCCATCTCCATATATAATATTGCAACAAGAAAATTTCTAAAAAAAACAACAGCACAATATGTGAGGAAGACTATTTTTATCACAGATTAATAATTTGATTGTAATCTTCTATGGTTTAAAAGGTGCAAAAATCACCACCGAGTTATGGCCTCCAAAACCAAAAGAATTCGAGTATGCACTGGTGTGTACAAAAAATACACAAAATAAAGTAGTGTATGAATAAAAAAAACCGAGTATGCACTTTAACAATTATGAAGAAGATGGAATGATCGAACAAAGTGTTGGTTTTTATATGTACTGTAATTAGGCAAGGATTCACATTAGTTAGGAATTTAAAAAAAAAATCTGTACAGACCAATGGTCACAAATGTGTGATAAAAAAAATCAATGGTCACAAATGCATATTGCTTCAGGAGATAAAAATCTCAACTGTATGAATTGTTCAGTTTCCCCTACATATAAACTGTTAAATATACATTGATCTAGGAACTGATATATACATATAAACTGAAACAAAAAGGACAAAAAAATTTATATAAACTCACTAACAACAACTGAAACAAAATGTACATATTTATTAGTACGATCTATATTAAACATATGTATCTATATTAAACAATATAAACAGTGAAACAACTGAAACAAAATTAACAATATAAATGCATATTGTGAAACATATAAACTGTTAAATATACATTGTCCTTTTATATAGCCTGTATATATGTTTGTGATTAGGCTTTGTAAAATAAGTTTCGAATTAATTCAACTTGTATGAAGTTTCTATTTCATTCACGCTTTTGATCTTATCCCATTGATATGTCTATGTGTGGTTTGATCAAATCCTAAATGTACATGATATTTTAACTGGCATTATTGGCCCATCCTACGCATGGAATCAAGTAGTAACGTCGTTTGGCAGTTTGCTGGATCAATGTAGCATCTTAGGTGATTTCTAACAGCTGGTATTGAGATAATATCATAGTGAGATAGACTTGCATGGCTTACTGTTATCTGTTACAACTTCTGCACTTTAGAATTATAGTTTTTTAGTTAGAACAGAGATACAGTTATAATAAAAATCCTAGTTGCTATCACCACATTGGTTAGTCAGAAAAGATTTGTGGTTTATAGAAACACATACACGATCCTAGTGGTTCCATTGTTTTTCATTCAATCCAGAAAAACAGTGTGAGAATATGTTTATATGTTTAACAAAGTCAGAGAGTTGTTATATTTATATTTTCAAAACAACGCCAAGTCAATCCAGAAAGCAGTGGTCAAGGTGCGGAAAAGACAGGATCTCAGATTCAAAAAGGCACTGCTGAAATTGCAAGAGATATCAACTTGTTCTTGTCTTGCTTTTTAAAACAAATAAAATAAAATTAATTTGCTCTTTCTCCCTCACTTATGCACGAAAATTACTTTAATTAATTAAATCCAGGCAATAGTATTATTGTTAAATGGGAGAACAGTTTGTGATTCTTTTTATGTTCAATTTTTATTTATTTATTTTTATAGTTATATTCATTTTTGTTGACATGAAAATCTGAATGAAGTGAATGCATGGTTGTTTGGGTGTATGATTGATAGATAAGCTTACCAATGCTCAGATTTTAGTATGAATTAGTATATCATTAAACTAATATATTCTCTATGCATCTTTAAGAATTTACAAAATATTTAATATGTGATTTCACTCATACCAGAAATTTATTTCTAACCCTATTTGTTGCTTTGTAACATTTGGGGTGTCTCATTTTTATTGAGGCAGCTCTAGATGTTGCTGCAGGAAAGGAAGCATAAGAAACTTGCTTGCATGGATATTTGAAGATTTACTTGCATTTAGAATGCTTAAGGAATATGGCAGAAATATTGTAATAATTAAGCCAGGCAAAACTTCATTATGTTTTAAGTATTTCCTGGACTGATATGTGCTTATTTTTCTGTGTAAAGAATATGTAAAAACTTTAGTACTATATGTGTGATTGCGAGTTTCTGTTTTAAGCAACTGATCTGGATAATCTCTGGTGAAGTATGATATAGGAGATCATGCCATATAAACTAATATGTGGTCATGACTTCCTTGACAATGTCTGAGGAGCTTTTAATTGTAAAGTAGAGATAGTTTTAGAAAGAAAAAAAAATAAAGAACATGTAATAAATCTTTTAAAGATTGAGTTGAACCTAGGCCGGGCTAACCAGAAAAGCATGATCATGACTTGTAATTGATATAAGTATATGTCAAGCTTAAAAATGAAGCCAATAATTCTTAATCTGGGCATTTAAATTACAGTAGAAGTTTGCATTGCTTTGTGTAGTAAATCCATATGCATTTTTGTAATACTTGTAGGTCTCACAGCACTATGCTTAACACATCTTACTATCTAGATACATGTCTCAAGTCTGAATGCATTTGGTCATGACCAACCTGAGGCTGTTTAAAGTAACTTGTAGTCCTGTTTGTAATAGGCATGACCATCACTTCACAACACCTTAGACACTACCACTTATTGTTTAAGAGAACATCAGCTGTCTACCTAATAAGTTCACTTGAAAATTTTGTATTAATTTGATTCATAACATAGTTTTGATTATCTTGTCCTCAAATATATGCTAAGCCTCCATTTGATATGATAGATTGAGTCTGCATTTTTTTTCAAATGTATTATCTTCACAGCCTGGTTTTTGAACTAATTTCTTACCCTGATATCTATTTGTTCATATCATATTCTGAGCATTTGTCTTAAAAAGAAAATTGCTTAAGTTTAAAAGCAGAACTCCAGGCTAAACAAATATACTAAAGTTGTTTTAAAAAGCATCCTTTACTTATCCAAAACAATAAGTGTCAAATAAAAATTACAAAGGTCTGATGTAAGGCTTAAAAATCCAGGAACTGATTAACTTGAGAAATAAAACAAGTAGAATATTAACTGAACAAAATATCAATTAATTTTGGGTGTTAAGTTCAAAAGAAAAGAAATAGATAAAAATTGCTATGTGACACAAAGTCTTTCAAATATGAGAAACAATGTGTGAATGAGTTTCTTTGCTATTTTAATTACTCTGATAAGCAAAGAACCATTTATATATCTTCATATATATAAATGATATGATTTAGTTATACACCGATATGTTTATATTGGTAAGATTTTGGATCTTGGGGGAATAAATTAAGAGAACTGATCTATTGTAAAAAAAAACCACTACAAACAAGTGATCAGAGAAGAGGGTCACTTCAGTTGGTATCAGAGCTATGTTATTAAACATAACAGAAATAAAGATCAAATTCTCTTATAAGAATAAAATCTTATGAGACTAAATACATAACACTATTTTCAATATAAATAAAACTACTGAAATAATTAAATTACAAATTAAACTAACTAGTTATGTAAAATTGTATAGCAAATCATGGTAGGAAGACCACTAAGTCATGGAGCAGGACCCTCCAATACAACACCAATGGTTAATTTGCAAGATTTGGTGAGGGCATTTAGGGAAGGAGCAGTGCACAGGGAAGAGAATCCTCATGAGGAATTAGCTAAGCTATTGAAGACATTTTCAAACTTAGGAGGCAAGGATTTTGAAGGCACTGAAGGAGTTATGGGTGTGCAGACATGGTTGAGAACTTTAGAAAGAATATTTGCAGACATGCAAATTAATGATCAAAGGAAGAGGCAGATAGCTTCAAGAAGGCTCAAAGGAGCAGCACTAGATTGGTGGGAGGTGATCATCACAGGAAGGCCAGAAAATGAGATAACATGGGATCAATTCAAGGAGATGCTTGAGGCAAGATTTGTCCCAGCAACAGCTAAGGCAACACTGCTGGAGGAATTTATAAGGCTGAGGCAAGGACCAATGAGTGTGGCTGAATACACTTAAAATTTTGAGAGTTTGTCTAAGTATGGAACTATGCTCATAGGGAATGAAGAATCAAAGAATTCAAGGTTCATTCAGGGACTCAATGCTGGTTTGAGTAGAGCAATGCTACCATACAAAGACAGAACATTTGATCAAGTAATAGATCTTACTCTTTCTTTTGAACAACATGACAATGCAAGAGAAAAATTCAGGAACATGAGAGCTAATAATCAAAAGAAAGGGAAGAATAGAGCACATCCTTATGACAAGAAGAATGTAGACAAGAAAGTTGAAGGAGCAGCCATTGGGGAAATTAAGAAGAAGGTTACCTGCTACAATTGTGGCAAGGAAGGACACATGAGCAATAGGTGTCAAGCAGCTAAGAAAGCCCCATTCAGCTACTATAACTGTGGGAAAGAAGCTCATATTAAATGGAACTGCCCAGAGTTCAAGAAAGGAGCAAAGGTAGGAGCATTGGAAGCCAAGGCAAAGGCAAATGCAGTGGGAAACTTTGGACAATTGGAAGGTATACTTCTAACTAAAAATTACCCAATCACAGTTATATATGACACCGGAGCTACACATTCTCTAATCTCACAAGATATAGTGGATAAATTAGCTCTCACATACAATACAGTTGAAAAACCCTTGTTTATTCAAAGCCCACTAGGTAGCTCTTGTCTGCTAGGATTAAAATGTTTGGGAGTAGAATTAAACATAGGAGGAAATATGTTTAAATCTGACTTATTTGTGTTAAAATATCCTAGAATAGGAATTATTCTAGGAGTAGATTGGTTGAGTAAATTCAAAGCAATTTTGAATTTAATTTTTTTTTACAATTTCTTTGAAAACAGAAAATGGTAAAAATATCACAGTCATGAGTGAAGCAGCCAAGATAAATTGCCTTAATCAAATATGGAGTATGACTGAAAAGGAATTGACTTTAGAAGACATAAAAGTAGTAAATGAATATCCAGATGTTTTTGGGGAAGTTGTAGGAGTTCCAGAAAATAGACCAGTTGAATTTCAAATAAGGCTAATTCCAGGATCAAGTCCTATCATCAAAAAGCCTACCAGAATGGGTCCAAAAGAATTAGTAGAATTAAACAACAGTTGGAAGAATTGGAGCAGAAAGGCTTCATAAGGCCTAGTAGTTCAAACTGGGGTTCTCCAGTTGTATTTGTGAAGAAACATGATGGTACACTAAGAATGTGTATTGATTATAGAGAATTGAACAAAGTGACCATCAAAAACAAATACCCACTCCCCAGAATTGATGATTTATTTGATCAATTAAATGGAGCAAGAATTTTCTCAAGGCTAGACTTAGCCTCTGGATTTCACCAAATGAAGGTTGAAGAGGAGAGTATTAAATACACTGCTTTTAACACAAGGTATGGTTTATATGAATTCTTAGTAATGCCTTTTGGATTGACAAATGCACCATCCTATTTTGTAGATTTAATGAATAGGACATTTAGAGACTTTCTAGACAAATTTGTAGTTGTTTTCATTGATGATATATTAGTGTATTCAAAATCAGAAGAGGATCATGCAAAACACTTGCATCTGATTTTGTCTAGACTAAGAGCACATGATTTAAAGGCCAAATTCTCTAAATGTACATTTTGGCAGAATGAAGTAAAATTTTTGGGACACATTATATCACAACAAGGGGTTAGTGTAGACTCAACTAAGGTGATAGCAGTGCAATCATGGAGTAGACCCAAATCAGTGACTGAGGTGAGATCATTTTTGGGAATGGCAGGCTACTATAGAAGGTTTATAAAAGACTTTGCAAGAATAGCCATCCCATTGACCAAGTTAACTAAAAAGGAGCAACCATATGTGTGGACAGAGAAGTGTGAACAAGCTTTTTCATCACTAAAGAAGGCACTGGTGGAAGCTCCAGTTTTACAAGTGCCAGAGGGTAATGAAGGGTTAGTGGTTTACACAGATGCTAGTGGATCTGGATTAGGGGCAGTGCTCATGCAACATGGTAGAGTCATAGCATATGCATCAAGGCAACTCAAGCCAAATGAAACTAGGTATGCTACACATGACTTAGAACTAGTTGCTGTAGTGTATGCATTGAAGCTATGGAGACACTACTTATTAGGTGCTAAGTTTGAATTGTTTACAGATCATAAGTCACTTAAATATTTGTTTTCCCAAAAAGACTTGAACATGAGGCAACATAGGTGGGTAGAATTTCTAGCTGCCTATGATCTTGATATATTGTATACCCCTGGAAAAGTTAACAAAGTGGCAGATGCATTGAGTAGGCATCAGGCAAAATTGGCAAGCTTAATGATGACTGAATTCAAGGATTTGACAATCCTCAGTGAAGTGGAAATAAAAAAAGAAGTTGGAGTATCAGATAAGGCACACAGTGATATGATTGAATATGGAAAACTAAGCCTCATTTCTTTAAGGTCAACTCTGGTTGATAAAATAGGACAAATGCAGGATCAAGACACAAATTTAAAGGAGAAGAAGGACATGATGTCACAAGGCATGACAGTGGAAAATTATGAAGTAGATGAAAAAGGTTACTTAAGGAAAAATGGGAAACTCTGCATACCAAATATAGAGGAACTGAAGCAAGAAGTTATGGATGAGCATCACAAAACAAAATATACAATACCCCAGGTGGTACAAAAATGTACCATGATCTCAAGAGGAATTACTGGTGGCCAGGGATGAAAGGAGCAGTGGCAAAATATGTGGCAAATTGTTTAACATGCCAACAAGTTAAGGCAGATTATCAAAGACCCTCAGGTTTACTGCAACCTCTAGAAGTGCCAACCTGGAAGTGGGAAAGCATTTCAATGGATTTTGTGGATGGTTTGCCAAGGACAAGAAGAGGCAACGATAGTATTTGGGTAGTGGTTGATAGGCTCACAAAACAACACACTTCATCCCAATAATTTCAAACAGAAATGCTCATAAGCTAGCTCAATTATTTATGAAGGAGATAGTGAGATTGCATGGTATTCCCAAGACTATCATTAGTGATAGAGACACCTTGTTTACCTCAAGGTTTTGGAGCAGCTTTCAAGAGGCCATGGGGACAGAACTAAGCCTAAGCACAGCCTACCACCCCCAAACAGATGGGCAAACTGAGATTGTTAATAAGGTTTTGGAAGATTTGCTTAGAGCATGCATACTTGATTTTGGTGGCAACTGGGAAGATCATCTCTACTTAGCCGAATTTGCTTATAATAATAGCTACCAGTCCACCATAGGTATGGCTCCATTTGAGGCCTTGTATGGAAAGCCTTGCTTATCTCCTGCCTGTTGGATGGAGGTAGGTGAAAGAGTGTTGCTTGGACCAGAACATGTTAAGGAAACCTCTGCAAGAATTGAATTAGTGAGGCAAAGAATGAGAGTGGCACAAGAAAGACAGAAAGCATATGTAGATAAAAGAAGGATGCCAGTAGAGTTTGAAGTGGGGGATCATGTATTTCTCAAAGTTTCACCCATGAGGAAAATACCGAGATTTGGCAAAGCAGGAAAGCTATCACCAAGGTATATAGGCCCATATGAAATTGTTCAGAGAATAGGGACTTTGGCTTATAGATTGAAATTGCCAGAGGAATTGAGCAACATACATGATGTATTTCATGTATCTCAATTAAGAAAGTGGGTGCATGATAAGAAAACTATTCTTGAATCCCCTACACATGTTGAAATTCAAGAAAACCTGGTTTATAAAAAGGAACCAGTGGGCATAGTGGCTAGAGAAGAGAAGAAATTAAGAAACAAAATAATTAAATTGGTTAAAATTCAGTGGAGTCTAGATGGAAATGATTGCACTTGGGAGGCTGAAGATAGGATGAAGGATAAATATCCTAATCTATTTTCTGCATAAAGGTATGCCTGAAATTATAATAAATTTAAGTACTATTTAAATATATATTTGATTAGTTCTGGATGCATAAGTTTTTAAATTGCTGAGATAAAAATTAAACTTTTGCACAGTGGAAAAGAAAAATATATATTTAATTATAATTGTGGGACACAATTCCTTTTAGGAGGAGAGTATGTGAAGACCCAAATTTTTGAGATAAAAATAATTCTGAAATGAAAAGAAAATTAAATTGGTTAACAGAAAATAATTGAAGAATAAAATAATTTGAAAATGTATATCAAAAGGGAATGAGAGAAACAAGCAAGGGAATAATTATTTCAATAAATAATAATGAGAAGAAAAATAACTAAAGTATGAATGAGTTTTAAATACACATATCTTATGAATACTATAAATTTATGTGGCTAGAAAAATGTAGGGTAATAAAATAACTTCTCTTGATAATTAAAATGCATAAAAACTAGTCAAGTAATATTTATGAGTATGAATGCATTTTTGAAATAAATCAAGATAGATGATAAAAATATGTTAGCTAAAAATCAAGCTTACAAAAGAAATAAGAAAAAAAAATATAAGGCAGAGCCACATAAAAAAAATGTGCAAGGAAATCATGCAAATAACATGTTCACAGAAAAGCAATAAGGCAACTGATTTACTAGAAATGGAAACCAAAAGAAAATGGCACCTTTAGCCATAATTATACACATATGATTCTCTGAGTAAGGTAAGGATAGAATGGGTTTTTCCTCCATTAAAACCCTAGCAAAGTGATTTAAATCAGGGGAGGGGCAATAGTTGTTTCTGGGTTGAAAACAGAGAAAACAAAAATTAAAAATAAAATAAACTCACATTGTCTTCAGGCCTGAGTATTCTCGGGGAGGAGCAAAGAAAGGTGAGTGATAATCACTTATGGGATTTGAGGCATTAAGACTCATGCTAAGGGCAGCCAAGTTATTTTCATATATAAATTCTATTATAATTTTCTGTTTGATTTTGTTCTCTGAATAAATGCATGTTGATCATGGATGATATTTTGATTGAACTTTTGGTTGAAGTTTTGATCTGTCTTGGTTTGATAAGATTGTTTCAGTCTTTTACTTTAAAATACAAGTAATCAAACATGTATTCAGATCATAGAAGTGGATTTTTATGATCCAGTTTTATGTGAGAAATGAACTGAATGTGTCACGACCCTGAAATTTAAATTTATTTAAATTAATAATTAAATGAATTTATGAATTAAATTGACAATTAAATAAATTTTTGAATAAAAATTGTGAAATTAAATTGATTTAATGGAGCGAGTTTCCCCGATATCCAAGTATATTCTGAATAAATCATTTGAGATTAAAATATTATAAATAGTGTATATGTGAGTATATGTGTATATCTATTTAATGTATATATATCTTTAAGTATATACGAGCAAATTTAATATATAAATTTAGAATTGATGGTTAACGATAATTTGAATTTATGAAATAAACACAAGATAATAATATTTAAACTAAAAAGATAGAATTAAAGTAAATACTTGAGTTTAAATTTTAAATAAATAATGGATAATAATATTAAATATTAAAATTTATGATTTAATTTATTTTTGATTTAAAGTTGTGAAATTAAATAATAAATTGATATGAAAGTTTTCAAATCATAATAAAATATGTTAATAAATCAAGTAAATTTTAAAGTAACACATTAACTATATAATTCATTTGATACAAAATATGTACAAAAATAAAGTAAGTGGCTGTAAACAAATATATAAACAAAAGAAATAATAAAACACCTTGATGTATGTACATAAAGTATGGAAGCAAACCAAACAAATAAAACAAGACAAATATCTTTGGCCCCTAAAACAAAATCACTTCAGCCGAAAGCAAAGGAAAAGAAAAAAAAAATGAATTTGTACAAAGTTAATTAAGGCAAGCCATGCCTCTAAAGCAACTTCAGCCATGCCTATGTTAAAAACAATATAACCTGTACAACTACTTCTCCCTACATATCAACTCTTCATCTTTTTGTTCGTTCATTTCTTTACTGAGAAAATTTTTAAAGCAAGCTTCATCTCAAAAATAAACATATCATTCAAACTTAAAACAAATCCAACAACACAAACTCAAAGCAAACCAGAGGAGTGAATTAAAGATCAAAGAGGAAGATCTTCAGCTGCAAATATAAAATAAAATTCAAACTGCATTCAAGCAAGTTTTCAAAAGATTCAAAAGAATTTTCAAATATCAGGTGCTCTGTTCAATCTTGTTTCCAGGTGAGCAAACTATTTCTTTTAAACCTTTAACATGTTTTAATATTTTTATTTGCTTGTATCTTTAGAAAAATGTGATGAAGTATCTACTGATATATACTATTATGTGATGTTTGTAAATTACTGGATGCACTGTCTTATGATGTTTTTCAAGCTTTCCATGTTTCTGAGGGAAAAGAAGCAAAGAATGGTTTATACTCTTCATATAAAAAACATTTAACTTAGAAATTTAATTAAATAAATTTGTCTAAAACCAAAGATCAAAGCTTGGAAACTGTTTGATGGTTGGCAGTGGAGTATAAGTCCTGTAATTCAAATTTACAGTAGAAAGCAAATAAATATGTAAAATTCGAATATCGCCATTTACGAATTCAATTACATAGCTTGAATACTTAGGGGATGACGTGAATTTTAAGGTTCATATCATAATTTTTAGTGATCTGATTTGATAGCAGTTCGTGGTTTTCTACTTTGGAGTTTTTGGGTCGCCGTGGTTGATCGAGGCGGCTGGAAGGCTCGGCGTGGGGTCTGGAGGTGGAGGAGCCTATGGGGTGTTGGCGAAAAATGGTTGGAGGTGGCGAAGATGCCAGTGGCGTTGGCGGCGAGCAATTCATTTTTTTAAACCTAGTTTTGTCAAGGGGTAGACGTTTTGCTCGTTCGACCTCCCCTGTTGATCGAGTGCTATCAAGATTGGGGTGATGGTAGGGGAAGCGATGACGAACAGATGACCGGAGTTTCAAACTCTCTGGTGGACGTAGCGGTGGGAACAACGTGTTGACAGGCTTTCGAGTGGGGGACCTGCTCACGTTTCCAGGTTTAAAGTCGTCGAACTCGATTTTGATTCGAGTGGTTGTGATGGGTTCTGGTGATTGTGATCACGTCAGGGGATGGTCGCTGATGTGTGGATGCCTGGGGGAATGGTCGGAGCATCGACCGGAGTTGGTCAGATGACTCGTGCACGTGCACGTGTGTCATCGCGTACCTGGATGTGTCGAGGTTGGGGAAGAAGAAGTTTCGCTCGAGTCTTTTACAATTCGACTCGAAGAAAAAGGGAGACGCGAGTTTCTCGGGGAAGTTTGAATTTGGCTCGAGTATCTCTCGAAGTAAAGGGATGGGCGACTCGAAGTAGTGTACTGTCTCGAGTTTGTTTATTCCAAGCAGTTTAAAAACAGAAGTTTGTTCTTCTGTTTAAATTCCAGTCTGGTTTATTTAATTTAGTACGATTTAAACTTAAATTTAAATCAAGATTTTAAAACCTGGACTAAAAGTGAAATTCCAATACAAGTTGAAAGAAAAGAAAAAGAATCAGCTTTAAAAATATGAAGGTGTTTTAAAACAAGTTTAAATTTAATTTAAATTCGGTTAAGGTTTTTAAAGAGTAAATCATTTTGAATCTTATATTCAAAGTGTGATTTAAATTTAAATTCAAAAGTGTACTGTTTAAAATACACTTAAAAGTTAATGAAATCATTAATAAAGAAAATTATTTTCTTAGAAATAATGAAGGAAATAAAATTATAGAAATTATTAAGTAATTAAAGAATGATTTATTTAATGTATAAATAAATAGAATTTAGATTTATTTAAAATTAGAAAATGGTTTAATAATGAATTAACCTAAGAAAATTTCTTAAGAAAGTAAATTACGAAATGTTATTAGTTAATGCAGAAGATTAACTAGAAATTTTTAGGTAATTTAATTTATGTGATTAAATTTGATTTGAATTAATAAGACTTATTAATTAAGACAATCAATTGTAAATTGTTAATTACTTAATGAAAGCAATTAAGGGGTTAATTGATTATGTGATTTGTTTAAGGTTAATTAATTAAAATGGTTTATAATTAATTTATGATCAATTAACCAAGATATGTAGTTTGTCCATAAGTAATTAATCTGATTTGAATTAATCAGAAAATTAACTGACCTTACTTAGGAATGTTTAAATCCTATTGATTTCTGAACTGTTTGGTATTTCTGATATGCTATGCTTCGTGCTATAAATTGTTTCCGTATGATCTGTGATGAATGTAATTTATTTATTTACAATGCATTCATATTTTCTATCTGTGAACCCGTGTATATAGATAAGCGCTATTGGGATATACCGCTTATTGATATTATGTGATTGCAAATCTGTGATGATTCTACGATGTTGCACTATTGTGTGTGAAATCCCTGGACTACACTTATACACACACAAATATGGATTTCACGTGGAAATCGGTTAAGTCACAGACAATTTAAAATTGATATTTTTGAAATTAGAAATTCGGGTTTAAAGTAAAAAGCTTTTGAAATGGAATTTCAAAGATAAAAGTTATTTTAAATAACTTAACCGAGTTTTGAAAATTTAAATAGTTAGATTTAAATTTGGATTCAAGTTTGAAATTAAGCTATGATTTGGAAACTAGGGAGTAAAGATGATATAAATGTGTTTATATGAATTTAAACCCTTTTAAAAGTATAAGTTGAGAATTTGGATTTAACCCAAGAACCTTAACTTGTATAAATGAATTAGATTTCCAGAATGAAAACTGTTTGTTTTCAAATGATAAAAGCTTTTAGATAAGCAAAGAAATTCCAGTTTAAATTAAAGGAATTTCAAGTGAATTGAAAAATGGATTTTCCAAGTTATGACTGAATTCTTTTTGAAAGCTATGAATTAAATCTGTCTATTTTTAACAAATTTAAAATGATGATTTGTTTAAACCATTCGAAATGAAATTGTTTTGAAAGCTATTTGTTAAATCTTTGATTTAAAGATTCAACGAATTAATTAAATTGAAATGGAAATCGATTTGGAAAATCTATGAATGAATCCTTGTGAAAACTGAGTGAACTTGGTGAATTGAATCTTTTTATTTAAAAAGATTAAAATGGTAATTTGTTAAACCATTTGAAAAGAAAGTTGGGTTTAAATTGTGACTTAATTGAATTCTCAATATCCATATATTTTTGAATATTACGCTCACTATTCGGGTTAGCCGGGAAAAGACAATTGTGTCATATAACCCATTCCGAATAGTGATACGTCGTATATGGATAGCATTTGAAGATCGGTGTTGAAGACCGGATATTTTCGAAAATGAAAGGACAACCTGTCGAATGTCTCTGCACTGGGTAGCTCCCGGTATAGAGATTTATATCACTCTTTTGTGATGGGAAGTCTGGACGTGATTTGAAAATTATCCGGATTTGCAAGGGCTTCGTGAGAAGTGCCTTCGGTTCTGTTCGAACCCGGAACAGACTTGTATGGATACATGTCTGACATTACACTTTGAGATATAAAGCCGATTTCTTTCAAATACATTTCTGTTTGGTGGCGGAGAATTTATTCTCTTAGCTTAACACCCTTCTCTGAGACGTACGAGCTCAGAGGTTATGTAGTTGAAATTTATCAGCGATATATCCCAATTTGGTAATGTGGCATGCTGAGTGCTGCTGTGTGATGATCAGTGTTTGATCATTTGTGATATGATCATTTGTTTGATCTTATATCTTTGTGATCATAGGTTGATCATTTGTTTGACCCGAAGCATGGCTTTGTAGAAAGCGTAGCTTTGTGGACGAGACTTCATCGAGCCTCACACCCCGGAAATGGTCGAAACAGGAAGGATGCAGCAAGGTTCTAGGGAGTAGCGCCCCTTAGTGTATGTCATTCCTTCTGGATAAAGGTGGTATCATGGTATGGAGCCCAGATACTTAACCTCTGTGGTTGCTGCAAAATTTATTACTTTGTGGTTGTTGGAAATCGGGGATCCTCGGGAAGATCGGTGACGATCGGGGGATGGCATACGCGTGTCAGTAGTTACCTACTTTTGCAGAGGTAACCCGGCCTTGTGTTGGCAGAGATCTAACCGTAATGTTAGGTTATTTCTCGGGTCGTCTATTCCAGGGACGTACCCATCGTGGATAGGAAGTTCCTTAGCCTGATCATTTGTTGGAAATCCAAAGAAACAATACGATCTTGTACGGTTTTAGTTGTAGAACCTATCATTCACTTATGGTGGTCACCACTGTTTGGATGGTAGCTATAGTAGGCATAAGTGCGGAATGCCTATGCTGGCTAAGATTAATATTATACTTTCGAAATGTTTTCTACACTATGCACTAATAATAATATCAAAAATGATTTGATTTTGCGTAGTAAGCATCTTTGACTATCATAAGAAGAAATCTCCTCCAATTCTGCGTTTGCATTGTGTGTGTGGTGGGAGGTCTTATGGTAGTTTCATTTTCCAAAAGCATTGCGAATTGACTTTAAAATCCTCTGCTATTTGTTTTTAAAGATAAACTGTTTTTGTTGCTCACACCAGTCCCATGACTGATCCGGAGTTTATTGTTTATTTCCTAAACTCTGGATGCTCAAAATTTTCTACACGAGCAGTCTAGAGTTGGGTTTTTCAGATAGTCAGGTTCAGTAGATTTTCTGGAGCTAGTTCAGTCTTTGGATCGGACTGCACTTGCTTATTCTTGGTGTATCGTTATTGGGAGTTCGAGCTACTGTTGGAGTTCTCTCTTGAAGACTATCTTAGAGTTATTTGTTCCGCTGCTGATGTTATCTATTTTCTTTTCCGCTGCTATTTGTTGTATCATATCTCTGATGTATATTGATATTCATTGTATCACTCTGTTGTATCAGATATTGTATATCAATATATTATTCTTTTATTCCGTTGTGTTATTTACTTAACTGTTGTTATAAGCTCCGGCGAACCGGATTTGAACGGTCGAATCTACGGCATTCGAGTACGACGTAAAGTATGGATGTCGATTTTCGAGCGGGCAAAATCCGTATCGTTACATTTGGTATCAGAGTTTTGGTTGAACTTTAGCTCAGGAGTATAACACATTAAGTAGCTCATTAGAGATAGGGTGAAGTATATCCTAGAATGAGTAATCTCTAAGATATCCGTCTGAACGTCTCAGTAAATTCTCTTGCTATCCACTTATAGTGAGTATGAGTACAAGAAGAAGACGAGATAGGGGACAAGGAAGTACGACTATAAATGGTCAATACCCTGCAACAGTGGAAACAATCTTTCTCTATCAATTTTCTTTGATTGGTTTCCAAATTCTTTTCATTTCTTCGTATCATCTACAAGAAGAAGTTTCGGTGTGATGGTGGCTCTACGAATCGTTGTAGAAGATTTTATTTCGTATCTTCATCGACTTCTTATCAGCCTTTTGGATTTAAACCTTAATGAATTTGAAATTGAAATTTTAAATTGAATTAAATTGACTAATAAAATATGAGGGCAAATTGAATTGAATCAATTAAAACGATATCGTTTAAAACCGAATTTGAGATTCTATTGAAATTTCTTTTGAAAACCAAAGTCCGAAGAGGGACAATTGGTATGTATTCTGAGATATTCCGACTTGAATTCGGAATCCGTATCTTTTGTTTGAGGAGTTATAGGAGATCGAATCTGTCTATCTCTGTGTTGTTTTCGTGCCTGCGAATTTCGAGGACGAAATTCTTTTAAGGGGGGAAGTTTGTCACGACCCTGAAATTTAAATTTATTTAAATTAATAATTAAATGAATTTATGAATTAAATTGACAATTAAATAAATTTTTGAATAAAAATTGTGAAATTAAATTGATTTAATGGAGCGAGTTTCCCCGATATCCAAGTATATTCTGAATAAATCATTTGAGATTAAAATATTATAAATAGTGTATATGTGAGTATATGTGTATATCTATTTAATGTATATATATCTTTAAGTATATACGAGCAAATTTAATATATAAATTTAGAATTGATGGTTAACGATAATTTGAATTTATGAAATAAACACAAGATAATAATATTTAAACTAAAAAGATAGAATTAAAGTAAATACTTGAGTTTAAATTTTAAATAAATAATGGATAATAATATTAAATATTAAAATTTATGATTTAATTTATTTTTGATTTAAAGTTGTGAAATTAAATAATAAATTGATATGAAAGTTTTCAAATCATAATAAAATATGTTAATAAATCAAGTAAATTTTAAAGTAACACATTAACTATATAATTCATTTGATACAAAATATGTACAAAAATAAAGTAAGTGGCTGTAAACAAATATATAAACAAAAGAAATAATAAAACACCTTGATGTATGTACATAAAGTATGGAAGCAAACCAAACAAATAAAACAAGACAAATATCTTTGGCCCCTAAAACAAAATCACTTCAGCCGAAAGCAAAGGAAAAGAAAAAAAAATGAATTTGTACAAAGTTAATTAAGGCAAGCCATGCCTCTAAAGCAACTTCAGCCATGCCTATGTTAAAAACAATATAACCTGTACAACTACTTCTCCCTACATATCAACTCTTCATCTTTTTGTTCGTTCATTTCTTTACTGAGAAATTTTTTAAAGCAAGCTTCATCTCAAAAATAAACATATCATTCAAACTTAAAACAAATCCAACAACACAAACTCAAAGCAAACCAGAGGAGTGAATTAAAGATCAAAGAGGAAGATCTTCAGCTGCAAATATAAAATAAAATTCAAACTGCATTCAAGCAAGTTTTCAAAAGATTCAAAAGAATTTTCAAATATCAGGTGCTCTGTTCAATCTTGTTTCCAGGTGAGCAAACTATTTCTTTTAAACCTTTAACATGTTTTAATATTTTTATTTGCTTGTATCTTTAGAAAAATGTGATGAAGTATCTACTGATATATACTATTATGTGATGTTTGTAAATTACTGGATGCACTGTCTTATGATGTTTTTCAAGCTTTCCATGTTTCTGAGGGAAAAGAAGCAAAGAATGGTTTATACTCTTCATATAAAAAAACATTTAACTTAGAAATTTAATTAAATAAATTTGTCTAAAACCAAAGATCAGAGCTTGGAAACTGTTTGATGGTTGGCAGTGGAGTATAAGTCCTGTAATTCAAATTTACAGTAGAAAGCAAATAAATATGTAAAATTCGAATATCGCCATTTACGAATTCAATTACATAGCTTGAATACTTAGGGGATGACGTGAATTTTAAGGTTCATATCATAATTTTTAGTGATCTGATTTGATAGCAGTTCGTGGTTTTCTACTTTGGAGTTTTTGGGTCGCCGTGGTTGATCGAGGCGGCTGGAAGGCTCGGCGTGGGGTCTGGAGGTGGAGGAGCCTATGGGGTGTTGGCGAAAAATGGTTGGAGGTGGCGAAGATGCCGGTGGCGTTGGCGGCGAGCAATTCATTTTTTTAAACCTAGTTTTGTCAGGGGGTAGACGTTTTGCTCGTTCGACCTCCCCTGTTGATCGAGTGCTATCAAGATTGGGGTGATGGTAGGGGAAGCGATGACGAACAGATGACCGGAGTTTCAAACTCTCTGGTGGACGTGGCGGTGGGAACAACGTGTTGACAGGCTTTCGAGTGGGGGACCTGCTCACGTTTCCAGGTTTAAAGTCGTCGAACTCGATTTTGATTCGAGTGGTTGTGATGGGTTCTGGTGATTGTGATCACGTCAGGGGATGGTCGCTGATGTGTGGATGCCTGGGGGAATGGTCGGAGCATCGACCGGAGTTGGTCAGATGACTCGTGCACGTGCACGTGTGTCATCGCGTACCTGGATGTGTCGAGGTTGGGGAAGAAGAAGTTTCGCTCGAGTCTTTTACAATTCGACTCGAAGAAAAAGGGAGACGCGAGTTTCTCGGGGAAGTTTGAATTTGGCTCGAGTATCTCTCGAAGTAAAGGGATGGGCGACTCGAAGTAGTGTACTGTCTCGAGTTTGTTTATTCCAAGCAGTTTAAAAACAGAAGTTTGTTCTTCTGTTTAAATTCCAGTCTGGTTTATTTAATTTAGTACGATTTAAACTTAAATTTAAATCAAGATTTTAAAACCTGGACTAAAAGTGAAATTCCAATACAAGTTGAAAGAAAAGAAAAAGAATCAGCTTTAAAAATATGAAGGTGTTTTAAAACAAGTTTAAATTTAATTTAAATTCGGTTAAGGTTTTTAAAGAGTAAATCATTTTGAATCTTATATTCAAAGTGTGATTTAAATTTAAATTCAAAAGTGTACTGTTTAAAATACACTTAAAAGTTAATGAAATCATTAATAAAGAAATTTATTTTCTTAGAAATAATGAAGGAAATAAAATTATAGAAATTATTAAGTAATTAAAGAATGATTTATTTAATGTATAAATAAATAGAATTTAGATTTATTTAAAATTAGAAAATGGTTTAATAATGAATTAACCTAAGAAAATTTCTTAAGAAAGTAAATTACGAAATGTTATTAGTTAATGCAGAAGATTAACTAGAAATTTTTAGGTAATTTAATTTATGTGATTAAATTTGATTTGAATTAATAAGACTTATTAATTAAGACAATCAATTGTAAATTGTTAATTACTTAATGAAAGCAATTAAGGGGTTAATTGATTATGTGATTTGTTTAAGGTTAATTAATTAAAATGGTTTATAATTAATTTATGATCAATTAACCAAGATATGTAGTTTGTCCATAAGTAATTAATCTGATTTGAATTAATCAAAAAATTAACTGACCTTACTTAGGAATGTTTAAATCCTATTGATTTCTGAACTGTTTGGTATTTCTGATATGCTATGCTTCGTGCTATAAATTGTTTCCGTATGATCTGTGATGAATGTAATTTATTTATTTACAATGCATTCATATTTTCTATCTATGAACCCGTGTATATAGATAAGCGCTATTGGGATATACCGCTTATTGATATTATGTGATTGCAAATCTGTGATGATTCTACGATGTTGCACTATTGTGTGTGAAATCCCTGGACTACACTTATACACACACAAATATGGATTTCACGTGGAAATCGGTTAAGTCACAGACAATTTAAAATTGATATTTTTGAAATTGAAATTTTAATTTCAATTGATTTTGAAATTAGAAATTCGGGTTTAAAGTAAAAAGCTTTTGAAATGGAATTTCAAAGATAAAAGTTATTTTAAATAACTTAACCGAGTTTTGAAAATTTAAATAGTTAGATTTAAATTTGGATTCAAGTTTGAAATTAAGCTATGATTTGGAAACTAGGGAGTAAAGATGATATAAATGTGTTTATATGAATTTAAACCCTTTTAAAAGTATAAGTTGAGAATTTGGATTTAACCCAAGAACCTTAACTTGTATAAATGAATTAGATTTCCAGAATGAAAACTGTTTGTTTTCAAATGATAAAAGCTTTTAGATAAGCAAAGAAATTCCAGTTTAAATTAAAGGAATTTCAAGTGAATTGAAGAATGGATTTTCCAAGTTATGACTGAATTCTTTTTGAAAGCTATGAATTAAATCTGTCTATTTTTAACAAATTTAAAATGATGATTTGTTTAAACCATTCGAAATGAAATTGTTTTGAAAGCTATTTGTTAAATCTTTGATTTAAAGATTCAACGAATTAATTAAATTGAAATGGAAATCGATTTGGAAAATCTGTGAATGAATCCTTGTGAAAACTGAGTGAACTTGGTGAATTGAATCTTTTTATTTAAAAAGATTAAAATGGTAATTTGTTAAACCATTTGAAAAGAAAGTTGGGTTTAAATTATGACTTAATTGAATTCTCAATATCCATATATTTTTGAATATTACGCTCACTATTCGGGTTAGCCGGGAAAAGACAATTGTGTCATATAACCCATTCCGAATAGTGATACGTCGTATATGGATAGCATTTGAAGATCGGTGTTGAAGACCGGATATTTTCGAAAATAAAAGGACAACCTGTCGAATGTCTCTGCACTGGGTAGCTCCCGGTATAGAGATTTATATCACTCTTTTGTGATGGGAAGTCTGGACGTGATTTGAAAATTATCCGGATTTGCAAGGGCTTCGTGAGAAGTGCCTTCGGTTCTGTTCGAACCCGGAACAGACTTGTATGGATACATGTCTGACATTACACTTTGAGATATAAAGCCGATTTCTTTCAAATACATTTCTGTTTGGTGGCGGAGAATTTATTCTCTTAGCTTAACACCCTTCTCTGAGACGTACGAGCTCAGAGGTTATGTAGTTGAAATTTATCAGCGATATATCCCAATTTGGTAATGTGGCATGCTGAGTGCTGCTGTGTGATGATCAGTGTTTGATCATTTGTGATATGATCATTTGTTTGATCTTATATCTTTGTGATCATAGGTTGATCATTTGTTTGACCCGAAGCATGGCTTTGTAGAAAGCGTAGCTTTGTGGACGAGACTTCATCGAGCCTCACACCCCGGAAATGGTCGAAACAGGAAGGATGCAGCAAGGTTCTAGGGAGTAGCGCCCCTTAGTGTATGTCATTCCTTCTGGATAAAGGTGGTATCATGGTATGGAGCCCAGATACTTAACCTCTGTGGTTGCTGCAAAATTTATTACTTTGTGGTTGTTGGAAATCGGGGATCCTCGGGAAGATCGGTGACGATCGGGGGATGGCATACGCGTGTCAGTAGTTACCTACTTTTGCAGAGGTAACCCGGCCTTGTGTTGGCAGAGATCTAACCGTAATGTTAGGTTATTTCTCGGGTCGTCTATTCCAGGGACGTACCCATCGTGGATAGGAAGTTCCTTAGCCTGATCATTTGTTGGAAATCCAAAGAAACAATACGATCTTGTATGGTTTTAGTTGTAGAACCTATCATTCACTTATGGTGGTCACCACTGTTTGGATGGTAGCTATAGTAGGCATAAGTGCGGAATGCCTATGCTGGCTAAGATTAATATTATACTTTCGAAATGTTTTCTACACTATGCACTAATAATAATATAAAAAATGATTTGATTTTGCGTAGTAAGCATCTTTGACTATCATAAGAAGAAATCTCCTCCAATTCTGCGTTTGCATTGTGTGTGTGGTGGGAGGTCTTATGGTAGTTTCATTTTCCAAAAGCATTGCGAATTGACTTTAAAATCCTCTGCTATTTGTTTTTAAAGATAAACTGTTTTTGTTGCTCACACCAGTCCCATGACTGATCCAGAGTTTATTGTTTATTTCCTAAACTCTGGATGCTCAAAATTTTCTACACGAGCAGTCTAGAGTTGGGTTTTTCAGATAGTCAGGTTCAGTAGATTTTCTGGAGCTAGTTCAGTCTTTGGATCGGACTGCACTTGCTTATTCTTGGTGTATCGTTATTGGGAGTTCGAGCTACTGTTGGAGTTCTCTCTTGAAGACTATCTTAGAGTTATTTGTTCCGCTGCTGATGTTATCTATTTTCTTTTCCGCTGCTATTTGTTGTATCATATCTCTGATGTATATTGATATTCATTGTATCACTCTGTTGTATCAGATATTGTATATCAATATATTATTCTTTTATTCCGCTGTGTTATTTACTTAACTGTTGTTATAAGCTCCGGCGAACCGGATTTGAACGGTCGAATCTACGGCATTCGAGTACGACGTAAAGTATGGATGTCGATTTTCGAGCGGGCAAAATCCGTATCGTTACATTTTACTGAGAAATAGGGTATCAAAGGAAAAATAAGTAGGCAGTGTGAATAATGAGATTTATGCTTATGCCTAGTTTATATTAAAATGATATGAACAATGCATCATCATGTATAGGTGCTGAGTTGTTCCTATTATAAGTTAATATGTTTTTATGGGTTTTTCTCAAAGAAAAATCATGTCCTGTGTTCTCAGTAAAATAAATGAATAGGGTATATAACTTCACCGGTTTTATGTGAGACATAGGAATACTTCTATAGATAAATATGTATACAAGTTTCAGAAAATATGATTAAAATAAAATAACCTTGAAATGGGATTTAGTATTTTTGCATGGAAGCTTGATATGTCTGACTAAACCCCTGAGAGAGTTTCATAACTTTTGGCTCATGAAAGGAAGAAAAGAATGCAAAGCATTTCAAGTGATAATAAAACTCTCAGAAGATAAATAAACATGGTCTCTAAATTATAAGAATAATTTAGGAGTAGTGCCTTGATCTGCTCATCATCAGGAGGATGATGGGTATGTGCATGACTTGCTTAAGTCCTGTAGGCCTATGTGTAAAGGGATAACAGAACTGAGCCCCTTTACAATGCACACATGGTGTTCAAAGGAAAGGAGTTAGACCAAACCAAATGTGTAAAAAGAAATGAAATAAGAATAATCAATCAAGCTATGGAAATTGGAAATTAATCCATAGGAGCATGTACATGAAAATCTGAATGAAGTGAATGCATGGTTGTTTGGGTGTATGATTGATAGATAAGCTTACCAATGCTCAGATTTTAATATGAATTAGTATATCATTAAACTGATATGTTCTCTATGCAGCTTTAAGAATTTACAAAATATTTAATATGTGATTTCACTCATACCAGAAATTTATTTCTGACCCTATTTGTTGCTTTGTAACATTTGGGTGTCTCATTTTTATTGAGGCAGCTCTAGATGTTGCTGCAGGAAAGGAAGCATAAGAAACTTGCTTGCATGGATATTTGAAGATTTACTTGCATTTAGAATGCTTAAGGAATATGGCAGAAATATTGTAATAATTAAGCCAGGCAAAACTTCATTATGTTTTAAGTATTTCCTGGACTGATATGTGCTTATTTTTCTGTGTAAAGAATACGTAAAAACTTTAGTACTATATGTGTGTTTGTGAGTTTCTGTTTTAAACAACTGATCTGGATAATCTCTGGTGAAGTATGATATAGGAGATCATGCCATATAAACTGATATGTGGTCATGACTTCCTTGACAATGTCTGAGGAGCTTTTAATTGTAAAGTAGAGATAGTTTTAGAAAGAAAATAAAATAAAGAACATGTAATAAATCTTTTAAAGATTGAGTTGAACCTAGGCCGGGCTAACCAGAAAAGCATGATCATGACTTGTAATTGATATAAGTATATGTCAAGCTTAAAAATGAAGCCAATAATTCTTAATCTGAGCATTTAAATTACAGTAGAAGTTTGCATTGCTTTGTGTAGTAGATCCATATGCATTTTTGTAATACTTGTAGGTCTCACAGCACTATGCTTAACACATCTTACTATCTAGATACATGTCTCAAGTCTGAATGCATTTGGTCATGACCAACCTGAGGCTGTTTAAAGTAACTTGTAGTCTTGTTTGTAATAGGCATGACCATCACTTCACAACACCTTAGACACTACCACTTATTGTTTAAGAGAACATCAGCTGTCTACCTAATAAGTTCACTTGAAAATTTTGTATTAATTTGATTCATAACATAGTTTTGATTATCTTGTCCTCAAATATATGCTAAGCCTCCATTTGATATGATAGATTGAGTCTGCATTTTTTTTCAAATGTATTATCTTCACTGCTTGGTTTTTGAACTAATTTCTTACCCTGATATCTATTTGTTTATATCATATTCTGAGCATTTGTCTTAAAAAGAAAATTGCTTGAGTTTAAAAGCAGAACCCAAGCTAAACAAATATACTAAAGTTGTTTTAAAAAGCATCCTTTACTTATCCAAAACAATAAGTGTCAAATACAAAATTACAAAGGTCTGATGTAAGGCTTAAAAATCCAGGAACTGATTAACTTGAGAAATAAAACAAGTAGAATATTAACTGAACAAAATATCAATTAATTTTAAGTGTTAAGTTCAAAAGAAAAGAAATAGATAAAAATTGCTATGTGACACAAAGTCTTTCAAATATGAGAAACAATGTGTGAATGAGTTTCTTTGCTATTTTAATTACTCTGATAAGCAAAGAACCATTTATATATCTTCATATATATAAATGATATGATTTATTTATACACTGATATGTTTATATTGGTAAGATTTTGGATCTTGGGGGAATAAATTAAGAGAAGTGATCTATTATAAAATAAAATCACTGCAAACAAGTGATCAGAGAAGAGGGTCACTTCACAAAACCTTTAGATTTAATACATTCTGATATATGTGAACTAGGTGGCACTGTAACTAGGGATGGCAAACGGTACTTTATTACTTTTATTGATGATTGCACTGATTTCATTTATGTTTATCTCATGAAAAATAAAAGTGATGCACTAGATATGTTTTAGCTATTTGTCATTGAAATTGAACACCAATTTAATAAGAAAGTTAAGAGATTTCGATGTGATAGAGGAATATAATATGAATCTAGCCTATTCATTGAATTTTATAATCGACATGGCATAATACATGAGAGAATTGCACCTTATTCGCTTGAAATGAACGGTAAAGCTGAAAGAAAAAATAGGACTCTTACCGAATTAGTTATAACTGTTTTATTAAATTCGGGTGCAGCATCATACTAGTGGGGGGAATTTGTTAACTGTTTTGTTATGTTTTAAACAGAACTCCTAAATCTAAGAGAAAAATTTCACCTTCTGAGATTTTTAAAAATCATAAACCCAACTTGTCATATTTTAAAACATGGGATTTCTTAGCATATGATCATATTCCTGACCCTAAAAGAATTAAATTTGCAAGTCGAGCATATGAATGTGTTTTCATTGGTTATTCCATTAACAGTAAAGCATAGAGGCTTTTTTATTTTGAATGCTCGAGTTATTATTAAGTCAAATGATGCTGATTTCTTTGAAAATAAATTTCTGTTTAAACTTAGGAATAGTAGGGGCACATCTACCACTAATAATCCAATAATAAAAAGTAATGATCATAATGCGAAAATTGAATTTGAACCTAGAAATGGGGTTGGGCACGTTCGATTAACCGACTCGATCGGTTAATATTTTCGGTTAACCGTAATTGATGAATGGTTCGGTTAACTGCTAGTCGGTTAAGATTGGTCGGCCAATACCGACCGAACCGATTAATATTAACTGCGGTTAACCATTGTACCGAATCGGTTAATCGTTGTGTTCGAACGATTAACCGAACAAACAGTTAACCAAACAAATTTTATTGGTTAACCGTTACTCTATAAACGATTAACCACAACTCAATTTTGGAACTGTACATATTCAACATAATATTAATGATTCAATGTACATAGACTATTACAAATACAACAGAAATACAACGCACATTATCAAATAAAATTACAAAGAGCATTTTCCCAACAAATACATCAATCAACCATTTACAAAGATAGCGAATCAAAGTTTCTAAGTCCAAAATATGTAACATAAACATACAATACAACGTTACAGCCACCATTACTACATTTGCACTCTTTACCTAATGCAGCGTTCACTGGCTCCTCTCATTTCATGTGACGACCGCCCATGACCCCTGCACTGAACCTAGAGAAAGTGCGCTGTAAAGTGTGCCAGGCGACCATGGACGATTGTCAGGGTGAATTAAAACAGCAGAATCTATCGTATTACTCACAGCGCATGGACAAAATACAATAGAATATATATATAGTGAAGCTTCACAGAAATAGAATCTCATCAATAAAACTTCATAATAGTTGAATACAACATCTGAATAGTCAATACATCAAGCCTCACTACATATCACTCAGAGAATTATACAAAGCAGCGGAACATTCAGTACATATAGTAAGAAGATAATATGCAAGCCTCCAGCTCGTCTTCGACATCAGCATCGTGGGAAGCAAGAACAGCACCTGTCACCTGCTACCTAGTCTGCCTGTCCCAAAATGGACGAACAACCCAAGGCAATAAGAGTTAAACATAAAGCCTTGAGTCAGACAACAGTCTTAGTGAGCGGTAAATTAACTAACAACATACCAAAAGAGCATAAAGGAAAAGGAATAGGAATACAACCCTCCCACTCCACCTCTTTCTACAGTGATAGCCCCCAAACACACACTAAGCAGAAGCAAACATAGCAGAGCATACAATTTAAAGTAAATCAACTATCACTCGAGTCAAGGGCGATGTTTTCCAAGTACAAACCCCCAAGGCCTAAACCAAGATCAGATAAGCACCCAGAAAATACCGCTCTTGAGACCGAATGACGATACAACCAAACATCCATGACTCTGGCTATCACTGTTATCATTGCCTCTATATCATCGTTAATTGAATGACCGACTCATTCTTTCATCCGTCCGTCAAGGGCTAATGGAAACCCCGGTTCTAGACATAACTCCGCACGTCATCATGACCCGTGCCTAGGACTATCGAATCTGCCCAGAGTACTCGACTACCAATCAGTAGCCTTCAGGGACTATCGAATCTGCCCAACGTACTCTTGCTTTGAGCATGCTAGAACCTTCAACGACGATGAGATCTCAGCCTTCTAGTCATCCTCCTCGACGACTATTTCCATACTAGCTCAAGCGCCTCTCGAGCAAACCATTATCCTCTATCTCGAACCATTTCACCGAGTTATCAACATGCTTGGAATGATCCCGTCTGGATTAGACCAAGACTATCTCATATCATACTTCGCCTCATCATCATCATAGCAAAGCTTCATCTCAACATCATCATCAAATCTATCCATATGAGCTTCATCATCCGCTACATATGCCACAAGCAGCTTTTCCAATTCAAGAGCCTTTCCCTTAGCTTTCGAATCATCTTCGACCATCTTGTCTAAATCAAATCATCAATCATCTAATTCATAGCAATCAATCAAATCAAACATTAATCCAAGTAAACAAGCATTCAAATATGAGCTAAATAGACAATTATAACAATAATGGCAATTTCGTAATTAAAGAGTCAAAAGTCTAACAAGCATGAAAACATGAGCAATATCTCTATAATCTTGATGAATGAACTTGCATAGGTTAACATGTAGTAAAATGGATGCCAAATCATCATGAACAACGGATCTATATGGATATATACTTAGGATTAGGAAAATGCATGGAAATCACTACTTTAACACAAAATCAAGCCAACGATCCGATATACTCCTTTGGATCCGTGTGAGAGATAATCACCACTCACCAAATCACCTAAACAACCCCAAAGCAACACACTTCAGATCTGGACAGAGAAGGATCTAACTTGATTTATCACAAATCCGCTTCAAACGATGAAATCTCTCTTCAAAGGATGTAGATCTTCAATCTAAGCTCTTGAATCTTCAATTTGGATGGAAGGAATCACTAGATTAGAGTGGAGAAAAGAAGTGAAGAAGTGTAGAAGTCGAGCTCTCAAAATGGCAGCACTTCGTCGCTTCGAAATCCGGATCCTAAAAATGGAGAAAAACCCTCCTATTTATAGGCTGAAATCACTTTAGGTCGCTCACTCGGAGTTAGGTCGTCCACGACCTAAAAACCATACAACCTAAAACCCTCCGACCTAAAACCCTACGACCTAACAGATCCACCAGTCTACGACTTAACGACTCAACACGATAAGTCTTCACGCGACCTAACAGCTTACGACCTAAGACAATGCGCATCCATGCGACCTAACAGATCCAACGACCTACGCGCATCCGCGACCTACGACCTAACGAGGATGCAACCTAGCGACCTCACACAGACCGCTTCTATGACCTAACACTCCTGCGACCTAACACAGACACGCTTCCTCGCGACCTAACAATGCCACGACCTAACGACCTAACAAACCTACGACTTAACACACACACGCGACCTAACACTTAGCCAGGATACGACCTAACTCCTTAGGTCGTCTAACGACCTAACCATGCTAACTCGCTCACTACAAGGTCGCTCACCACTAGGTCGCTCGCCAATGTAGGTTACAAACCCTTAGGTCACTAACTCCTATAGGTCGCTAACTCTTATAGGTCGCTAACTCCTATAGGTTGCTAACTCCCTAGCTCTCTTAGGTCGCTGCAACCCTTAAGTCGCTCAAAACCTTAGGTCGCCAACATCCTATAGGTCGCTCTAACCGACCTAACCTACCCCACGACCTAAGCCACCACACGACCTATCTTCTAAACGACCTAACTATCACACGACCTAACTTCTTAGGTCGTTCCAATCCTTAGGTCGCTCCACTTCACTAAGTCGTCTACCCCTTAACTCGCCAACTTCCTTAGGTCGCTCCAAGCTTTCATACGACCTAGGACTTAGACTCTGGATGACTTACCAACAATGCGACCAAATGTCAACTGTTTTACGATGTTTCGATCCGTAAAAATACGGGTCGTTACATTCTCTCCCCCTTAGGAATTTCGCCCCCGAAATTCCAAACAAACAAGAGCAATCAAAGACTATCCTGCATGCCTACCATCCTTAGCAATCAACAAACCATGCATCCAATTCTAGCTTAGCATGTAGAATTCTAAAACTAGAACAAGTTACAATGTCGTTAGATGACACGATACCTTAGGACCATACCTTGAAGAGTTCAGGATGAGCTGCTTTCATCCTCTCTTCCACCTCCCATGTACAGTCGTTATCATCATCACTCCATTGTATCTTGAGCAACTTAACTATCTTTCTCCTAAGCTGTTTCGTGTCGGTTTCCACAACACGAAGCGGCTTACGAGGTCTCCTATCGACTGGATCAACTTTGAAATCTTCATAGCTATCAGCAGAAACCACTGTATTCGAGTCGTGCACATACTTCCGTAGATACGATACATGAAAAACATTATGCACACTCGACATCTTCTCTGGTAACACCAATTTGTAGGCGAGCTTTCCAATTCGCTCGATGATCGGGAATGGTCCAACAAATCTCGGAGTCAATTTTCCTTTCTTCCCGAATCAAATAACATTCTTTAGTGGAGAAATCTTCACAAAAACCATATCACCTACGTCGAACTCCAAATCCTTACGACGCTTATCGGCATAACTTTTCTGACGGTCTTGGGCTGCCTTCATTCGTTGCCGAATGATCTCTATGCATTCCGAAGTCTGTCGAATCATCTCTGGCCCAAGCATCAGTTTTTCTCCTGTCTCTAACCAACATGTCGGAGAGTTACACGGTCTCCCATACAATGCCTCATACGGTGCCATACCAACGCTTGACTGGTAACTATTGTTATATGAAAATTCCACCAAATGAAGGTGATCTTCCCATGATCCTCCGAAATCCAAAACACAAGCTCTGAGGAGATCTTCCAAAACTCGGTTGACTCTCTCGGTCTGCCATCAGTTTGAGGGTGATAAGCTGTACTCAAACATAACTCGGTTCCCAAAACTTCCTGGAAGCTCTTCCAAAATCCACTAGTGAACAATGGGTCTCGATCGCTCACTATACTCTTCGGAATACCATGGAATCGAACTATCCACTTAACATACAACTCGGCCAACTTTGATGCAGTCCTAGTCGATCGAACAGGAATGAATCTTGCACTCTTAGTCAGACGATCTACAATGACCCAAATCCCTTCATTTCCCGTTCTTGTTCTAGGTAGACCATCAATAAAATCCATCGATATTTGCTCCCACTTCCATGTAGGAACTTCTAATGGCTGAAGCAATCCACTTGGCTTCTTCTGTTCGGCTTTTACCAACTGGCAGTTCATGCACTTGGAAATAAAATTTCCAACATCCTTCTTCATACCTTCCCAGTAGTAGGTTCTCTTCATATCCCGATACATCTTATTTCCACCTGGATGAATTGTCAGCTTCGAGTGATGACTTTCCTTCAGAATTTCACTCCTCAATTCATCTATATCGGGAACAACTAGTCTTCCTTGCTTTCGAAGCCAACCCTCTCGATCGACCTTGAATCCTTTATCCTTTTCTGGGTCCAATCCAGATTCCAAATCACGGATAATCTTGACAAGCTTATCGTCTCACTTTTGGTTCTCGCCAATTCTTTCCACAAGAGTCGGTCTTATTGATAAGTTTGCCAACATTTCAGGTTCCAATTCACATCTGGGCCTGAAGTCAAATCCAGCTAAATACTCGAGATTCTTCCATTCTGAAAACATGGCTCCCAATCCTGCATGTCTTCGACTTAACGCATCTGCTACTGCGTTACCTTTTCCCGGAGTATAAGCTATACCAAAATCATATGATGCCAAAAACTCTAGCCAACGTTGCTGCCGAAGATTCAAATCCTTTTGGGAGAAAAGATACTTCAACGACTTATGATCTGTAAACAACTTGAATCGAACTCCCAATAGATAATGTCTCCACATCTTCAGAGCAAAAACAATCGCCGCTAACTCCAAATCATGAGTCGGATAATTCCTTTCATGCGGCTTCAGTTGTCGACTAGCATACGCAACAACTTTATCCTTCTGCATTAGCACCGCTCCAAGTACAGTACCACATGCGTCGGTGTAAACTACCATCTCATCATTTCCACTTGGAATGATCAAAACAGGAGCACTTGTCAATCGCTCTTTCAGGATTCCGAAAGCTTGCTCACACTTATCTTCCCATCTGAACACTTGGTTCTTTTTCGTCAATCCTGTCAATGGTGCAGCCACCTTGGAGAAGTCTTTGATAAATCGACGATAATATCCTGCTAATCCAAGAAAGCTTCTCACATCAGATGCATTCTTAGGTCTAACCGAATCCTGGATTGCTGCCACCTTGGCGGGATCAACCGCTATTCCATTTCCAGAGATAACATGGCCTAAGAACCTCACTTCACTCTTCCAGAAGTGACACTTCGAAAACTTAGCCTTCAGCTGATGTTTCCGTAAGATTTCCAAAACAATACGCAAGTGCGTCTTGTGCTCTCCTTCAGTTCTGGAATAAATCAGAATATCATCCACGAACACTAGCACGAACTTGCTCAACTGATCTCTGAACACTCTATTCATAAGATCCACAAAATATGCTGGCGCATTAGTCAATCCAAACGGCATTACCAGCCACTCAAAGAAATCGGATGGTGTCCTAAAAGCAATCTTCGGCACACTATCCTTAGCCACTCTCAACTGGTGAAATCTCGTAGCTAAATCCATCTGAGAAAACACCTTAGCATCGTGAAGCTGATCAAACAAGTCATCTATTCTCGGTAATGGATACTTGTTCTTATTAGTCACTTTATTCAGCTCATGATAATCCACACACAACCTCAACGATCCATCCGCTTTAGTTACGAACACAACTGGTGCACCCCATTCGGACACACTACGCCAAATGAATCCTTTCTGCAAAAGATCATCAACCTGCACCTTCAACTCCTGCTGTTCCCTAGGCGCCATCCGCCTAAGAGGCATCACAACAGGCCTGGCTCCTTACACTAGATCTATACGAAACTCGATCTCTCTATGCGGCGGTAACCCTTTGACCTCGTCAAAGACATCCTCAAATCCATTAGCGATTGGCACAGATGACAGTCCATCCCGTGGAACAACCAGCGAATACATGAAGCTCATGAAGACGCCTTCTTCATGCTTACATCGTATCACAATCTTTCGCCCCTCCACATTCTCGACTGTCACCTCCAACCTTTCACAATCAACCTTTGCCGCATACTTCCTAAGCCAGTCCATACCCAAAATAATTCTGAACCCCGCAAAGTTCAGAACAAAACAATCACAAACAAAAGAGCAACCATGACTCGATACAATCAGACCACAGCATATCATACACAAACAAGACGAACCCCCAACTGAATTAGTCACAACCAATGGCCTATCAACAATATCCGGTTCTAAACCCAACCGGCCTACAAGTTCATTACAAACAAACGAATGCGACGCCCCAGTATCAAATAACACTCTAACTGGAACGACACATATGGAGAGAGTACCTTGAACCACTACACTCTTTCCTTTCTCTTCAGCGGTAGGAGCTTTCGAAGATGATGGAACAGCCCCCAAAGCATAAGCTTGCACAATTTGCTTGTCCTTCCGCGGTTCTGGACAATTCCTCTTAACATGCCCCAGCTTGTCACAGTTGTGGCACTTCACCGGCACCTTCGGATTCTTACAATCTCTAGAGAAATGGCCCTTCTGCTGACAATTGTAGCAGGTCACTTCGCCCTTCGACTTATTCTGGCCATCCTTACCCTTTTGCTGCTGCTGCTTCCTCTTCTTGTTTCCACCCTGCTGTGGTTTAGACTCTTCCCTGGTTACAGCAACAACAGATCCTTCTTTAGGAAACAGATTCTCATTCCTCAGAGCTTTCTCCACAAGCTTCTCAAATGGATCGTCCAAATGATCTACCAACTGCCTCCCAAGATAACTGTCCAAGCCTATCACGAACTTCTCATTCTTCTGATACGAAGATTCGATATACGACCGGGCATACTTGGACAAAGCTTCAAACTCAGAAACATACTCAAGAACTGGTCTTCCATTTTGCTTGAGCTCCACAAACTTCTTGAACAGAACAGACTTCTGAGCTGTAGAAATGAACTTAGCTTCAAATCTGGCTTGGAATTGCACCCAAGTAATTTCTTCATCCGGAGTATCAATGGTGATAGAGTTCCACCAATCAGAAGCTCTTCCTTGAAGCTGTCTTGATGCTAACTTCCTCTTAGTCGCATCCTCAATTCCCAAATCACCAAAGATCCTTCTACAAGCATCTATCCACCTCTGGACTTCAATGGTTGACTCCGTTCCCAAGAAAACCTTTCCTCCAAGAGCAGTGTAGTCCTTACACAGCTTAGCAAAATCCCCCGGTCTTGGAGTTTGAACTTGAACTCCAACATCCACCGATGGCCCCGGAGCTGGCATCCTTCTCATGATCGAAGTCATCATTGCTTCGAACATAGCAGCATAATCAGCAGCCCCCTCAGTAGCACGGCCTTCCCTAGCAGCTGGTCTCCCTCTTCGACTCATCCTTATTATCTATAAAAAGGAATGATTAGCACACCTAGAGAAACAACTGCATAAAGGACTCAAACTCTACTAAGCTACTATATTATATATAGTAATCATCCATCAAAATACAATTACGTCTCTCATACGTAGTTACGTTAGCGAGCGTTGGGTAAAATCGATTAACCAATGCTCTGATACCAAATGTGACGACCGCCCATGACCCCTGCACTGAACTTAGAGAAAGTGCGCTGTAAAGTGTGCCAGGCGACCATGGACGATTATCAAGGTGAATTAAAATAGCAGAATCTATCGTATTACTCACAGCGCATGGACAAAATACAATAGAATATATATATAGTGAAGCTTCACAGAAATAGAATCTCATCAACAAAACTTCATAATAGTTGAATACAACATCTGAATAGTCAATACATCAAGCCTCACTACATATCACTCAGAGAATTATACAAAGCAGCGGAACATTCAGTACATATAGTAAGAAGATAATATGCAAGCCTCCAGCTCGTCTTCGACATCAGCATCGTGGGAAGCAAGAACAGCACCTGTCACCTGCTACCTAGTCTGCTCGTCCCAAAAAACGAACAACCCAAGGCAATAAGAGTTAAAACATAAAGCCTTGAGTCAGACAACAGTCTTAGTGAGCGGTAATTTAACTAACAACATACCAAAAGAGCATAAAGGAATAGGAATACAACCCTCCCACTCCACCTCTTTCTACAGTGATAGCCCCCAGACACACACTAAGCAGAAGCAAACATAGCAGAGCATACAATTTAAAGTAAAGCAATTATCACTCGAGTTAAGGGCGATGTTTTCCAAGTACAAACCCCCAAGGCCTAAACCAAGATCAGATAAGCACCCAGAAAATACCGCTCTTGAGACCGAATGACGATACAACCAAACATCCATGACTCTGGCTATCACTGTTATCATTGCCTCGATATCATCGTTAATTGAATGACTGGCTCATTCTTTCATCCGTCCGTCAATGGCTAATGGAAACCCCGGTTCTAGACATAACTCCGCACGTCATCGTGACCCGTGCCTAGGACTATCGAATTTGCCCAGAGTACTCGATTACCAATCAGTAGCCTTCAGGGACTATCGAATCTGCCCAACGTACTCTTGCTTTGAGCATGCTAGAACCTTCAACGACGATGAGATCTCAGCCTTCTAGTCATCCTCCTCGACGACTATTTCCATACTAGCTCAAGCGCCTCTCGAGCAAACCATTATCCTCTAACTCGAACCATTTCACCGAGTTATCAACATGCTTGGAATGATCCTGTCTGGATTAGACCAAGACTATCTCATATCATACTTTGCCTCATCATCATCATAGCAAAGCTTCATCTCAACATCATCATCAAATCTATCCATATGAGCTTCATCATCCGCTACATATGCCACAAGCAGCCTTTCCAATTCAAGAGCCTTTCCCTTAGCTTTCGAATCATCTTCGACCATCTTGTCTAAATCAAATCATCAATCATCTAATTCATAGCAATCAATCAAATCAAACATTAATCCAAGTAAACAAGCATTCAAATATGATCTAAATAGACAATTATAACAATAATGGCAATTTCGTAATTAAAGAGTCAAAAGTCTTACAAGCATGAAAACATGAGCAATATCTCTATAATCTTGATGAATGAACTTGCATAGGTTAACATGTAGTAAAATGGATGCCAAATCATCATGAACAACGGATCTATATGGATCTATACTTAGGATTAGGAAAATGCATGGAAATCACTACTTTAACACAAAATCAAGCCAACGATCCGATATACTCCTTTGGATCCATGTGAGAGATAATCACCACTCACCAAATCACCTAAACAACCCCAAAGCAACACACTTCAGATCTGGACAGCGAAGGATCTAACTTGATCTATCACAAATCCGCTTCAAACGATGAAATCTCTCTTCAAAGGATGTAGATCTTCAATCTAAGCTCTTGAATCTTCAATTTGGATGGAAGGAATCACTAGATTAGAGTGGAGAAAAGAAGTGAAGAAGTGTAGAAGTCGAGCTCTCAAAATGGCAGCACTTTGTCGCTTCGAAATCCGGATCCCAAAAATGGAGAAAAACCCTCCTATTTATAGGCTGAAATCACTTTAGGTCGCTCACTCGGAGTTAGGTCGTCCACGACCTAAAAACCATACAACCTAAAACCCTCCGACCTAAAACCCTACGACCTAACAGATCCACCAGTCTACGACTTAACGACTCAACACGATAAGTCTTCACGCGACCTAACAGCTTACGACCTAAGACAATGCGCATCCATGCGACCTAACAGATCCAACGACCTACACGCATCCGCGACCTACGACCTAACGAGGATGCAGCCTAGCGACCTAACACAGACCGCTTCTATGACCTAACACTCCTGCGACCTAACACAGACACGCTTCCTTGCGACCTAACAATGCCACGACCTAACGACCTAACAAACCTATGACTTAACACACACACGCGACCTAACACTTAGCCAGGATACGACCTAACTCCTTAGGTCGTCTAACGACCTAACCATGCTAACTCGCTCACTACAAGGTCGCTCACCACTAGGTCGCTCGCCAATGTAGGTTACAAACCCTTAGGTCGCTAACTCCTATAGGTCGCTAACTCTTATAGGTCGCTAACTCCTATAGGTCGCTAACTCCCTAGCTCTCTTAGGTCGCTGCAACCCTTAAGTCGCTCAAAACCTTAGGTCGCCAACATCCTATAGGTCGCTCCAACCGACCTAACCTACCCCACGACCTAAGCCACCACACGACCTATCTTCTAAACGACCTAACTATCACACGACCTAACTTCTTAGGTCGTTCCAATCCTTAGGTCGCTCCACTTCACTAAGTCGTCTACCCCTTAACTCGCCAACTTCCTTAGGTCGCTCCAAGCTTTCATACGACCTAGGACTTAGACTCTGGACGACTTACCAACAATGCGACCAAATGTCAAATGTTTTACGATGTTTCGATCCGTAAAAATACGGGTCGTTACATTTCACAACTTTAGAAAATCATTCTTGTCATCATGTTGTCTCCTTCTACACAGTGGATGCTTCAGTTTGAACTCTATGGCATCTCTTTATTCTTTAGC
The DNA here is from genome assembly GCA_030737815.1 of Allium fistulosum. Taxonomy (NCBI): domain Eukaryota; kingdom Viridiplantae; phylum Streptophyta; class Magnoliopsida; order Asparagales; family Amaryllidaceae; genus Allium; species Allium fistulosum. The sequence goes on from CM060903.1 coordinate 265,219,049, forward strand.
TTCATGCAACAGAACCTAACGTGTCTTCAACTGCATATATGTTCTGTCTCATGACATGTTGAATTTATTGACTATTATATTCGATTATAAACTTTTAAAAATAAGCATGCCTCAAAATGATAAAATGAAAGTTAAAAAGAAGGTAAATTGCATATGCTAACGATGTGAAATAAAAATAAAAGAAATTAGAATACTATTTTGAATAATCGAAACCGTATGTCCTTCTGTCAATACATATGATTATGAATGAACAAAATATCACAAACCATAAACATTGGTGAACAAAAATTTATTTTCATAATTTAAATATACCTTATAGTTGAAGTAATGCAAATTGGTCTATGATTGGTATTCTCTGATGTTGTATCTTCATATGTAAAGCTACTTGGATAACAATGATCTTTTGCCTACACATGAATAAAATTAATATAGTATATCTAACTAGTTTTTAACTCGTGCTTTGCACACGGTAGAAAATAAAATAAAATAAATTGTATACTTATAAATATTAATTTTCACACATAAACTAAGTTTAAAATATGAAAATATTTGTATCTTGAACTACTGAAATAAACGAATGTTTCAGCACATTGGAGCATAACTTGGTATTACCTAATATTTTTACAAAGTATCATGATATGTTCACCTGATCACTCCCAATAATTAAAAAAGAGAGCAAGGATGACGATGGTGATGAACTCCATAGACTAATATAAACTTCACCAAACTGATTGCATTTGAAAAATTACGCTTATCAATATAGTTGAATCAATTTATACTCAAGGTTTGTCAAGGCACCTAGGAGCTTAAGTGTGAAGAATCGTGAGCTTTGGAAACCAAATAACGGAGCTATAGCGAATTTTTAGTTAATCATTTTATACTCAAGGGGTGAGAACTCTTAAAACTATAGTATTATATGCTATTGGATGTTATATATATTTGATTATGATTGTTAATAATGGTTGTTTAATATGAGTGTTGAATATATATGCAAGTCATGGAAATACATGTTGATAAGCACAAAGGAAATCACTTTCCTCTATATTAATGAATTGGTGTATATGAAATGTTAAACCCCTTTAAAATGGTTTAATAATGAGTTTGAAATGTTTTATATACATTTAAAAGTGTTTTGGTGAATTTTGAATGAGAACTGGAAATTTAATCAAAAATAGGCGCGTCGCGTAACGATAGTTCGCGATTTCACGCCATAAAAGTCAAACGAGTATATAGAATGGAATATAGCTCGGAATTCTTCGAGATAAGAATTTTCCAAACTATTATATCCATAGTTTTCAAATAAAGAAATAAAATCGATTTCGATAAGTAGATTTTGAAATATGAGTAAAACAAGTTTTGGGAAAATCGCGGTTTTGCAGTTCGCAATCCATAACAGCATTTCTTTGAAATTGATATTTTAAAATTGTTTTAAAGTATGAAATAAATTCTAAAAATCTTTTAGAAAGTTTTAAAAGTGATTTGAGTTATGAAAATGAATTTTCAAGTAATAAAAAAATTGTTTTGATCAATATAGCTTAAAAAAGCACTTTTTGCAGCACTTTCCGCATCACTTTTCTATAACCTTTAAAATATAGCTTTAAACATTAAAATTCTTTTCTAATTCATTTATAAATATTTACAAAGTAATAATTAAGTGTTTTAATGATGATTTGGAAGTTTTATAGTTTATTTAAAAGGAATTTAAACAAACGATTTAAAGAAAAACTACTACAAATTAAGAGATTTAATCTTGGCTCTAAAAGCCGACAAGTAGACTGAATTTTTCTATTCGTGAGATCTGGATGTGAGGTGCTTAAACTAAGGAGATGTTCAGGAGCAACCAGTGCCCTGGCTCACCTGGACTTTTCCATGGGCGAGGGAAAGATGAGGTCGAAATGTCGAAAACGAGTTAAGTATAAAAAGGTTTTTAAGAAATCAAAGGATTTGATAAGAGAAGTTTAATGATTCTGTATATACGAGAAAGAATGTTTTAAGAAATATATATCTCCAAAGATATTTTGATAAAAAGAACTCAATCAATTAAAGAATGAATCCTTATTCACAGAACATCTTTTTCGATGATTGTATCGAAGGAACTGGGGTCGGATTTGGGTAATCTGAAGATCACTTCGAACCAATTTACGTATTCGTAGTGAAGACATGGATATGATATTTGGGATTTACGTAATGAAGGACTGCTTATTGATCATTTGGGGATAAACTCCCGATATACATATAGTAGCAGTAGTCTCTTCGTTATGAAATATCCAATGCAAGGACTAATCGCTACTAATCCTAGGGGTACTCCAGATAGGATGTGGTAGGAGAGTGCCTTCGGTTTGTCTTGTACCTGGACAAATTGTATGGATGAATGTCTGATGTTGCATTTAGAGTTACATAAGTGATCTCTATGAACGTATTACCTACTTGGTGGCAAAGAAAGCAACTTCTCTTAGCTTAACACCCTTTCCTGAGACATATGAGCTCAGGAGTTATATGTTTGTGGAGATCAGTTGTGTGATTATGGAATGGCATTGTGACATTCAAAGTGAAAAGATGATATACTATGTGAAAGGTAATCATTACCTCAAGCCTCACACCCGGAAATGGCCGAAACAGGATAGATGCAGCAAGGCTATGTGGTTCGCAACCATTAGGTTATGATCATCCCCTTCTAGATAAATTTCTACCCGCTATAACGTTTGCGTTTAAATTATTGTGGTGTGTGCTAAGAGACGTCTCAGATAGGTCGATAACGACCAGGGTGATGACATATTCGGTACCGTCTAGTGCGAAAGGTAGGCCGATCTTGTGTTGGTAGAGGTGCAGATGTTATGTTGACCTCGGTACATTCCTCTAGAGATGTACTGTCGAAAGGTAGTCCCTTCACCTGGTCATTTGTATGGAAGTCCATTCTCCAGTAAGTGCCTGCCAATTTGTTTATAGAACCCACGTTGTGGCTAATATGTTGGAATTTAATTAATGTAACAATTTCGGCTAAGATTAATAAGTTTACTTGCAAATGTTTTCAAAGAAATGTCATTGTAATAATATCCCTTATTTTTACGTAATAAAGATTTGGTTATCATAAGGTAAAAACCCATCCGTGTTTATGTGCAGCATGGTCTTATGAGATACCTTCTATTTTCAAACATCGTATTTGAGTTCTCATACCAGTCCCATGACTGACCCGGAGTTTATTTTGTTTTCCCTTTAAACTCCGGGTGTCCTATTTTTCCAGGCAGCCAAGTAGTCAGGATCCCGTTTTGGAGTATTTTAGGTAAAGCATGCTGGAAGAGTTTTTGGAGCATGGAGCTGGAGCATCTTATGTGGACATCTATCTATCTTTTAATTTTCCGTTGTGCCTAAGTTTAGCTTGTACCAGCAATTGTGGGAGCAGGCAGTTATAACTGTTCCTGGCTGGGTTAGTTTATACCAAAACTCTGATATACCCTAATGAGAGTGGTTGTATGTACTATCTATTATAAATTTAAACGTAATGTGAGAATTTGTATTTCTATCTTTTATCTCTACTTTACTTTACTCCTGAAAATCTACCTCCTCGGCACTTGGATTTACGGTACGTGAATACCATGGATGTATTAGTGTCGATTTTCGAGAGTCGAGGAGATAGGTTCTCACACCTTATGGGAAAAACCGATACCAGCTGTGTTGATTCATTGTGATAGTACTGCGGCTATTGCAAAAGTTGAGAACTGTTATTACAACAATAAGAGACAACACATTCATCGTAAGCACAGTACTTTAAGAGACTATATCTCTTCAGGATCTCTAAGAGTGGATCATGTACGCACTGATGAGAATCTGGCGGATCCTTTGACGAAAGGATTAGCCAAAGAGAAAGTCCTTTCTACATCTAAAAGAATGGGACTAATGCCCATAGAACATAAACCTAGAGAATAAGTAGTCACTGTAACCCAACCTAATGACTGGAGATCCCAAGACCTATGTTCAATGGGTAATAACAAGTTATGAAGTGACATTGATTGAACATGCTAATTTTATTAGATAGAAGCATATAGTCCTGAAGAGATAGGGGGATGAGTTTAACTCTTAATGAAATCTATACTCTATGTGGAGTGGTGTACCTAGCTACAGGAGTACTCTTGATAGATTCACCTATGTGAATGTGGAAATGTGGCCATTTCCTATGGAATTTTGGAAAAAATTCCTAGAGCATTTACTAAACTGGGATAGACGTACACGACCTTTAAAGCACGAGCTATAGATTGCACTCTAGAAAGGTTGTGTGCGATTTGATGTCAGAGATAGAGTTCAAGACTATGAGTCACTCTAATATAATCTGGATCTTACTCACTATGCAAAGGTTCAAATCGAAAGATACCTTTGGTTATGCGTAATCTTATAAAATAAGAAATTGCTCGAGAGAAATATTTTTAAAAATTCAAGTGGGGGATTATTGGAAAATTTGGTTTTAAAAATGAATTATTAAAAATACTGAAAAAAGTATAGAATACCCCTCTTATCGAATAGTCCCACATTGAGGAAAACTATAAAATGTTTATTTTTAAATATAGGATTCATAAGAGAAAGGATAAACCCTTTGGGCACCTAATGTTTTCTATTATGTCGAAGAGGGAGACCATGCTGACCATCACACGTGCGTGCACCTACCGACCGACTCGATTCGATTTGACCCAACCCGGATCGCATTAGGATTAGCTAATGTGGCATTGAACTCTTTATTTTTGACAGTATATTTTTAAACCAACTTTGATTTGGTAATAAAACCCAGTAAACCAAGGTCCGATATTTTCTCATAATCAAGTCCAGGTTTTACTCTCTGTATAAACCAAGCAATTGACGTAGAAATAATATCGGTTTTAAAAACCGAGTTCTCTTCTTCTTCTGCCTTAAAACACAACTTTAGATCCGAGCAATATTTTTTTGGTGTTATTGAATCAGCGATCTTTGTGCAAAAAAATGTTGATACTAATATTTAGGGTTGTTTTATCCTAGAGGCGGCACTGCATCAGAGACTACTATATACAATTCCAGCACAGAAGCGAAACGTCTTAAAGAAAGCGACCTAGTCCACGACTCAACCACAAAGACAATATAGATTCAGATCGAGATACAACAACTACTATAAAGTCAGGCCAAAAAGGATGCAACACTGCAAACAACTTTTAAATAAACTCATGCATGTAATGACTTCAGTTTCATTAAATAAAAGCAAACATTGTTGGATGAACCCCAACCTTTCAAGAAAGAGGCTATAGTTATTGCAAAAAGTGAAAATATCAACAATAGACTTTTTTTGACTTGTCTACCATTAATAGGGAAGAACCCATTATTGATGAGGACAACAAACTAGCTTACATGCATATGCAAGATAACTACAATAATGTATGTCGTATATAACATGTTCAAATTCAACTATAACTACAAAGCTACCATTAATTCTGTAAATTCAATTAAAATTGAATTAGAACGATCAGGAAATGATTGCTTCATGTGGAATATGGGAGCATAAATAAAAGACAAAATTATTCGACCTAAAAACTTAAATATAAAGTAACCCAGTTAGGCTGCGTTTGTTTTTTTTGCTTAATGCTTAATGCTGAATGCTGAATGCTTAATGCTTAATGCTGAATGCTGGAATGTTGTTTGTTTTTGCTTTTATAACATTTTTATTAAGAACTTACGAAATAAAAAACTATTCTCAACTCAAATGCAATACGCGATAAACTATCGATGAAAAGCAAATAGAAATACATCCATCATAACCCAAAAATAAAAGCATACATGAACAAAATTTCCATTATTAACTAATTACAAGCAATAGGAAATTTGATCATGCATGTTATCCATGAAAACTTGAATTGTGCTGAAAATATATCACCGTGACTTAGTGGAACTTGTGGTAATTCTGCATCGTCGATTGTTGTAAAGGCCCGTATCTCCATACCCTTTGAGTCGACAATAAATCACACGTGTCCAACTCAAACTGAACAGAAATATGAATCATTAGGGGTAAAGAAGAAAAAGATAGAAGAAAATAGAAAACAATAACCCAGTATCTCACAATCGCAGTGGAACAAAATATAATATATAATAACAGATCTTTATACAAAAGGAACTGTAACCAGTGCTGACCATACAACCTAACACACACAGTGGAATATAATCAAGTAGGTGATATACGACTAAAATCCTCTAGCTCGTCTCCTGAGCTCCATAGCAACCTAACATGAATTTGTAACACTCAGTGTGACCTGAGCATTATAATAAAATAACACCCGAGTCAGTCTGGAAAACCAATGTGAGAAAACACACTTAATTTGAATTATTACTATTTTCAAAATCCTTTGAAAAACAAAGGTATCTTGTAAGACCACGCCACACATAAACAGTCACTAGGCCCATATTATAAATTTTCCAAAATATTTATTTCAAAATATCTTTACAAAGATATATACCCAAACTCTTCCAATACTTCAATATTCGAAAAAAAATTCAAATGCTTCTATCCATAACAGGATATTTTCGAACCATCTCAGTACTTCAAAATATTTCTTCCAAATCCATTTATAGTTCAACACTTTGAAAATATTACTATAATAATATCCCGTAGTTAAAATACTTCAAATCCCTCCCGTGCAATATTTAGGAAATATTTATAAGTATATTTTTCCCAAAATAATTTTATTTCCAATACTAAGGAAAAATTCCATTTATTTCATACTTCTCAAAATCCTTTACAATTAATATGTAAATTCCTTAACTCAACGGATTCCATAAATTTTTGGAATTCATAAATTAATTTCCTTTAAAATTTCCAAACTCGATTATATTCCTCCATAATTACAACTACCCATTTCTAACTTCTTTTATGAATTCTAATTCATTTTCAAAGTTTCTATATTTAAATACTTTGGAAATTTAATTAAGTTTCCCTAAATTCCATTTTGAGAATTTCTTTCATAAAATTACACCTATTAAATAAACCCTGTTTGCAAATCTCGAGAAGATTTATAAATAAATTTCAATCATTTCAAAACTCTATATATATAAATGACAAGTATATTTAAAGAATAATAATATATTTTTAAAACATGTTTAAGTAATTATTTAAAATATTAAAACATTTTAAATAAACATGGATAACTCATTTCCAATTACATTTTTAAATAAACTAATTGATTTACAAAGCTGATTATAAAAATTAGAATTTATTTTAATAAATATTAAATATTTGAATAATCCACTTTCCCGAGATATTTCAATGCTAAAATAGCTTAATTGTATAGTTTAATAAATAAAAATCCCATTTTAAAACAATTTCAATTTCTCGACAAAAATCTATTTTTAAAATTCAATATTACCAATTTCAATTTATAAATCCATCTCGATTCATATCACATCGACTACATTTCAATTTCATAATCATTCTCACATTTCAAAAGTAGAATCCACTATTTTTTTCTTCCAAAAACCGATTTCCATATCTCGATAAAAATTCACACTGTAAATTTATATTTCCAATTTATCAATTGATATCATTTTTCCTTATTTATAAACATCGTTTATAAATTTATAAACTCCTCTGAGTTTCACTTGTTTATAAAACTAATCTCATTTTACGAATCCACTTCTTAATAAATCCCATTTATATTTTTCAAATATATTTTTAATATCAATTTCACTTCTTTCCATAAATACTGAAATATCACTTAAAAATCCATTGTTAAAAATCCTTTATATAAATTATTTTTAAAATCTCTATTTAAAATATTTTCCAGAAATAGATAAATACATATTCCAAAATCAAATCATTTATTTTATCCAAATCAATTTCCTTTAAGTAATCCAAATTTCGATATAAATATTTTTGTATCCAAATCTACTTTAAATTCCTTCAAATTCAAAAATAATATTTTATGGTATTTGAAATACCAAAATTAAGGCCAGTGCTACAATAACATCCAATAAATTCAAATCACAACGTAATCTATAACAGACTATCCACACACATCATATATCACTATATATGCAAATTAAATCAACATTTTTGAGGAATCTAGTTGGATCCCTCCAACCTGTTTTCTTGCAACCACAGATGTTAGATAACATAAAATACCAATCCCGCTTCAAGGTAGAATATTGCAGTAATATAGGGTCATCCGCTATTATGCAGGGCGCATAGTATCTCATCCACTCCAATCGGCGGGAAAATATACCCAACTACTAATATATATACCAATATATATAATATAACATCCAACATATAATAATATATCAATTCAACCAAGCATCCAACAATAAATTTTAATTATTATAAATTAAACTAGTCAACAAAATTGAGTGAGATTTACTCACCGAAATTCCTGTTGTTGCTTCCGCATTCCACTTTAATTAAAATTAATAGGCATTTAATTTTAATTAAAATTACTGCTAATTCCAATTTATTCCAATCCACTCCATAATGAAGAAAATGTTCATACGAGTACATTGTAACTCGCTGTGCTCGATTTCAACCTCGTATGAAATAGTTACCGATTTTATAAGCATTCGATTTAATAATATATTTTAAATTTTATATTACGGTAAATAACGAACTAATTACCTTTAAAATTCAAATCCCCTTCTTCTAGAAATCGAGCTGCTCATCCCAGTAAACTCCACACCATGGCTGATGCCTTTGACCGCCATTATAACCTCCTCCAGTCATCGAACTGCCTTGCCGTTACCACCTCCGACCTTCTCATCACCTTCTCTTCCCGACCATCCCACCACGACACTGTCCGCACCTTCTCTAGCCACCGTGGCCTCGGCAACTCCCACCTCCGACCGTACAAGTCGCGAAACTAACTACCACACCGCTTCTAGGACCAAGCCCTACGTCGCCACTAGACTCCTTAGCTCGCGCGCACGCAATTCAAATAGCCCTGCGTCGCCACCAGTCCCCTTTGTACGAAAAGCCTTTTGCAATATGATAAATATGATAAAAATATATACATCGGCTCTCATGGCCGAAAAACACAATATATATCAATATTTATCTCATTGCTGTATTTAATCCGAAAGCAAAGCTTTATATTAGCGTTATTAAGCGAGTTCGCTTAATTTATATGAAATTACGCAATCCAAATCTAGCCCAATAGCCTCCTTGTACCTGTACTTACTCAATTAAAACACCTAAGTTCAATAATATGAAATTTAATAACTTCACATTCATTTTACTAATGCAAATACATAGATTTCGTAACCAAACATGTTATATCATGTATTTATAACAATTACAAGGTTCCAACATACGATTATCATCTTCAAATTGATTTATACATCATTTATTCAATTCCAACGATTCACAACAATTTATTTGCATTCAATTCACATCTATACACAATATATTCATATCCATTACAAATTAGTTCTAAAACAATTTATTCACTTTCCATTGATTCATAAAGTTTTGTTTACTTCCGTTTACTTCGAACGACAAATTTTTCCATGTAAATTCGGTGATATTCATTTCCACTTCAAAACTTAATTTCATACACGAATTCATATAAATAATATCCCAAATCCATATTCAGTTTATTTACACTTAAATTGAATTTATTTATAACTTAAGTCATCAACACTTCAATCCATTTCTATTTTATTCGACCACATTTCAAAATATATTTAATTCGCTTACATTTACGTTGAATTTTATTTATAACTCAAGTTCCACATTCGATTTCAATTTCAATCCACAATCCATCTTACTTAACCAAGTTAAGTTCCATTTCTATATTCGATTAACTAATTAATTTATCTAATTAGTTCACTTCCATTTTATAATTCAATATCTGATTTATATTTCAAAAATCACTTCAATTGGTTTGACTTGAGTTCAAATTCATTTTATATTTCAAGTTTAGATTTTCATTTCTTCATCAAATATCCAATCATTTTTATTTTGGTTTTCTTTTCCACTTTTCCAATTAATAAGTTACACAACTTATTTTTCTCAATTATATAAATCCTATACTTGAGTTTATTCCATTTGACTCATTTTAAATTAAATCTTCTTTGCAAGGTTAAATCTTCAATCAAATCCCATTTCGTCGATGCTTGCTCGAATATATTCACATTTAAAATATTTTAACTTAAGATTATACTTCACTTTATAGCTTAAGTATATATTTATCCCATTAACTCCAATTTTGTAAGCTATTCAAACTTATTTATTCACAATTCCATAATTTTTCACTTAATTTTTTTTATTCCATTCAAATTTTATAACTTATAGTTATATAGTCACTCTATAATTAAAACTTTATATTCAATGCCATTTGATATCATTTCTATCCAATCCAATTTTATTTAACTTCACTTAAGTTAAATTCTAATCCATACAATTTACTTTTACAAATTAAATTAATTTAACTTGCATAAGTTAAATTTTAATTTCATTTTGAAATTCCCAATTTCAGGTTATAAATTCAAAACTTATTTTTCACGTGTTTCATAAAACATTCAAATGAATATTCCAGAATTCAAACACCCGGTTTCATTTCAAATCATTTTGAAATCAATATATATATAGCTCTTTTTGGGTTAACAAACCATTTCTTTAGAATTTTCAAAACCAACTTGGTTTCATTCAAAACAAATTCCTTTTTGGAATTTCTAAACAAACTTGTTTTTCTCTAAATAATCCAAAAACAATGACCACGGTAGCAATCCGTCACTTAGAAACTCGAAATGAATATTGATGATGTGGCCGTCATCACCAGAATTATTTTCCAGCGACCGAAGTGAGTTTAGTGCTTTATTACTTCTAGCATCCATTTAAAATACTTCCATTCAATAATATTCCAAATAATATTACTACTATTCATTTCAAAACACTTTGGAAAACATTTGCAAAAATTTCCGGGATTTAAATTTCCAATTCTGGTTTGAATCTAATTTCAGTTATCACTCATTTGTATAATCTTTACCCATACAATTTTAATTTGGTTATATATATATACCGTTTCAAATTTATAATATGGTTTAGATAATAATAACAACCAAACACACCAATATACTATAGTTGTTTCAGAAAATTATTTCTTTTCTACCAAAATATATCTTTGGGTAAAATTATTTCATTTACCCTCTTTTCAAAACAATACTGTGTCAGTTTACCTTGTTTAAGAGTTTAGAAACCCATATCGATACGGTTGTACTTCCCGTACCGACCAGAATTCATAAACACTCAACCGATAAATCAACACAATATAAAACAATTTATATTCACTAACAAATACGTGCTCATATCTATTAATACACTCAAACTCAATCTAGAGTACTACTGACCCTATCTCTAATGAGTAATCCCTACCAAAGCCAAGGTTCTCGCTTAACCTTCAGCTCTGATACCAAGTGTAATGGCCCGTATCACCGTACCCTTTGAGTCGACAATAAATCACACGTGTCCAACTCAAATTGAACAGAAATATGAATCATTATGGGTGAAGAAGAAAAATGCAACGACTCGGAAATTTTAACGATTTTTATAACGTAATTAACTAAATTTTTCTTGAAATTAAACAATTAAATTCTTGCAATGAAAATCTGATATTTGAGATACGTCTATTTAAAGGTAGCAAGTGTCAGATTTTCGTCAGAAAATATGTAAGTTTGTTCAGTTGTGAAATTTCAATTTAATATCAGTTGAAAATTTGTTGGAAATAAAATATTTTTGAAACCTAAATATTTTTATATAATAAATTTGTAAATCATTTTCTGAGTGAGACGTCATATTTCGTTTCGCTGAATTTGGACCGCTCTAGCTCCGTTTATATTATTTTCGGCGTTTTAGCTGTATTTTCGGCAGCAAAAAATCGAGTTTTGATAGAAGGGTCATATTGCTGATATCTGTATACCATTATGTTCGTCTCGTCGTGCTGATCTCCATAGTATATTTATTTTGGTATTTCGGTGTCCGATACGTGGCGAAATCTGCGAAACGATTAGCCGTATCGATACCCGTTTGAGCCTTTTGGTTTCTCAGTGACCATTCAAATAATCACCGTGAAAACAAATGGCCACTTGTTTTATATTCCCAGTAATTCACGTATTTGACTTTTGTTATTCCCATGACTTTTATTATTCCAATCTTTCAAATTTATATTATGCTAGTTCTTTCACATATATATATTTGTTCGATAACCCGCTCACTTTCTTTCCTCTTCCCTTTTCCTTCAGTTCCTATTTTCTCAGAGAAAAAATATATAAATATACAACTTTATATATAAAGTAAGATCTATAGAAACTGCTTCTCCTCTTCTTCATGCAAACTCATCCCTTCGTAACCCAAGTCTTTGCCACCACCGCCTTTTCCCACCGATGACCCACTCCTTCTTCCTACCGTCACAACTCCACGTGACCTTCCCTCCTTCCGACCCATCACCTGACCAGACCTCATGCCTCTTCGACGAAAGCTCCGCACCCCTGGCCAGCCTCCACACGGCTCATCCATCACCTGACACCACAGCCGCAAGCAATAGCCCCGTGCTTCCCATCATCAACCAAGCACGCAGCTGCATCGAACCCTGCGACCACTTGCCGAAACCACACTTCCATCTTCTGCCTTCGCTTCCTTCACTGACATCAGCCACCTTCTCTCAACCCGAAACCCGCCACGCCTCATCCCCACCTCGGGCCCATACCCATCTGACAGCCTACCCATCACTTCACCGAGCATAGTGCAGCTTCTTCCCATGACCCAGCCGAACTCACCCATCGACCTGCCACCTTGCACTCTATTGCCAATCCGCCACTGTCAACCTATCTCCGAACTCGTCCTCTTTCTTTGCCGTACCCAGACCAATCGCCACTCCAGCCTCACGTGACAACCTTGCATTGCTCGCTCTCCCATTTGCTGAAGCCTGTCCATTACCTTCATCACCTTGTCGAACCACCAACACCCAACACTCACGTACACCACCCAACCCAAACTCCATGCGTGCCAGACTTTGCTTCCTCGCCTTGTTACTTCCTCCACCTAGCAGCCAAGTCACTTTCTCTTCTCCGTTATGGCTCTGCTTCTAACCGGCAGCCTCTCTTTCTTTGAATAGAAAAAAGCACTTTGACGTGTCGTGTCCGTATCCGTGTGATGTCCTTGTCCATTTCCGTTATTTCTCCAGCCTTGAAAGGTGAGCGATCACTCACGATTAACATTCTTATATTTAGTAAATTTATATTCACATGAAATGACGATTTAAATATATTGTTAAAGTTGAATTTGTTAGTGATTTGATCATTAATATGATATGTTATTATCTGCAATTGTTTACCTATATAAATTGACGTATGCCACTACACCCGTTGAATATATTTAAATTGTTAATTATGATATATGCTTGCTATTGATATGCTATGGCATTTTATATTATTATTTTATTGTTTCTCACTCTACAAGTTCCCTGATAGTTTAGGAAATCCCTATGGGTTGAAATGATACATACCCAAATGATATTATAGATTAAGGAGAATCGTTATGGGTTGAAATGATAAACCCAGGTGATTTTATTGATTTTGAAATTTTAGGATTGCGGGTTGAAATGATATAAACCCGTAAATTTAAATAATTGCGGATTGAAATGATAAATATCTGTATCACAAGACCATAGGATAGAAAATTATATACGAACACCGTTGGTCTATTTTGAAAAATGATTGTTCATAGTTTGAAAGAAAATAGATGGGTTTTATTAAATATTTATTTTTAAATATAACATAAAGATTTTATTTTAATATATGTGTGTCAAAATTTAGATTTTTAAATTATATGTCTGAATTTTTTTTATAAGTTAAGTTTTGAAAAATGTAAATTTTAGGGTTTTACTTATAATTTATTATTTTAAAGATATAAAATGTAGTTTAATATAAAATGATATAGATTTAATAAAATCAGATTTAAATTAATAATATTTAATATAATAAAATTTAATTTAATAGAATTTAATTAGATATATATATATATATTGTATTTAAAATATTTATTTAAAATTTATATTAATATTATGAAAATATATTTTGTAATAACTTTAATAAAATAAAGGTGGAGAAGGTAAATTAAGTTATTTATTAATTTAATTTGTTTGAGAATTGAATATAAATAAGAATTGATTGGAAACTTATTGATTTTGAGATTTTGAAAGGTATGATTTTATGTAGATAGTTTAACGGATCCTTAAGGGATGGAATCCCAACATCCTTTAAGTTATATTGCGTTTCATTTAAACATTTCACTTGAGTTGGTTTACTTGCATAAGAATGTTAATCCTGACTCGAGTGTTTTGTGTTTTGCTTTATGCTCGGGTCAGACTGAGTGTCACAGCATTTGAGACTCAACTTTGGAGCTTGGAGATTTGCTTGGAGTTATCTATTCAGCTTTCAGTCATTTCAGTTGTTTCCAGTTGTTTATGTTCAGACTGGTCATTTGCTTTGTATTTGAGATTTCTGTTGTATCTTGTTTTAGACTCTGATGTTGTAGTAGCTTCATGAACTACTATTTATCTATTCTGCTACTTATTATTGTAAACTCTGTGTCTGTGATTCTGTGATTGATTTATTTACAGTATATGCTAAGTTTTGCTAAATATAAATTAACAATCCGTTGTTTTGAGCAATTCAAGTCTGACATGTGTGGATGATTGTCGATTTGAATGGTTCGAAATGCCAGTTCGTTACATGTGTTATCAGAGCTCTGGTTTAGGCATAACTTAGCATATGGAGTAAAAGCTCATTACAAATAGGGTAGTAATACCCTAGAATGAGTAAAAATTAATTACAGAAACATCTTTGTTCGAGCTTGAAATCCTTTGTTAGGATCCTCTTTGATTTGGATTTCTTTTGAATTTTTGGAATTTCCCTAGTTCTGAAATCCATTCTTGTCTTTTCCTGTTCGGGTTCTCCTCGATACTGGAGCATCTCATAGCTCTATTTCTGTTGATCTCTGTAATAAATTTAAGCACATCTTGCATCCTCAATTGGCAACTTCATCCTTATATGTGACTAATCTCATCGGCCGTTCTGCCAACCTTAGTATGATTTGTAAAGGGGTGAAACTCCTTTACAATAGGCATCGATTCACCGAAGATTTCTACGTCCTCGGTTTTGATGTTGTTATTTCTTGCAAAGCCCGAACCGTTTCTCTAGTAGACGACTGCCTTAGGATTATGTAGGCAGTTTTATCTTTTCGCTTGATGCTCAGCCTAGTGATCTTGACTCCACCCCTATTGTCTAACTATTTTCGGATGTCTTCGGTGAAGTCACTTCTCTTTTCCCAAGCGGGAAATTGTAACAACCCTAGATTTTTGCATATATTTTAATTTTGACTTTATTTTTTTATTTTAAATTATTTTAAACTTGTTCTATTTCAAACATTTCATTCTAAATATAAATGTTGATTATTAAGTGATTTATAGTTCAAACTAGTATAAATTGGATATTTCACTAAAACGTGAATTTCTATTCAAACTGGTCAAACTTTGACTTTTGAACTTTAAATTTAAATATTTCAAATTATTAAATTTTATCTTTTATTATGAAAATAGATTTAATAACTTGAATACAGCTTTTCGTTTCGTTGGAAACGGAGTTAAATTGTGAAAGTTATGTATATTTCAATATTGTGTGTAAACTAATTTATTTAGCAATATTGTCTATTTTAAATTATATAAATTATATTTATTTTCATATTTTGTTTTAATATGTGTTAATATATTATTTTATGTATATTTTTGTCTTTTAATATTTTTAACATGATAGTATAATTTTTCTAAAGTTTATTTGAATTTATTTAAATTTATAAAGCCTAGTTTCCATTTTTCTGTTATTTTATTCATTTAAATTTTATTTATTTAAAAGTTATTTATTTATTTTTGTGAATTCATTTTTATTTGGTGTTCTTATCTTTATTTATAAATATTTTTCAATTATATAAAAATTTTCCAAAGTCCATTGCATTTATTTTCAAATTTTCTAGCCTAGTTTACATTTTCTTTGCTATTTTCTTCATTTAATTATTTATAATTAAAATTTATTTATTTATTTTCATTTTATTTCACTTTGTTTCGGTTTTTAAAAGTATTTACTGAAATTTATTTAGTTTATTTTGTTTAAAAGAATTTGTAAATCAAAGAGACAAAAGCTTTAAAAACAATGACCTTTCATTTGCTAAACTCTTCATTTCTCTTGGCCGTTTCAAAACTTTATTGCTAGCCGTGAGTTTTATTGTTTTCACGTGAATGAAAGCTTCTCATTTCAGAAAATTTTCGACTATCATCTCTGAAAAAAGATTTTTGTAATGGCCTCTTCCATTTCTCCTCTTCTTCTTCATTTTTTTTCCATTGTTTTCTATGTTTTTGCCTTGCCTTCTTCATAGCTTTGCTTGGCCACCCCCTCCACCACCACCACCAACCACCACTCCTCCTCTTCCCCACCTAACCCACGGCCTGACCTTTCCCCTCCTCTGACCAGATCAGGCCATGGCAACAAAATGATGCAAACACCACAAAAACATTGCTATACTCCAAAACATTGCCTACCCGAGCACTTATCCCATCACCCCTTCATGTTTAGCCTTGGCCACCACCACCACTTGCTGCCATGACCTCTGACCATCAGCTCAACCTCTGACCTGACCTGTAGTTGACCATAGCCGAGCCATATGATGTCATGGCCGAGCCAAAAAGTTGAACAAACCCTTGCCTTTTTGCCTTGTTCCTATGTATGCTTCATGTTATCACCACTACCTCTTCACAACTCCACTTGTGTAGCCGTGCCATATTGTTGTCATACCTGACCCAAACCTGAGCTAACACCATCATGGCGAAGCACTAGATCCCCTATGGTCCAGTATTTGAATGGTAAAGGCAAGGTCTTGTCTTTGCTTTGTATTTCAATTTGTTCAACATTGTTTTGTGTTAAATATATTCATGTGTATATTGTTTTGTCTTGTTTGGGTGTTGTTTACAAGATCATATCTTGGCTCTCTCTTATCACTTGAATCAAAGTTGTGCTGTATCATGCTTGTCGTGCTTTCTGGAATCTATTCTGTGTGTTTTGATCGCTAACTCCAGCAAAAAAGGTGAGTAAATCTCACCAGACATTTATACTTATACAAATGTGAATTGACACCATTTGAATGTGTAGAACTATTATGTGATGTTATAACTGCCTGTGATCATTTATATATGATATTAAATTGTTAATTTACCTGTCATCTTATCTGTTACTGTTATATGATGCTATTCTGTTCATTTATATCTGTTTATCATACTACAAGTTCCCTGTAGATTAGATTCACTATGGGTTGAAATGATACATACCCGAACGGACTTTAGAATAGAGAAAAATCGTTATGGGCTGAAACGATAGGCCTGAATGATTTTTATTTATTTTATTTAACTTGGGATTGCGGGTTTGAAATGATAGAACCCGGATTTTTCTTTTTAAACTGCGGATTGAAATGATACATATCCGTATCACTTGACCTAGGTTAGAAAACTATATACAGGCCCGTGGTTATTTTATAAAGTGTTTTGGATATTTTTAAGTATTTAAAAAAAAAATTATGAAATTTGATTTAAATAGATTTTGAAATGTTTTAAAATAAAGAAATTATGATTTTTCTATGAGTTAAAAATGTAATTAATGAATGGTTATATTGGATTATTGAAATATAACTTAAGTTTGGAATTTGGAATTTTGGTTAAAATGATATTTAAGTTATATGAATAAAAATGGAAATTTAATCTATATTTGGAAAATGGTAAATATGATAATTTGATTTAAATTTGAATCTAAGTGATTTATTAAAGTATTATTAAGTTTTCTATGAATTTAAGTGGTTAAATAAATGAATGCTTAAATTGTAATTTTAAAATATAACTTGACTGGGAAATGTAAATTTGGTTTTAATTAAAGGTTTAAATTAATTAAATAAAATTGGAAATTTAGTTAAATTTTTGAAATGGTAATTTAAATTTGAAGTGTTAAGTTTATTTGTTGAAAGTGAAGAAAAGGAAATTATACGCTTGAACTAATAAGTGGAATTATTGAAATTTGGATTTATTTATAAGAAATTGGTTTAATAAAAATCAAAATGTTTAATGATATGTTAATGAACATTTTAATGTTAAATTATGATTTTTAAAATGTTTAAAGAGTTTAAAATGAAGTTATTTAATTGCTGGAAATACACTAAAAGCTGGAAATCACTTTTAATAGCATTCAGAAATGCTATGGTTCTCAATTACACTAAAAATTGAATAAAAGGGCTACTACAGCATTTCTGAAATGCTGCAGTTGCTGTAGTTGAACTAATAGGCAAAAACTTAACTCAGGTCTATTATAGCATTCTCTGGAAATGCTGTAGTAGTCTGCAGTCTTTGTTAAAATCAAAAAAAACCTTTGTTTTGAAATCTGAGCTACCGCAGCATTTCTGGAAATGCTGTCCTTGCTGTTTAAACTAATTTTTCAACTAGAAATGTGATATAACAGCAGTTTTTAAGTGCTGTCTTTGCTGAACTAAAATGTTTTCAAATATAACTTATAACAGCTTTTTCTAACTGCTGTGAAAGGCTGAAATTTTAATAATTAGGGGTTTTGACTTAGCAAATGAACTCAAAATGGTTTGAAACTTTGAAAATTGAATACTTGACTTGAAAGTATAATAATTACACTTTTAAATGGTTTAAATGAATTATTTCGATTGAAATATAAACTATTTAAAAGGTGACTTGAAATGATAATAAATGAATGATATCTTTGAATTTAAAAAGGTATTTAAAGTTGAATACTTGGATTTGAACTCAAATGATGATTTGAAATGAAGTTTTGGAAAGATATGATATTTTGATATATTGAAATGAATTGAAATGAAGTTTGGAAAGATATGATATTTTAAATATATTGAAATGATTTGAAATGAAGTTTGGAAAGATATGATATTTTAAATATATTGAAATGGTTTGGAATTGATTTAATCTTTATTTTGATAAAGATTTGGATTTGAAATGATATTCTATTTTGAAGTATAAACTGTTTTTAAATTATAACCACGGGTTATAATAACGATTAGTTGTTAAAGAGACCGGGATCGGATATGGACATACTCTCTGTCGATACCGAAAACCACTTTGACAACTGTGTACGCGGTAGAGTTTCCAGAATGAAGTAGGATGGTGGCGACGATCCTAAGGTATATACGTGGACCCAACTCCCGTGAGTTGGCATAAGGTGGCTAAAACAAAAGCGATCTCGGACCAGTGAGGTAGCACCTCTTATCTGACACACTTCTTCGATACCATTATATTACTTGTGATTGATTTGGTGCGCACCCTTGATTTGGGAGTGTTGTTCGAGGTGGAGCGGTAATGGCTGCTATGCGTTTCCATCAGTCCGTGTGCGTAATTGGTATATCTACCCTGTCATTGCCTTGTGTGCCGTGTCACCTACCATATCGAGCCCACTACGTTTTGGTTTAAAGATCCGACCGCGTTAAGGTTCACCATCCCCTTAACGCTATTTTCTATATGATTATACTTTACTGATTAGACACTACTGTATATAGCGTATATTACTATATAGTAAATAGTTTAACGGATCCTTAGAGGATGGGCGGTCCCAAGCATCTTCTAAGTTACTTGTACCTTTATTACAGTTCACTTGAGTTGGTTTACATTATATAAGTATATATTGTCCTGACTAGAGTGTTTTGTGTTTTGCTTTACGCTCGGGTCAGCCTGAGTTATTCACAGATTTGGATTTCCGCTCTCTTGGAGATTTGAATCGCTGGAGATTATCCGCTTGTCTTGTCCTATCTATTTCAGTTCTGTTCAGCTTGTACTTGGTTATCATATTGAGACTTCTGTTGTACTTTATTTTCTCCCGTTGTATCTTATGTAACTCTAATATATTTATATAGTAGCTTCATGAACTACTATTTCTTTTACTTCTGCTGCATTATTTTACTCTGTGTCTGTGATCTGTGATTATATTTATTTACTGTATATTCTGAGATTTGCCAAATTTTATTTACAACGCGGTATTTTGAGCAATCCAATTCCGGCATGAGTGTCTACCTATACACTTATAATGGATGCGAATGGTTGAAAATATCGGGTCGTTACAGTTGGTATCAGAGCTTTGGCTTTGAGGCAAAACTCGGCATATGGAGTAGATTTATTTACAGAATCACTTTCATTCGAGTTTGAATCTTTTCCTCTTTATTCGAATTTCCTTTGAATTTTTGGAACGTTCCCTGCGGTCCCAAAATTCATTCTTGTCCCTCACTATTCATCTTCTTTTGATTTTGGAGTATCACATAACTCCACTTCGAATGATCTTTATAGTGAATTGGCGGTCTCACCAATATTCTAATTTTCTTGTAAAAGGGGGGAAACTCCTTTACAATTAGCATCGATTCACTAGAGATTTATATCTATCCTTGGTTTAGATGCTAATATCTTTTGTTATTCCAAACTCTATCTCTGGAGATCGAATGTAGATTTATGCCAGAAAATCCACATCGATCTTATTCTTTAAGTCACGGTTGACCCGGTTAAGATTGCCCGCGATTAATTTAAGCTTATCAATCTTCCTACTCAGTTATAATCATCTTGTCTTTTGTGTCCAACCTATCTTCATAACATTTTTAAAAATTGTACTTGTAAATCTATGTTTTGTTTTATATATTGTGTTGTTTGAGTTGTTGATGTTGATTTGGGTTTCCGATCGATTCGTCTGATCAACGCTATCAATAGGATTTCTAAAACACTTTGACAGAACAAACTGACACGATATTATTTTAAAATTGTTAATGAAATAAATTTTATATATCTAAGCAAATTTATGTAACTTAATAAATTTATTTAAATTGATTATTTGAAATGATAATACTTGATTTAGCATTCTATAAATGAATTTATAAATAGTTGTTTATAAATTTAATTTGGGAACTGAAATGAATTTAAATCAAGAATTTGAGAATTTAATTTCCGATGGTTTCAAACCTTGTGTTTAAAGTCTTAAAAGGATATATTATTTAAAGTATTTTTGAATAGAAATTTGTTTCCAAAGAATTTTAAAGTTTTAAAATTTTAGTACTCTTCTCTTTGTCGCTGGAAAATAATTTCGGTGATGACTACAGCATCATCGACGTTCATTTTCGAGTTTCGAAGTGAAGAAACCATTCTGTAGTCTTGCTACAGCTTTGTTTTGGGAAACTTGATTGATATGAATTTCTAAAATATGATTTGATTTATAAAATATATAGATATATGATTTAAATTTGATTTGACAAATTATGTACATACATTTATTTATCTCTAAATGGTTTGAGAGGAATCGGAAATTTGATTCTTAAATTCTATCTTAAATAATAACTTCAAGTATAAAAAGAAAAAAAAAATTTGAATAAATATTCAAACTTGAAATGATTGAATTAGAATGTTTATATTGTATATTAATTTTAGAAAGTTTTATTTGTATAATTCTCAATTGCATTCCAATATAACTTACCTTAAATTTTTAGAAGTTAATAATGTAATTGGATAATATACAATATAAAAAGATTTTTATAAATAAAATTTGAGTGGTTATAATAAATATTATACACTTAAATTTTAGTTATAAAATGATTAACAGAGGTAAATAGACTAAAAGGTTAATTGAATAATTTACAATATAAACGATGTTAAGGGACTTAGGAATAAATTAAAACGGTTATAATAAGTGTAAATATATTTAACATAGGTGATAAAAAAAATATTGAGAGGAATAAATTTAATTTTAATCAGGAATAAAGAAGAATTAAATTCATTGAATGTTATACACTTAATTTCAATCAAATCCATGATTTTTGAAATTGTTGGTTTAAGAAATTAGATGATAAGATAATGAAATTAGAGATAGTAAGATTTATTTAACTTGTGTAAAATTAATTATCAATTCAAGCTGAAACCATGGAAATTTCAAACCTATTATCGTATCTTGTTTTTCAATTTATTATCTTATTTTGTCTTCCAAACTATCTTTGGGTGTCCTTATTTTCCTCATCTTGCTACAGACTGGTATAGGCATCTATTTATAATCTTTCTATTTAGAAATCTTTCTATAATCTTTAATAATTTTTTATACTCATTTTGAATCTGAGCACTGCTTTCATCCACATACCGTCGGTCAAGCGGAAAGAGTGAATTAGATTCTAGAGGATCTTTTCGTGCTTGTGTTCCTGATTCTGGAGAATCTTGGGAAGATCATATCCACCTTATTAAACTTACTTATAACAATAGTTATCAGGTACAATTTCAATCTTCTTGTCATCTTGTCTTAATCTTATTTCACTCTATCGTTTTCTTGTGCTTTCCCGTACCTCATTCCTTTTCAGGGACGAAAAGTTTTGAGTGGGGGAGAGTGTAACAACCCTAGATTTTTGCATATATTTTAATTTTGACTTTATTTTTTTATTTTAAATTATTTTAAACTTGTTCTATTTCAAACATTTCATTTTAAATATAAATGTTGATTATTAAGTGATTTATAGTTCAAACTAGTATAAATTGGATATTTCACTGAAAAGTGAATTTCTATTCAAACTGGTCAAACTTTGACTTTTGAACTTTAAATTTAAATATTTAAAATTCCTAAATTTTATCTTTTATTATGAAAATAGATTTAATAACTTGAATACAGCTTTTTGTTTCGTTGGAAACAGAGTTAAATTGTGAAAGTTATGTATATTTCAATATTGTGTGTAAACTGATTTATTTAGCAATATTGTCTATTTTAAATTATATAAATTATATTTTTATTTTCATATTTTATTTTAATATGTGTTAATTTGTTATTTTATGTATATTTTTGTCTTTTAATATTTTTAACGTGATAGTATAATTTTTCTAAAGTTTATTTGAATTTATTTAAATTTATAAAGCCTAGTTTCCATTTTTCTGTTATTTTATTCATTTAAATTTTATTTAATTAAAAGTTATTTATTTATTTTTGTGAATTCATTTTTATTTTGTGTTCTTATCTTTATTTATAAATATTTTTCAATTATATAAAATTTTTCCAAAGTCCATTGCATTTATTTTCAAATTTTCTAGCCTAGTTTACATTTTCTTTGCTATTTTCTTCATTTAATTATATATAATTAAAATTTATTTATTTATTTTCATTTTATTTCACTTTTTTTCGGTTTTTAAAAGTATTTACTGAAATTTATGTAGTTTATTTTGTTTAAAAGAATTTGGAAATCAAAGAGACAAAAGCTTTAAAAACAATGACCTTTCATTTGCTAAACTCTTCATTTCTCTTGGCCGTTTCAAAACTTTATTGCTAGCCGTGAGTTTTATTATTTTCACGTGAATGAAAGCTTCTCATTTCATAAAATTTTCGACTATCATCCCTGAAAAAAGATTTTTGTAATGGCCTCTTCCATTTCTCCTCTTCTTCTTCATTTTTTTCCCATTGTTTTCTATGTTTTTGCCTTGCCTTCTTCATAGCTTTGCTTGGCCACCCCCTCCACCGCCACCACCAACCACCACTCCTCCTCTTCCCCACCTAACCCATGGCCTGACCTTTCCCCTCCTCTGACCAGATCAGGACATGGCAACCAAATGATGCAAACACCACAAAAACATTGCTATACTCCAAAACATTGCCTATCCGAGCACTTATCCCATCACCCCTTCATGTTTAGCCTTGGCCACCACCTCCAACACCACCATCACTTGCTGCCATGACCTCTGACCATCAGCTCAACCTCTAACCTGACCTGTAGTTGACCATAGCCGAGCCCTATGATGTCATGGCCGAGCCAAAAAGTTGAACAAACCCTTGCCTTTTTTCCTTGTTCCTATGTATGCTTCATGTTATCACCACTACCTCTTCACATCTCCACTTGTGTAGCCATGCCATATTGTTGTCATACCTGACCCAAACCTGAGCTAACACCATCATGGCGAAGCACTAGATACCCTATGGTCAAGTATTTGAATGGTAAAGGCAAGGTCTTGTCTTTGTTGCTTTGTATTTCAATTTGTTCAACATTGTTTTGTGTTAAATATATTCATGTGTATATTGTTTTGTCTTGTTTGGGTGTTGTTTACAAGATCATATCTTGGCTCTCTCTTCTCACATGAATCAAAGTCGTGCTGTATCATGCTTGTTGTGCTTTCTGGAATCTATTATGTGTGTTTTGATCGCTAACTCCAGCACAAAAAGGTGAGTAAATTTCACCAGACATTTATACTTAAACAAATGTGAATTGATACCATTTGAATGTGTAGAACTATTATGTGATGTTATAACTGCCTGTGATCATTTATATATGATATTAAATTGTTAATTTACCTGTCATCTTATCTGTTACTGTTATATGATGCTATTCTGTTCATTTATATCTGTTTATCACACTGCAAGTTCCCTGTAGATTAGATTCACTATAGGTTGAAATGATACATACCCGAACGGACTTTAGAATAGGGAAAAATCGTTATGGGCTGAAATGATAGGCCTGATGATTTTTATTTATTTTATTTAACTTGGGATTGCGGGTTTGAAATGATAGAACCCGGATTTTTCTTTTTAAACTGCGGATTGAAATGATACATATCCGTATCACTTGACCAAGGTTAGAAAACTATATACAGGCCCGTGGTTATTTTATAAAGTGTTTTGGATATTTTTAAGTATTTAAAAAAATAAATTTATGAAATTTGATTTAAATAGATTTTGAAATGTTTTAAAATAAAGAAATTATGATTTTTCTATGAGTTAGAAATGTAATTAATGAATGGTTATATTGGATTATTGAAATATAACTTAAGTTTGGAATTTGGAATTTTGGTTAAAATTATATTTAAGTTATATGAATAAAAATGAAAATTTAATCTATATTTGGAAAATGGTAAATATGATAATTTGATTTAAATTTGAATCTAAGTGATTTATTAAAGTATTATTAAGTTTTCTATGAATTTAAGTGGTTAAATAAATGAATGCTTAAATTGTAATTTTAAAATATAACTTGACTGGGAAATGTAAATTTGGTTTTAATTAAAGGTTTAAATTAATTAAATAAAATTGGAAATTTAGTTAAATTTGTGAAATGGTAATTTAAATTTGAAGTGTTAAGTTTATTTATTGAAAGTGAAGAAAAGGAAATTATACGCTTGAACTAATAAGTGGAATTATTGAAATTTGGATTTATTTATAAGAAATTGGTTTAATAAAAATCAAAATGTTTAATGATATGTTAATGAACATTTTAATGTTAAATTATGATTTTTAAAATGTTTAAAGAGTTTAAAATGAAGTTATTTAATTGCTGGAAATACACTAAAAGCTGGAAATCACTTTTAATAGCATTCAGAAATGCTATGGTTCTCAATTACACTAAAAATTGAATAAAAGGGCTACTACCGCATTTCTGAAATGCTGCAGTTGCTGTAGTTGAACTAATAGGCAAAAACTTAACTCAGGTCTATTATAGCATTCTCTGGAAATGCTGTAGTAGTCTGCAGTCTTTGTTAAAATCAAATAAAACCTTTGTTTTGAAATCTGAGCTACCGCAGCATTTCTGGAAATGCTGTCCTTGCTGTTTAAACTAATTTTTCAACTAGAAATGTGATATAACAGCAGTTTTTAAGTGCTGTCTTTGCTGAATTAAAATGTTTTCAAATATAACTTATAACAGCTTTTTCTAAATGCCGTGAAAGGCTGAAATTTTAATAATTAGGGTTTTTGACTTAGCAAATGAACTCAAAATGGTTTGAAACTTTGAAAATTGAATACTTGACTTGAAAGTATAATAATTACACTTTTAAATGGTTTAAATGAATTATTTTGATTGAAATATAAACTATTTAAAAGGTGACTTGAAATGATAATAAATGAATGATATCTTTGAATTTAAAATGGTATTTAAAGTTGAATACTTGGATTTGAACTCAAATGATGATTTGAAATGAAGTTTTGGAAAGATATGATATTTTGATATATTGAAATGATTTGAAATGAAGTTTGGAAAGATATGATATTTTAAATATATTGAAATGATTTGAAATGAAGTTTGGAAAGATATGATATTTTAAATATATTGAAATGGTTTGGAATTGATTTAATCTTTATTTTGATAAAGATTTGGATTTGAAATGATATTCTATTTTGAAATATAAACTATTTTTAAATTATAACCACGGGTTATAATAACGATTGGTTGTTAAAAAGACCGGGATCGGATATGGACATACTCTCTGTCGATACCGAAAACCACTTTGACAACTGTGTACGCAGTGGAGTTTCCAGAATGAAGTAGGATGGTGGCGACGATCCTAAGGCAATACGTGGACCCAACTCCCATGAGTTGGCATAAGGTGGCTAAAACAGGAGCGATCTCGGACCAGTGAGGTAGCACCTCTTATCGGACACACTTCTTCGATACCATTCTATTACTTGTGATTGATTTGGTGCGCACCCTTGATTTGGGAGTGTTGTTCGAGGTGGAGAGGTAGTGGCTGCTATGCGTTTCCATCAGTCCGTGTGCGTAATTGGTATATCTACCCTGGCATTGCCTTGTGTGCCGTGTCACCTACCATATCGAGCCCACTACGATTTTGGTTTAAAGATCCGACCGCGTTAAGGTTCACCATCCCCTTAACGCTATTTTCTATATGATTATACTTTACTGATTAGACACTACTGTATATAGCGTATATTACTATATAGTAAATAGTTTAACGGATCCTTAGAGGATGGGCGGTCCCAAGCATCTTCTAAGTTACTTGTACCTTTATTACGGTTCAGTTGAGTTGGTTTACATTATATAAGTATATATTGTCCTGACTCGAGTGTTTTGTGTTTTGCTCTATGCTTGAGTCAGCCTGAGTTATTCACAGATTTGGATTTCCACTCTCTTGGAGATTTGAATCGCTGGAGATTATCCGCTTGTCTTGTCCTATATATTTCAGTTCTGTTGTTCTGTTCAGCTTGTACTTGGTTATCATATTGAGATTTCTATTGTACTTTATTTTCTCCTGTTGTATCTTATGTAACTCTGATATATTTATATAGTAGCTTCATGAACTACTATTTCTTTTACTTCCGCTGCATTATTTTACTCTGTGTCTGTGATCTGTGATTATATTTATTTACTGTATATTCTGAGATTTGCCAAATTTTATTTACAATGCGGTATTTTGAGCAATCCAATTCCGGCATGAGTGTCTACCTATACACTTATAATGGATGCGAATGGTTGAAAATATCGGGTCGTTACAGAAATTGAATTCCGCATCAATCTTATTCCTGGAAGCTCGACCTATTGACCTTCCTCCCAGACGAATGGTTTCTATGAGTGGTTAATCAAGCCCTTTGGATTAACCAATGCTCCTGCCTTCTTTGTTGATCTCATGAATCGCGTTTTCCGCGATGTTCTCAACAAGTTTGTCCTGATTTTCGTTAATGATATTCTCGTCTTTTCTAAGTCAGAGAAAGAGCATGAGTCCCATTTGAAACTAGACGAGACACATCAAGTTCTTGAAATATGAACTGCAATATTTGCTACGCATAACAGTATTTCAATGTATATTTTTGTGCTCTAAAGAGGTATCCTAGCTTTAATCTAAGTCCAAGCACACTAGTTGTATTATCTAAAATCATTGCAGTTCACATAACAAACAGGACATGCCAAACTCCAATAGACTTCGTAGCGACATAGCTAGTTAGGCAGCAAAAAGATAAATGTAGAATGGTTATAAGTTCACAACTAAATCAAAGCAACACAACCACACAACAAAAGTGTTGATGAAACTCACTTCAAGTATTCTCCAACTTCAATTATTGCTTTAACATAAATAAATTTCTAAATTCAAACTTCATTTAGCCTAAGATCTTGTTAATTAAGCTCTATAACAAACCAAGGAGAATCAACATATGTATTGTATGTTTATTCTAGGATAAAATTAGTTTATATGATCCTTAACTTCAACATGTTACATGCTATATATGCACAATACTTATGATTATTAGAACAAAGCAAATGGCACATATTGCATTTTGTTTTTCTTTGGTTTCAACCAATGTATACGGTTCATTTATTTTGTTGAGTTTTCCACACACAAAATATGACTAATAATCAAGGGAAATCCAAGTCTACATCTCGACATCTCAAGCAATAATAGCCCATTGTTCTCACTTCTCACCCATAAAATACGAGCGAACTCTATGTACTCAGAACCAGTCATTTCATTGCTCGGATCATTGTCACTCAAACTACTACTTAACTCAAATGCATGATTGATTTTCAAGTTTTAATTTTTAGCATGTTTTAAGCTTTTAACACCAAGGAAGTGAATAAAAGCATTAATATAAATTCAAAACTATCTTTTTGCTTAAGCAAGAAGTCTACATATATAAGTCACTTTAATCAGATTTGAACTCAATTACTTAGCTTCATCACTTACATGGAGGAAATCATTTATTTCAAGATCATCATCTAATGACTCGTAGGGGCCGGAGAAGAAATTGGATCTCCAGAATCGGATGTGGATTCAACATTGTCGAGAGCAAGTTCTTCAGTTTTACGATGCTGCGTTAGTTTTTGTAGAATCTGAGAGCTCTTCTTTCTTTTTGGGAGCCATGGGAAGTACAGAAATAGACATTAGAATTCAGGGATTTTCATATGTATTTTTTGTGCATTTTCTTGTTTAGTTATTGAAGTGTATTATGTAGTCCCACATCCTGTGAGAAGATATCACACGGTCTAGCATAGAATATAAAAACATGGCACAGGCAAACGATCAACTCATACCTTTCTTGGCCTTTTGGCTAAGATCAAGTGTAGTATCTGTTCTTATCAGTTTAATATCTGATATGTGGCCCATTGGGCCACAACGATATTAATTTTGTTTTTCATGGAGTGAGTTCAATAGGTAGCTTGCTGCCTGGGCTCTAAAGTGTCGCTCATGTCTTGCTCTACCGCATGAGCTGGCGCACCCTACCAAACTTTAGTGCGAACTTTTTATCAGTTGTTTAGCTTAGTTGGTTGCTTCAACTAAGTGTTAACTTGCAGTATTTTGCGCTGAAGAAATTTATGTTCCCAACTCTCAGTTCAATGAGGCCTGAATAGTCCATCACTGTTTCTGAAACTTTTATTCTCCAGTTAAATTTTTGAAAACTTTTTTCTGTTTGCTTTGCTTGCTTGACTATGTTTCCAAGTACTTGTGATTATCTAGCAGTTCCAAAAATTAGGTAGATAATATATGGAAAGAAGGGAGGCTATCTAGTGGGAATTCGATAAAAGAATTTTGCCTTGTTATGTTATGTAATTTATTTAGCGCGTTGCATCCCACAAATATTTACAATGTGAAAACCTATCATGCTTTAGTAAAAAATAATGTCATCGCATGATCCCTGTTGGATGCCATATGCATTCGTTAACACACCCTAAGGACCCCAAATATGAAAAGATTATATTATGAAATCTTCAATTGCAAGATCGATCGAGGAGAAAAATATATCTGTTGGAGTATCAAATCCTAATTCTAGTTCTCCTGATGGCTATTAATCAATAATAACCACGAGATATATTTCCAAATGTATCTTTAACGGTTTTACTATTAAATGAACATGCATGACAATATACACGAGTGTTCCTATTGCTAAATACACGTATGTCAAAAGTTGCTAAATACACGTATGTCAAAAGGACGTTCTTTTCTAGAATATCGTTTCCAAAAAACTCAACACAATCATATTAAAAATCAGATGTATTATGTCCAATAATCACTACCATTCACCTCGAAATAATACCACCACTAACTCTACTTAGTTCAAAAAAATATTCTACAATATTCAGACCATTTAGGTATGGATGTTTGCCATCAAACATGTATCAAACGCTCATTTAGAAATGCTCATAGTACCATAAGTTAACGGTCTGGAAATATTCTTTCAATTTATTGGTTGTTGTAAATAGGATTTGTTAAAGGCAGCTCTAACAATCCGACATGTCCAACCTTCGCTTCATCATTAAAACATTCTAACTCTATTTACATACACATATGATCTCTCTCTCTCTCTCACACGTTTTAGACTAAGTCAAGGACCTCTAGCTCAAGTGGTTAAAGGTATGATGTTTTAGACTAAACTTCTAGAGGTCCTGAGTTTGAGCTCCTGAAATATCATGATGAGTGCTCTACTTGAATATAATATCAATCTTGGTATAAATTTTTTATATTACACACAACATTTGAAAATTTTATTTTAATTATATTTGGAATTTTTTTAATAAAATGCATTTTTCCAATTTAAAATATATACTTATCGATTAACATAATCAAAGTACAACATAGCTATTTAATATTTGATAAAATAAGGAGTTTGAAGTAGGAAATACTTAGCGACCAAGGTATTCGACGATCTGTAGGATTACAACAATGGGGTAAAAAAAATTCTTTTTCTAATTTATTCTTATTCATGCTTCATATCTATGCATTCTTCCCACGATCATAATTAATTTTGGCAAAATAAATTAAAAAAAGTCGAAATTAAATATAATTTTAATTTAATTTAAATGAATATGTAAGAGATTTAAAATATATTTATACATCAAAAAAACTTATGCTTTTTTTAAAATTTACAGAGTTAGTTTGGATCTACACACACATGTGTGTATATAATATTAAATCATATATGTGTGCGCACGTGTGTTTATATATATATATATGTATGTATGTATGTATATGTTATCAGCATGGGTTATATTTATAAATTAATGTTGATAACTCAAGGAATTTGAAGTTTAATTTCTTATTATTTTGAAATAGTCAAATTATTTTAAATTCTAAATATTAAATTATCAAATATATAAGTATTTAATACAACTATATATATGCATTGTTAAACTTAAATAATTTATTTTCAATATACATGTATACAAGCACCAAAAATTATATTATAGCACATATTTAATTTTTAATTAATACTATATTACCTATATATTAATCAAAAATTAGTGGATGAGTTAAAATAAACATAGTATATATACATTAATAATTTATATCAATCTTGATATAAGTATAAATGTTTATACATGTGTATGACATTAAACCTATTTGTTAACCATAAATCACAATGGTTAATTAGTCACTTATGACATATGTTCCCATTCTACCCTTAGGACGTATCACCACACTTAATATATTTATAATGTTTGTGTTATGAATACAAACATTGGTCCAAACCGACTCTTTAGATCTCTTAGATATGCACCCTTCTTTGCAAAAGACAGATATACAATAACAAATTTAATATAATATAATTATTTAGATGTGATTGAAGTGGAAAAATGGAGGTAGGGAGGGTTGCTACTGATGGCTTAATTGAAGAAGTGGGAGGAGGCAATTTCTTTAAAATCAATGAAGACCTGGTTAGGAAAGATTTGAGAAAATATCTTACCCAAAGTTCTCTCCTACCAAGTCAAACTTGGACTTACTCTATCTCTATGGTCGGCCATCTATTAGTTCTTTAATGGACCGATAAACACTTCAAACCCAATAACAATTAATATTATTTAAACCAGATTTAAATGCAACTAGATATCGTATATCGATACTTATAAATATAACTATTATATATATGCACACAATTAATTACTAACTGCACCCTGAACATTTACAAAGACAACACCATTTTACTAAACTTAGGCCATATAATAAATATAATAATAATTAATATTTTACAAATATGATTAATTTAATTAATTTACAACTGTATAAATTAATTAAATCAAGTGGTGTTTTGAAGATTGAATATATTCGATTATGTGACTTACAGGTGTGAATTTAGCCAATGATTAATATTTAAACAATTTAGTACCGATGTTCACACGTCACCTTAGTTAGTGGTGTGATAATTTGACTTAATTCGTCGCTTATAAATCTCATCGATAAAATCAAATTTTACAAATTCAAGCGGTACATTTTAGTAATGATAATTTACATCAATCCTCTTCGTCAATACTATATCACTTTAGGACTTATAAAATTTGTTTTTTGCCAAAATTCCATATCGTCCACATTCAATTCGGTTAGTCCATAAACAAAGGACTTATGAAATTTGTTTCTAGAATATCTTTTCCAAAACTAAAAAACCCAACACAATCATACTAGAAATCAGACGTATTGTGTCCAATAATCACAACTCTTTACCTCGACATAATACCACCACTAACTCCACTTAGTTCAAAAAAATATTCTACAACATTCAAACGACTTAGGTATGGATGTTCGTTAATCAAACATGCATCAAACACCCATTTAGAAATGCTAAGTATATCATAAATTATGGGTCTAAAATTATTCTTGCAATTTATTGGTAGTTGTAAATAGGATCTTTTGAAGGTAGCACTAACGATCTGATGTGTGCAACATTCGCTTCATCATTAAAACATTCCGATTCTATATACATACATATTGTTGGATCTGGCCTATATAGCAGCGGATAATTGGGTGAATTATATTATTTTTTCCTTTAGTTTAGATCTTTTTGGGCATATGAAGTCTATATTAATTTTGGATATAATCTAAAATTAATTTGAATAAAGTCTTATTTTATTTAATTCACTGATTTAATTATATAATAGATCTAAATTTGAATTTAATTTGAGGATATTAAAATACGTTGATGTGTGTATTGTGCACGTGCAATATATACGTATTGTGTATACGATAAATGTCTACGTGTATATGTGTTGGGATTTACATCGCAACATTAGTAAAACAGTTTTAAAAACCAGATCCAGATCTATAAATTTAAAATAATATATATATATATAATGTACTAAAAATTAAAACAAAAACATATTTCAAATAACATATGATAGACAAAAATAATTTATTTATTTATTTTTATATTAATTTATTTATTTAATTTTACACTAAAACAATTACCGAATTAAATATAATGTATATAAAATAAAACGTGTTTTAGCCATTTTTGTTTACATCAGTATGTAACAAAATAACACATAAGTTTATAAAATTAAAATTGTTAATTTATAAAAATACATACATATTAATAAATATATAATTCACTTTAAAAACAACATAAAATTTATATTTATAAATAAAATATAATATTGTTTTGGAATTTTTTTATTATTGTCGAATATAATTTGATGCATAAAAAAATGTATATATGTATACATTTTGCACTTAAAATAAATTCAAATTAATTAAAATTGGTTTTAATGTTTCGAAAATGAAGATGGAATATAGACAGTGAAATTCACACGCGCGCGCACACACACACACACACATATATATAATTGTACAATGGTATATTGATTAAGTGGATGGCATATGCATATAAATTCGTTCAAGCATTATTATAGATCTATATTAAACATGATAAAATATAAATCATAAACAAGAGAATATTACCTAATTAGATATCGCCTTTGAATGCACTTCGATTGACAGAATAACTCCTAGTTTCCTATGGAATCACCATTCAAATGTTGCAAAGATTTAAAGTACCACATCTTATACTTGATTTGATCAAGATTGGTTTAAATTTAGGCCTTGGGGTTTAAATGGGCATGGCAATGGTGGAGGCAAGAACTTGTGAGATAGAAGAGAGAGAGAGATAACTCAAATAGTAAAGGGTTAAGATGGCTTTTATAGAAAGAGAGCTAAGGAGAACTATTCTCCTTAATTTTCTAATCCACTTTTTACCAAGTTCTGGATCCAATATTCAAATCTTGAACCCCTCCTTAGTCTACTTTAGGCTCATTGTGACTAAGGCTTCTTAGGCCCTAATCACTTCAACCCCATTTAGTAATTATTACAATTAAATCAAATTTAAAAGTGTATCGATATCGTACACCGATTTGTATATCAATAAATTTTATATATGCACCCACTTAATTACTAATGACATCCAAAAAATTACTTGTGGCATCAACAAATCAAATAAATAAATTAATAATATTTCATAAATATTAATTAATTTAATTAATCTATACTATACTATGAATACCGAGTTTGATTTTAAGAGCACGGAAGCCCCCTTTACATTTTGCAAACTGAACCATCTCCATCTTTTTTTCCCTTTCCACTGTTCGTAATTTTCTCCTGCCCTTTTTGGTCCCCCTCAAACTTCCGTTCTCCCACCGCTAATCTCCTTTTCCCCCTTTCCTCTGCCTGAGATAAATCGATTCCCTTCCGCTTATTCCCTCTTTCCCCTTTTCCTCAATTCGAAATCGGTAGGTTCCTATCGATTTCTGCTGTCGTCGTCCCTTTACCATCTGTATCTGCCACACATCGTCCATTGTTGTACAAACCCTAGCGTTACCGTCCTGCTCGTTGAGGCATCTCCATCGGTTTTCTCTTTTGCCATTTCTTTGTTGCCCCTGTTTTCCGGAAGCTTCGATTGTACGGTCGCTCGGCCACGCTTAGTTGGTTAGCAAGTAAAGGTGTTGATGAGCTATGGGTTCTGTTTGCCTAATTCTGTATTATATTGGAGGTAAAAAAACCTAATTTTTTTTAGTGATGCATTATGTTGCCATTGCTTTAATGTTTGAGCTTCCATGGTTATATTTGCTTTTTTTTTCCCCGTTCGTTGTCTACTCTGTGATGCCGCAGCTATGCTATTTTTGGTATTCAGTTATAGTCTGAATAAATCAAATAGATCCCGTCATTTTTCTTACTATTTTACTTCCATATCCATGAATAAGTTGCTCTGTGTTTTTGTTGTTCTTTAAACTAGCAAAAAGGGAGTCCACTTCTTGATAGACTTACATGAAGCAGTGAGGTCGCGTAGACAGAACAATTCATTTTATATGCAATCAAGTTTTAAGGACTGTTGGTATAGTTGACAGGAAAATATATTCGTTAAAGTATATATTGGTATGTTCTTTCTTGCCTTTATTGTAACGACCCCGAATTTTAAATTTATTTAAATTTATAATTATTGAGATTTTTGAATAAAAATAGTAAATTAATTGATAAAGTAAGCGAGTTTCCCCGGATCCAAATTAAAAATTGTTAAATCATTTAAATTTAAACATTATACATATAGAATTCGAGTTTAAATCTAAGTTTAAATGGTTTATTAATAATAAATAAATAATAATAGGTATTGAAGTAAAAATAAACATTTAAAATAGATATTTGAACGGAAAAAAAAATAGAAGTTCACTCATATTCATAAGTAATAAAAACAAACACATACATTTAAAAGAAATATACATTCAAACATATGGTGAAATGTAGTATTCAGCAAAACAAAACAAAGGAAGTAGTACTTGCAACCATAAAATAAGATGGCTGTAACGTACAAAGGGAACAAGAAATGCAAGAGAGTAAAGTATTTAAACAAAATAGTACTTATAAATATATATAGCATGAACACGGCATGCTGTAAATACAAGGGAACATTTCATAACAATGCATTCATTTAATGCCATTTACTTTAGCAACATCAAGGAAAATTTCAGCTGAGAATACATGCTTGCATTTAATGTTTTCAAGCCTACCCATCACTACAAAGTACAAAGCTTGTATAGAATAAGTATACATTACAATGATGCTCTGTACTCTACTTGAGCATGTATGTCCTCCTTATATACATGGCAATTGTCTTGGTTTATACGTTCAACAAATTTTTGCAAAGATCAGAAAAGAAAATAAAAAGAAATAAAAGCAAACATCACCTTATTCAACAAACTGGAGCAAGGTTATTCAACTAATCAAAAGAGGGAAAGAAGATCTGGGAAGATCAAAACTGCATCCTTTAAAATACAAAAATATAAGTCTCTGTTTCCAGTTTGACAGGTGAGTAAACATGATGTTATAAAGGATATAGAGTTTATTTAAAATAGTTTAAACTTCAATTATCACTACTTTGTTCATATTCCAGTATATAACATCCCAGTATATAACATCCCAGTGATGCTCTGTACCATTCATACAGGGATTTCCATTGTTTTTAAAATTGAAGTCTATTTGTTTTGATCACTGAAGCTTGGGTTTTCAAATAAATCAAGTTGTTTTAATCCTCGAACATGATCTTGTAAAGTTATTTGAACCTGCAGCATATTAATTTCCACTGGAAACATGTTTTACAGTTTTCAAGTTGAAATTTGATAAAAATTAATTGTTGTAAAATGTTGATTCAATATTAAAATCTGAATCTACACTTGAAATTATGATTTTTAAAACCTTGAATGAAGATTTGTAGTTAAGTAACTCAAGAGCAGTTCACCAAAGAACTGGAAATGCATTTTGGTCGATTCCCGATCACCAACGAATTTTTAAATGTTTTTACTTGAATCGAAGGTAGTATAAACATCTGGGATAGCACGAAAATTATCAGAAAAATTTCCCATCGTATGGTTTGGGAGTTGAGACCCAAAATAGGGTTTAAGTTCGAAAAATACACAGTTTGAAAAACGTGGTCGCTGTTCCGTCTATGGGCCATCGGACTTCGAGACTCCGGTGGGGATAGTGGCGTTAGGTCGAGACGAAGCTCCAGTCGAAATTTTATGGCCTATGATGGCAAGAGGAGGTGGCACGAGATCGACTTCCGGCGATGTATCAATGGGTTCTTTTGAACAGAGTGACTCGATTTTGCTCTCGAGTTTAATTCGAGGCTTGGGGTGTTCATATCGTTTTGAGAGGAGGGAGGCGACTCGGGGATGGTCGCAGCACCGACCAACGTCGGCGAAGTTGATCGTACACGTGCACGATAATGGTTCGTGTGTCAGTGAGATGAGTTAGGGAAGACGAGGGGTAGCTCGAAGCACAGCAAGGGGGATCGCGTGAAAAACTCGAGGGAGAACTCGGGTGGTTTGGTGTTGTATCGTGATAATTTAAAGAAAAAAAAACTTAAACAAATTTTTGTAAAACTTTATCACACGGGTCAGATTTAGTTTAAACTCGAAGCAGGGAGGTGTTTGGATCGGGAATGACTGGAAGACCTACTCGGGTTGTTTTATAATGGGCTAAGCCCATTTAAAATCTTCAAGTTAACATGTTAGGAAAATTTTGTGATTGAATGTAGGTTTTGTTAAGTTAAATTGTTTAACAAATGTTTTAGAATTTGTTAATTAAAGAATTAAGTAAAGAAAGTTTAAAATAAAATTTAATTAACCATTTATTTAAATAATTAAATTTAAAATAAGAATTGAAATTAATTTACATTGAAAGTTTTAATGTAACAATAAATTGATTTTTCTTTTTAAGTGTAAAGCAGATTTTTGAACGATTATAAGAAAATAGAAAATTTGTTAATAGAATAATTTGGCTAAATTAATTTAACTAATAGGAAATTAATTTTTAGATTAGTTCAAATTAAAGGTGTTAATCAATTTAATCCATTGAAAAGAAATTGTTATTCGATTATTTCGAATATTGATATATTGTATTAAATGTTTATACAAGGTCAAATAAAGTCGAGAAAACAAACTGGAATGGAAATGGATGGCAAATAAAAGGCTAAGGTGAGATTTTTTTCTCACTCAAATGAAAGTTGATTTTTACAGTTATTGATTTGATTGATTGACTGTTTGGATGTGATATTAGATATAGTAGGATATATCTATATATATGTAGCAATATATACATATTGGCATATGTATATATTGGATTGATGATTTCCCGCCTCGTATAGCGGATGTGACCCTATTGCGCCGTTAGTAAGCGGATTATTTTTATAAAACCCATATACCGCGATATTCCACCTCGAAGTGGAATTGGTATTGTGCTAACGTCTGTGGATGCAGGGAAACAAGTTGGAGGGATCCAACTGGATTCCTCACCAGTATTTATTTATTTACAGATATTGATGTATATTCTGTTATCATATTGATATGTGATGTTTGTTGTCGTGATTGACTAATTGATGCTGTTGCATCATCGGATTCAAGTTTTGAAGTTTAAAAATAACGACTTTACTTTAAAAGGATTTTTAAAGTAATTTTGAAAATATACGTTTATTTAATTTTTGAAGTGATTCCTCTTAAAATAAATAAACGTTCAAATTTTTAAAGTTATATAATTTTAGATCTTTGTGAAATATAACCGAAAGGTAATTTCTCTTGAAATAATAATTAAGAAATTTATAAAACGGTTTAAATTGAGATTTCTAAATTATTAAAAACGATATATGTAAAAGATGTACAAGATTGATATTTATAACTTTAAAATGTTGGTATTATAAAACGAGTTTTATAAGCGTTAAAATGAATTTTTAAGAATTTATAAATAAATGAAATTTATAAATTGGGAACTTATAAATGGAAATGACTTTGTAAGATAAAGGAATTATAAGTATTTAACTTATAATATGGATTGTTGGTATAAGATTTGAGTTATGAATCGAATTGTTAATAAAGGAGATTTATTAAATTGAAGTTGTTAGACAATAGAAATAGAATTTATAAACGTTGTTTTATAAATTCGAAATCAATTGGATTTGATAAATTAAATATAGAAGGTTGTTAAAGGAGATGTATTCGCGATTTTGGATAGCGAATTATTATTGAAACAAAATGTGTAGAAAAGATTGAAATGTGGTTAGTGAATTATATTCACGATTTTGGACAGTGAATATATTGTTAAGTAAAATGGATAGTTTTGGAAAAGTGACATTGGAAATGAAGTTAAACATTTAAAGATGTTTTTAAAATGTATTATGATATCGAATACATAGATTTCAACATTTTTATTGTTGAAATAGACGTTTTCGAAAAATAAGGAAATGGTGGACTATAACACTGTTGTTATAGTAAATGATTTCCGAAAGGAAATGTTTTGATGTAGTATTGGGATTTAATATCTATCAAAATCCGAATCCTTATACTAGTGATTTTGAGTCGTCGTAACGATGTTTTACGTAACATTCGTTTTGACTCAAATAGATGTTGTTATAATAAATGATTTCCTTAAAGAATGTATATATACTTAATATTGATTTAAGTATATCGAATATTTTCCAAGTGTTGAAAATAAATGATTTGTGAAATACTTATTATTAAATAAGTAGGGAAATGCATTCCCAAAATGAAATGAAACGTTTTGAGATTTTATCTTCTTAAAGATAAAATGAAATTGAATATTTGAAATCGATTGAAAATCGTATATCAGTAGACATTTTGAAAAATATAAATTCACTAAGGAATTTATAAAAGAAATGGAAATTCGTTTTAAAAATAAATATCGATTTATTTTTAAAGTGTGGAAATTTTATATCTAGTAAAGATATTTTGGAAAATAAATAATTTGGAAAATTATTTGGAATCTGATGATGTTGCGCATCTTTATTGATAGTTAAATAACCGACTATCAATAATTACCTTAAATAGATATTTGTTGTGAATTGGATGAATTTGAATGCCACACTTATTTTTGAATAAGCGCTCACTATTCGGGTTAGCCGGGAAAGGACCATGGGGTCGTGTAACCCATTCCGAATATGTGATACGTCGTTATGAATTGCATTTGAAGACCGGTGTGGAAGACCGGATATTTTTGAAAACGGAAGGATTACCGTCGAGTTACTCTACATCGGCTGATCTCCGGTTTAGAGGTTTTATCACCCTTAGTGACGGGAAGTCCAGACGTGATTAGAAATTTATCCGGATATGCAACGGCTTCGTGAGAAGTGCCTTCGGTTCTGTTCGATCCCGGAACAGACTTGTATGGATTGTGTGTCTGACGTTACAATTTGAGATATAAAGCTGATTTCTTTCAAATACATTTCTGTTGGTGGCGGAGAATTTATTCTCTTAGCTTAACACCCTTCTCTGAGACGTACGAGCTCAGAGGTTATGTAGTTGAAATTTATCAGCGATATATCCCAATTTGGTAACGTGGCATACTGAGTGTTGCTGTGAAATGATCAGTGTTTGATCATTTGCGATATGATCATTTGTTTGATCTTATATCTTTGTGATCATAGGTTGATCATTTTGTTTGACCCGAAGCATGGCTTTGTAGAAAGCGTAGCTTTGTGGACGAGACTTCGTCGAGCCTCACACCCCGGAAATGGTCGAAACAGGAAGGATGCGGCAAGGTTCTAGGGAGTAGCGCCCCTTAGTGTATGTCATTCCTTCTGGATAGAGGTGGTATCATGGTATGGAGCCCAGATACTTAACCTATGTGGTTGCTGCATTTTTACTATGTGGTTTGTTGGAAATCGGGGATCCTCGGGAAGATCGGTTACGATCGGGGGATGGCATACGCGTGTCAGTAGTTACCTATTTTTGCAGAGGTAACCCGGCCTTGTGTTGGCAGAGATCTAACCGTAATGTTAGGTTATTTCTCGGGTCGTCTATTCCAGGGACGTACCCATCGTGGATAGGAAGTTCCTTAGCCTGACCATTTGTTGGAAATCCAAAGAAACAATACGACACTTGTACGGTTTTAGTTGTAGAACCTATCATTCACTTATGGTGGCGCCCCACTGTTTGGATGGTAGCTATAGTAGGCATAGTTCGAAATGTCTATGCTGGCTAAGATTTATATTATACTTTCGAAATGTTTTCTACACTATGCACTAATAATAATATCAAAAATGATTTGATTTTGCGTAGTAAGCATCTTTGACTATCATAAGAAGAAATCTCCTCCAATTCTGCGTTTGCATTGTGTGTGTGGCGGGAGGTCTTATGGTAGTTTCATTTTCCAAAAGCATTTCGAATTGACTTTAAAATTTTCATGTTGTGTTTTAAAGAATAACTGTTTTACGATCTCACACCAGTCACCATGACTGACTCGGAGTTTATTGTTCCCTTCTAAACTCTGGGTGCCCACCATTTTCCACACGGGCAGTCTAGAGTTATGTTATCAGGATATTCTGGATATTCTGGAGCTTGGAGATAAGCTGGATGACGAGACATAGTATTTGTATCTGATAGTATTTATTCCGCTGTGTATTCTGTATGA
Organism: Allium fistulosum; assembly: GCA_030737815.1. Classification (NCBI taxonomy): domain Eukaryota; kingdom Viridiplantae; phylum Streptophyta; class Magnoliopsida; order Asparagales; family Amaryllidaceae; genus Allium; species Allium fistulosum. The sequence goes on from CM060903.1 coordinate 265,260,040, forward strand.
GGACAAGTTATATAACTGTCCATTGTTGTATATTGACTCTGATGATTGATGTATGTATAAAAGGCTATAGTTCTTTGTTTTAAAGATTATTAATTTATCTATTATATGTTGTTCCGCTGCGATATGTGAGATTCTGATGTTGTTTCTGTTTCTGATATTGTTCTTCTCTATTTTCTCCTTTCTTCTTCTTCTTTCTTCTTCTTCTGCCTTTTTCTTCTTTTTAAAAACCCTCACTATTGGAGTTTCCGGCACTCGATTTCTCGGCAGTCGATAAAGTGAGTATCGATGTCGAATTTTCGAAAGTCGAAAATTTTGGTATGTGACAAAGTGGTATCAGAGCATATGGTTAAGCGACAACCCTGCTCTGTTGGGTGTTACTCATTAGAGATAGAGTCAGTAGTACTCTAGAATGAGTTGAGTGTAATTATAGATACGAGCGCGTATTTGTTAGTGAATATAAAATTGTTTTATATTGTGATGATTGGTTTATTGAGTGGTATATGAACCTTCGTCGGCACAGTCTGCGCAACTGGATCGAAGGGGTTTCTAAACACTTGAATAGAACAATTCGGCACAGTATTGTTTTAAAATAGGGTAAATGAGATAATTTTGCCCAAAACTATTTTTGTATAAAAAAGAAATGTTTTTCTATAAAGTACTATAGTATATGGTTGCATGGATGTTAGGAAGTAATAATAGTGAATTATCATCACTGAAATTGAATAAGAAATAAAATAATAATGAAAGATTTGAAGATAAATTCATTTGACAAATGAAATTTATAAATGTGAATTGGAAAATATTTGAAAATAAAATTCATATCATAAGTTTGAGGAATTATAGGAGATCGAATCTGTCTATCTATGTTGTTTTCATGCCTGCGAATTTCGAGGACGAAATTCTTTTAAGGGAGGAAGTTTGTAACGACCCCGAATTTTAAATTTATTTAAATTTATAATTATTGAGATTTTTGAATAAAAATAGTAAATTAATTGATAAAGTAAGCGAGTTTCCCCGGATCCAAATTAAAAATTGTTAAATCATTTAAATTTAAACATTATACATATAGAATTCGAGTTTAAATCTAAGTTTAAATGGTTTATTAATAATAAATAAATAATAATAGGTATTGAAGTAAAAATAAACATTTAAAATAGATATTTGAACGGAAAAAAAAAATAGAAGTTCACTCATATTCATAAGTAATAAAAACAAACACATACATTTAAAAGAAATATACATTCAAACATATGGTGAAATGTAGTATTCAGCAAAACAAAACAAAGGAAGTAGTACTTGCAACCATAAAATAAGATGGCTGTAACGTACAAAGGGAACAAGAAATGCAAGAGAGTAAAGTATTTAAACAAAATAGTACTTATAAATATATATAGCATGAACACGGCATGCTGTAAATACAAGGGAACATTTCATAACAATGCATTCATTTAATGCCATTTACTTTAGCAACATCAAGGAAAATTTCAGCTGAGAATACATGCTTGCATTTAATGTTTTCAAGCCTACCCATCACTACAAAGTACAAAGCTTGTATAGAATAAGTATACATTACAATGATGCTCTGTACTCTACTTGAGCATGTATGTCCTCCTTATATACATGGCAATTGTCTTGGTTTATACGTTCAACAAATTTTTGCAAAGATCAGAAAAGAAAATAAAAAGAAATAAAAGCAAACATCACCTTATTCAACAAACTGGAGCAAGGTTATTCAACTAATCAAAAGAGGGGAAGAAGATCTGGGAAGATCAAAACTGCATCCTTTAAAATACAAAAATATAAGTCTCTGTTTCCAGTTTGACAGGTGAGTAAACATGATGTTATAAAGGATATAGAGTTTATTTAAAATAGTTTAAACTTCAATTATCACTGCTTTGTTCATATTCCAGTATATAACATCCCAGTATATAACATCCCAGTGATGCTCTGTACCATTCATACAGGGATTTCCATTGTTTTTAAAATTGAAGTCTATTTGTTTTGATCACTGAAGCTTGGGTTTTCAAATAAATCAAGTTGTTTTAATCCTCGAACATGATCTTGTAAAGTTATTTGAACCTGCAGCATATTAATTTCCACTGGAAACATGTTTTACAGTTTTCAAGTTGAAATTTGATAAAAATTAATTGTTGTAAAATGTTGATTCAATATTAAAATCTGAATCTACACTTGAAATTATGATTTTTAAAACCTTGAATGAAGATTTGTAGTTAAGTAACTCAAGAGCAGTTCACCAAAGAACTGGAAATGCATTTTGGTCGATTCCCGATCACCAACGAATTTTTAAATGTTTTTACTTGAATCGAAGGTAGTATAAACATCTGGGATAGCACGAAAATTATCAGAAAAATTTCCCATCGTATGGTTTGGGAGTTGAGACCCAAAATAGGGTTTAAGTTCGAAAAATACACAGTTTGAAAAACGTGGTCGCTGTTCCGTCTATGGGCCATCAGACTTCGAGACTCCGGTGGGGATAGTGGCGTTAGGTCGAGACGAAGCTCCAGTCGAAATTTTATGGCCTCTGATGGCCAGAGGAGGTGGCACGAGATCGACTTCCGGCGATGTATCAATGGATTCTTTTGAACAGAGTGACTCGATTTTGCTCTCGAGTTTAATTCGAGGCTTGGGGTGTTCATATCGTTTTGAGAGGAGGGAGGCGACTCGGGGATGGTCGCAGCACCGACCAACGTCGGCGAAGTTGATCGTGCACGTGCACGATAATGGTTCGTGTGTCAGTGAGATGAGTTGGGGAAGACGAGGGGTAGCTCGAAGCACAGCAAGGGGGATCGCGTGAAAAACTCGAGGGAGAACTCGGGTGGTTTGGTGTTGTATCGTGATAATTTAAAGAAAAAAAAACTTAAACAAATTTTTGTAAAACTTTATCACACGGGTCAGATTTAGTTTAAACTCGAAGCAGGGAGGTGTTTGGATCGGGAATGACTGGAAGACCTACTCGGGTTGTTTTATAATGGGCTAAGCCCATTTAAAATCTTCAAGTTAACATGTTAGGAAAATTTTGTGATTGAATGTAGGTTTTGTTAAGTTAAATTGTTTAACAAATGTTTTAGAATTTGTTAATTAAAGAATTAAGTAAAGAAAGTTTAAAATAAAATTTAATTAACCATTTATTTAAATAATTAAATTTAAAATAAGAATTGAAATTAATTTACATTAAAACTTTTAATGTAACAATAAATTGATTTTTCTTTTTAAGTGTAAAGCAGATTTTTGAACGATTATAAGAAAATAGAAAATTTGTTAATAGAATAATTTGGCTAAATTAATTTAACTAATAGGAAATTAATTTTTAGATTAGTTCAAATTAAAGGTGTTAATCAATTTAATCCATTGAAAAGAAATTGTTATTCGATTATTTCGAATATTGATAAATTGTATTAAATGTTTATACAAGGTCAAATAAAGTCGAGAAAACAAACTGGAATGGAAATGGATGGCAAATAAAAGGCTAAGGTGAGATTTTTTTCTCACTCAAATGAAAGTTGATTTTTACAGTTATTGATTTGATTGATTGACTGTTTGGATGTGATATTAGATATAGTAGGATATATCTATATATATGTAGCAATATATACATATTGGCATATGTATATATTGGATTGATGATTTCCCGCCTCGTATAGCGGATGTGACCCTATTGCGCCGTTAGTAAGCGGATTATTTTTATAAAACCCATATACCGCGATATTCCACCTCGAAGTGGAATTGGTATTGTGCTAACGTCTGTGGATGCAGGGAAACAAGTTGGAGGGATCCAACTGGATTCCTCACCAGTATTTATTTATTTACAGATATTGATGTATATTCTGTTATCATATTGATATGTGATGTTTGTTGTCGTGATTGACTAATTGATGCTGTTGCATCATCGGATTCAAGTTTTGAAGTTTAAAAATAACGACTTTACTTTAAAAGGATTTTTAAAGTAATTTTGAAAATATACGTTTATTTAATTTTTGAAGTGATTCCTCTTAAAATAAATAAACGTTCAAATTTTTAAAGTTATATAAATTTAGATCTTTGTGAAATATATCCGAAAGGTAATTTCTCTTGAAATAATAATTAAGAAATTTATAAAACGGTTTAAATTGAGATTTCTAAATTATTAAAAACGATATATGTAAAAGATGTACAAGATTGATATTTATAACTTTAAAATGTTGGTATTATAAAACGAGTTTTATAAGCGTTAAAATGAATTTTTAAGAATTTATAAATAAATGAAATTTATAAATTGGGAACTTATAAATGGAAATGACTTTGTAAGATAAAGGAATTATAAGTATTTAACTTATAATATGGATTGTTGGTATAAGATTTGAGTTATGAATCGAATTGTTAATAAAGGAGATTTATTAAATTGAAGTTGTTAGACAATAGAAATAGAATTTATAAACGTTGTTTTATAAATTCGAAATCAATTGGATTTGATAAATTAAATATAGAAGGTTGTTAAAGGAGATGTATTCGCGATTTTGGATAGCGAATTATTATTGAAACAAAATGTGTAGAAAAGATTGAAATGTGGTTAGTGAATTATATTCACGATTTTGGACAGTGAATATATTGTTAAGTAAAATGGATAGTTTTGGAAAAGTGACATTGGAAATGAAGTTAAACATTTAAAGATGTTTTTAAAATGTATTATGATATCGAATACATAGATTTCAACATTTTTATTGTTGAAATAGACGTTTTCGAAAAATAAGGAAATGGTGGACTATAACACTGTTGTTATAGTAAATGATTTCCGAAAGGAAATGTTTTGATGTAGTATTGGGATTTAATATCTATCAAAATCCGAATCCTTATACTAGTGATTTTGAGTCGTCGTAACGATGTTTTACGTAACATTCGTTTTGACTCAAATAGATGTTGTTATAATAAATGATTTCCTTAAAGAATGTATATATACTTAATATTGATTTAAGTATATCGAATATTTTCCAAGTGTTGAAAATAAATGATTTGTGAAATACTTATTATTAAATAAGTAGGGAAATGCATTCCCAAAATGAAATGAAACGTTTTGAGATTTTATCTTCTTAAAGATAAAATGAAATTGAATATTTGAAATCGATTGAAAATCGTATATCAGTAGACATTTTGAAAAATATAAATTCACTAAGGAATTTATAAAAGAAATGGAAATTCGTTTTAAAAATAAATATCGATTTATTTTTAAAGTGTGGAAATTTTATATCTAGTAAAGATATTTTGGAAAATAAATAATTTGGAAAATTATTTGGAATCTGATGATGTTGCGCATCTTTATTGATAGTTAAATAACCGACTATCAATAATTACCTTAAATAGATATTTGTTGTGAATTGGATGAATTTGAATGCCACACTTATTTTTGAATAAGCGCTCACTATTCGGGTTAGCCGGGAAAGGACCATGGGGTCGTGTAACCCATTCCGAATATGGGATACGTCGTTATGAATTGCATTTGAAGACCGGTGTTGAAGACCGGATATTTTTGAAAACGGAAGGATTACCGTCGAGTTACTCTACATCGGCTGATCTCCGGTTTAGAGGTTTTATCACCCTTAGTGATGGGAAGTCCAGACGTGATTAGAAATTTATCCGGATATGCAAGGGCTTCGTGAGAAGTGCCTTCGGTTCTGTTCGATCCCGGAACAGACTTGTATGGATTGTGTGTCTGACGTTACAATTTGAGATATAAAGCTGATTTCTTTCAAATACATTTCTGTTGGTGGCGGAGAATTTATTCTCTTAGCTTAACACCCTTCTCTGAGACGTAGGAGCTCAGAGGTTATGTAGTTGAAATTTATCAGCGATATATCCCAATTTGGTAACGTGGCATACTAAGTGTTGCTGTGAAATGATCAGTGTTTGATCATTTGCGATATGATCATTTGTTTGATCTTATATCTTTGTGATCATAGGTTGATCATTTTGTTTGACCCGAAGCATGGCTTTGTAGAAAGCGTAGCTTTGTGGACGAGACTTCGTCGAGCCTCACACCCCGGAAATGGTCGAAACAGGAAGGATGCGGCAAGGTTCTAGGGAGTAGCGCCCCTTAGTGTATGTCATTCCTTCTGGATAGAGGTGGTATCATGGTATGGAGCCCAGATACTTAACCTATGTGGTTGCTGCATTTTTACTATGTGGTTTGTTGGAAATCGGGGATCCTCGGGAAGATCGGTTACGATCGGGGGATGGCATACGCGTGTCAGTAGTTACCTATTTTTGCAGAGGTAACCCGGCCTTGTGTTGGCAGAGATCTAACCATAATGTTAGGTTATTTCTCGGGTCGTCTATTCCAGGGACGTACCCATCGTGGATAGGAAGTTCCTTAGCCTGACCATTTGTTGGAAATCCAAAGAAACAATACGACACTTGTACGGTTTTAGTTGTAGAACCTATCATTCACTTATGGTGGCGCCCCACTGTTTGGATGGTAGCTATAGTAGGCATAGTTCGAAATGTCTATGCTGGCTAAGATTTATATTATACTTTCGAAATTTTTTCTACACTATGCACTAATAATAATATCAAAAATGATTTGATTTTGCGTAGTAAGCATCTTTGACTATCATAAGAAGAAATCTCCTCCAATTCTGCGTTTGCATTGTGTGTGTGGCGGGAGGTCTTATGGTAGTTTCATTTTCCAAAAGCATTTCGAATTGACTTTAAAATTTTCATGTTGTGTTTTAAAGAATAACTGTTTTATGATCTCACACCAGTCACCATGACTGACTCGGAGTTTATTGTTCCCTTCTAAACTCTGGGTGCCCACCATTTTCCACACGGGCAGTCTAGAGTTATGTTATCAGGATATTCTGGATATTCTGGAGCTTGGAGATAAGCTGGATGACGAGACATAGTATTTGTATCTGATAGTATTTATTCCGCTGTGTATTCTGTATGAGGACAAGTTATATAACTGTCCATTGTTGTATATTGACTCTGATGATTGATGTATGTATAAAAGGCTATAGTTCTTTGTTTTAAAGATTATTAATTTATCTATTATATGTTGTTCCGCTGCGATATGTGAGATTCTGATGTTGTTTCTGTTTCTGATATTGTTCTTCTCTATTTTCTCCTTTCTTCTTCTTCTTTCTTCTTCTTCTGCCTTTTTCTTCTTTTTAAAAACCCTCACTATTGGAGTTTCCGGCACTCGATTTCTCGGCAGTCGATAAAGTGAGTATCGATGTCGAATTTTCGAAAGTCGAAAATTTCGGTATGTGACAAAGTGGTATCAGAGCATATGGTTAAGCGACAACCCTGCTCTGTTGGGTGTTACTCATTAGAGATAGAGTCAGTAGTACTCTAGAATGAGTTGAGTGTAATTATAGATACGAGCGCGTATTTGTTAGTGAATATAAAATTGTTTTATATTGTGATGATTGGTTTATTGAGTGGTATATGAACCTTCGTCGGCACAGTCTGCGCAACTGGATCGAAGGGGTTTCTAAACACTTGAATAGAACAATTCGGCACAGTATTGTTTTAAAATAGGGTAAATGAGATAATTTTGCCCAAAACTATTTTTGTATAAAAAAGAAATGTTTTTCTATAAAGTACTATAGTATATGGTTGCATGGATGTTAGGAAGTAATAATAGTGAATTATCATCACTGAAATTGAATAAGAAATAAAATAATAATGAAAGATTTGAAGATAAATTCATTTGACAAATGAAATTTATAAATGTGAATTGGAAAATATTTGAAAATAAAATTCATATCATAAGTTTGAGGAATTATAGGAGATCGAATCTGTCTATCTATGTTGTTTTCATGCCTGCGAATTTCGAGGACGAAATTCTTTTAAGGGAGGAAGTTTGTAACGACCCCGAATTTTAAATTTATTTAAATTTATAATTATTGAGATTTTTGAATAAAAATAGTAAATTAATTGATAAAGTAAGCGAGTTTCCCCGGATCCAAATTAAAAATTGTTAAATCATTTAAATTTAAACATTATACATATAGAATTCGAGTTTAAATCTAAGTTTAAATGGTTTATTAATAATAAATAAATAATAATAGGTATTGAAGTAAAAATAAACATTTAAAATAGATATTTGAACGGAAAAAAAAAATAGAAGTTCACTCATATTCATAAGTAATAAAAACAAACACATACATTTAAAAGAAATATACATTCAAACATATGGTGAAATGTAGTATTCAGCAAAACAAAACAAAGGAAGTAGTACTTGCAACCATAAAATAAGATGGCTGTAACGTACAAAGGGAACAAGAAATGCAAGAGAGTAAAGTATTTAAACAAAATAGTACTTATAAATATATATAGCATGAACATGGCATGCTGTAAATACAAGGGAACATTTCATAACAATGCATTCATTTAATGCCATTTACTTTAGCAACATCAAGGAAAATTTCAGCTGAGAATACATGCTTGCATTTAATGTTTTCAAGCCTACCCATCACTACAAAGTACAAAGCTTGTATAGAATAAGTATACATTACAATGATGCTCTGTACTCTACTTGAGCATGTATGTCCTCCTTATATACATGGCAATTGTCTTGGTTTATACGTTCAACAAATTTTTGCAAAGATCAGAAAAGAAAATAAAAAGAAATAAAAGCAAACATCACCTTATTCAACAAACTGGAGCAAGGTTATTCAACTAATCAAAAGAGGGAAAGAAGATCTGGGAAGATCAAAACTGCATCCTTTAAAATACAAAAATATAAGTCTCTGTTTCCAGTTTGACAGGTGAGTAAACATGATGTTATAAAGGATATAGAGTTTATTTAAAATAGTTTAAACTTCAATTATCACTGCTTTGTTCATATTCCAGTATATAACATCCCAGTATATAACATCCCAGTGATGCTCTGTACCATTCATACAGGGATTTCCATTGTTTTTAAAATTGAAGTCTATTTGTTTTGATCACTGAAGCTTGGGTTTTCAAATAAATCAAGTTGTTTTAATCCTCGAACATGATCTTGTAAAGTTATTTGAACCTGCAGCATATTAATTTCCACTGGAAACATGTTTTACAGTTTTCAAGTTGAAATTTGATAAAAATTAATTGTTGTAAAATGTTGATTCAATATTAAAATCTGAATCTACACTTGAAATTATGATTTTTAAAACCTTGAATGAAGATTTGTAGTTAAGTAACTCAAGAGCAGTTCACCAAAGAACTGGAAATGCATTTTGGTCGATTCCTGATCACCAACGAATTTTTAAATGTTTTTACTTGAATCGAAGGTAGTATAAACATCTGGGATAGCACGAAAATTATCAGAAAAATTTCCCATCGTATGGTTTGGGAGTTGAGACCCAAAATAGGGTTTAAGTTCGAAAAATACACAGTTTGAAAAACGTGGTCGCTGTTCCGTCTATGGGCCATCGGACTTCGAGACTCCGGTGGGGATAGTGGCGTTAGGTCGAGACGAAGCTCCAGTCGAAATTTTATGGCCTCTGATGGCTAGAGGAGGTGGCACGAGATCGACTTTCGGCGATGTATCAATGGGTTCTTTTGAACAGGGTGACTCGATTTTGCTCTCGAGTTTAATTCGAGGCTTGGGGTGTTCGTATCGTTTTGAGAGGAGGGAGGCGACTCGGGGATGGTCGCAGCACCGACCAACGTCGGCGAAGTTGATCGTGCACGTGCACGATAATGGTTCGTGTGTCAGTGAGATGAGTTGGGGAAGACGAGGGGTAGCTCGAAGCACAGCAAGGGGGATCGCGTGAAAAACTCGAGGGAGAACTCGGGTGGTTTGGTGTTGTATCGTGATAATTTAAAGAAAATAAAAACTTAAACAAATTTTTGTAAAACTTTATCACACGGGTCAGATTTAGTTTAAACTCGAAGCAGGGAGGTGTTTGGATCGGGAATGACTGGAAGACCTACTCGGGTTGTTTTATAATGGGCTAAGCCCATTTAAAATCTTCAAGTTAACATGTTAGGAAAATTTTGTGATTGAATGTAGGTTTTGTTAAGTTAAATTGTTTAACAAATGTTTTAGAATTTGTTAATTAAAGAATTAAGTAAAGAAAGTTTAAAATAAAATTTAATTAACCATTTATTTAAATAATTAAATTTAAAATAAGAATTGAAATTAATTTACATTAAAACTTTTAATGTAACAATAAATTGATTTTTCTTTTTAAGTGTAAAGCAGATTTTTGAACGATTATAAGAAAATAGAAAATTTGTTAATAGAATAATTTGGCTAAATTAATTTAACTAATAGGAAATTAATTTTTAGATTAGTTCAAATTAAAGGTGTTAATCAATTTAATCCATTGAAAAGAAATTGTTATTCGATTATTTCGAATATTGATAAATTGTATTAAATGTTTATACAAGGTCAAATAAAGTCGAGAAAACAAACTGGAATGGAAATGGATGGCAAATAAAAGGCTAAGGTGAGATTTTTTTCTCACTCAAATGAAAGTTGATTTTTACAGTTATTGATTTGATTGATTGACTGTTTGGATGTGATATTAGATATAGTAGGATATATCTATATATATGTAGCAATATATACATATTGGCATATGTATATATTGGATTGATGATTTCCCGCCTCGTATAGCGGATGTGACCCTATTGCGCCGTTAGTAAGCGGATTATTTTTATAAAACCCATATACCGCGATATTCCACCTCGAAGTGGAATTGGTATTGTGCTAACGTCTGTGGATGCAGGGAAACAAGTTGGAGGGATCCAACTGGATTCCTCACCAGTATTTATTTATTTACAGATATTGATGTATATTCTGTTATCATATTGATATGTGATGTTTGTTGTCGTGATTGACTAATTGATGCTGTTGCATCATCGGATTCAAGTTTTGAAGTTTAAAAATAACGACTTTACTTTAAAAGGATTTTTAAAGTAATTTTGAAAATATACGTTTATTTAATTTTTGAAGTGATTCCTCTTAAAATAAATAAACGTTCAAATTTTTAAAGTTATATAAATTTAGATCTTTGTGAAATATAACCGAAAGGTAATTTCTCTTGAAATAATAGTTAAGAAATTTATAAAACGGTTTAAATTGAGATTTCTAAATTATTAAAAACGATATATGTAAAAGATGTACAAGATTGATATTTATAACTATAAAATGTTGGTATTATAAAACGAGTTTTTATAAGCGTTAAAATGAATTTTTAAGAATTTATAAATAAATGAAATTTATAAATTGGGAACTTATAAATGGAAATGACTTTGTAAGATAAAGGAATTATAAGTATTTAACTTATAATATGGATTGTTGGTATAAGATTTGAGTTATGAATCGAATTGTTAATAAAGGAGATTTATTAAATTGAAGTTGTTAGACAATAGAAATAGAATTTATAAACGTTGTTTTATAAATTCGAAATCAATTGGATTTGATAAATTAAATATAGAAGGTTGTTAAAGGAGATGTATTCGCGATTTTGGATAGCGAATTATTATTGAAACAAAATGTGTAGAAAAGATTGAAATGTGGTTAGTGAATTATATTCACGATTTTGGACAGTGAATATATTGTTAAGTAAAATGGATAGTTTTGGAAAAGTGACATTGGAAATGAAGTTAAACATTTAAAGATGTTTTTAAAATGTATTATGATATCGAATACATAGATTTCAACATTTTTATTGTTGAAATGGACGTTTTCGAAAAATAAGGAAATGGTGGACTATAACACTGTTGTTATAGTAAATGATTTCCGAAAGGAAATGTTTTGATGTAGTATTGGGATTTAATATCTATCAAAATCCGAATCCTTATACTAGTGATTTTGAGTCGTCGTAACGATGTTTTACGTAACATTCGTTTTGACTCAAATAGATGTTGTTATAATAAATGATTTCCTTAAAGAATGTATATATACTTAATATTGATTTAAGTATATCGAATATTTTCCAAGTGTTGAAAATAAATGATTTGTGAAATACTTATTATTAAATAAGTAGGGAAATGCATTCCCAAAATGAAATGAAACGTTATGAGATTTTATCTTCTTAAAGATAAAATGAAATTGAATATTTGAAATCGATTGAAAATCGTATATCAGTAGACATTTTGAAAAATATAAATTCACTAAGGAATTTATAAAAGAAATGGAAATTCGTTTTAAAAATAAATATCGATTTATTTTTAAAGTGTGGAAATTTTATATCTAGTAAAGATATTTTGGAAAATAAATAATTTGGAAAATTATTTGGAATCTGATGATGTTGCGCATCTTTATTGATAGTTAAATAACCGACTATCAATAATTACCTTAAATAGATATTTGTTGTGAATTGGATGAATTTGAATGCCACACTTATTTTTGAATAAGCGCTCACTATTCGGGTTAGCCGGGAAAGGACCATGGGGTCGTATAACCCATTCCGAATATGTGATACGTCGTTATGAATTGCATTTGAAGACCGGTGTTGAAGACCGGATATTTTTGAAAACGAAAGGATTACCGTCGAGTTACTCTACATCGGCTGATCTCCGGTTTAGAGGTTTTATCACCCTTAGTGACAGGAAGTCCGGACGTGATTAGAAATTTATCCGGATATGCAAGGGCTTCGTGAGAAGTGCCTTCGGTTCTGTTCGATCCCGGAACAGACTTGTATGGATTGTGTGTCTGACGTTACAATTTGAATATAAAGCTGATTTCTTTCAAATACATTTCTGTTGGTGGCGGAGAATTTATTCTCTTAGCTTAACACCCTTCTCTGAGACGTACGAGTTCAGAGGTTATGTAGTTGAAATTTATCAGCGATATATCCCAATTTGGTAACGTGGCATACTGAGTGTTGCTGTGAAATGATCAGTGTTTGATCATTTGCGATATGATCATTTGTTTGATCTTATATCTTTGTGATCATAGGTTGATCATTTTGTTTGACCCGAAGCATGGCTTTGTAGAAAGCGTAGCTTTGTGGACGAGACTTCGTCGAGCCTCACACCCCGGAAATGGTCGAAACAGGAAGGATGCGGCAAGGTTCTAGGGAGTAGCGCCCCTTAGTGTATGTCATTCCTTCTGGATAGAGGTGGTATCATGGTATGGAGCCCAGATACTTAACCTATGTGGTTGCTGCATTTTTACTATGTGGTTTGTTGGAAATCGGGGATCCTCGGGAAGATCGGTTACGATCGGGGGATGGCATACGCGTGTCAGTAGTTACCTATTTTTGCAGAGGTAACCCGGCCTTGTGTTGGCAGAGATCTAACCGTAATGTTAGGTTATTTCTCGGGTCGTCTATTCCAGGGACGTACCCATCGTGGATAGGAAGTTCCTTAGCCTGACCATTTGTTGGAAATCCAAAGAAACAATACGACACTTGTACGGTTTTAGTTGTAGAACCTATCATTCACTTATGGTGGCGCCCCACTGTTTGGATGGTAAGCTATAGTAGGCATAGTTCGAAATGTCTATGCTGGCTAAGATTTATATTATACTTTCGAAATGTTTTCTACACTATGCACTAATAATAATATCAAAAATGATTTGATTTTGCGTAGTAAGCATCTTTGACTATCATAAGAAGAAATCTCCTCCAATTCTGCGTTTGCATTGTGTGTGTGGCGGGAGGCCTTATGGTAGTTTCATTTTCCAAAAGCATTTCGAATTGACTTTAAAATTTTCCTGTTGTGTTTTAAAGAATAACTGTTTTACGATCTCACACCAGTCACCATGACTGACTCGGAGTTTATTGTTCCCTTCTAAACTCTGGGTGCCCACCATTTTCCACACGGGCAGTCTAGAGTTATGTTATCAGGATATTCTGGATATTCTGGAGCTTGGAGATAAGCTGGATGACGAGACGTGGTATTTGTATATGATAGTATTTATTCCGCTGTGTATTCTGTATGAGGACAAGTTATATAACTGTCCATTGTTATATATTGACTCTGATGATTGATGTATGTATAAAAGGCTATAGTTCTTTGTTTTAAAGATTATTAATTTATCTATTATATGTTGTTCCGCTGCGATATGTGAGATTCTGATGTTGTTTCTGTTTCTGATATTGTTCTTCTCTATTTTCTCCTTTCTTCTTCTTCTTTCTTCTTCTTCTGCCTTTTTCTTCTTTTTAAAAACCCTCACTATTGGAGTTTCCGGCACTCGATTTCTCGGCAGTCGATAAAGTGAGTATCGATGTCGAATTTTCGAAAGTCGAAAATTTCGGTATGTGACATTTATTGTTGACACTGTAGATCTTAGCTTTCTAGATTGATTGCAACAGAAGTTTCGTAGTTCTTGATTCCAAATTTTAAATTATGTTACATCTTATAAAGGTATGATAACCGAAATAAGTTATAAGGAAAACTCAACGTTGTTGACAACAGATAAGAAAACACTGTTATACTCAATTAGGAAAACTAGATTTATGCAGTGTTTCATCTTAGCCATTCCAGTTACTCTAATACTAAGTAGCTCAACATTATTATACTGCTAATAAGTATGAATGCATGTATAGTATGTTAAATAATTATATGGAAACATTTCGTATTATGCTCAGTAAATGATCTCCAGAGGTCAGTTTTGCATTCTTAAGCCTATAGATTCAATCCTATAAATTTTGATTGTGTATGTTTGGACTTTTTTGTACTTCAGAGTAATTTCATCAGAAAACATGAAGTAAAAGGTGAAAGAAGAGTTGGAGGCCTATCAAAACGGAATTAAGAAAGGTAAGTACATGAGTTTAGATATTTAATCATTGTTTATTTGATTTTAATTTCTTTATTTATAGATTTATTTAAATCTATTTTGTAAGGTTATTTGTTTATTTATTTTTAATTTACTTTGAAATTGACAAAATACCGAATTATATTGTGATTTAAATTTCACAAACTTAAAAGCAAAATATTTATATCGTTATTTGGATTTAGTTTTGATACAATTAGCATGCTTAAATCCCATTTAGTTTTGATATCCACTTTAGTTTTTTTACTTTTAATTGAAAACAATAACCATACAAATTTAAATTGGAAGTTTATCTTTCCTATTTATTGTCAGATCCATTTTATTTGATGTAAATAAATATTGATTCTGTGATATCCAATTCCTTAGAACTTGCTTGAATTTTATGTACTGGAAGGTTATGTTAACATTGCTTACTTTTCATGTATGGTGCTTGAATCTGAACTTAACTATTTTATTACAAATTTTGATTATGCCTCATCAGCGTCTTTTATACAAAAAATCAAGAAATTTATAAGGAAACTGGGTTATTTGTCAAAACTCTTTCTAATTATTGTTGAGATTAGTTTCAGTTTATGTTTTAACACATTGGTCTCCCTTTTTTCACTCTTCTATTTCATCTCTTCTGACTAATTTTCTCATTTTCCATTGGAAAATATGACATAACTACATACACAAACATACAAACTGGAATAGATGTAATGAACAAATTTATAGGATGTAGAAAAAAAAGAAATTGAACTATCCATCAGCTAGATTATGCATCTACCCTTACATTGAAAGCTAAAATAACCAACATCATCATCTCTGCTAACAACATTGACCTTAATTAGTCGATTTGATCAGACATGTAACAACCCGTAAATTTTTAATAATTTTTATTTGTTTTATTAATATATTTAATTGAATCTTTGTGAAATTTTAAACAATAAAATTTTGGAATAAAATTTTTATATTTGGAATACGTCTATTTTAACATAACAACTGGTAAATTTTCATCTGGTAATATTGAAGTTTATTTTCTTGTGTAATTCTATTTCAATTTAAATCAGTTAATATCGATGATAATAAAATGTTTTCCAAACCAGAATATTTTCTATAGGAAATTTGTAAATCATCTTCTAAGCGAGATGTCATATTTCGTTTCTCCAAATTTGGACTGTTATTGCTCCGTTTATCTTATTTTCGGCGTATTAGCAGCATTTCGGTACCGATATCGACTTTTGATGGAATAATCGTACCACTGATATCTGTATACTATTTTGACCGCCTCGTCGTGCTGATCTCTATGGTATATTCAATTCTGTGTTTTGAAGTCCCGATGACAACGAAATCTACGGAACGATTTCCATACCGGTTCCGTATTTTTTCCTTTTTTACTTTTCTTGACCTTTCCTTACCCATTGTGCATATGTGCAACCACTTGCCTTTAGAATTCCAAGATATTTATATCTAACTCTTGCCATTCCACCGGTTGCCTCACTTGTTCTTATTATTCTCTAGTTTCGTTCTATTCTTAGAAATGGAAATTATAAATTTTATTTTATCACTAAAAAGTCTATCTGCCTGCTTTTGTCAAACCACTTCTTCTTCTTCATCATACATATTCCCAGATCCCACCTGTAGCATCTACCCATCCGCCTGGGTAACCGCACATCCTCCATCCCTACCCACCACGTCACCGACCTCTCCTCCCTCCGCCAAAAGCTGCCTTGCAACCGCCGTGAGCAACCTCTCACCGTGTTCCTTTCCAAAACCCATTGCCATCAACGTTCAGCCTACAAGCACCACCGAGATTCCCTACACTCGCCACGCAAGCCTCCTCCATTGATCCTTCATGTCACAGCAGCCCTTATAGCCCATGTGAACCGAGGAAGCTCCACCTTGCTACCGTGTTCCCAAGCCTCCTCTGTATATGTATATATATACATAGAAAGGTGAATTTTTGTTGCTTGTGTCGTGTAGAACTTTCTCTCTTCTCTCTACTATTTTATATTTTCCTACTATTACTCATATATTTATATACTTATTTTATATAAATGATTAGCTTTATACAATGATCTATTATTCACAATATGAGTTATATAAGTTGCCTGAGTTGTACAACGGGTTTGTATCTATCTGTTGTGTTATATATATGTTATATATCATATATATGTTATACGTGTATATATATATATTTGTGCATATTTTAGTTAAGATTTGGTTATAGTATAATAACTATGATTTGTTTTAAATGCATATTGGATATGTAGATATTTAAATATATGAAGTTTTACAAACTATAGTACGTATAAATTGTAGTTGCATGTATTATTAGGTAAATTTATAAGTAAGTTGAAACTTTGTAATATACTTGCATGTTCATAGGCTCAGTTATATATATATATATCTCTCGCATATATATATATATATCTATATTAAAATTGATATTTGTATATATATGTCAGATTTGATATTGATCTTTTTTTTAAACTATAATATATTAAATATATGTTTGTTATGGAGAAGCTTGCATAGGTCAGTACCATATATTTATATGTTAGTGTATATATTATATATGAATGTTATATAAAGAAGTGTTATAGATATGCTATTTTGTATATAGTTTGTGTAGGCTGTTTATATAATAGGATGGTATATGAGTATTCTATATATTACAATGATATATATGTTTACTAAGACAAATTTATAGGTGATTCATATAAAAGTCTGTATACATGTTTCCTGGAAAAAAATTATATATATTAGTTTTAACAAAGAGATATATATATATATATATATATGTGTGTGTGTGTGTGTGGTTGGGTATACTTATATATGTCTGCATATATACATCGTTACATATATATTTTAATGGTTACAGTAGTAATATATAAGTATTTCATACGCAAGCTTTAAGTTATACAGTATATATAATAATGTATGTGATATTGATCTTTATATTAATTTGAAGATATGTGTTTACATGATCTGTTTGAATTTCTCGTATAAGTTATAATAGTATATTTAAAAGCTGCAGGCTTTTTTTTATATGTACATTAAATTATATATATATATATATATGGATTTTGATCTGGGTATATGTATATACGTTTAAATTTAATAATATTTTTTTCATATATATATATTATAAAGATTTTTATATGTGTTTGAATTTGGAATATGATTTTTTTAATATAGTTATATATAGTTATATATGAATTCACTTATACCATTTATCATCATCGATCCAGTTCTGATTTGACTTCGTCAATTCCTATTTATCAGCTCTGTCGCCAAAATCCGTGCCCGTCTTACTTTGCTTTGGAATTCGTGTTCGGATTCGTAACTCAATTTCAACATTTATCCTTTTTATCCTCGAAAGGTGAGAAATCACTCACGATTAACGTTCTTATATTTATTAAATTTGATTTCAATTAAAACGACAAGTGAAATATGTTGTTGTTAGTTATTCACATTGATATATATGCCATTATCTGTATCTGTTCACCTGTGACATCTGACACCATTACCTGTTATTTATCACTAATGATATATGCATGTTACTGATTGTTATATTATTATCATATCTGTTATCACTCTGCAAGTTCCCTGTTAGTGTAGAATTCACTATGGGTTGAAATGATACATACCCGAACGATCTGTAGAATAGGAGAAAATCGTTATGGGTTGAAATAATAAACCCAAGCGATTTTCATCGATGTAACGACTCAGTATTTTCAACCATTCGCATCCATTATAAGTGTATAGGTAGACACTCATGCTGGAATTGAATTGCTCAAAATACCGCGTTGTAAATAAAATTTGGCAAATCTCAGAATATACAGTAAATAAATATAATCACACATCACAGAGTAAAATAATGCAGCGGAAGTAAAAGAAATAGTAGTTCATGAAGCTACTATATAAATATATCAGAGTTACATAAAAAATAAAGTACAGCAGAAGTCTCGATACAATAACCAAGTACAGGCTGAATAGAACAACAGAACCGAAGTTGATAGAACAAGACTAGCAGATAATCTCCAGCGATTCAAATCTCCAGAAGGTGGAAATCCAAATCTGTGAATACTCAGGCTGACCCGAGCGTAAAGCAACCCGAGCGTCAAGCAAAACACAAAACACTCGAGTCAGGACAATATATACTTATATAATGTAAACCAACTCAAGTGAACTGTAATAAAGGTACAAGTAACTTAGAAGATGCTTGGGACTGCCCATCCTCTAAGGATCCGTTAAAATATCTACTATGTAGTAATATTCGTATTATAATAATGTCTAATAAGTAAAGTATAATCATATAGAAAATAGCGTTAAGGGGATGGAGAACCTTAACGCGGTCGGATGTTAAAATCATAATCGTAGTGGGTTCGATATGGTAGGTGACACGGCACACAAGGCAATGCCAGGGTAGATATACCAATTACGCACACGGACGGATGGATACGCATAGCAGCCACTACCATTCCACCTCGAACAACACTCCCAAATCAAGGGTGGCCACCAAAAATCACAAAGTAATAGAATGGTATCGAAGAAGTGTGTCCGATATGAGGTTCTACCTCACTGGCCTGAGATCGCTCCTGTTTTAGTCACCTTATGCCAACTCATGGGAGTTGGGTCCACGTATATACCTTAGGATCGTCGCCACCATCCTACTCCATTCTGGAAACTCCACCGCGTACACAGTTGTCAAAGTGGTTTTCGGTATCGACAGAGAGTATGTCCATATCCGATCCCGGTCTCTTTAACAACCAATTGTTATTATAACCCGTGGTCGGAAAGAGATGGAAGGGGGAGAGGCCGATCTAAACAAGGGAGAAAGCAAGGCAAATTTGCATAGAAAAAGTAAGAAAAAAAGTAGAAAGAAAAGCGGGAGTTTACCAAATTTTTTTTGCAAGATGGAGGCCATGATTTTTTTTAGGGTTTTAGAGTTTGAAAATTCATGAATAACAGGAGGAAGTTGGCTGAAAAAAAAGAATGAGGAATAGTTAGGGTTAATTGGTGAAAGGTTAGGTTAAAAGTATAAAGGTGGACTATAAAAGCCCATAGGAAGATAGAAAGTTTAAGGCCTTTCAAATTTCTTTATTTTATTTTTTTATAACTTTATATTTCTGGAAAAAGATAACAATCCTAGGTAAAATTTCGAAATTTGAACAAAATATAATAATTTATATAAATATTTATCAATAATATAAAGTTAAATTAAGAAAATAGCTAAAATAGTAAACTAGTCTAGAAATTTGAAATTGAATAGAATAAATTTTAGAAAAATTCATATGAGCTTGTAATATATTTTTAAACATAAATAATAACATAAAATAAAAATATATTCACAAAATAAATATTTAAAATTAAATTTACATATAATTTTTAATGAAGAAATAGCAGAAAATAGGAAAACAACCTTTAAAAATAGGAAATCATCATAGTAAATTTTGGAAAAATTCTATTATTACTTTTGAAATATTTAGAGATGAAAATATACATAAATTAACATAATGACACATATTAAATAAAATACAAGAAAGAAAATATGATTTATAAAATTTAAAATAGGCAAAATTGCACAATAAAACAAATTATACTAAAAATTGAAATGTACATAACTTTTACATTTTAACTCCGTTTCCAACGAAACGAAAAACAGTATTCAAGTTATTAAATCTATTTTCATAATAAAAGATAAAATTTATAATTTCAAATATTTAAAATTTAAATTTAAAAGTCAAAGTTTGACTATTTGACCAAAATTCACATTTTCTGGAAATATTAAATTTAGTCATATTTGGAATTCTAATCCACATCAAAATCAAAGTTTATACTTAAAATAACAAAATTTATTCTTTTTCATAAATAAAGCTTTTGAATCTGAAAAAATCAATTTAAAAATATTTGAAAAATACAGGGTTGTTACAATCGAATTGAATTTGGATTGCAGGTTGAAAAGATATATACTCGCATAAATTTAAATTATGGATTGAAATGATAAATATCTGTATCACTTGACCATAGGATAGAAAATTTTATACAGACACCGTTGGTCTATATATAAATATTTTGAAAAAAATGATTTCTATGGTTTTGAAAAGAAATATATGGTTTTAATAAATATTGATTTTAAAGATTTATTACAGTAGATTTAATAAAGTTGATTTAATAAAGTTGATTTAATCAATATAAAATATGTTTAAGTATTTATGTAAAATTTATATTTTCAAATATAGAGTTTATAATGTTTCAGGTTGAAAGATAAATTTGAAATTGATTTGGAATTTTAATTATTTAAGAATTATACTTAAATAAGTTTGATTTGAAATTTATTAAACTTGAAATTGATTAAAAGTGACTTAAATGAATATTTCAAACTTATATAAATTTAAATGGGACATTTTGTTTATTTAAATTTGTAAATTGAAGTTGTATTTAGATGTTATTGAAATAATTAAATAAATATTTCAAAAACTAAATGTAATGAAATTAAATTGAGATATAAATGGAATTATCAAATTTAGTTTTGGAAATGTGGAATATTTAAAGCTTTAAAATATATTGAAATTTAATGGTTTATTTTGAAATCGATATAATTTGAAATGATTTATTGAGAAATTGAATTGAGTTGAAATTTATGAATTGAGATGGAATTAAGTGAATTTGGAAGTCGATTTGATTTGAATTGATTTTGTGAATTTGTGGAAACTACCTTTATTATATAAAGTATTTTAAATTATATTTAAAACTATTTTTATATTATTTTATAAACTATTTTAATATAAACTATTTTAACTATACTAATTATTTTAATATTTTTTTTTAACTTATAACTATCTTATATAAATTATTTTATTTTATAAACTATTTTATTATATATACCATTATTGATATCTAAATGGTTTAAGTGAAATGTTATAATTTCAAAGTGTTATGATTTCCAAAATGCTATAATTTCAAGGTGTTATGATTCCAAAGTGCTGCGATTTCATGATGTTGTGATTTCCAAAGTATTATAATTTTAAGTGTTTGATTTCGAAAGTATTATAACTTTGAAAGTACTATGATTTTGGAAGTGAATATATTTGAAATGGAAATGATATCGCATTGATTTGGTTTTTGAAATGGAAATGATATTTTGGTTTTGAAGTATAAACTATTTTGAAATGACCGCGGTGTTATAATAACGTTTGATTGTTAAAGAGACCGGGATCGGATATGGGCATACTCTCTGTCGATACCGAAAACCACTTTAACAACTGTGTTCGCGGTGGAGATTCCATAATGAAGTAGGATGGTGGCGACGATCCTATATGAGGTATATACGTGGACCCAACTCCCGTGAGTTGGCATAAGGTGGCTAAAATAGGAGCAATCGACGGGCTAATGAGGTAGCTCCTCTGATCGGACACACTCCATCGTATGCCATTCTATTACTTTGTGATTGATTTGGTGCGCACCCTTGATTCGGGAGTGTGGCTCGAGGTGGGCGATTACTGCGGCTCTGCGTTACCACCGGCCCGGAAGTGTAATTGGTATATCTACCCTGGCATTGCCTAGTTGTGCCGTGTCACCTACCCTAGCGTGCTTTACTATGAGTTTGATTTGTGTCGTACCTATGGAGTATCCTTTGGTAGCTCCAGTTTACGGAGTATTACGGTACTGTATAGACTATTGGCACACCTAAAAATGTCTTAAGGTGGAAAATGTAAAGCCTTAATGCTATTTTTAAATAGTATACTTTACTGTAGACATTATTATAATAGCGTATATTACTACATAGTAGATAGTTTAACGGATCCTTAAAGGATGGTTATCCCAAACATCCTTTAAGTTATTGTATTTCAGTTGATATTTCACTTGAGTTGGATTTATTGATATAAGAATGTTAATCTTGACTCGAGTGTTTTGTGTTTTGCTTTACGCTCGGGTCAGACTGAGTGGCTCAGTGTTCGAGACTCACCTTTGGAGTTGGAGCTTCGCTTGGAGATCCAGCTATATCTATCCAACTTTCAGTTATTCATTTGATTCTAGTGATGTATTCAGATCTTGTATTTACTATTGTATTGAGACATCTATGTATTCGTGACTTTTGTTGTATCTTGTTTAACTCTGTTATATATATAGTAGCTTCATGAACTACTATTCTTTGTTTCCGCTGCATTGTTGTTATATTACTCTGTGTCTGTGACTCTGTGATTATTTATTTACTGTATATGCTGAGTTTTGCCAAATTTTAAATTAACATTATTATATTTTGAGCAATTCAAATCCGACATGTATGGATGCGAATGGTTGAAAATTTCAGGTCGTTACAGTTGGTGTCAGAGCTTTGGTTTTAGGCAAAACTTAGCATATAGAGTAAATTTAATTACGGAGTCACTTTCGTTTGTGCTTGAATCTCTTCCTCTTTGACTTGTTTTCCTTTGAATTTTGGAACATTCCCCTCGGTTCCAAAATCCATCCTTGTCTCCCCTATTCGTGCTTCTTGATTCTGGAGTATCCCATAACTCCACTTCGAATGATCTCTATAATAAATCGGCGGTCTCGCCAATCTTTGAATAATCTGTAAAGGGGTGAAACTCCTTTACAATCGGTATTGATTCACCAGAGATTTCTGTATCCCCGGTTTACGATGCTACTATCTTTTGCTATACCCGAATTCTATCTCTGGTGATCGAATGTCGATTTGCTCTAGAATTCTACCTCAATCTTATTTTGAAGTCACGGTTGACCCAGTTAAGGTTGCCTGCGATTTATATAAGTCTATCCATTCTTTTCTCTCTTGAAATCTATTTATTCCCCTATCGAGCCTATCTTCCAGTTGAATTCTTTGGTTAGGATCCCACTATAATTGGATCTCTATCTTTGTTTTGAAGTCCATTCTGGAATCATCGTGTGAGGGAGTGTATTTGTAACTTATATTAAAATGTTTTATAGTGTGTTGTTTGAGTTGTTGATGTTGGTTTGGATTTTCGATCGATTCGTCTTATCAACGCTATTGATAGGATTTCCAAAACACTTGAACATAACAAATTGAAACAATATTATATTAAAATTTGGTAAATGAAATAAATTTGAATGAATATATTATAAATATATATAAGTAAAATTTCTGGAATTTAATAAGTTAATTAAATTGGTTGTTTGAAATGTTAATATTGATTATCATTTATTATTCTATAAATGAATTTATGAACATGGTTTATAAATTGATTTGAAATTTGAAATGAATTTAAAAATCAGGAATTTGAGAATTTAATTTCCAATGATTTCAAGCTTTGGTTTTAAAATTTTTAAATATATATTATTGAAGGTATTTTTGAATAGAAACCATTTTCAAAGAATTTTAAAAGTTTTAAATCAGTACTCTTCTGTTTTGTCGCTGGAAAATAATTTCAGTGATGACTGCAGCATCATTGACATTCATTTTCGAGTTTCGAAGTGGAGAGACCATTCAGTAGCTTTGCTACATGTTAGCACCAAAATTGGTCACTAACCTCGTTGAGAAAGATTGTGTAGAGAGATAAATGATGAAAGTAAATTTAAACAAGGAACAATATGCTAAATTGAATGCAAAGAGGAGAACACCAGATTTATAGTGGTTCGACGTAACTACCTATGTCCACTTTGAGGTTAATCTTTATTGCTTTACTAGATAATTGATTATAGATACAATCCGTTTGCCAACTACTTGAATACAATTGCTAAGTAAAGAGGATAAGTCTTGAAAGCGGCAGAGTCTCCCCAGTGTTCTCGAAAAAAAGTCCTTTTCACTGTGTCCCTGCCTCTCTATTTATAGACAAAGATGGGTTGGACTTCCCTGGTGGGCCTGGTAGCTGAATACCTCGGCCCAAATTTAGTGGTCTCCATATACCGATCCATAGATGTCGAACGCCGAACTAGGCGTGAATGCCGAACGATCTTCTCATGCCGAACAGAAGTGAGGCCGAACACCCTGAATGCCGTGGGAAGTATTTGTGCCGACCGATACTGGAGGCCGATCCAGTGTATTTGTGCTGAACGACTGAATGCCGAGCAGAACTTAGGTCGGACGATACTCTGGCCGAACGCTGTCAAGGCCGAACCATGTCTTGGCCGAACGATATTTTATGACGGACAATTCTGCCATGCCGAACGTTCGTACATGCCAAACGTTATACCATGCCGAAAGTCTCTCGATGCCGAACGTTCCTTGATGCCGAGCGCTTCCGAATGCCGAGCGCTTCCGGGTTGCCGAGCGTATCATGACGCTGAACGCCATCTGGATGCCGAGCTCTTCTTGGATGCCGGCCGTAGCGAGACGCCGACCGAACTAGTTGAGCCGAACAACAGAGATGCCGAGTACTAAGTTGCCTGGTCAAATCTCCAGGAAACACTTGCCCCCCAAAGTGTATCACGTGACCGAACGTGATACACTTTGAATTATTTATCCTCCGTGCTTCACTTTGATCCTTAGCCTATTCCTTTCGGAGATGTCTTCTTGTGATTACCAGGTGAGGTGGTGTGTTCCGAACGATATGTGAGTACCGAACAGAACAGCTGAAGCCGAACGCTCTTTGTATGCCGAACGACTTCGTTTTGACCGGTTCTAACGGTCATCGTCTCTTCGACTTCTTCTTCTTCTATATAAAGGCCGGCCTGCTCCATCTTCTTCTCTTTTTACGCTCACTTCTTCTAACTTATACTTGAAAAACTCGCCTTTTAACAGCCTCCAAAGACTTTACAATCCTTCCCCATCCACTCGGCATTAATTAAAAACGTGCCCTCAACTTCAGAATTCTCCCAAGTCTCGATCTACTAATTAGGTATTGATCCCCTTATTTAAATCCTTCCCCTGACTAAAAGTTTTAAAAAGAGGCTCAAGTTCGTAAATCAGAATTGTAGCCGATAGGTGTTGCGTGGATGAGAGAATCGAACTGCGATTAGGATGTTCTTTTAGGGCCAGATGATGTGGAGGAAAGTAGGAGTGGCCAATGATGAGCATACGAGGGAGTAGTTGGGAGATGTATTATGGTCCGACATGGTTTTCTCATGCCGATCAAGATTGGGGGAAAGAATGGAGGAGGAGCAGGAATTGGCTAGAATGCCGAACAACATGATTTGGTATGACTCGCCGAACAATACGTCCTCGTTGTTCGGTGTCGATGGAGGAAGAAAAGAAAAATAAAAGCGTTGTTTAAGGAAGGAGTGCCTAGCGTTGGGGCTTGGCGTAACTTTGGTTTGGCGTGATTCACCACATGCCGAGCAGTGGAATGGAAGGATAGGGAGGAAGTACGAACTAGATAGGATGCCGAACGATACTTCGACCGAACAGAACTTAGACCGAACAGCACTTTGACCGAACGATACCCAGGCCGAACAATAGTTAGGCCAAACGTTAGATAGGCCGGTCGATAGTTTGGCCGGTTGATACTAAGGCCGAACAACGTGAATGTCGAACCATACTTAGGCCGATCAAACATAAATGTCAGACCACACTTAGGCCGAACAACACAAATGCCGAACCATATCAAGGCCGAACAATCATAAATGCCGAACAATCAATTGCCTTGCCTAATCACATAACAAAACAAGGACAAGGACTCTAGCATACTAGCATATCAAACTGATCCGGACTATTAACTCCCTAGCTTCAGTAGACATAAACCTGAACTTAGATTGACATAATCGGATAACTTCTTTTAACATTTTCTGAATCTGAAACAGTAATCACCATAAGGCAGGCTTTTGGAGACGGTCAGCGATGACGGTCTTCGAAGGCGATGATTTGAAGCTTAGTTTTATATCAGTAACCTTGTGACTTTCAAATTTTCAACGCTTATACACGATTGATTGCACTAGTTCACACACCACGTGGGGGGAATATTCGTATTGCTAATTCTAACGTTGAACATTTTTCAAGTATAGTTCTCACAGGTGCTTTGCCAGATTCACTATTTATTGGAGATGTCTAAAAAATCTAGCTCCGCCACTATCTCAGATAGGCCCGGGCGTCTTCAAAGCAAGAAGTCACGGACACTACAAATCCATCGACTTCCCCCGCTCATAATTTAGCTCCTGATGCCC
Organism: Allium fistulosum; assembly: GCA_030737815.1. NCBI lineage: Eukaryota > Viridiplantae > Streptophyta > Magnoliopsida > Asparagales > Amaryllidaceae > Allium > Allium fistulosum. Next base: position 265,286,810 of record CM060903.1, read on the forward strand.
TGGAGGCAACGATTCTTTTGGATGATCCGATCGATTCACAGGCTTCGAAGATTAACGAAGTCGCGCTTCAGCGAATATGCTCTATCCACGGAATCCCTTTCGCCGACGTGTTTGTTCCGTCGAGGCATGATCGCCCACATCTGCCCCCAGTTGGGTATACTGCTTGTAATAAGTTTATATGATGGATGGGCAGCATGCCTCCATTCAATTTATTTCTTCGGGACGTGTTGCAATACATAGACATCGCCCCGTCGCAGCTGCATCCAAACGACCATGCGTTCATATACGCGACCTACCTCCTTTTTATGGCCGTCTTCTCTAGGCCTCCAACTTCCGGCGACATCAGATATATTTATATGATTAAGAAGCGGAAAGATAGCCCCTCCTTTGTGTTCCTCGAGCCATACCACAAATGCCAGATTTTGACCGGAGCATGTAGCAAATTTGCCCTGTACAAACAGGAATGGTTCTATGTGCGTTGCCCTCCTAGTTTCGCGAGGAGATGGGTTGAAGGTAGTAAGTCTTTGCCCTGAGTCGACATTCGCGCTCTATCGGAGCTATGCTTTTTCTAACTTCTTGTTTCATCTTTTCAGGTATCAACCCACGTCCTGAGGGCCGAGGATATTCTGAGACCGTCGAAGCCATTAGAGCTCTTCCTGCCAAGGAACGGGACATCCGAACCCTCATTTCAAATGAGTTATTATCGAGATTCGAACTGTTAGCAGGAGGTCGCCGGATTAGCCTTCCTGAGGGCGTCTCCATTCCCAAGCCCGCATTCGGTAAAGGAAAAAAACTAGCTGAATCATCATCACGCCATACCCCTGATGTACAGGAAGGGGAGAAAATCAAAGAGAGTGAAGCTCCTGAAACACAAGGCGAGAATGTGGGTCCTACTCAGGATCCGCTGGTCGAAGTGCATGATATTGAAACGTCATCTTCCCCTTCGAAGGGGAAAAAGAAATCGACGTATAAGATGAGGAAGGAAAAAGTTTGTGGAACTTCCAAAATTACCCTTGTCCTAGCGGAGAAAGAAGCTTCCTCACAACATCTAGAAAGTTCTCTGAAGGGTCCGTCGAACCTCACCATCCCTGATGATCTACTCAACTACGGTTTCGACGATCCGGAGGCCCTTAAGTTTCATTCGCCCGCTAGAGGTGATACGGCAGTTCAAGCCCGAGTCCAGGGAGATAATACTCCAATCAGTAGAGATAAAGGAACTGGTCCGTCGGGGGGAACACTAGGACACACACGCGCACACGCACTTCACCATACACTTCAATTTTTGCCATTACCCCAATTTTTCCTAACTCGCTGTTATTTTTATTCTATACAGGTGACATGGGGCGCTCCCACGGGTTCGATCGCCTCCACGGTTCTTCTGTATTTCACCATCTTGGATGGGATTCAGGCTCCGGTAGACGTAGGGACAGAGATGATTACGAAGATCGAGACAACCGTCCCCGTGAGTCGTCTTATCGAAAGAAAACATATTCCCAGTCTTCATACTCTCGCGATCCCCCTCCTCAAACTGAGCCAGACAGAGAAAAACTTCCGCAAAAGGGGTCTCAACCCGATGTTTCCCGAGATCAACATTCCGGTTCATCCAACACACGACAATCTCGGGAACATCGAAAGAGAACAGAACTTTCAAAGCCTCCTCCCCCTGTTACTGCGGCTGACCCAACGATAGCAGAGAAGATGGTCGATCTTAAGGCTAAAATTTCCAAAAATCTACTTTGACGGCCTGAAGTTCCTCCCAGCTATTCATCACATCCTAGGGCACGTCAAGCAGAGTGCCATCGCCTGCAACAACGACGTCTATGTTCAACATGACGTGTTTGTACACTTGGTCGAAAAAGTCTCGGAAGTATCCGTTGAGCGACAACAGGAAATTGACCGTTTGAAGCTTGAAGCTATCTTCGACAAGGACATCACCAAGAATCATGACGAAGAGCTTGCTTTGTACAAGTCCAAGCTTGAAGCCACAGAACAGAATGCTAAGGAGACTGCGGAGGCCGTCGTTCGTCTAGAGACGGCCCATAAGAAAGAACTTGACATCGCAGTCCAACGCTGTAACGACCCGTAAAATTTCGATAATTAAAAATGTTAATTTAATAAGATTTCATGGTTTAATGTTGGAAGAATTAAAAATTTGTAATTTATGTATGGTAATAATAACTAGAATGAATTGCAACAAATTTTATCTAAGTTAATTATTTATGAATTGAATGAAATCCCAAATTAATTGAAATAATATATAGTCAAGGGTAATGGAATGAAGTTGTATTATATAGAAAATTATGACACTTGTTTGTAAATAATAAACTTATAATTATGATTTAAAAGTTAATGGTGATAATTATTATAAGTTACATGTTTATTTAGTCAGTCGAATTGAATTAGGAAACAAATTGCAATTGAAATGAAATTTTATATAGTAACTATGTTTATAATCAACAACTGAAGGCGAATACTAAATGTTGGATGCTCTGGATGTGAATAAAGCAATTGAGTGATAAGTAAAATTCAATTAAAATCCAATATTGAAATCCGTCAAATATTGAACAATTAAATTGTTTAAATTTAATATTTGGAATTTATTGAATAATTGAATAACGGGAATTGAATAACTGTTTAATGGAAATGGTTGTTCTATAATTGGAATTTGTTTCAAATGTTAATTTTATAAGTTCGTTTTTGAATACCTCAAAAGATAGTGATTCTAGAATAATCAAATTTGTTTAAATTTAATATTATTCCGAATTTGATATGATTAATTTGATATTGAAATTTAATATATGAAAATAGAGTGAATAACTGAAATTTGATTTAATATGATTCAAATTGGTTTCCAAAGTGAATGTAAGTTATATTTGGATTATAACAGAGTTAATAAGATTTTAAAATTGGAATTTTAACAATTCTATAAATTTATGGAAGTCGTCGATTTAATCGACGAGTTAAAATAGCCTTCCGGGGCGCAGTCTCGGAATTCGATGAAACTAGTTCCATTAGATCCGTAATAGTTTATTTTTATCGGGTTTCAATTTCCATAGCAATCGGAGTTGTCGTTTGACCGTGGCAGTTCAAAACGCTTAGAAATTAATTTAATCGATTTAATTTAAAATTGATCATTTATTTCCGTAACTCGCACATACAATCGAATTAGGACTTGAAACCTTTTCCATTGTGTCCGAAATAGGGGTATAACATTACGAATGCCTAGCGGCACGCCTCGATAGGGTTTTAAGATTTTGAGTTGCGTAATCAAGACGGTTTGAAAATTTAATTAATATATATATATTTGATTTGACCGTACCCTTCACATCTGTCTATTTCTTCGTATCAGCCGACACCCTAGTACCTATTTCCTATTTCCTGTTCATACACGCATACTCTCCTTCTTCTTTATTTGCACGCAAGCTTCAGGAAGTAAGAAAATATTAAATCAAACTTCAAAAATTTATTTCTCTTCCAATACTCGATTAAAAATCACGAAACCAATTTTAAAAATCAAATTTCATCCTGAGCTTCGAGATGGTGTGCTCATTTAAGGGTGCGGCCATAGTTTTGGATGGTCGACTGTGTAGTCGAGCTCAAGTTTGAACTAGGGTTGCAGTTTTCGTGAAATTTAGGCCTCGATTCGTCAAACGAAGTCCGTATTCGCATTCGAGAAGGAAAACGTCACCTCAGAGCCGAGTTTGGAGACGCGCGGCCACTTTTAGAAGGGTGCGTCATTTGTGCAGTCATGGTGGAGCGAGCTGGTCGCGAGAGTGGTGGAGACCTTGGCCGTGACATTGTGGTGCTTTTCAGGTCGAGCACGCGGAGGGAAGTCGAGCGGTGAAGGCGGTTTTGAGTTTTGTGTACTATTGCTCTGTATCACTCGAATGGTGCATGGCTATGAATGGGTTCGTGGAGGATTCTCGTGTGCAGGCTCTTGTTTGGGGAAGAAGGTCTCGGGGGTATTTTGGTAATTAAGCCAATGTTAATAAATTTTAAAATTAATTATATCGATAACTTACAAAATGTATAACTTCTTCATACGAGGTCCGATTGGAACGAGACTTTTTGCGTTGCGATCGTGATGACGAGAGCTTCGTAATGAAACTGGTTTGGACGAATTTGGAGACAGTCAAAATTTGGGCTAAAAACGAACGTCGTCTGGTTTTAGTTCCAAATCGGAACGTCTCGGCGATAGGGGAATATCAAGGTGAGTGTTTTATAATGCTCACAATGTACTGAATATCTTTATGGTAGTTAAATTTGATATTATGAAGTGATATGAATTTTATTTGTCGTTGTTCGATAAAAATTTAATTGTCATATAGATTGTCATTTGAATTCACCGTTGAAAATTAAAATTGACAGTCAAGTTGAAATTAAAATTTTAATTGCGATTAAATTACCTGATATTGATAACTATGAAATTTCCGTGAATTGTATTGTCTATTGGATGATTTATTTCGATGGATGCTATTGGTTGATATTTAAATGTTTGGATGTTTATTTGCTTATATATATCCTGTTATACATACATTTGACCCTGTGATTGGTTTAAGTGATATATATTCATCCCTGACATTTAATTGAAATAAATAATCACTTGGCCATAGGATAGAAAATTATATACAGACACCGGATTGGTTAAATTAATAATTTTTAAAAATCGTTGATTGAAATTCATTTAAATGTTTTGATTTAAAAGTTATAAATAAAATCAATTTATAGAAATCGAATTTGTCGAAAAATTGAGTTTGGAATGTTGAAATAAATTTTGGGTCAAAGAAATTGTTAAATAATTTAAGTTGAGACTTTGAAATTTAAAATTGGGATATGATTGAATTTCGAAAATTTATTTGTTTTAAAGATTGAACATTATTTCGAGCTTTGAGTATTACTAAGTAAAAGTGATATAAAAATGATATTTCGAAATTGAGCTTGAAATTGAATCATATTTGAATTTGGATTTAAAATTGAATATTGAAGGATAAATTTTGTTAAGTGTTATAAATTGATATTTTGAAAAATCAAGCTCCAAATCGATATAAATTGAAATTGAATTAATTGAAGGTGAATGTAGAATTGAATTAATTTCAAGTCAAAATTGACATTCATTTGAATTGAAATCGAAATTGAATCGGTAGAATAGAAATTGAAATTGATTTGAATTGGGAAGTTATAATTGAAATGGTTTGGTTTTTGAAGCTGTTTCATTTTGTTTTCCAAATTACTCTATTTTATAAACCATTTTTAAATACTTAAACTATTTTAACCTATATTAACTATATTAAATTAATTTATCTATTTGAAATCCATTTAAAGATTTTAAGTATTTTTAACTATTTTAATTATTTAAACAACTTTTAAACTACTTAAAACTATTTTCTAAAAATTTCAAGCTGGTCAATAAGGTGAAATGTTTATATTTAAATCTTGAATTTAAATACGAATTGGGTTAAATGAAGTTGCAACCTAAATTGAAATGCAAAATGATTTTGAAATCGAAATGAGATATTGAGGCGGAAAATGAATTTTTGAATCGGAATCTTACATTTTGAATAGATATGATGATATTTGAAATGGATTTGATTTTTGAAGCGAATATGATATTTTGATATCAATTATGAATTGATTTGAAATGTAAAAGGGCCATCGGTGTAATAATACATAGTTATTAAAGAGACCGGGATCGGATATGGACATACTCTCTGTCGATACCGAAAACCACTTTAATAACTAATATACGCGGAGTGTTGATCCAGGATGAAGTGGATGGTTTGGTGAACGCGTTGACTGAAGAAAGAGAACGATATTGGATGACCCCTGACATGAGTAAAACAGGAGCCGCGTCGGGCCATTGAGGTTCGCCACCTCTAGCGGACACACTTCTTCGATACCATGTCTATTACTTTTGTGATTCGATTTGGGTGCACCCCTTGATTTGGGAGTGTTGTTTCGCGGTGTTGAGGTAGTAGCTGCTATGCTCAACATCAGTCCGGATCACGCAACTACTAGTATCCTAGTTGGTATCGCCTCATGTACCTTGTCATACTGATTATCCTATTCGCGACCACTACGTTTTGGTTTGTACCTTTAGTATATGGATTGCCCTCTGGTGACTTCCGGTTTTGGGGAAACTACGGTCTTGTATATGCTCTTGGGAATAAAATGTGTTATGGGGGATTATGGTAACGCCTTAACGCTATTTTAATACTTTTACTTTAATGTAGACATATTATAATAGCGTATTGTACTACACAGTAGATAGTTTAACGGATCCTTGAGAGATGGAAAATCCCGTAACATCTCTTAAGTTATTGCACTCACGTTGACATTGGATAGGAGATGTCAAACCCCGTAAACATCTCTGACGCCGTTGCATTCATATTTATTTACGATTGATTAACTTACATAAGGATGTTTTAGTCCTGACTCGAGTGTTTTGTCTTTTCATTACGCTCGGGTCAGTCCTGAGTTTTTCAGCTTATTGAAGATCTATTCTGGAGGACGAAGACGAAGATTTGGTATACTATTACTATTATCATCCTTGCATCATGCTGTCTGCTGCATTATTTTATTTGTTCTGTTGTATATGTATAACTCTGATAAATGTTGTATAAATGATAATCAAAAGTATATTAAACAGCTTCATGAACTGTTTATTTTATTATTATATTTTATCTTTCCGCTGTGAGATTCTGTGATTGTTTATTGTCCCTTTTCTCTTCTTTACTTATTTACCCCATTAACCATCCGCCCTTTTGAATGGTTTGGAATCGGCATGTGTGTTTGATTTGTCGATTTAAACTGTCCAAAAAGGTGGGTCGTTACAGTTGGTATCAGAGCTTTGGTTTAGCGATAACCTTAGCTTTGTGGGGTCTAACTCTTTATAAATAGGGTAGTAGTACCCTATGATGAGTCGTTGAGTGTATATGTATGAGAGAGCGTATTTGTTAGTGATATAAAATTGTTTTATACTGTGTTGGTTGATTTGTTGAGTGGCTTATGGATTCTGGTCAATACAAGTAATTAACGTCATTGATAGGGATCTCTAAACACTTGAACAGAACAATTTGACATAGTATTGTTTGAAATTGGGTAAATGAAATAATTTTGCCCTAATTATATTATATATATAAAGAAATAATCTTCAGAAATTATTATGATTCATCCAGTTGTTTGGTTGCTAGAAATGATAATATGGATGGTTATCACAAATTGGATATTGTGTTTTAATAAATAAGGTTTATTACAAATAAACAAATGATAAAACAACTTGTGGAATGTTTAAGAAAGTAAAATTTTGTAAGAATAATTTATAAATGTGACTTATAAATCAAGATAGTTTTAAATTGAAAAATATTGAGTTTAAGACCCGGGATTTTGAAAATGGTTTTCAAAACTTTGAAGAAAAATATGTAGTAATATTAGTTGAAAAATATTTATGGGAAATATTTTGAAAGGAGTTTTTTTTTATAAATTCAGTACTCCTCTCTTATGTCGCTGGAAAATAATTTCGATGATGACTGCGCAGCATCATCGACGTTCATTTTCGAGTCTCAAAGTGAAGGAGACTTATGCGAAGTTTGCTTTGCTTCGAAACTGTTTTGAAAAATGCATTTTTTGTTTAAACTCAGAAAGTATGATTTGATATATATATTTCAAATGATTTTATTTTTATTTCAAATGATTTGAAATGAACCGGGCATTTAAATTTCTAAGTTCTGTTAATTAATATTTCTTTAAAATATTTGAATGAAATGTGAATAATCAGAACTTATATAATAAGAGGATTAAAAACTCTAAGCTAAATGTTTTGTGAAACTTTAGAGTTGAAGTGTAACTCTTAAAATTGAAAAGTATTGAAAAGTAAAGAAAATTTAAACAAGTTAAAAATTTGTGAACATTCTAATTTAGTAAAATGAATCCTATAAAATTTGTATTGTATCAAATTGCATTCTAATAACATATAATATGACTTACCAAATGTTAAAAAGTTAAAAGAATGATTTGGATATGTAATGGGATATTATACAAGTAAATCAAACCTAAAGGTAATTGAAATATATAAGTAAGCAAAACTTAAAGGTAATTAAAATGTATATAAATGGAAATTTGGTTGTGATAAAAATGTTATATACTTAAGTATAATATGAAATGATGAATGGCTAAATGGAATAAGTAAGTGGAACTTAAGAAAACCGACAAATGAACCAAATAATATCTTTGTAAATTTGTTATAGAAATTGAATATAAATTTGCAAACTTAGATAAAGTCCAACTTCTTATATATGCCTTTTATAGAATGATTATAAACTAAAGTGATAATTTATAAAATGTTCCACCAATGAATTTGTTATTAACTGAAATATTTGAAAATAAAGTAAATATTAACAAATGAATTTGGTATAGCTAAGAATCAATTGAAGAAGAAATTGAATTTAATTAAATTACATGGAATGTTTAAAATGAACTTAACTAAGCAAATTGTATGAAATGATGCATAAGAAATGATAGTATAAAAGAATATGTATGCATAAGAAATGGATATACTAAGTAAATAAGGGATATGAATAATGCATTAAGAATAATAAATTGTAAATGAAATAAAGGTAAGTAAATTAATTGAATATAGATGAATTGTATAGAAATCTATTGAAAGTTAATACGTAAGTTGTACGTATATTATTTTATTCGCATAACAATTTGATCTGAATTCGAGCACAGAATTTCGAGATAAATTTATATCGATCCAAGTTAGGATTTTTCACTCGATTCTCGACGGCGAACCCTGGATATGGATTTTTGATTTGATTCTGGAATTCTCTATCATAGTATATGGCTGTGCAAGGAGAATAACAGTTTCCGATCAAGGAACCAAATCCGAGTCCGCACTAGAGAGTCGCGTGAACGATACTAGTTTGGAAGCGAAATTGTGTGATCAAATGAGTGATCAGATTTGATATTGCGTACGGATGGTATATGTACTTCGTACAGGTTTAAGTAAAGCTAATATTGAAAATTGAAATGCAAATTATAAATTGATTTTAAATTATATGATTTGATATCATTGATAAATAAGATGCAGGTATTTAAATCAAGGAAATTGGATTGCCCGACAAAAAGGTACATGTTTATTTTGTCATTGGATTTGGTGATTTTTTGATGAGCCACTTGGCTTTTGATTTTCTTTTATTGGTTTGGGGCCCGTAGAGGCGTTTTGTAGCTGTATCGATCGAGCCGTGCAAAGGAGACTCTACCGAAATTTTTCGTAAATCCGCGTGTTAGAAAATTTTTCAAGTTTAAAAATTTTATAACTTGTTTTGATAACTAACTCGTAAACTTCATAGGCTAATCAGAGTAGCGTAGTGGAAGTGTAGTAACGATTTATAAATGAAATTTCATTGTTTTATAAGTTGATAATTTTGAATAAAATACATCAAATGTTAAATTCTTTACTTAGTTCCTTTTCCTTTTCGAGGGCGAAAAGTTTTGAGTGGGGGAGAGTGAAACGACCCATAAAATTTCGATAATTAAAAATGTTAATTTAATAAGATTTAATGGTTTAATGTTGGAAGAATTAAAAATTTGTAATTTATGTATGGTAATAATAACTAGAATGAATTGCAACAAATTTTATCTAAGTTAATTATTTATGAATTGAATGAAATCCCAAATTAATTGAAATAATATATAGTCAAGGGTAATGGAATGAAGTTGTATTATATAGAAAATTGTGACACTTGTTTGTAAATAATAAACTTATAATTATGATTTAAAAGTTAATGGTGATAATTATTATAAGTTACATGTTTATTTAGTCAGTCGAATTGAATTAGGAAACAAATTGCAATTGAAATGAAATTTTATATAGTAACTATGTTTATAATCAACAACTGAAGGCGAATACTAAATGTTGGATGCTCTGGATATGAATAAAGCAATTGAGTGATAAGTAAAATTCAATTAAAATCCAATATTGAAATCCGTCAAATATTGAACAATTAAATTGTTTAAATTTAATATTTGGAATTTATTGAATAATTGAATAACGGGAATTGAATAACTGTTTAATGGAAATGGTTGTTCTATAATTGGAATTTGTTTCAAATGTTAATTTTATAAGTTCGTTTTTGAATACCTCAAAAGATAGTGATTCAAGAATAATCAAATTTGTTTAATTTTAATATTATTCCGAATTTGATATGATTAATTTGATATTGAAATTTAATATATGAAAATAGAGTGAATAACTGAAATTTGATTTAATATGATTCAAATTGGTTTCCAAAGTGAATGTAAGTTATATTTGGATTATAATAGAGTTAATAAGATTTTAAAATTGGAATTTTAACAATTCTGTAAATTTATGGAAGTCGTCGATTTAATCGACGAGTTAAAATAGCCTTCCGGGGCGCAGTCTCGGAATTCGACGAAACTAGTTCCATTAGATCCGTAATAGTTTATTTTTATCGGGTTTCAATTTCCATAGCAATCGAAGTTGTCGTTTGACCGTGGCAGTTCAAAACGCTTAGAAATTAATTTAATCGATTTAATTTAAAATTGATCGTTTATTTCCGTAACTCGCACATACAATCGAATTAGGACTTGAAACCTTTTCCATTGTGTCTGGAATAAGGGTATAACATTACGAATGCCTAGCGGCACACCTCGATAGGGTTTTAAGATTTTGAGTTGCGTAATCAAGACGGTTTGAAAATTTTAATTAATATATATATATTTGATTTGACCATACCCTTCACATCTGTCTGTTTCTTCTTATCAGCCGACACCCTAGTACCTATTTCCTATTTCCTGTTCATACATGCATACTCTCCTTCTTCTTTATTTGCACGCAAGCTTCAAGCAGTAAGAAAATATTAAATCAAACTTCAAAAATTTCTTTCTCTTCCAATACTCGATTAAAAATCACGAAACCAATTTTAAAAATCAAATTTCATCCTGAGCTTCGATATGGTGTGCTCATTTAAGGGTGCGGCCGTAGTTTTGGATGGTCGACTGTGTAGTCGAGCTCGAGTTTGAACTAGGGTTTCATTTTCATGAAATTTAGGCCTCGATTTGTCAAACGAAGTTCGTATTCGCATTCGGGAAGGAAAACGTCACCTCGGAGCTGAGTTTGGAGACGTGCGGCCACTTTTAGAAGGGTGCGTCATTTGTGCAGTCATGGTGGAGCGAGCAGGTCGCAAGCGTGCTGGAGACCTTGGCCGTGACATTGTGGTGCTTTTCAGGTCGAGCACGCGGAGAGAAGTCGAGCGGTGAAGGCGGTTTTGAGTTTTGTGTACTATTGCTCCGTATCACTCGAATGGTGCACGGCTATGAATGGGTTCGTGGAGGATTCTTGTGTGCAGGCTCTTGTTTGGGGAAGAAGGTCTCGGGGGTATTTTGGTAATTAAGCCAAAGTTAATAAATTTTAAAATTAATTATATCGATAACTTACAAAATGTATAACTTCTTCATACGAGGTCCGATTGGAATGATACTTTTTGCATTGCGATCGTGATGACTAGAGCTTCGTAATGAAACTGGTTTGGACGAATTTGGAGACAGTCAAAATTTGGGCTAAAAACGGACGTCGTCTGGTTTTAGTTCCAAATCGGAACGTCTCGGCGACATGGGAATATCAAGGTGAGTGTTTTATAACGCTCACAATGTACTGAATATCTTTATGGTAGTTAAATTTGATATTATGAAGTGATATGAATTTTATTTGTCGTTGTTCGATAAAAATTTAATTGTCATATAGATTGTCATTTGAATTCACCGTTGAAAATTAAAATTGACAGTCAAGTTGAAATTAAAAATTTAATTGCGATTAAATTACATGATATTGATAACTATGAAATTGCCGTTAATTGTATTGTCTATTGGATGATTTATTTCGATGGATGCTATTGGTTGATATTTAAATCTTTGGATGTTTATTTGCTTATATATATCCTGTTATACATACATATGACCCTGTGATTGGTTTAAGTGATATATATTCATCCCTGACATTTAATTGAAATAAATAATCACTTGGCCATAGGATAGAAAATTATATACGGACACCGGATTGGTTAAATTAATAATTTAAAAAAATCGTTGATTGAAATTCATTTAAATGTTTTGATTTAAAAGTTATAAATAAAATCAATTTATAGAAGTCGAATTTGTCGAAAAATTGAGTTTGGAATGTTGAAATAAATTTTGGGTCAAAGAAATTGTTAAATAATTTAAGTTGAGACTTTGAAATTTAAAATTAGGATATGATTAAATTTCGAAAATTTATTTGTTTTAAAGATTGAACATTATTTTGAGCTTTGAGCATTACTAAGTAAAAGTGATATAAAAATGATATTTCGAAATTGAGCTTGAAATTGAATCATATTTGAATTTGGATTTAAAATTGAATATTGAAGGATAAATTTTGTTAAGTGTTATAAATTGATATTTTGAAAAATCAAGCTCCAAATCGATATAAATTGAAATTGAATTAATTGAAGGTGAATGTAGAATTGAATTAATTTGAAGTCAAAATTGACATTCATTTGAATTGAAATCGAAATTGAATCGGTAGAATAGAAATTGAAATTGATTTGAATTGGGAAGTTATAATTGAAATGGTTTGGTTTTGAAGCTGTTTCATTTTGTTTTCCAAATTACTCTATTTTATAAACCATTTTTAAATACTTAAACTATTTTAACCTATATTAACTATATTAAATTAATTTATCTATTTGAAATCCATTTAAAGATTTTAAGTATTTTTAACTATTTTAATTATTGAAACTACTTTTAAACTACTTAAAACTATTTTCTAAAAATTTCAAGCTGGTCAATAAGGTGAAATGTTTATATTTAAATCTTGAATTTAAATACGAATTGGGTTAAATGAAGTTGCAACCTAAATTGAAATGCAAAATGATTTTGAAATCGAAATGAGATATTGAGGCGGAAAATGAATTTTTGAATCGGAATCTTACATTTTGAATAGATATGATGATATTTGAAATGGATTTGATTTTTGAAGTGAATATGATATTTTGATATCAATTATGAATTGATTTGAAATGTAAAAGAGCCATCGGTGTAATAATACGTAGTTATTAAAGAGACCGAAATCGGATATGGACATACTCTCTGTCGATACCGAAAACCACTTTAATAACTAATATACGCGGAGTGTTGATCCAGGATGAAGTGGATGGTTTGGTGAACGCGTTGACTGAAGAAAGAGAACGATATTGGATGACCCCTGACATGAGTAAAACAGGAGCCGCGCCGGGCCATTGAGGTTCGCCACCTCTAGCGGACACACTTCTTCGATACCATGTCTATTACTTTTGTGATTCGATTTGGGTGCACCCCTTGATTTGGGAGTGTTGTTTCGCGGTGTTGAGGTAGTAGCTGCTATCCTCAACATCAGTCCAGATCACGCAACTACTAGTATCCTAGTTGGTATCGCCTCATGTACCTTGTCATACTGATTATCCTATTCGCGACCACTACGTTTTGGTTTGTACCTTTAGTATATGGATTGCCCTCTGGTGACTTCCGGTTTTGGGGAAACTACGGTCTTGTATATGCTCTTGGGAATAAAATGTGTTAAGGGGGATTATGGTAACGCCTTAACGCTATTTTAATACTTTTACTTTAATGTAGACATATTATAATAGCGTATTGTACTACACAGTAGATAGTTTAACGGATCCTTGAGAGATGGAAAATCCCGTAACATCTCTTAAGTTATTGCACTCACGTTGACACTGGATAGGAGATGTCAAACCCCGTAAACATCTCTGACGCCGTTGCATTCATATTTATTTACGATTGATTAACTTACATAAGGATGTTTTAGTCCTGACTCGAGTGTTTTGTCTTTTCATTACGCTAGGGTCAGTCCTGAGTTTTTCAGCTTATTGAAGATCTATTCTGGAGGACGAAGACGAAGATTTGGTATACTATTACTATTATCATCCTTGCATCATGTTGTCTGCTGCATTATTTTATTTGTTCTGTTGTATATGTATAACTCTGATAAATGTTGTATAAATGATAATCAAAAGTATATTAAACAGCTTCATGAACTGTTTATTTTATTATTATATTTTATCTTTCCGCTCCGAGATTCTATGATTGTTTATTGTCCCTTTTCTCTTCTTTACTTATTTACCCCATTAACCATCCGCCCTTTTGAATGGTTTGGAATCGGCATGTGTGTTTGATTTGTCGATTTAAACTGTCCAAAAAGGTGGGTCGTTACAGTTGGTATCAGAGCTTTGGTTTAGCGATAACCTTAGCTTTGTGGGGTCTAACTCTTTATAAATAGGGTAGTAGTACCCTATGATGAGTCGTTGAGTGTATATGTATAAGAGAGCGTATTTGTTAGTGATATAAAATTGTTTTATACTGTGTTGGTTGATTTGTTGAGTGGCTTATGGATTCTGGTCAATACGAGTAATTAACGTCATTGATAGGGATCTCTAAACACTTGAACAGAACAATTTGACATAGTATTGTTTGAAATTGGGTAAATGAAATAATTTTGCCCTAATTATATTTTATATATAAAGAAATAATCTTCAGAAATTATTATGATTCATCCAGTTGTTTGGTTGCTAGAAATGATAATATGGATGGTTATCACAAATTGGATATTGTGTTTTAATAAATAAGGTTTATTACAAATAAACAAATGATAAAACAACTTGTGGAATGTTTAAGAAAGTAAAATTTTGTAAGAATAATTTATAAATGTGACTTATAAATCAAGATAGTTTTAAATTGAAAAATATTGAGTTTAAGACCCGGGATTTTGAAAATGGTTTTCAAAACTTTGAAGAAAAATATGTAGTAATGTTAGTTGAAAAATATTTATGGGAAATATTTTGAAAGGAGTTGTTTTTATAAATTCAGTACTCCTCTCTTATGTCGCTGGAAAATAATTTCGGTGATGACTGCGCAGCATCATCGACGTTCATTTTCGAGTCTCAAAGTGAAGGAGACTTATGCGAAGTTTGCTTTGCTTCGAAACTATTTTGAAAAATGCATTTTTTGTTTAAACTCAGAAAGTATGATTTGATATATATATTTCAAATGATTTTATTTTTATTTCAAATGATTTGAAATGAACCGGGCATTTAAATTTCTAAGTTCTGTTAATTAATATTTCTTTAAAATATTTGAATGAAATGTGAATAATCAGAACTTATATAATAAGAGGATTAAAAACTCTAAGCTAAATGTTTTGTGAAACTTTAGAGTTGAAGTGTAACTCTTAAAATTGAAAAGTATTGAAAAGTAAAGAAAATTTAAACAAGTTAAAAATTTGTGAACATTCTAATTTAGTAAAATGAATCCTATAAAATTTGTATTGTATCAAATTGCATTCTAATAACATATAATATGACTTACCAAATGTTAAAAAGTTAAAAGAATGATTTGGATATGTAATGGGATATTATACAAGTAAATCAAACCTAAAGGTAATTGAAATATATAAGTAAGCAAAACTTAAAGGTAATTAAAATGTATATAAATGGAAATTTGGTTGTGATAAAAATGTTATATACTTAAGTATAATATGAAATGATGAATGGCTAAATGGAATAAGTAAGTGGAACTTAAGAAAACCGACAAATGAACCAAATAATATCTTTGTAAATTTGTTATAGAAATTGAATATAAATTTGCAAACTTAGATAAAGTCCAACTTCTTATATATGCCTTTTATAGAATGATTATAAACTAAAGTGATAATTTATAAAATGTTCCACCAATGAATTTGTTATTAACTGAAATATTTGAAAATAAAGTAAATATTAACAAATGAATTTGGTATAGCTAAGAATCAATTGAAGAAGAAATTGAATTTAATTAAATTACATGGAATGTTTAAAATGAACTTAACTAAGCAAATTGTATGAAATGATGCATAAGAAATGATAGTATAAAAGAATATGTATGCATAAGAAATGGATATACTAAGTAAATAAGGGATATGAATAATGCATTAAGAATAATAAATTGTAAATGAAATAAAGGTAAGTAAATTAATTGAATATAGATGAATTGTATAGAAATCTATTGAAAGTTAATACGTAAGTTGTACGTATATTATTTTATTCGCATAACAATTTGATCTGAATTCGAGCACAGAATTTCGAGATAAATTTATATCGATCCAAGTTAGGATTTTTCACTCGATTCTCGACGGCGAACCCTGGATATGGATTTTTGATTTGATTCTGGAATTCTCTATCATAGTATATGGCTGTGCAAGGAGAATAACAGTTTCCGATCAAGGAACCAAATCCGAGTCCGCACTAGAGAGTCGCGTGAACGATACTAGTTTGGAAGCGAAATTGTGTGATCAAATGAGTGATCAGATTTGATATTGCGTACGGATGGTATATGTACTTCGTACAGGTTTAAGTAAAGCTAATATTGAAAATTGAAATGCAAATTATAAATTGATTTTAAATTATACGATTTGATATCATTGATAAATAAGATGCAGGTATTTAAATCAAGGAAATTGGATTGCCCGACAAAAAGGTACATGTTTATTTTGTCATTGGATTTGGTGATTTTTTGATGAGCCACTTGGCTTTTGATTTTCTTTTATTGGTTTGGGGCCCGTAGAGGCGTTTTGTAGCTGTATCGATCGAGCCGCGCAAAGGAGACTCTACCGAAATTTTTCGTAAATCCAGGTGTTAGAAAATTTTTCAAGTTTAAAAATTTTATAACTTGTTTTGATAACTAACTCGTAAACTTCATAGGCTAATCAGAGTAGCGTAGTGGAAGTGTAGTAACGATTTATAAATGAAATTTCATTGTTTTATAAGTTGATAATTTTGAATAAAATACATCAAATGTTAAATTCTTTACTTAGTTCCTTTTCCTTTTCGAGGGCGAAAAGTTTTGAGTGGGGGAGAGTGAAACGACCCGTAAAATTTCGATAATTAAAAATGTTAATTTAATAAGATTTCATGGTTTAATGTTGGAAGAATTAAAAATTTGTAATTTATGTATGGTAATAATAACTAGAATGAATTGCAACAAATTTTATCTAAGTTAATTATTTATGAATTGAATGAAATCCCAAATTAATTGAAATAATATATAGTCAAGGGTAATGGAATGAAGTTGTATTATATAGAAAATTGTGACACTTGTTTGTAAATAATAAACTTATAATTATGATTTAAAAGTTAATGGTGATAATTATTATAAGTTACATGTTTATTTAGTCAGTCGAATTGAATTAGGAAACAAATTGCAATTGAAATGAAATTTTATATAGTAACTATGTTTATAATCAACAACTGAAGGCGAATACTAAATGTTGGATGCTCTGGATGTGAATAAAGCAATTGAGTGATAAGTAAAATTCAATTAAAATCCAATATTGAAATCCGTCAAATATTGAACAATTAAATTGTTTAAATTTAATATTTGGAATTTATTGAATAATTGAATAACGGGAATTGAATAACTATTTAATGGAAATGGTTGTTCTATAATTGGAATTTGTTTCAAATGTTAATTTTATAAGTTCGTTTTTGAATACCTCAAAAGATAGTGATTCAAGAATAATCAAATTTGTTTAAATTTAATATTATTCCGAATTTGATATGATTAATTTGATATTGAAATTTAATATATGAAAATAGAGTGAATAACTGAAATTTGATTTAATATGATTCAAATTGGTTTCCAAAGTGAATGTAAGTTATATTTGGATTATAATAGAGTTAATAAGATTTTAAAATTGGAATTTTAACAATTCTGTAAATTTATGGAAGTCGTCGATTTAATCGACGAGTTAAAATAGCCTTCCGGGGCGCAGTCTCGGAATTCGACGAAACTAGTTCCATTAGATCCGTAATAGTTTATTTTTATCGGGTTTCAATTTCCATAGCAATCGGAGTTGTCGTTTGACCGTGGCAGTTCAAAACGCTTAGAAATTAATTTAATCGATTTAATTTAAAATTGATCGTTTATTTCCGTAACTCGCACATACAATCGAATTAGGACTTGAAACCTTTTCCATTGTGTCTGGAATAGGGGTATAACACTACGAATGCCTAGCGGCACGCCTCGATAGGGTTTTAAGATTTTGAGTTGCGTAATCAAGACGGTTTGAAAATTTTAATTAATATATATATTTGATTTGACCATACCCTTCACATCTGTCTGTTTCTTCTTATCAGCCGACACCCTAGTACCTATTTCCTATTTCCTGTTCATACACGCATACTCTCCTTCTTCTTTATTTGCATGCAAGCTTCAGGCAGTAAGAAAATATTAAATCAAACTTCAAAAATTTCTTTCTCTTCCAATACTCGATTAAAAATCACGAAACCAATTTTAAAAATCAAATTTCATCCTGAGCTTCGAGATGGTGTGCTTATTTAAGGGTGCGGCCGTAGTTTTGGATGGTCGACTATGTAGTCAAGCTCGAGTTTGAACTAGGGTTGCAGTTTTCGTGAAATTTAGGCCTCGATTCGTCAAACGAAGTTCGTATTCGCATTCGGGAAGGAAAACGTCACCTCGGAGCCGAGTTTGGAGACGTGCGGCCACTTTTAGAAGGGTGCGTCATTTGTGCAGTCATGGTGAAGCGATCAGGTCGCGAGAGTGCTGGAGACCTTGGCCGTGACATTGTGGTGCTTTTCAGGTCGAGCACGCGGAGAGAAGTCGAGCGGTGAAGGCGGTTTTGAGTTTTGTGTACTATTGCTCCGTATCACTCGAATGGTGCACGGCTATGAATGGGTTCGTGGAGGATTCTCGTGTGCAGGCTCTTGTTTGGGGAAGAAGGTCTCGGGGGTATTTTGGTAATTAAGCCAAAGTTAATAAATTTTAAAATTAATTATATCGATAACTTACAAAATGTATAACTTCTTCACACGAGGTCCGATTGGAACGATACTTTTTGCATTGCGATCATGATGACGAGAGCTTCGTAATGAAACTGGTTTGGACGAATTTGGAGACAGTCAAAATTTGGGCTAAAAACGGACGTCGTCTGGTTTTTGTTCCAAATCGGAACATCTCGGCGATTGGGGAATATCAAGGTGAGTGTTTTATAACGCTCACAATGTACTGAATATCTTTATGGTAGTTAAATTTGATATTATGAAGTGATATGAATTTTATTTGTCGTTGTTCGATAAAAATTTAATTGTCATATAGATTGTCAATTGAATTCACCGTTGAAAATTAAAATTGACAGTCAAGTTGAAATTAAAAATTTAATTGCAATTAAATTACCTAATATTGATAACTATGAAATTGCCATGAATTGTATTGTCTATTGGATGATTTATTTCGATGGATGCTATTGGTTGATATTTAAATGTTTGGATGTTTATTTGCTTATATATATCCTGTTATACATACATATGACCCTGTGATTGGTTTAAGTGATATATATTCATCCATAACATTTAATTGAAATAAATAATCACTTGGCCATAGGATAGAAAATTATATACGGACACCGGATTGGTTAAATTAATAATTTTAAAAAATCGTTGATTGAAATTCATTTAAATGTTTTGATTTAAAAGTTATAAATAAAATCAATTTATAGAAATCGAATTTGTCGAAAAATTGAGTTTGGAATGTTGAAATAAATTTTGGGTCAAATAAATTGTTAAATAATTTAAGTTGAGACTTTGAAATTTAAAATTGGGATATGATTGAATTTCGAAAATTTATTTGTTTTAAAGATTGAACATTATTTCGAGCTTTGAGCATTACTAAGTAAAAGTGATATAAAAATGATATTTCGAAATTGAGCTTGAAATTGAATCATATTTGAATTTGGATTTAAAATTGAATATTGAAGGATAAATTTTGTTAAGTGTTATAAATTGATATTTTGAAAAATCAAGCTCCAAATCGATATAAATTGAAATTGAATTAATTGAAGGTGAATGTAGAATTGAATTAATTTGAAGTCAAAATTGACATTCATTTGAATTGAAATCGAATCGGTAGAATAGAAATTGAAATTGATTTGAATTTGGAAGTTATAATTGAAATGGTTTGGTTTTGAAGCTGTTTTATTTTGTTTTCCAAATTACTCTATTTTATAAACCATTTTTAAATACTTAAACTATTTTAACCTATATTAACTATATTAAATTAATTTATCTATTTGAAATCCATTTAAAGATTTTAAGTATTTTTAACTATTTTAATTATTGAAACTACTTTTAAACTACTTAAAACTATTTTCTAAAAATTTCAAGCTGGTCAATAAGGTGAAATGTTTATATTTAAATCTTGAATTTAAATACGAATTGGGTTAAATGAAGTTGCAACCTAAATTGAAATGCAAAATGATTTTGAAATCGAAATGAGATATTGAGGCGGAAAATGAATTTTTGAATCGGAATCTTACATTTTGAATAGATATGATGATATTTGAAATGGATTTGATTTTTGAAGCGAATATGATATTTTGATATCAATTAAGAATTGATTTGAAATGTAAAAGAGCCATCGGTGTAATAATACGTAGTTATTAACGAGACCGGAATCGGATATGGACATCTCTCTGTCGATACCGAAAACCACTTTAATAACTAATATACGCGGAGTGTTGATCCAGGATGAAGTGGATGGTTTGGTGAACGCGTTGACTGAAGAAAGAGAACGATATTGGATGACCCCTGACATGACTAAAACAGGAGCCGCGCCGGGCCATTGAGGTTCGCCACCTCTAGCGGACACACTTCTTCGATACCATGTCTATTACTTTTGTGATTCGATTTGGGTGCACCCCTTGATTTGGGAGTGTTGTTTCGTGGTGTTGAGGTAGTAGCTGCTATGCTCAACATCAGTCCGGATCACGCAACTACCAATATCCTAGTTTGTATCGCCTCATGTACCTTGTCATACTGATTATCCTATTCGCGACCACTACGTTTTGGTTTGTACCTTTAGTATATGGATTGCCCTCTGGTGACTTCCGGTTTTGGGGAAACTACGGTCTTGTATATGCTCTTGGGAATAAAATGTGTTAAGGGGGATTATGGTAACGCCTTAACGCTATTTTAATACTTTTACTTTAATGTAGACATATTATAATAGCGTATTGTACTACACAGTAGATAGTTTATGGATCCTTGAGAGATGGAAAATCCCGTAACATCTCTTAAGTTATTGCTCTCACGTTGACACTGGATAGGAGATGTCAAACCCCGTAAACATCTCTGACGCCGTTGCATTCATATTTATTTACGATTGATTAACTTACATAAAGATGTTTTAGTCCTGACTCGAGTGTTTTGTCTTTTCATTACGCTCGGGTCAGTCCTGAGTTTTTTAGCTTATTGAAGATCTATTCTGGAGGACGAAGACGAAGATTTGGTATACTATTACTATTATCATCCTTGCATCATGTTGTCTGCTGCATTATTTTATTTGTTCTGTTGTATATGTATAACTCTGATAAATGTTGTATAAATGATAATCAAAAGTATATTAAACAGCTTCATGAACTGTTTATTTGATTATTATATTTTATCTTTCCGCTGCGAGATTCTGTGATTGTTTATTGTCCCTTTTCTCTTCTTTACTTATTTACCCCATTAACCATCCGTCCTTTTGAATGGTTTGGAATCGGCATGTGTGTTTGATTTGTCGATTTAAACTGTCCAAAAAGGTGGGTCGTTACAAACACAGTGGGGCCCTAGCTCTAGAAAAAGATTCTATTCAAAAAGAAAGGGATACACTCGCCCTGCAGGTCAAAGAGCTGA
This sequence comes from Allium fistulosum, assembly GCA_030737815.1. Classification (NCBI taxonomy): domain Eukaryota; kingdom Viridiplantae; phylum Streptophyta; class Magnoliopsida; order Asparagales; family Amaryllidaceae; genus Allium; species Allium fistulosum. The sequence goes on from CM060903.1 coordinate 265,308,583, forward strand.
AGGAGCTACTCTCTAAGGAGAGGGAAGAAAATATAGCGGCTCAAGAAGAGTCTCAACGGTACTGTAACGAGATCGTTGATACACGTCTCCTAAAAACAAAGCTCGATGATGAGCTTTCCAAGGTTAAGACGATGAAGAGCGAAGCCCGTGAGGAGGGCAAGAGACTAGCTTCCGAGGAGATCGACTCCCGCCTTGAAGTAGCTGCAGAGGCCGGTAGAGAAGAGGTCAAGTGTATGTTCGACCCATTAATCGCCAAATACAGCGCCCGCGTCCTCATGCATCGGGACTTGACTTTCTTGGGCGAGGGCTATCTTGAATCTCTAGCTAAGGCCTGGGAGACTTTAATAAAGTTCAGAAAGATCGAGTCAGGCACTGAGGAAGTCGATGAGGAGGCTTTAGTGAAAGAATTTCTCAGGGGGAACGAGCCATCAGACTTGTCCGCAGCTATGGCTCTCTATAGTAAAGGCTCTCCCCTATCAAAAGAGAAAGACGACGGAGCTGGTCCATCTGGAGCTGAGGCTGCAGCTCCTCCTTCCACTCAACCGACCGATCGGCCAGCACTTGACCCATTTGAGCAGCATGTCGGCTATGATTCAGAAGACCCCGGTCTCGGCGTTCATGTGTTATCCCCAATTCTAGAGGGTGAAACTCCGCGCGCAGCTGATAGCCAGCCAGAAACCGGTATAAAGCTCTTCTTCTAGAAGTTCAAAGATTTGTCGCTTTCTGTTAGTGGTTATAGGCCCTAATGTTCTTTCTTTATGTTTTTATGCAGGCCGCTCTGATCCTGAACCAACTCTGAGGAGCGATGATGCCAAGGAGGAGGCGGGGAAAACAAGCAATGTCGCTCACGCGGGAGTAACTCTCGGCCCTAACGCTCAAGTGATCGAGGCGCTAGATGATGATAAGTTTGACACTTCATCTCCCGTTGAAGGGAGTGATGAAATCGAAATCACTGGCGCCTCAGAACATACTTCGAAGATGAGCATGAAGGAGCGACTCGCGGAAGAGAAGAAAAAGAAGGTCAAGATCAAGGTCGAGCCTCAAATACTGGAACTTACCGACCCGCTGAATAGGCCTCTGAAAATCATTCTCCCCTGCAAATCCAAACCGTTGGATGTTCCTTCTCCCACTCCTGACTTCGCTTCTTTGGCAAGCAAAAAATCCAAGAGGAAGCGTGAGGGAGAGGAGTCATCTGAGAAAACAAAGGAAGACAAGAAAAAGAAGCCAAAGAAATAGCCGCTATACTCGTTCAACGAGATTTTTCTTAGGTCCTGTAACTATTTTTACTTTTTCATTTTCGTAGTTCATGTAGATAGATTTTTTAACTCCAAGTTTTGGAGGAGTAGTTGTGTAACCCCATTTTGGATTATTGAATAAAGTTTAGTTTCTTTGTCACTTGAACGATTCTTTTGCTTTTTTAGCTTTCTGTATAACTGTGGTCGAAACTCAAGTTCTTATGAGTTGCATAATTTCCCAATCCATTCTTACATTGTTCGAACATTCTTTGGAGTGGCATATTTCTCATTTCACATTTTTGGATACTTAGAATTTTTTCTAATCTACGCTTCGGGGATTTAGAGTAATTCGGTCCGCATTCAGGGGACTCGGAGATTCGAATCGTCTATACTCTAGTCCGCACTCCGGGGACTTAGAGTACTCCGGTCCACACTCAGGGGACTCGGAGATTGAAGTCGTTTATACTCTAGTCCGCGCTCCGGGGACTTAGAGTACTCCGGTCCGCACTCAGGGGACTCGGAGATTGAAGTCGTTTATACTCTAGTCCGCGCTCCATGGACTTAGAGTACTCCGGTCCGCACTCAGGGGACTCGGAGATTGAAGTCGTTTATACTCTAGTCCGCGCTCCGGGGACTTAGAGTACTCCGGTCCGCACTCAGGGGACTCGGAGATTGAAGTCGTTTATACTCTAGTCCGCGCTCCGGGGACTTAGAGTACTCCAGTCCGCGCTCAAGGGACTCGGAGATTCAAGTCGTTTATACTCTAGTCCGCGCTCCGGGGACTTAGAGTACTCCGGTCTGCACTCAGGGGACTCGGAGATTCAAGTCGTTTATACTCTAGTCCGCGCTCCGGGGACTTAGAGTACTCCAGTCCGCGCTCAGGGGACTCGAAGATTCAAGTCGTATATACTCTAGTCCGCGCTCCGGGGACTTAGAGTACTCCGGTCCGCACTCAGGGGACTCGGAGATTCAAGTCGTTTATACTCTAGTCCACACTCCGGCGACTTAGAGTACTCCGGTCCGCGCCCAGGGGACTCGGAGATTCAAGTCGTTTATACTCTAGTCCGCGCTCCGGGGACTTAGAGTACTCCGGTCCGCACTCAGGGGACTCGAAGATTCCATTCGTTTATGCGAGTTCGTACATTATACGGAATAATGTAACTCCAGCGGTTCATCACCAGATTATAAGGTACAAAAACATTAATAATTCATGAAACAGACGGCTTTAAGCCTTTATTAATGAAACAAACTAAATTGTCCAATTACACACTAAAAAGGAAATTAAGAATCAGCGGAATAAAAACATACATCAAACAATTGTACCTAATACAGTGAAGAAACAGGCTAAATGTAATAACGTCGCAAATGTTCACTGTTCCACGCTCGGGGTAGTGTCACGCCATCAACGGTCACTAACTTGAAAGTTCCCTCTCCAAGCTTCCATTCAACGACATATGGACCTACCCAGTTGGGATTCATACGTGATGGTACCGGGAAAACTCATTTCAAAACGAGATCACCCACATGTAACGCCCCACTCTGAGACCCACTGTAACAAAGAGTATTACGGGAGTAATACTGTCTGTTAAAGCGGAGAATAGAGTATAGTGGAAGCGACCATTTGTAATCAAGCTATAACTATCTACTGAATACGTCGAAAGGATGGTATCTATATATTTTTCTGAAGTGGTTCGACATATTCAATAAATATTTATAACGAAATTACAATGGCTAAAGACCTATCAGAAACAAGCATAGTAATAAATGATAAAACATCATAGAACAGAATCACATAACAGATATAAAATCCCAGAACAATACATCGTCAATACAGATCCAAATACTATAAGTGGGTACAAAGCCACTGCTCACACATGTGAGTCAAAAAAATGTACATATCAAAGTCTAAATAATAACAGAGTAGCGGAATAGTGGACAAATAAAAGCGCTATCTATCAGCATAGCAGATAATGTCCAAGCGGAAGCACAGAAGCTAAGTCCAGAGACCTAACCTGAAACAACTCGGTCTGACCCGAGCGAAAATACTCGGGTCAGGCTAGCTAAACAATCAGTAATAACTGAGATATATAATAATGTGGTACATAAATAAAATAGTATTTATCCAAAGAGAAGTATATTATGAACCACATGAATATAATGACGATCCCTAATCATCAATAAACAATAAAAATCTCCAAAGAGAAATCAACACCAAAGTGTAGAATAAATAAAATCGCCTCATATCATCGGCGTAGCCAAAGCTATAAAAAGATGCCCATAGGCAATAATCCCAAGAGTGACCAGAGTCTGTAATCAATGCCCAAGCAAGGATCGATGCTCCAAAGAGCAATGGGGATATACTGAAAAGTCAATGAAATCCAACACTAAAAAGCAGTGTCCAGAGACACTGTGAATCCACAAGGCAATCGCACTTACATCGTATGGTTCCATAGAACCAACACCGAATGGCGGTACTCGAATGGATATAAAAATCATCAAATAATACCAATATTGCACGTGCACCGACCAGAGTCGTTGTTGCCAAGTACTGTAGAGTTGTGATCGATCACTCGCACAGATGCGGAACGTGCGAGACGGCAAGATCCTTCCCAGAAGGATAAAGGCCCAGAGGCGCATGCTGAAAAATAAACTGCTCCATAGAGCAGGTGTCCAGAGACGGTTGCCCAGAGGCGTGGTGACCCAGAGGTCCAGTACTGGCCGCCCAGAGGCTAATGTGTCACTAACTTCTTGGAGAGGAACCCGTAAAGTGTTAACAATGAGTCCCATACCCCACGTTCGCACTAAACGGTTTCCTAACCAATAGCAAGCTCACACTCCAAACAATAAAAAGTCCACCTCGTATCATCGGTAAACTAGACCCAAAGGTCAAAACGATCAATCGAATAGGTCGGGGATTAACCGGAAAGAAAATACACACGGTTCCATAGGCCGGAGATTTCCTAACCGTCTAAGCACCTTTCCACTTCGCTCAACGTGCTAAAAAGTGAGTGTGAGGTTTTTATTATAGAAAATAATGGTGCGAAACGGATTTATAATTGATTTTGAAATCACTTTAAAACGGCTTTTGAAAAATCGCCTATTATGGAGTAATTAATTTAATAATTAAAAATAATATTATATAATAATTTCGAAAGCCATTTAGGAGTGAAAAATCTTTTGAAAATGATTCATAAAACCCGTGTACGAAATCTAGAGACAAATCTCAAAGAAATCAATAAAACCAGAAAATCACTGAAAAATATTCCAAGTGTTTGTAAACATTCAAAAAAACTGACGCGAACCAAAGTTCAGCAATTTATTTGGACCAGCAAACTGTGTCCAAATGTCTTGAAAGTTTGCAGGCATGTAGTCCAACATCCCTACTTTAAGATGCAAAAATAATCGGGAAATTCCGACTTGAAACGAAGAAACGGCGTCGTCTCAAAGTCGGACAAAAATCATAAAACTTTACTGTGTCAAAACAGTGTAAAGGTCCCACTTCGACGACATGGTCGAAGGGTCACATGAACTCAGATCTTGATGAAAATTTGAAGGAGCATAGAAAAGTACTCCTACTTTGATATGCAACAAGAATCGTTTAGTTTCGACTTGAAACGACAATGTTTCGAAGTTGGTCCGACGATAACTGAAAATGATCACTATTGTAAAACAGTTTTTGGGTGCTACTTCGGCAATAGAAACGAAGTACCTAATGCACCAGATCTAAACCAAACTTTGCATGGTTAAAGATCTCGATCTCATCTTTTTAACGAGACCAAAAACGATGAAATGCGACAAAGGACGAGCCCGGGATGGCGTCGCAAAGTCGGGGTTCTACGCTGAAAATAACGGGAGAAAAGAGACTAAGGCCTATAGCTATGCACTAACTGGCCAGAGATGAAAAACCACAATTTTGGCATAGTAAACTTCAAATTCTGGCAAAATGAATAAAATGAAAGTTGTAGCTTAGTTTCTAAGCTTTCCGGAATGACCAAGATCGTCAAATTCTGACTAGAGATGAAAATTCTATGACTAAAACAATTCTCAGATCTAAATTTTATATCACTGACGTTGTGCTCTCGGGACAGTGGTAAGAATGCACAGTTTTGACCAAATTAACTTCGTAATTTTATGAAACTCAAAACATGAAAGTTTTAGCTCTAAACCTAAGCTTTCCAGAACATCCAAAATTATTAGATTTGGATAAGAAACGAGTAACTTATGGCCAAATCAATTTCAGGTTTTTAGTTTCTCAACCCTGTAGTTTGTTGTCAGGTCAGCGACAAACAAGCATGATTTCGACCATTCAAACCCCAAAATTAGGCAAAGCACAAAACATAAAAGTTATAGGGTACAGAATAAGCTTTCCAGACCTTCAAGAAAATCTTAATTCCGATTTAAGATGAATGAGATATGCCTAATTTACTAACAGCAATAAACTAATTATAATTTTAGCTAGCATATATTACAAATACCTTATGTGCACAGCCCCAAAATGAAAGCAAAGATGATCAAAGAGCTATGATTCACATGTTACATAATAAAACATGTGTTACTAACTGATTACCGAAATCAAAAGATGATTAAACACATATTAGAAGAGGTTTTTAGCAATATACCTCTTTAGAAAGCAACAAAGACTACTATATCATCAACCCAAGTTAGCAAAAGATGATTAGGAGGCTATAAGATCAAAAAAACACATAAAACATGTGTTACCAAATCAATTTCAGAAATAAGAAAGATATAAAAATGGATTTGAGGTCGGTATTTGCATTAACTTTGGATAGAATGACTTGCATAAGCTAAAACTAGAAGGAGATGAAGATAGAGGCCATTTTTGTTATGAAAGCTTTAGGAAATGATTAGGGTTTTGATTAGGGATGAATGAATGAGGTTAGGAGAGTTTGAGATAATTTATAGAGGAGGTTTAGGGTGGGTTATTGGGCTAGGTTTAGTAACCCAATAAGAAGAGAGTTATTTGCATGTTTCCAACAATTAGTCTAAGTGTTCATATATGTTTATAAAACTCATTTTTCTTATCTAAACCCGTTTTAAAATCTCTCCTAAAATATTTAACTTTCCAAAAATAACATTTTATCCTCATTTTAAAATCCCATATTTCCCATTTAATTAAAATAGTCTTTTTCAAATAAATTTTTGTTATTCCAAATCCTTTTATGCTTCATTGAAATAAATAAAAATCCTAACTTTTATTTATTAATTGGTAATGCAAATCCCGGGTTGTTACAGACTCCCCCCCTTAAGAAAATTGCGTCCCCGCAATTCCTTAAGATAGATGTCGTTTATAACGTCACATCCCCAAAAGAAGTGATAGAGATAAAATAGAGAATTCTCACCCGTAGAAGAAGATGGGAGAAAGCCAGGATAAGAGCGTTCGATAGATTCTCTGGTCTCCCAAGTGCAGTCCTTAGGATTCGGTGACCATTGAATCTTTACGAGAGGAACCTCTTTGTTGCGAAGGCGTCTAACCTCTGAATCAAGCACACGAAGAGGTTGCTTCTCCAAAGATAAATCATGTAAGATCTCTAAATCAGGCACAGCATGCGGCTCAATGATAGAATCAGGATCGCGGACACACATGCGAAGCTGGGAAACATGGAACACATTGTGCATTCCAGAGAAGTGAGCAGGTAGAGCCACACGATAAGCAACGGGGCAGATGCGTTCCGTAATAGGAAATGGTCCAACATAGCGAGGAGCCAACTTCCCTGTAGAGCTGAAATGCACAACCCCCTTCATGGGAGATATCTGAATAAAGACATGATCACCAATGGAGAACTCACGAGGCTTCCTACGGTTGTCCGCGTAGGATTTCTGACGGTTCTGCGCCTCTTTCATTCTCTGACGAATAAGAATAATCTTCTCAGAAGATTTCCAAACTGAATCTGGACCAAGAAGGAGCTTCTCGCCAGATTCTAACCAACAAGCAGGAGAGCGACATGGCCTTCCGTAGAGAGCCTCGAAAGGTGCCATGCCGATACTAGACAGAAAGCTGTTGTTGTAGGAGAACTCTACAAGCGGTAAGTGATACTCCCAACTACCTCCGAAATCCAGAATACAACAGCGCAAAAGATCCTCCAAAACACGATTCATCCTCTCCGTCTGACCGTCGGTCTGAGGATGATAAGCAGTCGAGAGATTCAGCTTTGAGCCCAAAGCTGACTGTAGGCACTTCCAGAAGTGACTAGTAAAGATAGTGGCTCGATCACATACGATAGAGCTAGGAATGCCATGAGTCGAACGACTTCCTTCACATATAACTTGGCAAGCTGAGGAGCAGTCCGAGTGGACTTAATAGGAATGAAATGAGCTGATTTGGTCAAGCGATCGACTATGACCCAAATAGAAGTATGGCCTGACCTCGATCGAGGCAGACCGTTAATAAAATCCATGGATATCTGATCCCATTTCCACAATGGAATCTCTAGCGGCTGAAGAAGACCGGATGGACGCTGGTGCTCAGCTTTGATCTGTTGACAAGTCATGCAACGACTTACATAACTTGCAACATCACTCTTCATGTCTTCCCAATAATATACCCGACACATATCGGCATACATCTTGCTCGAACTGGGATGGATGGTGTACTTAGTGCGATGACACTCGTCCAGAATATCATGCCTAAGTGATAAATCAGATGGTACCAAAATACGGTTCTTCCTGCGAAGACACCGATGAGAATCAATAGAATAATCCAACAATGTCTCATCACTGGATTCCGACTCAAGGAGATGAATATATCGCAACAAGTCTGGATCCTGCCGCTGAGCATGGGCAATGCGATCCAATAGAATAGGTCGAGCTTCCAAGCTGAATAACAAGATCTGAGAATCAAAAGACGGAGCTCGATTTCGAATATCACACATAGAAAGAGTCTCAAGAATATCCCACTCGGCTATCATCATAGAAACTACCGCCGAGTGTTTGCGACTGAGTGCATCAGCCACACAATTACCCTTGCCAGGGGTATACTGAATATCTAAGTCATATGAGGCGAGAAACTCAAGCCATCGCTGCTGCCTCATATTGAGATCCTTCTGACTGAATAAATATTTCAGCGACTTGTGATCGGTGTAAAGAGTGAAGCGTTCGCCTAATAGAAAGTGACGCCACGTCTTCAAAGCAAAGACGATAGCAGCTAACTCAAGATCATGAGTAGGATAGCGAACCTCATTCGGACGTAGCTGCCTAGAAGCGTAAGCAACCACCCGATCCTTCTGCATAAGAACAGCACCGAGGCCGCTACCACAAGCGTCAGTGTAGACAACAAGATCCTGGTTACTCTCAGGAACCACAAGGATAGGAGCATGAGTGAGAAGTTCCTTCAATCGCTGGAAAGAAACTTCACACTTATCAGACCAAATAAAGCGAACCCCTTTACGAGTCAGAGTCGTGAGGGGAAGTGCAACACGAGAGAAATCCTTGATAAACCGACGGTAATAACCCGCCAGCCCAAGGAAGCTGCGAATATCATGAACGTTCTCGGGCTGCTTCCAATTCTGAATAGCTTCGATCTTGGCAGGATCGACAGAAATACCCTCAGATGATACAATATGGCCCAAGAACTTGACCTTGCTCTCCCAAAAATGACACTTGGAGAGCTTGGCCTTAAGCTGATGCTGACGAAGAGTATCCAAGATGATCCACAAATGATGAGCATGCTCTGCCTTGGATCTAGAATAAATAAGAATATCGTCGATGAAAACCAGAACGAATCTATCGATGTATTCCCGGAATACTCGATTCGTAAGATCGACAAAGAAAGCCGGTGCGTTCGTCAAGCCGAACGGCATGACCAACCACTCAAAAGAACCATAACGAGTGTGAAATGCTGTAAGAGGAATGATGTCTTCGGCGACTCGTAGCTGATGGAATCCGGTGGCAAGGTCGAGCTGAGAGAAGACCTTCGCACCGCTCAACTGATCAAACATATCGTCTATCCGTGGCAATGGATAACGATTTCTGATGGTCAACTCATTAAGCTTGTGATAGTCAATGCAAAGCCTAAGAGAGCCATCGGGCTTCTTAACGAAGACCACAGCAGCACCCCATGGCGAAGAACTGGACCGGATGAACTGCTTCGCTTCAAGCTCAACTAACTGCTTCCTGAGTTCCTCATTCTCTTTAGTAGACATCCTCTTGGGAGGACGCCCAACTGGATGAGAGCCTGGGATGAGATCGATGTGGAACTCAATAGCTCGCTTTGGCGGCAGTCCGGATACTGGCTCGAAAACATCGGGGAAATCCCGAACAACAGGAATACGAGATAAGTTCAAATCCTCATCTCGTGAATTGAGAGAAAATAAAGTAATCATCAGAAAGCCCAACATCTTGAAGAACAATAGCTAACGGAGAGGACGAGTCAGGGTGATGAATGAATAATATCCGCTCCGAACAAATGATTTTGGCGTCGTACTGAGCGAGCCAATCCAGCAGAGTAGCCATGATTCAATGATAGATACTTAATTAAGGAATACTACGGAATATAACGGATTCCTATACATATTCCTAACTTATCTATCAATAACATAAGGAAGGGATTTGATTTAATTCAGATCTAATTAAAATGTAATGTACTAAGTGTATCTGTTCTGTGTTTATTATGCTTATTCCTGAAACCAAGCTCTGATACCAAACTGTAACGCGCCACTCTGAGACCCACTGTAACAAAGAGTATTACGGGAGTAATACTGTCTGTTAAAGCAGAGAATAAAGTATAGTGGAAGCGACCATTTGTAATCAAGCTATAACTATCTACTGAATACATCGAAAGGATGGTATCTATATATTTTTCTGAAGTGGTTCGACATATTCAATAAATATTTATAACGAAATTACAATGGCTAAAGACCTATCAGAAACAAGCATAGTAATAAATGATAAAACATCACAGAACAGAATCACATAACAGATATAAAATCCCAGAACAATACATCGTCAATACAGATCCAAATACTATAAGTGGGTACAAAGCCACTGCTCACACATGTGAGTCAAAAATATGTACATATCAAAGTCTGAATAATAACAGAGTAGCGGAATAGTGGACAAATAAAAGCGCTATCTATCAGCATAGCAGATAATGTCCAAGCGGAAGCACAGAAGTTAAGTCCAGAGACCTAACCTGAAACAACTCGGTCTGACCCGAGCGAAAACACTCGGGTCAGGTTAGCTAAAAAATCAGTAATAACTGAGATATATAATAATGCGGTACATAAATAAAACAGTACTTATCCAAAGAGAAGTATATTATGAACCACATGAATAATGACGATCCCTAATCATCAATAAACAATAAAAATCTCCAAAGAGAAATCAACACCAAAGTGTAGAATAAATAAAATCGCCTCATATCATCGGCGTAGCCAAAGCTATAAAAAGATGCCCATAGGCAATAATCCCAAGAGTGACCAGAGTCTGTAATCAATGCCCAAGCAAGGATCGATGCTCCAAAGAGCAATGGGGATATACTGAAAAGTCAATGAAATCAAACACTAAAAAGCAGTGTCCAGAGACACTGTGAATCCACAAGACAATCGCACTTACATCGTATGGTTCCATAGAACCAACACCGAATGGCGGTACTCGAATGGATATAAAAATCATCAAATAATACCAATATTGCACGTGCACCGACCAGAGTCGTTGTTGCCAAGTACTGTAGAGTTGTGATCGATCACTCGCACAGATGCGGAACGCGCGAGACGGCAAGATCCTTCCCAGAAGGATAAAGGCCCAGAGGTGCATGCTGAAAAATAAACTGCTCCATAGAGCAGGTGTCCAGAGACGGTTGCCCAGAGGCGTGGTGACCCAGAGGTCCAGTACTGGCCGCCCAGAGGCTAATGTGTCACTAACTTCTTGGAGAGGAACCCGTAAAGTGTTAACAATGAGTCCCATACCCCACGTTCGCACTAAACGGTTTCCTAACCAATAGCAAGCTCACACTCCAAACAATAAAAAGTCCACCTCGTATCATCGGTAAACTAGACCCAAAGGTCAAAACGATCAATCGAATAGGTCGGGGATTAACCGGAAAGAAAATACACACGGTTCCATAGGCCGGAGATTTCCTAACCGTCTAAGCACCTTTCCACTTCGCTCGACGTGCTAAAAAGTGAGTGTGAGGTTTTTATTATAGAAAATAATGGTGCGAAACGGATTTATAATTGATTTTGAAATCACTTTAAAACGGCTTTTGAAAAATCTCCTATTATGGAGTAATTAATTTAATAATTAAAAATAATATTATATAATAATTTCGAAAGCCATTTAGGAGTGAAAAATCTTTTGAAAATGATTCATAAAACACGTGTACGAAATCTAGAGACAAATCTCAAAGAAATCAATCAAACTAGAAAATCACTGAAAAATATTCTAAGTGTTTGTAAACATTCAAAAAAACTGACGCGAACCAAAGTTCGGCAATTTATTTGGACCAGTAAACTGTGTCCAAATGTCATGAAAGTTTGCAGGCATGTAGTCCAACATCCCTACTTTAAGATGCAAAAAGAATCGGGAAATTCCGACTTGAAACGAAGAAACGGCGTCGTCTCAAAGTCGGACAAAAATCATAAAACTTTACTGTGTCAAAACAGTGTAAAGGTCCCACTTCGACGACATGGTCGAAGGGTCACATGAACTCAGATCTTGATGAAACTTTGCAGGAGCATAGAAAAGTACTCCTACTTTGATATGAAACAAGAATCGTTCAGTTTCGACTTGAAACGAAGAAACGACAATGTTTCGAAGTTGGTCCGACGATAACTGAAAATGATCACTATTGTAAAACAGTTTCTGGGTGCTACTTCGGCAATAGAAACGAAGTACCTAATGCACCCAGATCTAAACCAAACTTTGCATGGTTAAAGATCTCGATCTCATCTTTTTAACGAGATCAAAAACGATGAAATCCGACAAAGGACGAGCCCGGGATGGCGTCGCAAAGTCGGGGTTCTACGCTGAAAACAACGGGAGAAAAGAGACTAAGGCCTATAGCTATGCACTAACTGGCCAGAGATGAAAAACCACAATTTTGGCATAGTAAACTTCAAATTCTAGCAAAATGAATAAAATGAAAGTTGTATCTTAGTTTCTAAGCTTTCCGGAATGACCAAGATCGTCAAATTCCGACTAGAGATGAAAATTCTATGGCTAAAACAATTCTCAGATCTAAATTTTATATCACTGTCGTTGTGCTCTCGGGACAGTGGTAAGAATGCACAGTTTTGACCAAATTATCTTCAAAATTTCATGAAACTCAAAACATGAAAGTTTTAGCTCTAAATCTAAGCTTTCCAGAACATCCAAATTTATTATATTTGGATAAGAAACGAGTAACTTATGGCCAAATCAATTTCAGGTTTTTAGTTTCTCAACCCTGTAGTTTGTTGTCAGGTCAGCGACAAACAAGCATGATTTCGACCATTCAAACCTCAAAACTAGGCAAAGCACAAAACATAAAAGTTATAGGGTACAGAATAAGCTTTCCAAAACTTTAAGAAAATCTTAATTCTGATTTAAGATGAATGAGATATGCCTAATTTACTAACAGCAATAAACTAATTATAATTTCAGCTAGCATATATTACAAATACCTTATGTGCACAGCCCCAAAATGAAAGCAAAGATGATCAAAGAGCTATGATTCACATGTTATATAATAAAACATGTGTTACTAACTGATTACCGAAATCAAAAGATGATTAAACACATATTAGAAGAGGTTTTTAGCAATATACCTCTTTAGAAAGCAACAAAGACTACTATAGCATCAACCCAAGTTAGCAAAAGATGATTAGGAGGCTATAAGATCAAAAAAACTCATAAAACATGTGTTACCAAATCAATTTCAGAAATAAGAAAGATATAAAAATGGATTTGAGGTGGGTATTTGCATTACCTTTGCATAGAATGACTTGCATAAGCTAAAACTAGAAGGAGATGAAGATAGAGGCCATTTTTGTTATGAAAGCTTTAGGAAATGATTAGGGTTTTGATTAGGGATGAATGAATGAGGTTAGGAGAGTTTGAGATAATTTATAGAGGAGGTTTAAGGTGGGTTATTGGGCTAGGTTTAGTAACCCAATAAGAAGAGAGTTATTTGCATGTTTCCAACAATTAGTCTAAGTGTTCATATATGTTTATAAAACTCATTTTTCTTATCTAAACCCGTTTTAAAATCTCTCCTAAAATATTTAACTTTCCAAAAATAATATTTTATCCTCATTTTAAAATCCCATATTTCCCATTTAATTAAAATAGCCTTTTTCAAATAAATTTTTGTTATTCCAAATCCTTTTATGCTTCATTGAAATAAATAAAAAATCCTAACTTTTATTTATTAATTGGTAATGCAAATCCCGGGTTGTTACACCACATTAAAGATCCTTGGTCGGACTTTGTCGTCGTAATATCGCTTGACTCGGTGCCTATGTGCTGCCGCCCTTAGTTCAGCCTCTTCACGTTTTTTGTCGATGCAGTCCAGTGATTCCAACAAGAGATCCTGATTCGTCCTAGGATCATAATATGTCACTCGATGCGATGGAACTTCAAGCTCCATGGGTATAACGGCTTCCGAGCCGTATGCCAATGCGAATGGAGTGTGGCCAGTCGCGGACTTGTGGGTAGTTCTATAAGCCCATAATGCTGTTGGGAGTTCATCTACCCACTTGCCTCCGGCTTTTTCCAAACGCTTCTTCAGTATGGACTTGATTATTTTATTTACGGCCTCGACTTGTCCGTTAGCTTTCGGATGCGCAACGGCGACGAACTTCTTCTTAACGCCGTACTTTAAACAGAAATCTTTGAACTCTCTGCTTTCAAACTGCGTTCCGTTGTCCGTAATGATGGTTCGAGGGAGACCAAAGTGACATATAATGTTTCGTACAACGAAATTAATGACCTTCTTAGAGGTGATTTTAGCTAAAGGTTCTGCCTCGGCCCATTTTGTGAAATAGTCGACTGCAACTATTGCGTATTTTGCACCACCTTTGGATATAGGCAAAGAGCCGATTATGTCGATTCCCTAGATTGCAAATGGCCAGGGACTAACCATTTGTGTGAGTTCTGTTGGTGAAGCTCTCGGGATTTTCGCATATCTTTGACACTTGTCACATTTTCTTGCGTAGTCTGCAGCGTCCCGATTTACAGTTGGCCAATAGTATCCATAGCGGAGGATCTTTTTTGCTAGTGTCTGCCCCCCAGTATGGTCGCCACATTCTCCTTCGTGAACCTCCTCCAAGAACCGCTTTGTCTCATCACAGGCAATGCACCGTAGTAAAGGGACCGAGAACCCTCTCCGATACATTACTCCTCCTTGCATTACATATCGAGCGGCTTTGCGAATGACCTGCCGCCTTTCGCTTCTTCTTTCGGGCAAAGTCCCATTTAGCAGGTATCGTTTGAACGGGGTCATCCACGACTCCTCCTCAATTTCCGTTTCCAACGCAAAATCGACTTCCATCACATCTATACTTGGAGTGTGTAAGGTTTCGACGGGAACTAATCCCATTTGTTGCGCATCGCCAGTGCTTGCGAATTTGGCCAACGAGTCGGCTTCCTTGTTTTGTTCAAGCGGGACATGCAAAATGTCATAATGTTCGAAGTTCGCCAATAGTTCCCGAACCAGAGCAAGGTATGGAGCGAGCTTTTGTCCCCTTGCCTGGTAGTCTCCTCGCACTTGGTACACCACCAACTGCGAGTCACAAAAGATTTCAACTGATTTAACCCCGAGTTCTCCAACGAGTTTTAAGCCAGCAATCAGTGCTTCATATTCTGCTTCATTATTCGTAGCTGGGAAACTGAGATTCAAAGCATAACAAATCGATCGATTTTATGGAGTTACAAGAACTACACTAGCTCTGGAGCAACGGTCGTTTGATGCCCCATCGGTGTACAATTTCCATCGAATGAGGGGAATGACACTGTGATTATCTGGTTCGTCAGATACAATAAACTTAGTGATGAAATCTGCTAGTGCTTGCCCTTGTATGGCTCTTCTTGGCAGGTAAGTAATATCGAACTGACTCAACTCTATATTCCATTTTAACATCCTTCTAGAAGTTTCTGGTCGTTGGAGTACCTGTCGTAGGGGCTGATCGGTATAGACACTGATCGAGTGTGCTTAAAAGTATGGACGTAGCTTACGTGATGCAATCACCAAGCAATAGGCCAATTTCTCAATTTTAGGGTAATTTCTTTCTGCCCCCATTAAACGTTTACTGACGTAATACACTGACTTTTGGACTCGGTCCTCCTCGCAGACCAAAGCCGCACTTATAGCATGTAGGGAAACGGCCAAGTATACGTACAGCATCTCGTGGTCTACTGATTTTGACAGCACTAGAGGACTCTCCAAATGACTCACCAGATCTCGGAACTCTTCCTCATAGTTGGATGTCCATTCAAAATTCCTCCTCCCTTTCTTTATTATATCGAAGAAAGGAATGCTCTTGTCCGTGGCTCTGGATATAAATCGGCTCAGCGCAGCCACCTTTCCATTCAAGCTTTGCACCTGTTTTATAGTTCTGTGCGCTTGCACATCTCGAATAGCTTGAATCTTTTCTGGGTTAGCTTCAATTCCCCTAGCATTAACAATGAATCCCAAAAACTTCCCCGACGCAACGCCGAAGGAACACTTCAGAGGGTTGATCTTCATCCCATAATATCTGAGTATATCGAACATCTCTGCTAAGTCTCGAATGTGGTCGTTTGACTGTCGTGACTTCATGAGCATGTCATCCACATAGACTTCCATCGTCCTACCAATCTAGTCTTTGAACATTCGGTTCACTAAACGCTGATAGGTCGCTCCCGCGTTTTTCAATCCGAAAGGCATTACTACATAGGAATATAGCCCAACGTCTGTGACGAAACTGGTGTGTTCTTGGTCCGGAATATGCATCGGGATTTGATTGTATCCCGAGTATGCATCCATGAATGATAACAACTCGTGTCCTACAGTGGAGTCGACCAACTGATCAATCCTAGGCAATGGGAAACTGTCCTTGGGGCATGCTTTGTTCAAATCGGGATAGTCTACGCAAGTTCTCCATTTCTCGTTCGCCTTTTTCACCAGCACGGGGTTTGATACCCATTCAGGGTAGAGGGCGTCGCAGACGAACCCATTGGCTTTGAGTTTGTCCACTTCCTCTCTGAGAGCAGCGGACCTCTCCGGGTCCATTCCTCTCCTCTTTTGTTTAACCGGGACATACTTTGGGTCTATGTTCAACATATGACTCGTAATAGCGGGAGAAATCCCGCACATATCAGAATGTGTCCAGGCGAAAACATCAAGATTCGCTCGGAGGAAATCACTAAGGTCTTCAGTCATTGCGGGGCTGAGTTGTGATCCGATCTTCAGTACTCGCGATGGATCATCTCGGCTGACTGAAATATCAATTGTCAATTCAGCCGGTGCTGCCTTTTCTTCCCTGGGTTTCTCATCGTCGTCTCTCGGATCTATGTCTCTGAAGATCTGATAATTATGCCCGAGCCAGGGCTCGGGCATTACTTGTCAATTATCAGTATTATGGATGCAGACGGGATTGTCCGCAACCTTTCCTTTCTCCCTCCGATGGGCCTCTCGGAGCTCAGCCACATAACAGGCACGACCAGCCGCCTGGTCGCCATGAACAACACCTACTCCTTTGTCAGTCGGAAACTTCAAAGTCAAGCACCACGGGGCTAATGTTGCCCTAAACTCAGCCAGGGCCGGTCGACCCAAGAACACATTGTACGGAGAATCCACATCCAAAACTACGAAGGGTAGGATTCGCACTCTCCTACGCTCGCCTTGTCCCAGTTCAACTAGTAACTCAACATACCCCACTGCATCGGTCGCTGCGCCATTAAAGCCGTGTATACGAGCTTTAGACGGTTTCAAATCCTTCGTCTCCATCTTCATCTGGTCATAAGCCTTCTTGAAGATGATGTTGACAGAACTTCCACAATCAATCAAAATTCTCTTCACATAAGCCGGCTCGATTGTCACAGATATGACCATCGGGTCGATGGTAGGAGCCTCTACTTGGTCAGCATCTCTGCTCCTGAATACTATATCGTCTGTCATCACGCGCAGCTGTTTAGCAGGGGTCCCATCCTCTACGTTGGAACAACACTCGAAATCTGCGTGCTTCAGGGAACTAGCATACCGCTCCATCTATTGCCAGTTCTTATCCACGGGGTGAGGCCCGCCGATGATTGTGTTTATGACTAGTCTGCCCACAGTCCGGGCAGGCTCCTCGGGATGACGCGGAGCTAGTGCACGACCTAGGTTGGATGTTCCCTGTCCTCCTTCCTGTGGATTCTTCACAAACTCCTGTAACTTTTTCTGCCTGATCAACTTCTCTATAGCGTCGTGTAGGTGTCTGCACTCTTCCGTATTGTGCCCATAAGTCTCATGGAAGCGGCATTATTTCCCAGTCCGCTTTTGTTCTTCGGTTGACTCCTTTGGGCGTAGCTTTCTGTACTGAAAGTTATTGCAGGTTAATAGGTAAATGTTCTCAAGAGACGCATTCAGCGGGGTATACTCGTTGTAGGTTGGAATTCTCGGCTTCCACTTCCCCGCTTCTCTCTTCTTCCCTTGATTTCTTCCTCCGGATTCCTTAGGTTGCCCGGGCTTGTTCTGGACATTGACTTGAACTTTTCACGAGTTGTCTCCGGACTGCTTCACAGCAATGTTGCTTTTCACGGACTCCTGGATAGTCCCCGGTGCCTTATCTCGCCTTACCCACCTGGCTTCCTCTCTTCTTATGAACTTATGTGCCTTTGAGTAAAAACGCTCCAGCGTAGTCGGAGGTATTCCTGCCAGCTAGTCTCCAAACTCTGAATCCGGATCCACGCCTCGCATCACAGCCATAAGAATTGCATGATCATTGGGATTGCTGACTTCAGTTGCCGCAACATGGAATCTCTGCAAATACTCCTTCAATGATTCCCCAGGAGCCTGGATTACACTTGATAGAGACATCACGTCCTTTGGACGAGTAGTATGTATCCTGAACTATTCTATAAATTTCTTCACCAACTCCTCGAAACTGGATACGGACCGTGGAGGAAGTCGAGTGAACCACATGGTAGCGATCCTAGATAGAGTTATTGGAAAGCATCTACACTTGGTTGCATCATTTGCTCTAGCTGAATCCATCATCCATTCGTATCTCATGACATGCTGTCTGGGATCAGTCTTTCCTTCATATGCCGGGATAGTTGGCATACTAAACTTTCTGGGGTACGCTGCCTGTAGAACAATGTCTGTGAACGGAGTATGACTTCTTGACACTCTCCAATCATCGTTTGATAAGCCTTGATTTTCTTTCATCAATTGTCTGATCATGGCTATCAGGTCTGGTGTTTGTATGGAAGGTGGAAGGTTGGAGTCTGTTCTACGTGATTGATCAGGCTGATGTCTCCTCTGTTGGCGATCTGCCAAATATGCATTTTGAGGTTCGACATCATTGGCATCTCGATGATCTGAGCCTCCAGCCTCCACCTGCACTCCAGCTCCTAAGTTTCCAGCTCCTACATGGTCTGGATCTCCAGCTGTTCGGACAGCAGCACCTGCCTGCGTAGTTTCAGTCTTACGGGGTCTACGCCTGGGAGGTTCATCGGACGAAGTTGAGCTGTCGGATGAAGAATAAGGAGCGGGATTGCCCCCAGCATTCTGATGCTGTTGTTGAGTGAGTTGTTCCATGAGGTTGGCGTTGGCTTGCATCTGCTCTCCAAGTTGTCTCCTGCTTTCCCTGAGTTCTCTCATCAAGTCGTTGAACTCTATTCTAGTGACAACCAACATTTGGTCTTGGGCGGTAGTCCCTGCACCTAGCATTGCTTGCTGATTGCTAGGCCCTGCTTGTTGTACGCTAGCAGTCTCGTGGGCGTCCGCATTATGAGAGGCTGATCTGGTACGTGGTCTTGCCATTGTAGAGTTATTGGTATGAACTCTGAGTAGAATCAACGGACGTCCTACGAATGAATCGGATCTTCTTTGGGGGATTTATTCAACCCAGTAGCTTCAAAGTAGATCCTAGAGGTCTAAGAATTCAATTCTCAATGAAAGCACCAAAGTGTTAGCACCAAAATTGGTCACTAACCTCGTTGAGAAAGATTGTGTAGAGAGATAAATGATGAAAGTAAATTTAAACAAGGAACAATATGCTAAATTGAATTCAAAGAGGAGAACACCAGATTTATAGTGGTTCGACGTAACTACCTATGTCCACTTTGAGGTTAATCTTTATTGCTTTACTAGATAATTGATTACAGATACAATCCGTTTGCCAACTACTTGAATACAATTGCTAAGTAAAGAGGATAAGTCTTGAAAGCGGCAGAGTCTCCCCAGTGTTCTCGAAAAAAGTCCTTTTCACTGTGTCCCTGCCTCTCTATTTATAGACAAAGATGGGTTGGACTTCCCTGGTGGGCCTGGTAGCTGAATACCTCGGCCCAAATGGAGTGGTCTCCATATGCCGATCCATAGATGTCGAACGCCGAACGCCGAACTAGGCGTGAATGCCGAACGATCTTCTCATGCCGAACAGAAGTGAGGCCGAACACCCTGAATGCCGTGGGAAGTATTTGTGCCGACCGATACTGGAGGCCGATCCAGTGTATTTGTGCTGAACGACTGAATGCCGAGCATAACTTAGGCCGGACGATACTCTGGCCGAACGTTGTCAAGGCCGAACCATGTCTTGGCCGAACGATATTTTATGACAGACAATTCTGCCATGCCGAACGTCTCTCGATGCCGAACGTTCCTTGATGCCTAGCGCTTCCGAATGTCGAGCGCTTCCGGGTTGCCAAGCGTATCATGACGCCGAACGCCATCTGGATGCCGAGCTCTTCTTGGATGCCGGCCGTAGCGAGACGCCGACCGAACCAGTTGAGCCGAACGACAGAGATGCCGAGTACTAAGTTGCCTGGTCAAATCTCCAGGAAACACTACATTTGGTTTTAAAAATTTTTAATTGATTTGAATTCCTAAAGTATTACTTGATTTCTAATATATATATATATTGGTATATGATTATAGATTTGATTGGATATATATAGTGTATATATATTTATCCCTAAATGGCTTGAAGCGTATCAGAAATTAAATTCTTAAATCTTGTTAAAGGATGATTTTAATTATAAAATAAAACCAATATTTTAAATAAATAATTAAACTTGAAATAAGTTGAATGAGAAAATTTTACTTGTATAATACTCAATTACATTTCAATATAACTTAGCTAAATTATTCAGAAGTTAAAAATGTAATTGGATAATATACAATATAAAATGACTTTATAAGGAATGATTTGAGTGTTATAATAAATGTTATACACTAAAATTTTATTATAAAGATGTTAATAGAGATAAATAGAATAATAAGTTAATTGAATAATAGATGAGACAAATAAATTTGTTTGAAGGAATTAATAAATTGAAATTAGATTAACTTATGGAAATACCTTGAATTTAAAATCAATTATTGAATATAAATTAATTGAAATTGAAATTTATATGGTTTAAATTAATTTATATGGTTTAAATATATGTGATAAGATATATTAAGTGGAATAAAGTTAATAATAATTTGGAATAATAGAATTAAATTTGTTGAGTAAAATATGAGTATAATAAATGATTATACGAATTGATGATTTAGAAATTGTTAATTGGGGATGACTAGACAATAAGATAATGAATTTAGAAATAGATGGATTGATTTAACTTAAGTGAACTCAAATGGATTAAACCAAAATGTTGAATATTAATTAGTTTAATTTGAAATTTACATGGTTTTAAATTTATTGTTTATTTTGAATTTCAAATCTTTGCTTTCTTTCTGGTAGTTTAATTCTTCTACCTTCTTCCTTTTCGGGGACGAAAAGTTTTGAGTGGGGGAGAGTGTAACGATTTTTAATAATTTTTATTTGTTTTATTAATATATTTAATTGAATCTTTGTGAAATTTTAAACAATAAAATTTTGGAAAAAAAATTTGGTATTTGGAATACGTCTATTTTAACATAACAACTAGTAAATTTTCATCTGGTAATATTGAAATTTATTTTCTTGTGTAATTCTATTTCAATTTAAATCAGTTAATATCGATGATAATAAAATGTTTTCCAAACCAGAATATTTTC
Organism: Allium fistulosum; assembly: GCA_030737815.1. Taxonomy (NCBI): domain Eukaryota; kingdom Viridiplantae; phylum Streptophyta; class Magnoliopsida; order Asparagales; family Amaryllidaceae; genus Allium; species Allium fistulosum. Next base: position 265,329,976 of record CM060903.1, read on the forward strand.
TATAGGAAATTTATAAATCATCTTCTGAGTGAGATGTCATATTTCGTTTCTCCAAATTTGGACTGTTATTGCTCCGTTTATCTTATTTTCGGCGTATTAGCAGTATTTCGGTATCGATATCGACTTTTGATAGAATAATCATACCACTGATATCTGTATACCATTTTGATCGCCTCGTCGTGCTGATCTCTATGGTATATTCAATTCTGTGTTTTGAAGTCCCGATGACAACGAAATCTACGGAACGATTTCCATACCAGTTCCGTATTTTTGCCTTTTTACTTTTCTTGACCTTTAGTTACCCATTGTGCATATGTGCAGCCACTTGCCTTTAGAATTCCAAGATATTTATATCTAACTCTTGCCATTCCACCGGTTGCCTCACTTGTTCTTATTATTCTCTGGTTTCATTCTGGTCTTAGAAATGGAAATTATAAATTTTATTTTATCACTAAAAAGTCCATCTGCCTGCTTTTGTCAAACCACTTCTTCTTCTTCATCATACATATTCCCAGTTCCCACCTGTAGCATCTACCCATTCGCCTTGGTAACCGCACATCCTCCATCGCTGCCAACCACGTCACCGACCTCTCCTCCCTCCGCCAAAAGCTGCCTTGCAACCGCCGTGAGCAACCTCTCACCGTGTTCCTTTCCGAAACCCATTGCCATCAATGTTCAGCCTACAAGCACCACCGAGATTCCCTACACTCGCCAAGCGAGCCTCCTCCATTGATCCTCCATGTCACAGCAGCCCTCATAGCCCATGCAAAGCAAGGAAGCTCCACCTTGCTGCCGTGTTCCCAAGCCTCCTCTGTATATGTATATATATATATACATAGAAAGGTGAAGTTTTGTTGCTTGTGCCGTGCAGAACTTTCTCTCTTCTCTCTACTATTTTATATCTTCCTACTATTACTCATATATTTATATACTTATTTTATAAATGATTAGCTTAATACAATGATCTGTTATTTACAATATGAGTTATATAAGTTGCCTAAGTTGTACAACGGGTTTGTATCTATCTGCTGTGTTAATATATGTTATATATCATCTATATGTTATACGTGTATATATATATATATTTGTGCATATTTTAGTTAAAATCTGGTTATTGTATAATAACTATGATTTGTTTTAAATGCATATTGCATATGTAGATATTTAAATATATGAAGTTTTACAAAGTATAGTATGTATAAACTGTTGTTGCATGTATTATTATGTAAAGTTTATAAGTATATGCGTGTGTTGAAACTTTGTAATACTTGCCTGTTCATAGGCTCCGTTATATATATATATATATATATATCTCTCGCATATATATATATATATCTATATTAAAATTGATATTTGTATATATATGTCAGATTTGATATTGATCTTTTTTTTAAACTATAATATATTAAGTATACGTTTGTTGTGGAGAAGCTTGCATAGGTCAGTACCGTATATTTATATGTTAGTGTATATATTATATATGAATGTTATATAAAGAAGTGTTTTAGATATGCTATTTTGTATATAGTTTGTGTAGACTATTTATATAATAGGATGGTATATAAGTATTATATATATTATAATTATATATATAGTTACTGAGACAAATTTATAGGTGATTCATATAAAAGTCTGTATACGTGTTTTCTGGAAAAAAATTATATATATTAGTTTTAACAGAGATATATATATGTGGTTAGGTATACTTATATATGTCTGCATATATACATTGTTACATATGTATTTTAATGGTTACAGTAGTAATATATAAGTATTTCATACGCAAGCTTTATGTTATACAATATATATATAATAATGTATGTGATATTGATCTTTATATTAATTTAAAGATATGTGTTTACATGATCTATTTGAATTTCTCGTATAAGTTATAATAGTATATTTAAAAGCTGCAGGCTCTTTTCTATATGTACATTAAATTATATATATATATATATATATATATATGGATTTTGATCTGGGTATATGTATATACGTTTAAATTTAATACTGATTTTTTCATATATATATATATATATATATTATAAAGATTTTTATATGTGTTTGAATTTGGAATATGATTTTTTATATATAGTTATATATAGTTATATATGAATTCACTTATACCATTTATCATCATCAATACAGTTCTGATTTGACTTCGTTAATTCCAATTTATCAGCTCTGTCGCCAAAATCCGTGCACATCTTACTTTGCTTTGGAATTCATGTTCGAATTCGTAACTCAATTTCAACATTTATCCTCTGTAGCCTCGAAAGGTGAGCAATCACTCACGGTTAACATTCTTATATTTATTAAATTTGATTTCAATTTAAACGACAATTGAAATATGATGCTGTTAGTTATTTACATTGATATATATGCCATTATCTGTATCTGTTCACCTGTGACATCTGACACCATTATCTGTTATTTATCACTGATGATATATGCCTATTGCTGATTGTTATATTATTATCATATCTGTTATCACTCTGCAAGTTCCCTGTTAGTATAGAATTCACTATGGGTTGAAATGATACATACCCGAATGATCTGTAGAATAGGAGAAAATCGTTATGGGTTGAAATGATAAACCCAAGCAATTTTCATCGAATTGAATTTGGGATTGCGGGTTGAAAAGATATATACCCGTATATATTTAAATTACGGATTGAAATGATAAATATCTGTATCACTTGACCATAGGATAGAAAATTATATACAGACACCGTTGGTCTATATATAAATATTTTGAAAAAAATGATTTCTATGGTTTTGAAAAGAAATATATGGTTTTAATAAATATTGATTTTAAAGATTTATTAAAGTAGATTTAATAAAGTTGATTTAATAAAGTTGATTTAATCAATATAAAATATGTTTAAGTATTTATGTAAAATTTATATTTTCAAATATAGAGTTTATAATGTTTCAGGTTGAAAGATAAATTTGAAATTGATTTGAAATTTTAGTTATTTAAGAATTATACTTAAATAAGTTTGATTTGAAATTTATTAAACTTGAAATTGATTAAAAGTGACTTAAATGAATATTTCAAACTTATATAAATTTAAATGGGATATTTTGTTTATTTAAATTTGTAAATTTAAGTTGTATTTAGATGTTATTGAAATGATTAAATAAATATTTCAAAAACTAAATGTAATGAAATTAAATTGAGATATAAATGGAATTATCAAATTTAGTTTTGGAAACGTGGAATATTTAAAGCTTTGAAATATATTGAAATTTAATGGTTTATTTTGAAATCGATATAATTTGAAATGATTTATTGAGAAATTAAATTGAGTTGAAATTTATGAATTGAGATGGAATTAAGTGAATTTGGAAGTCGAGTTGATTTGAATCGATTTTGTGAATTTGTGGAAACTACCTTTATTATATAAAGTATTTTAAATTATATTTAAAACTATTTTTATATTATTTTATAAACTATTTTAATATAAAATATTTTAATTATACTAATTATTTTAATATATATATTGTTTTAACTTATAACTATCTTATATAAATTATTTTATTTTATAAACTATTTTATTATATATACCATTATTGATATCTAAACGGTTTAAGGGAAATGCTATAATTTCAAAGTGTTATGATTTCCAAAGTGCTATAATTTCAAAGTGTTATGATTTCCAAAATGCTATAATTTCAAGGTGTTATGATTCCGAATTGCTGCGATTTCATGATGTTGAGATTTCTAAAGTATTATAATTTTAAGTGTTTGATTTCGAAAGTATTATAACTTTGAAAGTACTATGATTTTGGAAGTGAATATATTTGAAATGGAAATGATATCGCATTGATTTGGTTTTTGAAATGGAAATGATATTTTGGTTTTGAAGTATAAACTAATTTGAAATGACCGCGGTGTTATAATAACGTTTGGTTGTTAAAGAGACCGGGATCGGATATAGGCATACTCTCTGTCGATACCGAAAACCACTTTACCAACTGTGTTCGCGGTGGAGATTCCAGAATGAAGTAGGATGGTGGCGACGATCCTATATGAGGTATATACGTGGACCCAATTCCCGTGAGTTGGCATAAGGTGGCTAAAACAAGAGCAATCGACAGGCTAATGAGGTAGCTCCTCTGATCGGACACACTCCATCGTATTCCTTTCTATTAATTTGTGATTGATTTGGTGCGCACCCTTGATTCGGGAGTGTAGCTCGAGGTGGGTGATTGCTGCGGCTCTGCGTTACCACCGGCCCGGAAGTGTAATTGGTATATCTACCCTGGCATTGCCTAGTTGTGCTGTGTCACCTACCCTAGCGTGCTTTACTATGAGTTTGATTTGTGTCGTACCTATGGAGTATCCTCTGGTAGCTCCAGTTTACGGGGTATTACGGTACTGTATAGACTATTGGCACACCTATAAATGTGTTAAGGTGGAAAATGTAAAGCCTTAACGCTATTTTTAAATAGTATACTTTATTGTAGACATTATTATCATAGCGTATATTACTACATAGTAGATAGTTTAACGGATCCTTAGAGGATGGTTATCCCAAACATCCTTTAAGTTACTGTATTTCAGTTGATATTTCACTTGAGTTGGATTTATTGATATAAGAATGTTAATCCTGACTCGAGTGTTTTGTGTTTTGCCTTACGCTCGGGTCAGACTGAGTGGCTCAGTGTTCGAGACTCACCTTTGGAGTTGGAGCTTCGCTTGGAGATCCAGCTATATCTATCCAGCTTTCAGTTATTCAGTTGATTCCATTGATGTATTCAGATCTTGTATTTGACTATTGTATTGAGACATCTATGTATTCATGACTTCTGTTGTATCTTTTTTAACTTTGTTATATATATATAGTAGCTTCCTGAACTGCTATTCTTTGTTTCCGCTGCATTGTTGTTATATTACTCTATGTCTGTGACTCTATGATTATTTATTTACTGTATATGCTGAGTTTTGCCAAATTTTAAATTAACAATCTGATATTTTGAGCAATTCAAATCCGACATGTATGGATGCGAATGGTTGAAAATTTCAGGTCGTTACAAGACATTTGGTAGATAAGTGAACTTTGATTGTACAATGATGCACATCGTCAAGTATAATCTCACTTTTAGCTTTAAAATGATGGCATCCACTCCGATGTTGAATAGTACTTAACCTATTCATCTTTATCTGTTACTAGCATTTAGGTATAAGGTATAATCATGCAACGATACACACAAAGAGAGAGATACACTCGGTTTGATGGTCGAGAGTTATGAGAAAAATATAATATGGCTATGAATCTTATTTTGTAATATTGGTAAGTTCAGTAGGCAAAACATTGTTTTAATCTAGAGAATATCAGAAATCGAGTTGAATGATTATATATTAATTTAATAAAATTTCAAAAGCTCTTTGTAACGACCCGTATTTTTCACGGATCGAAAAGTTTGTCAAATCTGGAATTTTAGTATTTTTAAGTCATTTTAGATTTTTAGGCAGATTTATCTAAGTCCTAGGTCGTGAACGACCTAAGAGCTAAGTCGTGACCGAGTTAAGGAACTCGGCGAGTTAGTGTTAGGTCGTGGGTTAGTTGGAGCGACCTATAGAATTGTGAAACCTAGGATTTGGTTAAGTATTAGGTCGGCAGGGCGAGTTAACGACCTAAAGAACTGACCGACTTAAGGGTATGGCGACTCAAGGGTAGGCAGACCTAGTGGAGTAAGCGACCTAGTGGTTACTGGGTTAGTGTGGTTAGGTCGGCAACGACTTAGAGCGTATAGAAGTTAGGTCGGTTGGACGAGTTAGTGGGTTGACCGACTTATGATTGTAGACGACCTAAGGTTAGAATTAGGTCGTAGTAACCGAGTTAAGGGATAGGTCGCTGTGTTAGGACGTCTGGTAGCTTGGTTGGTTAGGTCGTAAGCGACCTAAGGGTTAGGTTGTTACCAAGTTAGGTCGACTGGGTGTGTTAGCGACCTAAGGAGTTAGCGTGTTAGCGACCTAAGGAGTTAGCGTGTTAGCGACCTAAGGAGTTAGCGTGTTAGCGACCTAAGGAGTTAGCGTGTTAGCGACCTAAGGAGTTAGCATGTGGAGTTAAGTCGCATAAGTGTTAGGTCGCTGGGTTTTGCCTAAGTGTTAGGTCGCTGAGGTTATAGGTCGTAGCCTTGTTAGGTCGTGAGTCGTTGGGTTCTGTTAGGTCGCAAGGTTTTATAAGTCGTATAAGTTGTTAAGTCGTGACCGACTTAGGAGATAGCAGTTGTTAGGTCGCAGATGCTTCTGGTTAAGTCGTAGGATGGCTAAGTGTTAGGTCGTAGGTCGGCAGTGTTAAGTCGGCAGCGACTTAAGGAGATAGCCGAGTTACGACTTAGGGGCAGTTTTCAGCTATAAATAGGAGAGCTTCTCTTCATTTTTGGGATCCGGATTTTGAAGCGACGAAGTGCTGCCATTTTGAGAGCTCGACTTCTACACTTCTTCACTTATTTTCTCCACTCTAATCTAGTGCTTCCATCCATCCAAATCGAAGATCAAGATTGAAGATTCAAGAGCTTAGGTTGAAGATCTTCATCTTTTCAAGAGAGATTTCTTCATTTGAAGCGGATTTGTGATAGATCTAGCTTAGATCTTCGCTGTCCAGATCTGAAGTTGATATCTTTTGGATTGTTTAGGTGATTTGGTGAGTGGTGATTATCTCTCACACGGATCCAAAGGAGTATATCGGATTGTTGGCTCGATTTGGTGTTAAAATAGAGATTTCCATGCATTTTCTTCATCCTATGTGTAGATCCATATAGATCCATTGTTCATGATGATGTTGCATCCATTTTATCATATGTTAACCTATGCAAGTTCATTCATCAAGTTTGTAGAGATATAATCCATGTTTTCATGCTTATTGGACTTTCAACTCTTTAATTACGAAAATGCCATTATTGTTATAATTGTCTACTTAGATCATATTTGAATGCTTGATTGCTTGGATTGATGTTTGATTTGATTGATTGTTATGATTTGATAATTGATGATTAGATCTAGATCAAAGATGATTCAAAAGCTAAGGGAAAGGCTCTTGAATTGGGAAAGCTGCTCGTGGCATATGTAGCGGGATGATGAAGCTCTTATGCATAGATTTGATGATGTGATGATGAGATGAGGCTTTGCGAGGATGTAATGAAGCGAGGCAATCATGTGATGAAGACTTGGTCTAATCCAGACGGGATCATTCCAAGCATGTTGATAACTCGGTGATATGATTCGAGTTGAAGATAATGAATGGATATGAGAATAGTCGTCGAGGAGGATGACTAGGAGGCTTGGATAGCATCGTTGTTGAAGGTTCTAGCATGCTCTAAGCAAGAGTACGTTTGGGCAGATTCGATAGTCCCAACGGCCAACTGTTGATGGTCGAGTACTCTGGGCAGATTCGATAGTCCTAGGCACGGGCTGCGACGACGTGCGGGAGTTATGTCTAGAACCGGGGTTTCCATTAGCCCTTGACGGACGGCTGAAAGAATGTGCCGGTCATTCAATTAACGGTGATATCGAAGCAATGATAACAGTGATAGCCAGAGTCATGGATGTTTGGTTGTATCGTCATTCGGACTCAAGAGCGGTATTTTCTGGGTGCTTATCTGATTTAGGCCTTGGTACTTGGAAAACATCGCCCTTGACTCGAGTGATAGTAGTTTTACTTTAAATTGTATGCTCTGCTATGTTTGCTTCTGCTTAGTGTGTGTCTGGGGGCTATCATTGTAGAATGAGGTTGGAGTGGGAGGGTTGTGTTCCTATTCCTTTTCCTTTATGCTCTTTTGGTATGTTGTTAGTTAATTTACTATTCACTAAGACTGTTGTCTGACTCAAGGCTTTATGTTTTAATTCTTATTGCCTTGGGCTGTTCGTCCATTTTGGGACGGACAGACTAGGTAGCAGGTGACAGGTGCTGTTCTCTTCTTACGATGCTGATATCGAAGACGAGCTAGAGGGTTGCATATTGTCTTCTTATATATACTGGATATTCCGCTGTTTTGTATTCTCTGAGAGATATGTAGTGAGGCTTGATGTATTGACTATGTGGATGCTTGTATTCAACTATTATGGAGTTTTATATGATGTCATTTTGTTCTGTAAAGCTTCACTATACATATGTTCTATTGTATTTTGTCCATGCGCTGTGAGTAATACGATAGATTCTTTTGTTTTAAATCTTACCTTGACAATCGTCCATGGTCGCCTGGCACACTTTACAGCGCTCTATCTTTAGATTCGGTGCAGGGGTCATGGGCGGTCGTCACACTCTTAGCTGGAATAATTTTACTTTCCTTACCAAAAAAGTAATAAACAATTAATGCACACCGACTACTATGTTTTCATTTGTAATAACACAATCGAATGCTAGATTTTACTCGAGAGATATACACAATATATATGCATTGTTCCTAAGAAATAAAGTTTAAATAAATAAACAAAATCAAATGTTAACATACTTAAAAGATCATAATATATACTTGTATGCATGCACAATTTTAGCTTATTATTAATAATTGCTTCATCCATTCTATTTTATATTAATTTTTCTCGGAAAACATTTCGTTGGTCTGCCCACATAATAAGAAAGAAAATTTTAGAAAAAAAAAACAAATTGAATTTTTTTACTGCATACGTAGCCAAAGACTATCGTCTAATTATAGAATAATATATTTTGACTAGCCTCTTTCTCCGCGGTTATTGGGAAAAATTAGCAAAATTTACTCCTTCCATAGTTAATGAGGGTCATCTAATGTACGTAATCTCAGAAAATGCACTGTCAGACAATCATCCATACAAGTTCGTTCTGGGACTGAACGAAACCGAAGGTACTCTCCTACCACATCTTGTTGGGAATTAACCCTAGGATTAGTAGTGAGAAGTCCTTGCAACCCAAAGAATTTCAGAAATGAAAGCACCACTGCTACTTAGTATTTGGGAGCTAACCAGAATTATCAACAAGCAGTCCTTTCATCCCGAAAATCCCTGGTCTTTATTCTTCATTCTCTCCATCAGGTCTTCATTTTTCGAACACATAAATTGGTTCGAAGTGGTTTTCGGATATGAATCACCCAAATCCAACCCCGGTTCCTTCGTAATCCAATCATCGATATAAAGTGAATATGAGTATACAGGATTTATTAAGTCTCTTTTCACTTTAATTCTTTTTGGATGATTACAAAATCTCTTCTTTTTGTCTTAGAGTAATTCTAAGTTAATTCATTCTTTTGGTTTGGAAAATATTTCAAATGTCCTTACTTATCATCGATCCAAATTCCTTAACTTTTAAATGGGTCAAAAACAATGTTATTTAAGACATCGTTTACTGTAAACTCTAAAATAAATCTTAGCAAACATTATTGAGTAAATAGGATCATGGAAATCATTTTAATTTTAATCAATATCAATTTCTATATACAACAAGTGCTATGGGCGGAATAACGGTGAAATCACCTTTTAAATTCCACGAATAGGACGAGTTTCCTCTTTGGATTTTAACACCAAGTATAAGAAGATTATCTCTATGCAATCCAAGTTGTAGTTTATTCATTTTGGAGATTGCTTAAATTTTGGATAATACTAATCTTCTTTAATATAGTCTTTTTAGAGCATCTGGGCTTTCCTTTCGATCTGTTACAACCCTCGCCTAAGAAGAGAAAACAGAGGCCAGGTAAGTTCAGGGCACTGGTTGCTCCATCCCTAACCTTAGGTAAACACATTGTTTTATCTTCCCAGATCTCACAGGCGGGACAAATGTAATAGTCATTTCCGCATACTCAGTTATCAACTTTATTTTGGAATTGATTATAAAAACTCCAAATTATCTTTTAAATGCTTAATTTTCCTTTTAAAAATATTCATAATTGATTCTAGGAAAAATCGTTATGTTTAAACTCATATTCAAAAGGTTAAAGAATTTGCAGGATAAAAGTGCTGCGGAAAGTGCTATATAAGCTTATTTGATTTAAACCACTTTTTAATATTTGAAAATTCATATTTTCCATTCCAAATCTCTTCTAAACTATTTAAATATATTTATCAAATTTATTTCACATTTTTCCATAATTAAAAACGTTCATTTAAAAAGAATTTCCTGTTATGGTCACTTAACTACACTAGCGCGATTTTTCTAGAAAATTGATTTGGACTTAATTCAAAATCTACTTATCGAAAAATTGATTTTCTTTCTTCATTTAGAAAATATGGATATAATAGTCTGGAATTTTTTTATCTCGAAGAATTCCGAGCTATATTCCACTCTATACACTCATTTGAACTTTTCGACGCGAAATCGCGAACTACTGTTGCGCGACGCGCCTAACTTTAACTTATTTTTCAATATTTGAAATCATCTATTCAAGTTGAATTTTATTACTTATAAAATCATTACAAATCATTTTAAATCAATATTTTCACTTTTTAAAGTATTTAAAATGTATTTTCATTATTTCCATATTATAATATTATTTTATTTCTATTATTTTAATATTAAATTTTAAATTTAAATTCAATTTCAATTCTAACTTCAAATTAAACCAAATTAAAACTTAGATTTCAAATCTAATTTCCATTCTAATTTAAATTTCAACCTTAATCTCAGTCTCAATTTTCAAAATTGATTTCAATTTCACTATTCATCTCAATTTCAATTTCAACTTAACTTTCCATTTCAAATCCAGTTTCACTTCTAATATCAAATTCTCTTTTATTTCCACTTTAATTTCAATTCCAATTAAAAAGAGACCTATTTTCCAAAGTATATCATATCACCAAAATTGGGTCATATATAACAAAGGGGATACTTAATCAAAATGAGCATAATCGAGTTAACACTTCTCACTAACATAATTATGATCCATACATAAACTAATATGATAAATAATCACAACCATAAACACTTGCAACTATTCAAACATAACACAAACATACCAAAACATCCATAACAATATTTTAAAGAGGTGTATACTTGCATATGTCATAAGATAATTATTATAGCAAAATCAAAATACGATCTTTTAAAAGCGATGAGAATTTTCTCACCTTTAACCGAAACGTTTAACTTCCTACCAACAATCATATCAACCAATACTTCACTAAACCACCACCTAAACACTCTTCCACCTTTTCCAAGTGCTCGGCCACCACCCCACATCCCTTCTTCCTCTTGGCCATAGCCTCCCCCTTCCATACTGCTCGTGTCCTCCCCCCTATCCACTCCCAAACTCAAGGTCTAAGGCCATTTTAAGAAGAGAAGAGGAAGAAGTGAATTAAGAAGAGGTTAGAGAGTAACAAGTGGATTAGTGCTTAAGCACTCCACTATTTTTAACCCTCCTACCTCTCTTAAAGAGAGAAGCCATTAAAATAGCTTAAAGGAAGAAGAAGAAGAAGAAGAAGAAGAGAATGATTTATGTGAAAATGGAAGAGGTATGCATGACTATTTATAAGAAAAAGTTTAGAATAAAATATTATTATGTAAAATGACTAAAATACCCTTTACTTACTTTTTAAGAAACCTTACTTTTTTCAACACTTAACATCATATTTAAAATCATGCTTTACGTCACTTTCACTTAAGGAGTAAGAAAAGTAAAGTAATAATTATGTTTAGTTTGATTTGACATGTTTTGGAATTTTGTGCTTACTTTTTCTTAATGAAATTCTAGAATTTTATAAGTATGTTTAGTAAAAGTAAACTTGATCAGTGAATTAATTAATACTTATACTATTTGAATATATGTTCATATATAAGAAAATAAAGGTGCAACAACGTTGTGACAACTTTTAATCGACAAAACGTTGATTTTCGACAAAATGTTTTACGGTCACATTTTAACGTTTTAGTTAAACTATTCATTTATGTAAACCAAGTTTAAAATGAACTTTTTTCTTCTTTTAAATAAATTAAAACAAGTCTATTTATATTTTAAAATCATATTTAAATAATATCAAAATCTCTATTTTTACAGTGTATGTAAAACTGACAAAATGCGACAAATTTTGGATATTTTTGTAAAATAATTATTAACATATTTTTAAATCTTTTAATATACTTCTATTATCTTTTTTAGGTGTTTTTAATAAGATAAATATTTAAATCCATTTATTTAAGCCTTTATTTATTTTTAACAAAACTTAACTTTTGTTGATTTATTCTAAAATCCAAATTTATACTTTTTAATTAGGAGTTATAATAATAAATAATTCCTCAATTATTATTTATTATATATAACTTATTTATTTAAGTTTTAAACCCTTTTTAAATTTAAAATAAACAAAATCTCTCATTTTCGAAGTAGCGAAATTACGGGTCGTTACAACATTGTTAGTGAATAATTTTTCTAAGCTAATTTACAGAAATCAAACTATATTTTATTCATATACGAAATCTTTACAATGAAAAAAAATCGTGTCCTATCAATATATAGTGCCATAGGTTTTTAAATTTACGAAATCTTTACATTGAAGATTTATGAAAATATTAGAATAATAAATTTGGGCTCTAATTAATAGGGTATTTGAGATGATCGCCATTTGGAACCCTTATTCAGGATTGGCTCTATATCTCATCAAATAACTTTTTCATTTTTCCTTTTTCTGAATAGTTTAGTGGAAGGGTGAAATTACACATGTAAAGTTGAGGACTTATGTTTTTAACTGGAATTTGCTGCAATGATTAGTTGAAAGCCCTCAATTCTAACGACAATAAATATAAGTTCGTTGATTGAAATATGCAATAATATTAAATTTAAGGGCTACCTTTATGTATATTGTTATTTTCATAAAGAAACAAAAAATAATAATTAATAGGAGGTTTGAGTCTCAATAACAAAATCTCTTTTCTTTTTAGTTTTCTGCATGCCACTGTTTGGTAACTTTAATATGATTTCCGAGTGTTTACAAGTGTCTTCTATTGAATCAAATCAGTTCATGAGGTAAGTATGTTTATTTCTATACCATATACAAAATTGTCAACAAATTGATTTGATTTTGTGTGCCAATTGTTACAATTTTGTTAACCAACACTGTTATATTTGCAAAATCGTGTTTGTACATCAATTTTCAATGACATTTTCTCCCTCCCAAATGATTATGTCATGCGGCTCATTAATCTCTTAATGATAAAAATTATGAATTAAAGCGACAATAATAAAGAAAAAGTATGTCGATTCTGTTAAAATGAAAAACAAAATTCAAAATGACAAGCACCATTGTCCAAATGGTTAAGTGATTCGGCTTTGGTGCAAGAGGTCACAAGTTCGAAACTTGCATAGCGTGTGTAACGACCCGCTATTTTGGCCTATTCGCATCCGCACATGTCGGACTTGAATAATTCAAAATACCGAATTGTTAATTTAAATTGGCAAAACTGAGCAATTACAGTAAATAAAATAATCACAGATCACAGATACAGAGTAATAAATGCAGCGGAAGTAAAAGAGATAGTAATTCATGAAGCTACTATATAAATATATAAGATACATCAGAGTTAAAAAAGAAAGAGTAACACTATACATCAGGTACAAATCAGAATACATCATTGGAATCAACTGGATATCTGAAAGCTGGATAGATAGCTGGATCTCCAAGCGAAGCTCCAACTCCAAAGGTGAGTCTCGAATACTGGAACACTCAGTCTGACCCGAGCGTAAAGCAAAACACAAAATACTCGAGTCAGGATTAACATTCTTATATCAATAAATCCAACTCAAGTGAAATAGCAATTGAAATACAAGTAACTCAAAGGATGTTTGGAATAACCAACCTTTAAGGATCCGTTAAACTATCTACTATGTGGTAGTGTACGATAAGTAGATAATGTCTATCAGTAATATAAGGTATCAAAATAGTGTTAAGGCGTTACCATTATTCCCCTTAACACATTTTTATAAGCGTTATATTCTATACAGCACTGTAAACTCCACCGTAAACTAGTGGGATATCAGGGAGTACTCCATAGGTATAACACAAAACAAATCGTAGTGGTCGCGTATATAGGGATACAAGTATGACAAGGCACATGAGGCAATACCCAAGGTAGTGAAACTACCGTTTGCCTGATCCGGACTGGTGAGAACGCATCGCCGCAGCGATCGCAACACTGTGAAACAACACTCCCAAAATCAAGGGTGCACCAATCGACAACAAGTAATGAATAGTTTTCGAAGAAGTGTGTTCGCTCGAGGCAGCTAACCCCATTTGGCCCGGCACGGCTCCTGTTTTAGTCATTTCCAATTTGACACAAGTGTCAAGGCTATCCATTATCGTTCACTTCCTTCAGTCATCACGTACATCATTCCAACCACTTCATTTTGGATCACACTTCGCGTGTAGTTATTAAAGTGGTTTTCGGTTTAGACAGTGAGTATGTCCCTAACCGATTCTGGTCTCTTTAATAACTTTCGTAATTATTACACCGATTGGTCGTTTATATATTTCAAAAACCAAATCAATTACAATTTCAATTAGAATTTGTAAACCAACATTTCATTTCTCTTTCTAAATCAATTTCCATAATTTACGTTTCAAAACTTCCAAATTCATAATTTCAAAATCTTATAATTCAATTTCAATTCAAATATTGATTCAAGTTCGTATATCAACTTCATTCCGAAATCATTTAAATTAATTTAAATTCATTTATCGGTTTCATTCAATATTCATTAAGTGAATTTGTCATTCAAAACAATTTCTATTAAATTTCCAATTCATTAAATCCATTATTTAAATTCAACTTCATTATATCAAACTTACAAATTGAATTAAATTAAATTCATCAAATCAAATTCTTTAAATTTCAAGTCTTACATTAATTTCAATAAATCACATTTTATTTCTTGTTAAAGAAATTCAATTTCACGTATTTACTTACTTAAATAATTTTCCAAAACTTAATTAATAAAGAAACTCAATTTCAATTATTTACGAAGTAAAAATTCACTTATTCAAAAGTTCAATTTCTCTTATCAAAGAATTCAAATTTTTATTTAATTATCAAATAATCAAATCTTATTTAATTATTAAACATTTCAAAACTTAATTATTAAATAATTTCAAAGCTTAATAATCTCAAACTTAATTATAATTTCAAACTTAATTATTAAATCATTTCAAACTTAATTCAATGAAAAGTTCCAAATTTAATTGTCAAATAATTAATTTCAAAATAACGATCTTTCAACAACTACTATGTCAATATTTTTCATATTTTAAATATTAACATTTCCTTTCATTAAAAATTCAAATTCCAGCTTCATTTCAAAATCGTATCCTTTCAAATAAAAACTTTATTTTATTTTAAATCAAATTATTGACCAATCGGGTTTTATTTAGTTCTCTATCCTAAGTCAAAGTTTAATTTGGGTATTTATCATTTCAACCCGATTCCATTTTAATTCAAAAATCAAAGCATAGCAAAGGGAACTTGCAGTGTGATAACTGGGATGGTGTCAAAGTAAATAACAAGCAATAGCAAATATCAACAACAATCCAATAGTACATTCAAACAATCCCGAAATAATCGTATTAATTCACATTGTTGTTTGTGCAAATTAATATAATTATTTCTAGAATCTACACTATCATTTCATGTAGATTAAAGATTTTTACATTACGGTTTTCCACTTGTCGTTCAATTTCAAATTTTAATACTACAACAATTAATCCAATATACATTCAAGGTTCAAAGTGCAATTTATCAAATTCTACGTGTCAATTAATTTAACAATTAAAAGGGGTCGTATTCAACTAATCAAATTCAACATATATGTCGATTCAAATTTTAATTATCCTACGTCAAATTTATTTGCATAATATTTATCACTTTATACATTACAATTTAACATCCAATATAAACAACAAACAATCAATCAATTATCAATCAAGCGGAATTATCATTTCATAAATAACAGATAAGGGTGTCAGATGTCACAGGTGAACTGATACAGGTAATAACATATATAACAGTGTAAACAACTAACAACATCATATTTCAATTGTCGTTTCAATTGAAATCAAATTTAATAAATAAAAGAACATTAATTGCGAGTGATTGCTCACCTTTCGAGGCTAGAGAAATAGACGTTGAAATAGAGTTACGAAATCCAGGCGCGAATCCCCAAAACAAGGCAAGATAGAACTCGAATCGACGAACGAAGCTGATAAATAGGAATTGATGAAATCAAATCAGAACTAGATCGATGAAGATAAATGGTATCAGTGAACTTATATACATATTTATATATATAACCATATATAACTATTTGTAAAATCATATTCTAAATTCAAACATATATTAAATTAAATATATAATATATATATGTATTTCAAAATCCACTGTTTAAATAAACACATAAAATAAAACTAACATATCTACATAATGAAATTTGAAATGAATACATATATATCATTAAAAAAATTCAAAATACTTACATATTTTGTTTATTCATTTTGAAAATCTCTATATACAGAATCAAATATTCATATATATGAATAATACATGCATGCAGCACTATACTGTCTGGAGTAATAACACATACATCATACAAAAATATATATATGCAGACCCAAATTAAATATATATATGTATGCATGCTACCTGAAACAACACTTAAACTGTTATATTATACTAATATATTTATTTTTATCGAACATATCAATACACACTTATATATATTTAACTAGTATACACACTTGAAAATGCCAAGACATACATATATATACTGCTCCTATTAATATATATAGCATATATATTATACTTTAAATATATATATTGAAGAAGCCAGCACAGATCTTGAAATCAAACAAAAAGAGAAAAAGAAACTACACAACCTTAAACATATATAACTGTCACATATTAAAATTTAAAACAAAACCCATAAAGTTAAGCTAGTTTACAAATAAAACATAACAATATATTTACAGTAAGGAAGAACAAATAAAGCTATATATATCTATATATAAATTTTATGTAAACCTTTAAGAATGAAAACATAGAACAATGTATATCCTGTAAACATTTATATATTATACTAGGTATACGAAAATATAAGTTAACTGTTATACTTAAAACATACTTACCTATAAATACATAACATATATATAATATAATACATAACAGATATATACTTCATATACAAATGAAATATACAATAGTATATAACATATATACAATTAGTTCTACCATGCACGTTTATATAAAATATAGACAAATATACTTTTGTAAACTATATATAAACAATAGATATCATTATTTTAAAATACTGCATATAAACATAAATATATATCTGAAACAACTTATATATATAATTTACAAATTCATATTTAATAAAAGTTACCCAAATATAAGTAGGCTGCGAAGTTGAAGGAGGAAGTGGACTCGGCTGTAGGGGAGGCTTGACGCGTGGCCGTTTGTGGGAGCACGAGGAAGGCTGGAGAGAAGTTGCGTCGGGCTGAGCTGCTCAGGGTTAAAGGCGAACGAGGTTTTGCTGATTGTCGTGGAGGAGCGATACGTGAGAACGGCCAGTTGATGTGGAGCCATCGGTTGGCAGACGAGAAGGAGAAAGAATGAAGGGTGGACTCAAATGAAGGCCGATGGTTTTGCAACAGCAACACATAAAATTTCTTTTTGCTTGGCCATGATGAAGAAGTGGAAAGGTTTGGGTTAGCAGCTGTTCGCATGATAGAGGAAGAAGCTAAATATGGATCAGTTTCTTTTTTTTAGAAACGAAATGAAAATGATAAATGAAATGCACGATTTTGAACAAACAAAAAGAAGTTGAACCGAGAAAAATTTATAACGACACATAGGTGATACCAAAAGCCTTCAAATTGAATTCAAAAAATATTTATAACTCATGGCTGTTAGAATTCAATCGGCAGATGGATGAAATGACAAGGAATCTGAAAAGTGGAAAATTGGATACCGGTGCGGTTATCGATTTATTGATTTCATTCGGTACCGAACGTCGAAACACATAAATGAATACACTATTGAGATCAGCACTACGAAACGATCAAAACGGTATACAGATATCAGTGGTACGATCGAATTATAAAAATTCAAATTTTCTACTAGTGGAAAAATGCAGCAAAAACACAGAAGAATAAGATCGACGGAGCTACAGAAGTCCGAATTTTGAAAAACAAAAAAATGGCGTCTTGCTCAGAAGATGGTTTACAATTTTTTCCATATGAAATATTTAGCTTTCGAAAATGTTTTATTTTCATCAATTCTTAACTGATTAAATTGAAAAAAAATTATACACGAAAATAAACATTCATATTTTCGGATGAAAATTTACCTGTTGCTATATTTAACTAAACGCATTTCAAATATTAAATTTTTATTTTAAAGTTTTATTGTTTACACTTTCTCAAAATTTCAACTAATTACGTTATTAAAACAATTAAAATTTACGGGTCGTTACAGCGTGATTCGAACGTTTATTGACATGCGATATGTTGTCCCAGTGACATGTTGTATATAAAGTACCATTTCAAAATAATAATAATAATAATTCAAAATGATACGACATGATTTGGGATGGACGCCATGTGCGTAGTACGGGTTTGCACTTACTAGCTTGTGAAGCAAGATATCAGGATTGTTACATTTTTACCTCCATTTTGCATATAATATTATGATCATTTACCCTTTCATTTAACACACTCTTTTGTTACTGTATGTATGTAACTTAGATTACTACTTCAACATAATGTAGCTACTGATGTGAGCTTCTTTTTTTTCTTCTTCCCCACAGATATCGAACTACCATTCTGGATAACAGTCTGCTGTGCAACATGCTTCATCATTTGCTGCCTTCACACTTACTAGCAGGATCGGCTACTCACTATTTTGAAGTACAAAATTTGTGTTTTGCACTGTACATAATAAAATACAAGCACCGTCGAAGATATTTTTGTTGTTGTTTGATTGTTGCTTTTTATCGCTGCATTTTATTTGTCCAATTACTATTCAAAAGTTATTTTCGCTGTCAGCTAACTCCCTGCTGTACAACTGACCTACTGTGGTTAAAATAACGAGTAGTTGTTACTTTCCTCCTGAAGTTGTTATGCTTTGCATAGTTTATAAATATTTGCGATATTTAATATTGTTAGCTACTATCCTGCTTAGTTGTAACTACTTTAAAAATATCCATATATCCACCAAAAAGATATAACCTGCGTATAGTTTGAAGATGTCAGATTTATGGCAACTTTGTGAACTTGGATTATTTCCTACATCCATTTGTGCAAAAGTAGGCAATTTATATGCACTATACAACTTAATACGATCATGACTGTCTTTCAACGTTCATTCTATGGACATTTTCTCCTGCTGCTACGTGAAAAATTTTAATAAACCAATTCTACTCTTTGTGGTAATAATAATAATTTTTAACTGTCTGTTATACACTAAAATCTTCATCATTTTTTTCCCATTTCATTATTTATAATTCAGAATAATTTTATAACTGTATGAACTACCAGTATGGCCAAACCTGTATGCTAAGCATGGGTTCGCACTAGTTTGCAATAATTATAAATTAATTAAATCGTGTGGTATTTTACAGTATTCACTAATATGGTTGTACGTCTCTCAAGTTTTAATTTAGTTAGCAACTAATATCAAACAAATTGAATATCAACGTTCGTACTTCAACTTAGCTAGTGGTATGACTGTTTGGTCGAATTCATTGCTTATACATCTTTTTGGTAGAATCCAATTTTGTGATATTAAGTGATACATTTTAGTAATAATTATTTGCACCAAATCTTTTCGTCAAAACTATATTAATTTAGGACTTATGGAATTTGGTTATAGCCAAAATTCCAATTTTGTCCACATTAACCTTGGTTTCTCCAAATACAAAGTCATTGGTTCAATAATAGAAGTTGTTATTAACCGTAACGCTATGGCTAGAGATTTGTACTTTGAGTTGACTACAGTTGATCGTGATAATAACCTCATATAATTGAGAAGACGAATTCTTTATTGAATAAAGTATCACTCTTGTTATCGATTTTTTGATTACATACAATATTTGAAAATTTTACTTTAATTATATTTGGAATATCATTCTTTTAATAAAGTATATTTTTTCAATTTAAAATATATAATTATCAATTAACATAATCAAAGTACAACCTAGACACTTAACATTTGATAGAACAAGGAGTTCGAGGAAGGAAATAACTAGCATTTTGCACCTTATCCAACAATGGTATAAGAGTCTGCATTGTGCTTATATTGATAATGAACCAACTGTAGGGTCGTTGAAGGAAACGGGCCAGGTTGCAGCGGGTAAACTGTTAGGGTTTTTCTTAGGATCCCTACATAATTAGATTTTAGAAGAGATAAGAAGTGAAGAAAAATAAACACACAAATTCCTACAAACAAAAACCTTTATTAATTCACCAAAAAGATTACAAAAAGCGCCCTAAAATTCAGAAGAAATCTCAATCCCAACACCCAACAAGATGCACTTTTTTCCCACACACATATAATGAACCCTATACATGCCTATTTATAATAGACTTTACAAAATGCCTTCATTAATCACCGTTTGATTACATCCATCTTTTAAAATAAATCCTTCCCCTGTTGATAATTTGTTGCCTTCTCTAATGTAATAAAAGTGGAAACTAATCACTCTACCAAATCCATAAAATCCATAATAAAAAAGGCAACGTATTTTAGTCACAATTCCCTCTTGACTCAAATATCTCCAAAATATACTTAAATATGGAATACTGTATCATCAAAATTTAGCAATCTCCACCTTGATACCATATTCCATAAATGTCATCCAAGCTCTATCTAGAACCTCAAACTCCAAATAATCCCTAATATTACCCTAGAAACAAATGTCTCCATTCCCAAAAGAAAACTTTAGCAACATCCAAACCAGTTAAATATGCACGCCCCCTAATTGATCATGCATATCATTAATAAATCAGAACTGTTTGTAATACCACAAAGGTATCCAAGCGAATATTGTAGTTTTTCGTTGCATGCTCCACCTTGATTCTAGCAAATATGCATCTCTGAAACCACTTGATAAGTCCCTTCATTCTCCACCATTCTTCCAGACAACTTGTAGACATTGTTGCTTAACCTTTTTGCATGCATCACCACCCTGTTGTCCTTCAAAACCCTTGTAACTTCATCTCGAGTTGAAAAATTATAGCCTTTTATCTCCAACTGTCCTACTAAAATGAGATTCTTTGTAATTTCTGGAATGTGTCTAACTCATGTAAGCTTCACCACCCTTCCATCATGCATCTTCAATCTAACAGAACCTATGCCCTTAACATCCACATCTCCACCATTAGCAGATTCCACCTTAGCATCTTGCTCTTCATAATCAATAAATGATTCCTTTTGATTGCATATATGGAATCAAGCACCTGAATCATGCACCCAATCTTTGCTTTTGCCTTTATCCACACATAGGACATTGTCATTAAATTTCTCACCAAAATGCACCTCATCATGCTACTATCTTGTTATTCATTTTGGCCTTCTTCCAATGCCTTTATCCACTCCTTGTCCATTTTAAGCTTATTGCAAAATCTCAACCGATGACCAAGTTTTTCATAGTAATAGCAGATGAAATCCCTTTTCATATTTGGACGATTAACCCTCCTTGTAAGATGGACTTTCAACTGGATTTCTACTTTTCTTTTCCTTCTTATCATTTCCTTCCATGAGGTTCATTCTCCATAATTCCACATTAAGTAGGCTACTAACCATCGAACCCATTAAAACAACTCCTTTTGAATTTAAGTTGTTCAATGCAACCACAAGCATTTCCCAACTCTTTGGTAATGAACTCATCGACATCAAGGCTTGTGTTTCATCATCCACCATATAATTCACGACCACCAATTGGTTCACAATTGCCTGAAAATCATTAAGATGCTAACTAATTGACCTACCTTCCTTAAGTTTTAGATTCACCAATCTCCTCATAAGAAGAGCCTTATTTATTGTGGAGTTCTTTGCATAAATTCCTTCCTAATTAAATAAGCGGATGTTTCATTAGTAACAGTATCAAACACTGTATTCTCCAAAAAACATTGAATAGCTGCCACAGCCTTCCTATCCAAAGTCTTCCAATTTGCTACAGATAAATTACTAGGTTTCTCCCCTTTGTTCTACAATAGTTGGTGAAGATCATTGAGATATTAGAAATTCTCCATCTTCACCTTTCATAATCCTAATTTCTCCTATTAAGTTTTTCTACACTTATCTTCTCCATAATCAAACTCTCTTCAAAAAAAAATGTGTAGTAGACTCTAATATCAACTATTAGGGTTTTTCCTAGGTCCCTACACAATTATATTTTAGAAGAGATAAGAAGTGAAAAAAATAAACACACAAATTCCTCCAACCAAAGACCTTTATTAATTCATCAAAGAGATTACAAAAGAGAGCCTTAAAATTGAGAAGAAATCTCAATCCCCAACACCTAACAAGATACACTTTTTCACCACACACATATAATGAACCCTATATATGCCTATTTATACATACTTAACAAAATGCCTTCATTAATCACCGTTTGATTACTTCCATCTTCTTTAAAATAAATCATTCCCATGTAGATAATTTGTTGCCTTCTATAATGCAATAAAAGTGGCAACTAATCACTCTACCAAATCTTCAAAATCTATAAAAAAAAAGGCAATATATTTGAGTCATAATTCCGCCTTGACTCAATCTCCAAAATCTACTTAAATATGGAATACTATGTCATCAAATTCTAACATAAATAGAGTAGATTTCAAAATATTTTCCCAGGTTTAGATCTTGCCGAGCCTATGAAGTTTAAATTGATTATAGATCTAATCTAAAATTTGATTGAGATAGGATATTAATTTATTTAATTTATTGATTTAAATAAATAATGGGTTTATTTTGAATTCAATTTGAGTATATCCAAAAATACTCATATGAGTATTATGCATGTGCAATATACATGTAATGTGTATATGTAAAGGTACTGGGATTTACACCACAGTGGACACATTTGCTCTTTATAGGCACATTGTTGTCCAAATCAAATATATATATATATATTTATATATATACACACACATAATGTTTAATTTGAATTTTTTATTAAAACAAATCATTTTGAAAACGTCAATAATTTTTTTGAGAGATATGAATAATCCTCCTATGGAGGAGAGCACTCATGTAATTTTATTTCATACTTAAGAAAGAGCTTCTAACAAGCCTGGTAAGTAGCAGAAAACTCTCGTATAATAAAAGAAAGAAAAAAAACCCTCCCAACCTAAGGTTTGTGTTCAAAGTGGAATAGTAGAGCCCAGCCAGCTATAGACGCGGGTAGAGTAGGATATGTCATCCCTTGATGTAATTGGTTCATTTTGAATAAGAAAATCAATCATAATGCAAAATTGTGTATTCAATATGATTGATTAAACTAAGGATTTCCTTTGAATGGTTTGACCACAATGGAAAGGAAAATGAACGTACGAAGCTAGATGTAACTTAAGGTACAGTTGAGATGAAGAGTGTGAATGATCAATTCTGCTTCATAAGGAAACGTCAAAAATGAGATTTGTAAAATAATAATTAACACTTAACATTGGAATGAGAATATGATTTCTATTCCAAAATATGTTTTTTTATAGAGAATTATTTTCTATGAAACTTATTCTTTTAAGATCAAGATATTTGATCTAAAAACTCTCAACTGTAAAATGGTTACAACTGATGGAATAAATAACCTACAATAAGTGTTTGAATGGATCTTCGTATTTCATATGTTATTATAATAATGGCAGAAATAGCGAGAGCTTTCCATATAACACTTATTGGTCGCATTTAAGTTACAAAAATCATATTCATAAAATATACCACGCATTATTTATGAAATAATAGCCTTTTTCAATTCAAACTAAAAAATGGGCATAGTATTATTTCAATATGAATATTATGAATATTTATAAAATAAAATAATAATAGTGGTATTTTTTGCATAACAAAAGTGATGCATTGAAAACACAAAAGTATCTAAACTTATTTGCAATTATTTTGGAATTATAGATTAAGCCATAGTTTTGAGAAATAATTTTTGATTATATGGTTATGAACCATATGATACTGGTTAATTATATCTCAGACAATTAAGGGCAAAACACCCTTTCAATGGGAGCGTCATAAGAGTTTGTGAACTCTTCGGAATGATACATATAGATGCATGCAATCGAAAGTTCCAAAACACTTCTATGTACTTTGTTATATTCGCTGATGAATTATTGCAAACATGAACATGCCTATATGATACACATGTGATATGTTAATGATGAGTTTATTGAATATAAAACAGAAGTAAATAAAATAATACGCAATAGAAAACAAAATGGTTTGATTTTATCGAATAGGTGAGTATATTGGTAAGATTTCCGAACATACCTAAAAAATGAATAAAGATTCAATCTCAAAAGTCATCCTCCCTATGATACATAATGGTACATAATGGTTTACAAAATCATACAAGTTAAGGGTTTATAAGAAATCCAACATATCCAAAGCTAAGAAGTTGGCAAGTTGTGCAAGTCGAAAGACTACATGTAATAATTATACATGAGGGATCTTATATGAGTCACCCTAAAAGGAGTTTGGAATGATTATCATTGGCCAATTTATATTTTGAACATATTGTAAACTAAAATCAAATTAGTTTAATATACAGAAATTCATAAAATATTTATGAATACCTATTCCGTTGCACTGAGAAACAACTGCTATTTCAAAAATATCAACTTCGTAGTGAAGGAATTTCATTTTGAAATTATTGGTAGTAAAATAGATTTGGATACGATCCAAGAATAAAACTGATCACGCGGAATAAAATGAAATTAACCAAACCTTAATGAGCACATGCATTAGAATGTCTAATAAATATTCTTGCACATTGAAGACAAAATATGAGTTTCTTATCAATGTCGAGAATAAAAAATTCTCAACGGTCAATTAAACCATTAAGAGTATTGACAGTAACGACCCATAAATTTTAATGGTTTTAATAACGTAATTAACTGAATTTTTGTGAAATTTTAAATAATAAAATTTTGAAATAAAAATTTGATATTTGGAATACGTCTATTTAAACATAGCAAATGGTAAATTTTCATCAGATAATATGGAAATTATTTTTGTGTAATTCTATTTCAATTTAAATCAGTTAATATTTACGGTAATAAAATGTTTTCCAAACCTGAATATTTCTCTATAGAAAATTTGTAAATCATTTTCTAAGTGAGACGTCAAATTTCGTTTCGTCAAATTTGGACTTCTATTGCTCCGATCATCTTATTTCTGACATTTTTGCAGCATTTCGATACCGATATCGACTTTTGATAGTTCGGTCGTATCACTGATATTTGTATACCATTTTGATCGTCTCGTCATGTTGATCTTCACGGTATATTCATTTGTGTGTTTCGAAGTCCGAGAGACAGCGGAATCTATGGAACGATCTCTGTATCGGTTCCGCGATTTGACTTTTGGGTTCCTTATACTCTTTCATTTATCTACCGTGTAAATTCTAGCAGCCACTTGCCTTTTCAAATTTTCAAAATACAGATGTTGTCGGTTGTCATTCCATTACTTTTACTTTCTCATTCTATTTTGGCTTTGTGAATATTTAATGAATTATTGGTGGTACATACTATTTTGTAACCTTTCATTTTCTTCAACATATATTGTCGTGCTCTTTTCATATGTGATGTCTTTTCTTCTTCTTTTATTTCTATTTCATTTATTCTTATTCCCCTCTCATTTGAAAAGAAAGAAAAAAAAACTGTTCTATTTCCACGCATCTTCTTTGTTAAACCTTCAACCGAGTTTCCCACTCATCTCCTCCGTGCGACCTGACCCCTCTTCCACCCAAAGCCTGACCGACCTTCACACCCACAACACCCGAGAACCGTGCTCCACCTGACGCACCGTGAGCAGCCCCTCAGTGACAGACCTCGTATTTGTTGTTCACGTATATGTGGAGGTTAACCTTATATCGGAGTTTGTATATATACATGAATATATAGGACTGTATATACTGTAATATGTTAGTAGGCATACATTTGAATATCTATTTTAAAGTATATTTATATGTTTTCAGATCTTAGTGCATATCAGTTATACAATCTGGTTTCCACAGTTTGTTTATATACATATATATTAGTTCAGATAATTGATGTATTGATATAAGTTCTGTGTTATGTATATAAAGGCATATATACTATTAGATTTGTTATATATATATATCAAGTTATATAAGTTTATATTATATAATCTGTTGTAGTCACAGTAAAAATATATATACATATGATGATTATATTTTTGTTTATATATATAGGTGTTAAACACATACGTATAGTTTGGCTGGGCTGCTTACATGCGAAAGTTTTGTTTTACATCCTACTATTTTAGATATTGTATAAATATATAGTACATATATAGATATTTTATATATGTATTGATTTATACAAACCCTTGTTTTGTATTCAATTTGATTTTTTTTTTGTATACCTATATATATTCACTGTATATATGTTACAGTAGTACATATATTACATATATATGTTATATATATTTTATAATATGTCTAATGGGATATAGATATAAGTTCGTAAAATATAAAAGCTTTGACTGATGGGATCTATTCATATATATATATATATATATATATATATATATATACACACACGTTTACTTTAATATATAGAGTTGTCTGAAAAAAAAGAAAAAAAATGCAAATCTCTTTACTTCTCTTTGAAATTTAGTGTATATATGTATAAAAGCCTATTGCAGCCTGTAGCACACGTGTATAGGTATGTCTATATATAACCTATGTATATATTTTAATTTACACTTGATATTATAATACAAATGATTACATATATATTTTTTAATTTAAGGGAATCATAGTGATTGTTTTATGCTGTCCTGTTTTATATGTATATGTTTAATTTTTAAATTATATGTGCTTTAAATTACATAATGACTTGGTAATATAATATATATAGACTGTTTGTTAATATATTATGTTTAAAAATATCATATGGAGCTTTTATTTTAAAATGTGTATTTCTAAAATTTAAAATTTTGGTTATATATATTATGCATCTCATTTCAGTTATACCCAGCTAATTTTTGATTTGTTTTCCTCAATTTCAAATTCTCAGCTTTGTCTCATCGATCTCGATTCCATTTGCTTCGCTTTGAGATTTGTCGTTGGATTGGTCGATCGGCTGGTTCACGATTCAATTCGTATCTTATCGGGTTATCAAATTCCTCTAGCCTCGAAAGGTGAGCAATCACTCACGATTAACGTTCTTATATTTATTAAATTTGATTTCAATTGGAACAACAATTGAAATATTATGTTGTTAGTTATTTACATTGCTATATATATATATGCTGTTATCTGTATCTGTTCACCTGTGACATCTGACACCATTACCTGTTGTTTATATTGATGATATATGCATGTTATATTATTATCATATCTGTTATCACTCTGCAAGTTCCCTGTTAGTATAGAATTCCCTATGGGTTGAAATGATACATACCCGAACGATCTGTAGAATAGGAGAAAATCGTTATGGGTTGAAATGATAAACCCAAGCGATTTTCATTGAATTGAATTTGGGATTGCGGGTTGAAAAGATATATACCCGTATATATATTTAAAATTGCGGATTGAAATGATAAATATCTGTATCACTTGACCATAGGATAGAAAATTATATACAGACACCGTTGGTCTATGATTTTGAAAAGAAATATATGGTTTTAATAAATATTGATTTTAAGATTTAATAAAGTTGATTTAATAAAGTTGATTTAATAAAGTTGATTTAATCAATATAAGATATGTTTAAGTATTTATGTAAAATTTATATTTTCAAATATAGAGTTTATAATGTTTCAGGTTGAAGGATAAATTTGAAATTGATTTGGAATTTAAATTATTTAAGAATTATACTTAAATAAGTTTGATTTGAAATTTTAAGATATGTTTTATAACTTGAATTTGACTAAAAGTGACTTAAATGAATATTTCAAATTTACATAAATTGAAATGGGATATTTTGTTCATTTAAATTTGTAAATTGAAGTTGTATTTAGATTGTTTTTGAAATGATTAAGTAAATATTTCAAAACTATATAATAGTAAAGTGAATTTATATATATATATATATATAATTATCGAATTTAGTTTTGAAATGTTGAATATTTAAAGCATTGAATTATATTGAAATTGAAATGGTTTATTTTTGGTTCAAATCGGTATTTGAAATCGATATAATTTGAAATTTTTAATTGAATTGAAAATGAAATTGATGATTTGAGATTGGATTAAATTTGAATTTGGAATTCGAACTGATTTGAATCGATTTGTGAAAGTTGAGGAAGCTATTTTATTATATAAAGTAATTTTAAATCATATTTAAAACTATTTATATATTTTACTATATAAACTATTTTAATATAAACTATTTTTAATATAAACTATTTTAATATAAACTATTTTAACTTATAACTATTTTATATAAATTATTTTATTTTATAAACTATTTTATTATATATACTATTATTGATATCTAAACGGTTTAAGGGAAATGCTATAATTTCAAAGTGTTATGATTTCCAAGATGCTATAATTTCAAAGTGTTATGATTTCAAAGTGTTATGATTTCCAAAGTTATGAATTTCAAAGTATTATGATTTCCAAAGTATTATTATTTCAAATTGTTTTGGTTTCGAAAGTATTGTATCTTTGAAAGTACTATGATTTTGGAAGTGAATATTTTTTGATATGGAAATGATATCGTATTGATATGTTTTTTAAATGAAAATGATATTTTGGTTTTGAAGTTTAAATTACTTTGAAATGACCTGAAATGACCCTCCTATTTCCACCCTAATTTCATAAGGATTTTTTTTTTAAGAGATGATATATAGATATATCATCCATTACAAATATATTTCCCAAGGTCATTTTCTTTCTCCAATAAACAAAATATATCCAGGATCTTTCACAATATAAAAATATTGTTTTAAATCTAAATCATTCCTAACATACATATATGAAGATATCTATGTTATATTCTACTAGAATCAGAGCATGATAATATGTAAGTAGAAATCCTTTTAAATCTATTAAAATGTGATAATTCCCTGATAAAAGATTAATTATTGTATCCTGATTTTTGACCATAGAATCCACTGGAAACATGTACTTTAGTCTGTTATTCTAATTAAGAAATGATCAAGCAATAATCAGTGGAAAGCAAGCTTTTAATATGGATGATTGTGTTATAGTCTGTATAGTATCAAACTCAGGCTAAAAGAAAGTGGATCATAAGTGAACACAAGCAACATCTAGGCGTAATGGAAACGCGCCTAACTTACACATGAGAGGTCACGAGTTCGAGTGCTATGCTGGTCAGTTCAAACCCAATTTTTGTTTTTTTTTTCTTTTTATTTTTCTCCTGTATGGTTTGAAATCTGATATCTACCTATATCTGCACATATATACTTAATTTTTGCCTATAATCTAACATACAAAACAATATTTCTTGCTTTATTATTTTCGAAACCCATTCCTACAACTGTTCTAGGAATTTATGTTTATATTTTTGCCCAAATATCAACATGTACACAGATATACATGTACATGTCAATATCTTTGCTCATTTTCCAGAAAACTGGGTCCAAATGGTTCCTTGCTTCATTGATTTGAAGTGAACAATTTGCCTGACCTATGGTCTAACCATGTGGTTAATCTGACCATTCTTTTATTTGCATTTTACAAACCAGAATCTACCTAAACTTCACTTATTTGAAGCTGGTTAACTCATGTGCCTAGTGTCATGCCAGGTATCTGATCATGGCAGTTGAAATGCCAGTCATTTGCATCATACCTGAAGCCTTCCCATACAATTACCTCTCTCAAAACAATTTAAAAAGTAGACTTGAACCATTTGTAGACATAATTCAGAGAAAAAAAACAATTAGATACTTAAAGGTATTTTTCAAGGTAAATTCTAAATTTACTCCAAAACTCAGTGTTTTTAAAATACTTAAGATTGTCCAATACATAATATAATTGCAAGGAAATTGCTCACATAATTGTATATTTCTTACCAGATTTTTATAGCTAATGCTTGAGCATATTTTTCTTGTTTATATCCCAGACACTACTTCAAAAACAAATCAAACCTTAACACACAATGATTTCGACAGAGCAACTAATTTAATCTAACACTTTACAGAACATAAGAGAAACTTGATCACTAACCATAAAATATTCATTACATGACTGGAAATCTTAGAAACATAAAAATTTTCCTGAATACATGCAGATATAATCAATTTAAGCTCTTATTGAAACTAGCTAGCATGTTCATTCACTCCTCCATAATAGCAATAACTTCATTTTTACTTAGTGCCTGCGTTCCCTGAAAGAGCATAAGTGGCTGCCTCATTTTAAAATGAGACACCCCATATGCCATGAGCAAACAAGGGTCAGATCTAAGATCTGGTATGAGTAACATCAATACATTCATGATATTAAGCAATAAAGAATGTAAGAGTACCAACCAGTTATTTAAGCAAATTTCTGCATCCAATTACTTTAACATGGTATAAATAAGTTGATTCTGGTATGATATATTCATCTATCACTCTTACACTTGCATACATAACCATGCAAACATAATTATCTATTTGCAACGTTTGCATTCACTGGAAACATCATGGTTCCATACCAACCAATCCTAAGAAATATTCATATTCCTATTTCTTCATTTACAGGTTGCATAATTCAATTTAAATTCCTGCCTCATCTGCTATTAAGGAATCACAGGGACACATTGCAATGAACTAATTAATTCACATCATTGCACAAAGATCTCAGGGCTTAAACAAACCATGTGCCAACTTGCATACTTCAAATATGACAAACATTCCAGCAGCCTTCTTGGCCTTCCCTTCCCTAGTTTATTTACTAGTGTATTGACTTAAATCCTATTATCAAATATGCTGAGTGAACATGTCACTGCAAACATGGAAACATCCATAATTTTTCCTAGCATAATTCTCCACAGAATTAAGCAGACAGTTATTTCCTAAATGGGGTCAATATGTCTTGGTCTTAGTAAGATATAAGAATATTTTCAATTGTAAAAGAGGCATGGCATGTTCTTATTATATTGATCTGCAAGCCTTTATGATTGATTCAGATTCATGATCTGGTTCAATCATAATTTTAGCTTGTGAGTTTTTTTTTTGATTTGATTAAGGGCTCAGCACTTAGAAAATTTCTATTGCACCCTTAACATTTTTCTTCTCAAGCCTTAGCACTTATACCAAGTATAATGCAGCTCCCAACAATTTTTTTGTAAAGTTCCATGCCATAGATCTATAACAGTTGAGAGTATTCTCTATATAATTTTAAGATCCTAGACTTTAACATTTTTGAGTATAAATAAAACAGTATGATACACATCCAAAGACAAATGTCTCAGCAAATCAAAGATCACCAAAATCATCCATATTAAATCATATCAGATTTAAAATAAGACATCCAAAAAGCATTGATGAAATCATATACATCAAAACCAGCAATATATAAATGGCAATATAAAAAGTGGCTGCCTCATCTCAGGTCTTAATGCCATGAACTCAGTGAGGTTACTCACCTAAATATTTCTTCTTATTAATCCAGAAAATCCTTGTATGAGTGTTTTCTCCTTCCTTCCAATATTTTTTTTCTTCCTTTCTTATTTTTGTGCAGCTCGGGGTAAAGATAATTTTACTGGCTGAAACTGCCTATTTATATGCATTTTTCCACTAGGGTTTTGTTAAAACAAAATTCCATTTCTGACCTGGCTAGCATCATGCATTTTTCATTCATTTTCCTCCTTAATACCCCGGCCATATTAACCAATTTAAAGGCTGCATTTTCTTTCTTTTACTTTTCAGAAAATGGCCACTCACCTAGTCATGTTAAAAGTGTGACTATCCTATTTTATATTTTAATTATTCCTGAGAATCCCCTTTGCTATTTTTGCCTACACAAGCATATTGACTTGTATCTCATTTCATGTCATTTTAATGTTATAGTTTCACTTGCTTATATATATATATATATATATATACTTTTCAGTACTTAAAAATGTATATTTGTATACATATCTTATCTAGGCTTATTTAATTCCTCTTTAATTTCAGAAACATATGCACCTATATGTATACAGGTTTACAAATCCTTATAACATATATATGTATAATTTTCTTTTCTGGGTTTTAAATAAAATCTGTTTACTGATTTAAAGTAAAACTTACTTTTCTTATTTTCTAAGATGATCCATATAATTCCAGAAATCAAATATCCATGTTGCAAAATCATGTTTGTATTGCTTTTTAATTCTTGTTTTAAATCCAAGAAATCTGGAGTTCTTCCTTGTGCCATTTCAGTGTGCACGTGCACACATATACTTGCACACTATTTATTCCAAAAATTTCACCATATTTAAATCTAAATATTTCAAAAATTAAATCATTTTACAAAAATGATTTTTCACAAAATTTTGGGGTATTACATTCACCCCTCCTTTTAGGAATTGTGTCCTCACAATTTTTCTAACATTTATAACAAGCATCATTTTCTTTTCTGAAAACTTATCAAACATATGCATAAGCAAACAAATTCAACCATATCAACCATGCATAACAAAATTTTTCCAGAAAAAAAAAAATTACCTTTTAATTTGCAAAAAGCTTAGGATAATCCATTCTAATCTTATCCTCTAACTCCCATATGCAGTCATTAGGATCACTACTCCACTGGATCTTAACTAGTTTCAAGGTTTTGCTCCTTAATTCCTTTTCTTCCTTGGCTATAATCCCCACTGGCTCTTTTTCATAAACCAAGTCAGGATTTATTGGAATTTTGGTAGGCTCTTCCAAAATGTCTTCTTTATCATGTACCCATCTTCTAAGTTGGGACACATGAAAAACATTATGCATTGCTTTCATTTCCTCTGGTAGTTCTAATTTGTAAGCCAATAAACCAATTCTTTCCAGAATTTTATAGGGTCCAACATACCTTGGTGTGAGCTTACCTTGCTTGCCAAATCTCAAGACTTTCTTCATAGGTGAAATCTTGATGAAAACAAAGTCTCCCACTTCATATTCCACTTGCTTTCTCTTCCTATCTGCAAATTTCTTTTGCCTATCTTGAGCTGCTGCTATTCTTTTTCTTATTAACCCAATTTTCTCTGTAGTTTCTTTAACATATTCAGGTCCTAGAACAGCCCTTTCTCCAGTCTCTACCCAGCATATAGGTGATAAACATGGCTTGCCATATAAGGCTTCAAATGGTGCCATCCCTATGGTACTTTGGTAACTGTTATTGTATGTGAATTCAGCTAGATGGAGGTGGTCTTCCCAGTTGCCTCCAAAGTCCAGTGTACATGCTCTCAACAAATCCTCTAAGACTTTGTTCACCACCTCAGTTTGACCATCTGATTGTGGATGGTAGGCAGTGCTTAAGCACAATTCACTCCCCATGGCCTCTTGAAAACTTTTCCAAAACCTTGAGGTGAAGATGGTATCCCTATCACTCACAATGGTTTTGGGTATGCCATGCAACCTTACTACCTCTTTTATGAATATTTGAGCCAATTTTGGAGCATTTCTTTCTGCTCTAACTGGGATAAAATGTGCTACCTTAGTTAGCCTATCCACTATTACCCATATACTTGTGTTTCCCTTCTTAGATCTAGGCAGACCATCTATGAAATCCATAGATATATCCTCCCACTTCCACTGTGGTATACTAAGGGGTTGCATTAGTCCTGATGGCCTTTGTGTCTCTGCCTTGACTTGTTGGCAAGTCATGCACCTTGCAACATATCTGGCCACATCTGACTTCATCCCCTTCCACCAAAGATTTCTTTTCAAATTTTGATACATCTTGGTGCTACCTGGGTGTATGGAGTACTTACTCCTATGGTATTCATTTAATATTTCCTCTTTCAATTCTATATTTTCTGGAACACATATCCTATTTTTATTCCTTAAATAACCATTTTTATCAACTTGATAATTTATTACTTCCTCCCCTTTTGATATGAGCATTTTCTTTTCCACCATGTTTAGGTCTTGTTCCTGCATTTTCCCAATCTTAAGAAGTAAATCTGATTGCAGAGATATCATACTTAATTTTCCTTTACCTTCATCTTCTTCAATGGGCATCATTTGTACCTCACTGTTTTCCTCAATTTCCAAATCAGTAAGTATAGACAAATCCTTAAATTCTTCCATCATCAACATGGCTACTTTGGCATGTTGTCTACTCAAGGCATCTGCAACTTTATTTGCCTTGCCTGGTGTATACAGTATATCTAGATCATAGGCAGCTAGGAACTCTACCCATCTATGTTGCCTCATATTCAAATCTTTTTGTGAGAATAAATATTTCAGTGCCTTATGATCAGTGTACAAAATGAATTTGGCACCTAACAAATAATGTCTCCAAAGTTTCAAAGCATACACAACTGCTGCTAGTTCAAGATCATGGGTTGCATATCTGGTTTCATGTGGCTTTAATTGCCTAGATGCATAGGCTACCACCTGGTCTTGCTGCATCAACACAGCCCCTAACCCAGAGCCACTTGCATCAGTGTACACAACCAAATTTTCATTTCCTTCTGGCACTCTCAATACTGGTGCATTAATCAGGGCTTCTTTTATTTTGATAAAAGCTTGCTCACATTTTTCTGTCCATACAAAGGCTTGGTTCTTTCTAGTTAAATTGGTAAGTGGTGATGATATTTTTGAGAAATCTTTTATAAATCTCCTATAATATCCTGCCATCCCCATAAATGATCTAATCTCACTGATGGTGCTAGGCCTTTTCCATGCTTGGATTGCCACTACCTTATTAGGGTTTACTGATATTCCTTTGGCAGAGATAACATGCCCAAGAAAATGCACTTCTTCTTTCCAAAATGCACATTTTGAAAATTTTGCCTTTAAATCATTTTCCCTTAGTCTTGACAAAACTAAATGCAAATGATTTTTATGCTCTTCCACTGTCTTAGAATAAATCAAAATGTCATCAATAAAAATCAGTACAAACTTGTCTAAATAATCTCTAAATATTCTATTCATTAAATCAACAAAATATGAAGGAGCATTTGTCAAACCAAATGGCATAACCAAAAATTCATATAAGCCATATCTTGTGTTAAATGCAGTATACTTAACACTTGAGTCTTCAACCTTCATTTGATGGAATCCTGATGCTAAGTCTAGCCTAGAAAATATTTTAGCTTCACTGAGTTGGTCAAAGAGATCATCTATTCTAGGCAATGGGTATTTATTCTTGATGGTTACTTTATTTAGTTCCCTGTAATCTATGCACATTCTCAAGGTACCATCATGTTTTCTTACAAACACTACTGGAGAACCCCAGCAGGAATTGCTTGGCCTTATAAATCCCTTGCCTTCTAATTCTTCCAACTGATTTTTCAATTCTTTCAGTTCACTTGGCCCCATTCTATAAGGTTTCTTGATTATTGGACTTGCTCCTGGAATGAGATTAATTTGGAACTCAACTGGTCTGTGGTGTGGAACACCCTTAACTTCCCCAAACACATCCAAGTATTCATTAACTATGGGAATTTCTTCAATGGTTAGTTCACTCAGATCTTTTTCTAAGTCAACTAAATGATACAATTTCCCTTCCTTAGCTACTTCACATAGAACTGTGATCCTCTGGCCTCTAGAATTTTGCAATGATATGGTGGATGAGTCTAAATTAATTATGGCTTTAAATTGCCTTAACCAATCTACCCCCAATATAACTCCTATATTTGGGTAATTTAAAACATATAAATTGGAAATAAAAATATTTCCTCCTATGTTTAACTCCACATCCACACAATTCATGTTCAAAACACTAGAACTCCCTAGGGGACTTTGTACAAGCAATGGGGTTTCAACCAATATGCAGTTTAATTTTAACACTTTAACTAATTCATAGGAAATCAAAGAGTGTGTTGCTCCAGTATCATATACTACTGGTATGGGTATGGCACAAATGAGTAATGTACCTTCCACTTGGCCATGATTTTCAGCATCAATTTTCACTACAGATTTGCCTTTACCTTCCAAAGTTGCCAATTTCCCTTGCTGTTTATTCTCAGGACAGTTCCTCTTCATATGCCCCTCTTTCCCACATAGGTAGCATTTGAAGGCTCCTCCTTTTAACTCTGGGCACCTTGGTTTGATGTGTCCTTCTTTTCCACAATGATGGCAAACCAATTTCTTCTTAGTATCATTGGCTTTTGTATCTTTACTCTTCCTGTTGTCTGCCTCCTCCTTCTTTTTATCATAAGGGTGATATCTTCCCTTATCCTTCTTGTTGTTGCTCTTAAAATTCCTATATTTCTCTCTTTCTTTGTCATGTTGTTCCAGTTTCAAGGCCAGATCAATTACTTGATCAAATGTTCTATCTGCATATGGTAGCATAGCTCTGCTAAGTCCTGGGTTCAGTCCTTTTATATACCTATCATTTTTGGATGCTTCATCTGCCACTAGCATTGCTCCATAATTGGATAGCCCCTCAAACTTTTGAGTGTATTCAGTGACATTCAAAGTTCCCTGCCTAAGTTTGATAAATTCTTCAAGCAAAGTGGTCTTGGCTGATGCTGGTACAAATCTTGCCTCCAACATCTCCTTGAACTGATTCCAAGTGATTTCATTTTCATTTCTTCCAGCTATGATCACCTCCCACCAGCTTAAAGCTACCCCTTTCAGTTGTCTAGAAGCTACTTGCCTCTTCCTTTGGTCATCCAACTGCATGTCATTGAAAATCCTATCAAGTGTTCTCAACCATGCTTGAATTTCCATCACACTCTCAGTTCCTTCAAAACTCCTGCCTCCCAAATTGGAATAAGTCTTCAGTAGTTTTGAAAGCTCTTCATGTGGGTTCTCAGGCCTATGCCCAATTCCATCTCTTAAAACCCTCACAAATTCTTGCATATCAAGCATTTGAGGTGCACTGGGTCCTGCATTATGATGAGATCCTCTTCCTACCATGGTCTGCTAACTAAATTCTGGGCAAATGGTATTAGTATATTATGAGTACTTCTGTAATTTCTGTTTTCTTATCTAAATTATTTCATCCAAAACAAACAGACATAATACATTTCTATAATACTTAACAATCAATGCAACCAAGTGCTCTGATACCAACTGAAATGACCCTCCTATTTCCACCCTAATTTCATAAGGATTTTTTTTAAGAGATGATATATAGATATATCATCCATTACAAATATATTTCCCAGGGTCATTTTCTTTCTCCAATAAACAAAATATATCCAGGATCTTTCACAATATAAAAATATTGTTTTAAATCTAAATCATTCCTAACATACATATATGAAGATATCTATGTTATATTCTACTAGAATCAGAGCATGATAATATGTAAGTAGAAATCCTTTTAAATCTATTAAAATGTGATAATTCCCTGATAAAAGATTAATTATTGTATCCTGATTTTTGACCATAGAATCCACTGGAAACATGTACTTTAGTCTGTTATTCTAATTAAGAAATGATCAAGCAATAATCAGTGGAAAGCAAGCTTTTAATATGGATGATTGTGTTATAGTCTGTATAGTATCAAACTCAGGCTAAAAGAAAGTGGATCATAAGTGAACACAAGCAACATCTAGGCGTAATGGAAACGCGCCTAACTTACACATGAGAGGTCACGAGTTCGAGTGCTATGCTGGTCGGTTCAAACCCAATTTTTGTTTTTTTTTCTTTTTATTTTTCTCCTGTATGGTTTGAAATCTGATATCTACCTATATCTGCACATATATACTTAATTTTTGCCTATAATCTAACATACAAAACAATATTTCTTGCTTTATTATTTTCGAAACCCATTCCTACAACTGTTCTAGGAATTTATGTTTATATTTTTGCCCAAATATCAACATGTACACAGATATACATGTACATGTCTGTTTGCACCAAAAATGGTCACAAACCCCAAGTGTAGTGAAAGCACCAGCGTATGAATATGAATCAACAGTATTCACACACAAATCACAGATCTAAGAAAGTTACAAGCAGCAATCAAGAAATAATGAACAGTGACACACAATTTATAGTGGTTCGGCTATCTCCGGCCTACGTCCACTTCAAGGTTTTTATGATTTTATTGCTCGATGCTTGAAGATTACAATTTCGTATGTTGTATTACAACTGATTTGCTGAACTAAGTCTGAATCTAAGGCAGCAATGGTGATCTGGAGTAAATCTGACAGAATCTGGGCGCTCTTTAGCTCTCAAAATTGTCCGACCTCTTTTCTGAATGACCAGGGGCTCTATTTATAGGTGTAGGAGGCTGATATTTCACCTAAAATGAGGGGAGACCAGTTCTGGTATGTGAGGGGACCCACATGCCCGCTTTCTGGAAATCCGAGCCCACTTTGGGATCGATTCGAAGCTATGTTCGAATCGATCAAGAAATTGTCCAATCGAGCTGAAATTTGGCATGAACATTCCTCAACATGTGCTCAAGCTACTGTGAAAATATCGTAGCATTTGGATGTGTAGATCTCAAGTTATGATCGATTCAAGTTGAAGAGTTTCGCTTCCTGGAGTCGTTCGAATCGATATGCTCAAATTGATTCGTTCGAATCGATTTTCCTACACGCGAAGACTACGGCGTGGTGCGCATGCCTCGGGTCAACCCTCCTTTTTCTCCGAGTTTTACTGAGTCGTGGCTGGGGTTTTAGCTATGTAGACGTGGTGGATTCGAAGAGAAGGATCTGAGGGTATACTCCTTCGATTCGATCAAATGTACGTTCCTTCGTATCGATCGAGGGACAAGTAGTTCGAATCGATCTCGTGTGCAAGTCCTCGAATCGATGGTTTCGAGTGATGTTGATCGATTCGAAGCTATGCATAGCTCCCGGATTCGAACAACCT
The DNA here is from genome assembly GCA_030737815.1 of Allium fistulosum. Classification (NCBI taxonomy): domain Eukaryota; kingdom Viridiplantae; phylum Streptophyta; class Magnoliopsida; order Asparagales; family Amaryllidaceae; genus Allium; species Allium fistulosum. The sequence goes on from CM060903.1 coordinate 265,369,044, forward strand.
TTTACTTGATGGATTCGAACCAAAGTTGGGTTTATGGTTTCGAACGTGAGGCTATCTTGTGGATTCGAAGGCGGGAATACTCTGATGGATTCGAACTAAGGGAGGCTTTAGATGGATACGAAGTGGATGGAGTCAATCTTGATGGAGTCGACCTTAATGGATACGAACCATATGGAGACGAACACAAGCCTATGTCCTTCGCTTGCATCGATGATATCTTGGGCGTACGAACTCGGATCGACTCGAGATTTGGAATGTTGTTTTATCTGGCCTTGCTTGACATGTCTTATCAATTGTAGCCCGATCCGGACTCGGACAAAATTCATCGATATCCATGGTGAACCTGCGATGCACAATCGATGTTCATGACTAATAATCATTGATTTTCAGTTAATCATTGGGTATCTCGACTTTGCCAAAAGTTGGGATAACATTTTGCCCCCCAAAACATGCCTTTTTGGTAAAAGGCGTGTTTTGATCAGTCTTAAGTTGGATGCAGTGAGTTCATGTTTTACTCATAGCTTATAGCATTTTCAATCAAGTCCATGGTTGTTCGAAGCCGAATTGTTATCAATTTTTTCTAGTGGAAGTTAAGAATGAAATTCTACGGTCTCTCCATACTATTGATGGTCACTCCGGACCCTTGTCAAACCCATTCTAGATTTAGCGATTGAATAGAAAGATCCTATTGCACTCCGGCGTTGCTTTCTATCCCTTGCACTCTGGCCCCAACTAGGGTGTATAGCGATGTCTTGGTCGTTCTCGATCGATTATAGCCTCTCCAGGCTCATGATGGATCCCATCCTGTCACTCTCCGGTGAAGGGGAAACAACGTTAAGTGAGTTAATCCTGTCGCTCTCCAGCGAAGCGACTCACCTCCTGCACTCTGGTTCAGTGTATCTGAACATTAAGCGATGTCATGACCTGAATCGTCGGCCGATCACAGCCTCTCTGGGCTCATGCTGGATCCCATCCTGTCACTCTCCGGTGAAGGGGAAACAACGTTAAGTGAGTCAATCCTGTCGCTCTCCGGCGAAGCGACTCACCTCCTGCACTCCGGTTCAGTGTATCTGAACATTAAGCGATGTCATGGCCTAAATTGTGGGCCGATCATAGCCTCTCCGGGCTCTTATCGAATCCTGATCCAATCACTCTCCGGTGAATAGGAAACGATGCTTAAGTGAGTTGATCCTGTCGCTCTCCGGCGAAGCAACCCACTTCTTGCACTCCGGACCCTGCCTCTCTGGGTAGAATCATAAAGCGATCATGTTTATATTGATATTTAATGTTTATCCTTTAACTCTCCGGTCAAAGGTTTATTTTAATAAGTGTTTCTTTATTAAATTAAAATCCTAGATGTTCAATCTCAAACACCAGGAAAAACAAGACAATGCCTCTCTGGGCGGAGCGGTCTATTACCATCTCAGAGCATGCCTAGGGATCTCTCCGGTTCCCGTACATGAGTAAGTGGAATAGCCGTTTTATTTTGAAAATCAAATCTAAGAAAACTGATTGACCAGAGTCCAAATCTTGAACTTGGCCCTTGCCATCACAATCAGTTGATGACGAGTCGTGATCCCGATCCAAGATCGTTCCTGTTTGGTTGAGACGGTAGGTGTTCAGGCCTAACCACCGTCGTACGTTCTCTGACATACTGCGGCAATCTACCACTCCTGGCATGTTCTTCCACCTCATCCTTCAAGTGGCGGCATTCATCGGTAGTGTGCCCATCCAGCTCATGGAATAGGCAGTACTTTCCAGTCCTACGTTCCCGCTCCATGGGATCTCTCCTGGGTGGTTTTCGATAGGGGAGTTGCCCCCGAGTTTCGGTGTAAATTTGTTCCAGTCCTGCCACCAAGTCTGTGTATTGCCTGAATCTGGGCTCTCGGAATTTCTTCCGTTTATCAGGACCATCATGTGCGTCATCCTGCTTTCTCTTTCCTTTGTCTGCCCTGGACTGTTCCCTGGCGGTTCCTTCGCCTTGTGCAACATTTATTTCCTGCCTCTCGGCTCGTGATTCCTCTAATCGAATGAATTTTTCAGCTTCATGGAAAAACTCTCCAAGATCTTGCGGTGGATCTTTAGTCAAAGAGTCTTTGAATTCGGTGCCTTCTCCAACTCCTGCCACCGCCGCCATCAAAATCATCGATGGGTCCGGGCGATCTACAGAAGTCACCGTCGCATTAAATCGTAACAAAAAATCTTTTATGGACTCTCCGGTCCTTTGTTTTATTGATGCCAAAGTCATCACGCTCTTAGGTCGCGTCACGTGAACCCTAAACTGCTTCATGAAGCAATCCACAAGCTCGCCCCATGTCCTGATTGATCCGGTTTCTAGCTGCCTAAACCAAAGCGCAGCCAAATCTGATAAGAATAAGGGGAAACATCGTGCCATCACTTCCTCGGATGCTCCCAGCACTTCCATGTGTCTGATATATCTGGTGATATGCATAGTCGGGTCTGACTTTCCATCATAAGGATTCAGCGTTGGTAGTTTGAACTTCGGAGGGTTCCTTGCATTCCTGATATTCGGAGCGAACGGACTCCGACTAACTTCTTCCAATCCTCCTCCTGAAAACCCTCCTCTCATGAGTCGTCTCACTAGGCCGATCATTCTTTCATCTCCATCTAGGGGTTGCCCCCTTGTCATGTCTCTGTCTTGCCCTCCGAGCCTTGTAGGGAATTCTGGTACGTACTCTTCGGGTGGCTCGTTAGCATTTGCGTTGGCCCTAGCCGGTTGAGCTCCTTCCAAAGGTCCTTCTGCGTCGGATCTTGCGGGCCTGTCCCCAAGCCCTTGTTGATTGCCTTCTGGTTCTACATTCTGTCCTCCGTTGGGTTCCATAGCCCTAGCTCCTTGTTCCACATTCACAGCCGCTGTAGCTGGTCCAAGGTTCTGTGTTCCTGCAGCTCTCATCTGTTCGAAGAAATTCTGCAGCATCTCTTGTTGGCTTTTCATCATTCTTTCCTGCATTAGGTTATTCATAGCCTCCATCTCATCTCTAGTAATGTAGATCGAAGCTTGTCCTTCCCCAGCGCCAGAGGATGCCTCTTGACTTCCTGCCTGTTGGCTCCTCTCAGTTCTTTGTCTAGTTTGTCGAGTCATTGTAGAGTCAAATCTGAACCCTTAAAATTTCAAGTCTAAACTCTGAATCTGGTGTAGCGGGTGCTAGTTCTTCTCAGTGAAAGCACCAAAGTGTTTGCACCAAAAATGGTCACAAACCCCAAGTGTAGTGAAAGCACCGGCGTATGAATACGAATCAACAGTATTCACACACAAATCACAGATCTAAGAAAGTTACAAGCAGCAATCAAGAAATAATGAACAGTGACACACAATTTATAGTGGTTCGGCTATCTCCGGCCTACGTCCACTTCAAGGTTTTTATGATTTTATTGCTCGATGCTTGAAGATTACAATTTCGTATGTTGTATTACAACTGATTTGCTGAACTAAGTCTGAATCTAAGGCAGCAATGGTGATCTGGAATAAATCTGACAGAATCTGGGCGCTCTTTAGCTCTCAAAATTGTCCGACCTCTTTTCTGAATGACCAGGGGCTCTATTTATAGGTGTAGGAGGCTGATATTTCGCCTAAAATGAGAGGAGACCAGTTCTGGTATGTGAGGGGACCCACATGCCCGCTTTCTGGAAATCCGGGCCCACTTTGGGATCGATTCGAAGCTATGTTCGAATCGATCAAGAAATTGTCCAATCGAGCTGAAATTTGGCGTGAACATTCCTCAACATGTGCTCAAGCTACTGTGAAAATATCGTAGCATTTGGATGTGTAGATCTCAAGTTATGATCGATTCAAGTTGAAGAGTTTCGCTTCCTGGAGTCGTTCGAATCGATATGCTCAAATCGATTCGTTCGAATCGATTTTCCTGCACGCGAAGACTACGGCGTGGTGAGCATGCCTCGGGTCAACCCTCCTTTTTCTCCGAGTTTTACTGAGTCGTGGCCGGGGTTTTAGCTATGTAGACGTGGTGGATTCGAAGAGAAGGATCTGAGGGTATACTCCTTCGATTCGATCAAATGTACGTTCCTTCGTATCGATCGAGGGACAAGTAGTTCGAATCGATCTCGTGTGCAATTCCTCGAATCGATGGTTTCGAGTGATGTTGATCGATTCGAAGCTATGCATAGCTCCCGGATTCGAACAACCTTTTACTTGATGGATTCGAACCAAAGTTGGGTTTATGGTTTCGAACGTGAGGCTATCTTGTGGATTCGAAGGCGGGAATACTCTGATGGATTCGAACTAAGGGAGGCTTTGGATGGATACGAAGTGGATGGAGTCAATCTTGATGGAGTCGACCTTAATGGATACGAACCATATGGAGACGAACACAAGCCTATGTCCTTCGCTTGCATCGATGATATCTTGGGCGTACGAACTCGGATCGACTCGAGATTTGGAATGTTGTTTTATCTGGCCTTGCTTGACATGTCTTATCAATTGTAGCCCGATCCGGACTCGGACAAAATTCATCGATATCCGTGGTGAACCTGCGATGCACAATCGATGTTCATGACTAATAATCATTGATTTTCAGTTAATCTTTGGGTATCTCGACTTTGCCAAAAGTTGGGATAACAATGTCAATATCTTTGCTCATTTTCCAGAAAACTGGGTCCAAATGGTTCCTTGCTTCATTGATTTGAAGTGAACAATTTGCCTGACCTATGGTCTAACCATGTGGTTAATCTGACCATTCTTTTATTTGCATTTTACAAACCAGAATCTACCTAAACTTCACTTATTTGAAGCTGGTTAACTCATGTGCCTAGTGTCATGCCAGGTATCTGATCATGGCAGTTGAAATGCCAGTCATTTGCATCATACCTGAAGCCTTCCCATACAATTACCTCTCTCAAAACAATTTAAAAAGTAGACTTGAACCATTTGTAGACATAATTCAGAGAAAAAAAAACAATTAGATACTTAAAGGTATTTTTCAAGGTAAATTCTAAATTTACTCCAAAACTCAGTGTTTTTAAAATACTTAAGATTGTCCAATACATAATATAATTGCAAGGAAATTGCTCACATAATTGTATATTTCTTACCAGATTTTTATAGCTAATGCTTGAGCATATTTTCTTGTTTATATCCCAGACACTACTTCAAAAACAAATCAAACCTTAACACACAATGATTTCGACAGAGCAACTAATTTAATCTAACACTTTACAGAACATAAGAGCAACTTGATCACTAACCATAAAATATTCATTACATGACTGGAAATCTTAGAAACATAAAATTTTTCCTGAATACATGCAGATATAATCAATTTAAGCTCTTATTGAAACTAGCTAGCATGTTCATTCACTCCTCCATAATAGCCATACCTTCATTTTTACTTAGTGCCTGCGTTCCCTGAAAGAGCATAAGTGGCTGCCTCATTTTAAAATGAGACACCCCATATGCCATGAGAAAACAAGGGTCAGATCTAAGATCTGGTATGAGTAACATCAATACATTCATGATATTAAGCAACAAAGAATGTAAGAGTACCAACCAGTTATTTAAGCAAATTTCTGCATCCAATTACTTTAACATGGTATAAATAAGTTGATTCTGGTATGATATATTCATCTATCACTCTTACACTTGCATACATAACCATGCAAACATAATTATCTATTTGCAACGTTTGCATTCACTGGAACCATCATGGTTCCATACCAACCAATCCTAAGAAATATTCATATTCCTATTTCTTCATTTACAGGTTGCATAATTCAATTTAAATTCCTGCCTCATCTGCTATTAAGGAATCATAGGGACACATTGCAATGAACTAATTCACATCGTTGCACAAAGATCTCAGGGCTTAAACAAACCATGTGCCAACTTGCATACTTCAAATATGACAAGCATTCCAGCAGCCTTCTTGGCCTTCCCTTCCCTAGTTTATTTACTAGTGTATTGACTTAAATCCTATTATCAAATATGCTGAGTGAACATGTCACTGCAAACATGGAAACATCCATAATTTTTCCTAGCATAATTCTCCACAGAATTAAGCAGACAGTTATTTCCTAAATGGGGTCAATATGTCTTGGTCTCAGTAAGATATAAGAATATTTTCAATTGTAAAAGAGGCATGGCATGTTCTTATTATATTGATCTGCAAGCCTTTATGATTGATTCAGATTCATGATCTGGTTCAATCATAATTTTAGCTTGTGAGTTTTTTTTTTGATTTGATTAAGGGCTCAGCACTTAGAAAATTTCTATTGCACCCTTAACATTTTTCTTCTCAAGCCTCAGCACTTATACCAAGTATAATGCAGCTCCCAACAATTTTTTTGTAAAGTTTCCATGCCATAGATCTATAAAAGTTGAGAGTATTCTCTATATAATTTTAAGATCCTAGACTTTAACATTTTTGAGTATAAATAAAACAGTATGATACACATCCAAAGACAAATGTCTCAGCAAATCAAAGATCACCAAAATCATCCATATTAAATCATATCAGATTTAAAATAAGACATCCAAAAAGCATTGATGAAATCATATACATCAAAACCAGCAATATATAAATGGCAATATAAAAAGTGGTTGCCTCATCTCAGGTCTTAATGCCATGAACTCAGTGAGGTTACTCACCTAAATATTTCTTCTTATTAATCCAGAAAATCCTTGTATGAGTGTTTTCTCCTTCCTTCCAATATTTTTTTTTTCTTCCTTTCTTATTTTTGTGCAGCTCAGGGTAAAGATAATTTTACTGGCTGAAACTGCCTATTTATATGCATTTTTCCACTAGGGTTTTGTTAAAACAAAATTCCATTTCTGACCTGGCTAGCATCATGCATTTTTCATTCATTTTCCTCCTTAATACCCCGGCCATATTAACCAATTTAAAGGCTGCATTTTCTTTCTTTTACTTTTCAGAAAATGGCCACTCACCTAGTCATGTTAAAAGTGTGACTATCCTATTTTATATTTTAATTATTCCTGAGAATCCCCTTTGCTATTTTTGCCTACACAAGCATATTGACTTGTATCTCATTTCATGTCATTTTAATGTTATAGTTTCACTTGCTTATATATATATATATATATATATACTTTTCAGTACTTAAAAATGTATATTTGTATACATATCTTATCTAGGCTTATTTAATTCCTCTTTAATTTCAGAAACATATGCACCTATATGTATACAGGTTTACAAATCCTTATAACATATATATGTATAATTTTCTTTTCTGGGTTTTAAATAAAATCTGTTTACTGATTTAAAGTAAAACTTACTTTTCTTATTTTCTAAGATGATCCATATAATTCCAGAAATCAAATATCCATGTTGCAAAATCATGTTTGTATTGCTTTTTAATTCTTGTTTTAAATCCAAGAAATCTGGAGTTCTTCCTTGTGCCATTTCAGTGTGCACGTGCACACATATACTTGCACACTATTTATTCCAAAAATTTCACCATATTTAAATCTAAATATTTCAAAAATTAAATCATTTTACAAAAATGATTTTTCACAAAATTTTGGGGTATTACATGACCATGGTGTTATAATAACGATTGGTTGTTAAAGAGACCGGGATCAGATATGAGCATACTCTCTGTCGATACCGAAAACCACCTTAACAACTATGTACGCGGTGGAGATTCCAGAATGAAGTAGGATGGTGGCGACGATCCTAAAGGTATATACGTGGACCCGACTCCCGTGAGTTGTCATTAGGTGGCTAAAACAGGAGCGATTCCGAGCCAATGAGGTAGCTCCTCTGATCGGACACACTCCATCGTATGCCATTCTATTACTCTGTGATTGTTTTGGTGCACCCTTTGATTTTTGGGAGTATGGCTCGAGGTGGGCGGTAGTGGCTACTATGCGTTACCACCAGTCCGGATGTGTAATTGGTATATCTACCCTGGCATTACCTCGTTGTGCCATGTCACCTACCCTAGCGCGCCTTTTACGAGTTTGTTTTCTACCATACCTATGGGGTGCCCTCTGACGACGCCCATTACGGGGGAGATTACGGTACTGTATAGACTATGGGAATATATAAAATGTGTTAAGGTGGAAAATGTAAAGCCTTAACGCTATTTTGATAGTTTACTTTACTTTATACATATTATAATAGCGTATATTTCTACATAGTAGATAGTTTAACGGATCCTTAGAGGATGGTTATTCCAAACATCCTTTGAGTTATTTGTATTTCAATTGACATTTCACTTGAGTTGGATTTATTGATATAAGAATGTTAATCCTGACTCGAGTGTTTTGTGTTTTGCTTTACGCTCGGGTCAGACTGAGTGGTTCAGTGTTCGAGACTCACCTTTGGAGTTGGAGCTTCGTTTGGAGATCCAGCCATCTATCCAGCTTTCAGTTATTCAGTTGATTCCAGTGATGTGTTCTGATCTTATATTTGACTATTGTATTGAGACATCTATGTATTTGAGACTTTTGTTGTATCTTGTTTAAGTCTGTTATATATATATATAGTAGCTTCATGAACTACTATTACTTTGTTTCCGCTGCATTATTTTATATTACTCTGTGTCTGTGATTCTGTGATTATTTATTTATTGTATATGCTGAGTTTTGCCAAATTTAAATTAACAATCTGATATTTTGAGCAATTCAAATCCGACATGTATGGATGCGAATGGTTGAAAATTTCAGGTTGTTACATGTGGTATCAGAGCTCTGGTTTTAGGCAAACTTAGCATATGTAGTAAATTTGATTACATAATCACTTTCATTCGAGCTTGAATTCCTTCTTCTTCGATTCGGTTTTCCTTTGAATTTTGGAACGTTTCCCTCGGTTCCAAAATCCATCGTTGTCTCTCCCTATTCGTGATTTGATTCTGGAGCATCCCATAGCTCCACTGTATGATTTGTAAAAGAGTGACACTCGTTTACAATAGGCATTGATTCACCGGAGGTTTCTATATCCTCGGTTTAGATGTTGTTATCTCTTGCAATACTCGAATTCTATCTCTTGTGATCGAATGTCGATTTGCCTCTGAATTTTTGCCTCGATCTTAATTTGAAGTCACGGTTGACCCAGTTAAGGTTGCTCGCGATTTATATAGGCCTATCCATTCGTTCCTCTCTTTGAAATCTATTTATCTCCCTATCAAGCCTATCTTCTTAGCTAGAATTCTTTTTGATTAGAGCCCTTGAACTTGAATCTCTATCTTTGTTTTGAAATTCATTCTGGAATCATCGAGTGAGGGTTGTATTTGTATTAATATTAAAATGTTTTATATTGTGTTGTTTGAGTTGTTGATGTTGATTTGGGTTTTCGATCGATTCGTCTAATCAGCGATATCGATAGATTTCCAAAACACTTGAACAGAGCAAACTGACACAATATTATTTTCAAATTTGGCAAATGAAATAAATTTGTATGATTTCATTATATATATATATATATATATATATACATAAGTAAATTTTCTGAAATTTAATAAGTTAATTAAATTGGTTGTTTGAAATGATAATATTTGATTATCATTTATTGTTCTATAAATGAATTTATAAACATGGTTTATAAATTGATTTGGGAATTTAAAATGAATCTAAATCAAAAATTTGAGAATTTAATTTCCGGTGATTTCGAACTTTGGTTTTAAAGTGTATATTATTTGAAGTATTTTCGAATAGAAATCGTTTCCAAAGAATTTTAAAAGTTTAAATCAGTACTCTCCTCTTTTGTCGCTGGAAAATAATTTCGGTGATGACTACAGCATCATCGACATTCATTTTCGAGTTTCGAAGTGGAGAGACCATTCTGTAGCTTGCTACATTTTGTTTTGGAAAATTAATTTGATTTGAATTCCCGAAGTATGACTTGATTTATAATATATATTCGTATATGATCTTAGATTTGATTTGATATATATATATATGGTATATATATTTATCTCTAAATGGTTTGAATTGAAACCGAAAATTTATTCTTAAATTTTGATAAGGTGATTTCAAGTATAAAATAAAGCCAAGATTTTGAATAAATATTTAAACTTGAAATAAGTTGAATGAGAAAATTTTACTTGTATAATACTCAATTACATTTCAATATAACTTACCTAAATTGTTCTTAAGTTAAAAATGTAATTGGATAATATACAATATAAAATGACTTTATAAGGAAAGATTTGAGTGTTATAATAAATGTTATACACTTAAATTTTATTATAAAGATGTTAATAGAGATAAATAGAATAATAAGTTAATTGAATAATAGATGAGAAAAATAAATTTGTTTTAAAAGAATTAATAAATTGAAATTAGATCAACTTATGGAAATACCTTGAATTTAAAATCAATTATTGAAAATAAATTAATTTAAATTGAAATTTATATGGTTTAAATTAATTTATATGGTTTAAATATATGTAATAAGATATATATTAGGTGGAATAAACTTAATAATAATTTGGAATAAAAGAATTAAATTTGTTGAATAAAATATGAGTATAATAAATGATTTTACAAATTGATGATTTAGAAATTGTTAACTGAGGATGACTAGATAATAAGATAATAAATTTAGAAATAGATAGATTGATTTAACTTAAGTGAACTCAAATGGATTAAACCAAAGTGTTGAATATTAAATAGCTTAATTTGAAATTTATAAGGTTTTAATTTAATTGTTTTATTTGTATTTCAATCTAATTCCTTTCTGGTTGTTTCTATTCTCCTACCTCGTTCCTTTTCGGGGACGAAAAGTTTTGAGTGAGGTTGAGTGTAACGACCCGTAAATTTTAATGGTTTTAATAACGTAATTAACTGAATTTTTGTGAAATTTTAAATAATAAAAATTTGAAATAAAAATTTGATATTTGGAATACGTCTATTTAAACATAGCTAATGGTTAATTTTCATCAGATAATATGGAAATTATTTTTGTGTAATTCTATTTCAATTTAAATCAGTTAATATTTATGGTAATAAAATGTTTTCCAAACCTGAATATTTCTCTATAGAAAATTTGTTAATCATTTTCTGAGTGAGGCGTCATATTTCGTTTCGTCAAATTTGGACTTTTATTGCTCCGATCATCTTATTTCTGACATTTTTGCAGCATTTCGGTACCGATATCGACTTTTGATAGTTCGGTCGTATCACTGATATCTGTATACCGTTTTGATCGTCTCCTCGTGTTGATCTTCACGGTATATTCATTTATGTGTTTCGAAGTCCGAGAGACAGCGGAATCTACGGAACGATCTCCGTATCGGTTCCGCGATTTGACTTTTGGGTTCCCTATACTCTTTCATTTATCTGCCGTGTAAATTCTAGCAGCCACTTGTGTAACAACCCGCAAATTCGTAGCTTTTAATTATCGCCATTAGGTGATTAAATCGTTCGTAATTTTTATTGAAATTAAAAAAAAATCAATTTGAAATTCTTTTATAAAATGGTTGGTGGAGTTTCTATATCGAGTAGAAATTCTTTTAATAAAATTTCGTAATTATGGAAACGGGCTTTAAAGAGAACTATTGTGGCCCATACTCTTTGTTGCCGTGATAATCATCTAGACCAGCCGGCCCTATTTCTTTTGTTCTCTAACTCGTTCCTTTTTGCTCTGAAAAGAAAATGGAGGTGATTATTTTTCTTCGATCTGAGAAATTTAGGGCTTGGCCTCGCTTTCTGAAACTCTGGCGAATTGAGACTTCAGCTTCTCTTCGCTTGATTCTGGAATTAAGGCTTTGTGTTTATGGACTCTCGATGCTTCGTTCTTTAATCAGGGCTTCGGCTGAAATCTTTGAAGCTGCTGCTTGAAGGTTGATCGATTACTGGTCATTCATTCGTTGCTCTGTCGAATGTGATGTTGGTGCTTGCGACTCCTTCTCTCGAGTTCGCCTCCGCTTCAAACAAGGTGAGTGATTTATATTGCTCACATCTAATTCGAATTCGTTCGATCTTGCTTGCTTTTACTGTTTTCGTGATCTCGGATTCGACTTGATTTTTATAGATGTTGATTTGTTTCACTTTGGCACTAACTTGTTTGATGTTGGCTTGCCTTATTCATTTCTTAGTCGCACTCTAGTTCATTTTACTTTGACACTCCCCATGTAATTTTCATTTGCATTTTTTTTATTTGCACTACCTTGGGCTCGAGACTAGTACTGCATATTATTGGTGACTTTGGCTTGGTTCGAACTTGTTGCCACCCCTCTTGAACTTGTTTCACTGATGCATTGAGCTCGTATGGACTTTATTTATTTGTCGTCTGCATTTTACATTGCCTCTGACCTTTGAGGCACACAGACTTCATGTTGTTCACTTGTGCCTTTGGGACCATAGCAGATTGATTACACCCAAGTTTTGAGTTCACACACGTTTGATCATTTATGGCAACTGTCTTGACCATTTGAGATAGTTTGTCTACCTGTTTTTCGAAGTATTGAGCATATGTAAGGCAGTTTGCATTCATTTGATGGCGGCATGGCTTTGATTTCATCAAGTCGCAAAAGTTTCGACCTCTTTAGATTTGCATCCCACCTGAGTACTTATGTATTGTTTCTTGCATACATTTATATAAGAGTGCATGTTTTAATTGCACTGCTTTATTGACTTGTAGATAGCCCACTGTTTTGACAATGCTTGTCCACCTTATATTCTGGTCTCTGACCTGCTGGTTGGAGTTCGAGACTTGTACTTCACCTGATGTATTTGAATCTTGTAGCTTGTATTCTCTGCTGCATATCAACTTGTTCACGTGCATGTGTACTTCCATATTTTTTGTTAGACACGGTTGCATTCGTTCATCTGGACGTGTATTTGTTTCCATTTTAGATTGATGTCTGCACTGTAGCTTTTGTATTGATGCAGTAGCCTTTTGCTCATTTGCGTGCTGTTACATGTGTTGTTTAGTTTGATCAGAGGCATTGTAGCTTTGTTCTTCATAGTAGGTGTGTTGTTCCAGTTGAGTCTGCACATGTTTGGATTTCATATATGTACTGCCCTTGTACATGCTTCACTGCATCACCTTCTACCTGTTGCACTTGCAATGAGGTTCTCCATTTCATGTTTGAATTCCTTCTTGTCTGCACAGCATGTGTGCAGTTTTACTATTTTGGGTTCAGGTTGGCATTTGATGTTTGCATTACTGCACACTCTGGTCTTTATGCTGTTGAATCCTTTGTGTAGTTTGTTTGATCACTTCACTCTTGTGTATTTGAAGTCTGCATTCTTTGTTGGCTCCATTGTAGTTGTAAATGCACCATAGCTTGCTGTAGCTTTACTGAGTGGCATGTACGATCTTATAGGCTGTTTGCTTACATTCCTTTTGACCTGATGCTAAACTTTGACATTGTTTGGTTTTGTTCGAACTTGTTTGGTTGCCGTTGCTTGAGACAGCCAACCACTTCTAATTCATTTGAGTTGAACCCGATTTCGGGGTTTGACCTTGCGATCATTGTGACTTGGTTCACTTTGACACTGCATATCTATATATGCTTGACCTGTTTCTATTTTTAGTTGTACTTGGGTACACACTGCATATCCATGTGTCATTTTCACTTGCATCTGTTCATCCTTGAGCACTTGCTGACCTGCTGCATTTTCTTAGCAGTTTTACCCTTGTCCCGTGTGGTGACTTTATATTCTGTTGTGGCGAGGCAGTGCACGCGTGCGTGCACTGCAGTCACACCGAATTGACAGTTTTTAATCGATATCTCTTTTGTTCTTAATTCATCGACCTGTTGCGTAATTCGTAGGCTGTATTGGCGAGGCAGTACACGTTAGCGTGTACTGCAGCCAATTAGCATTGATATTTTTAAATTGACATTTCAATTGCTTAAACTGCTTTGGATTTCTGTTTTGTGGATTAACACTGTTTAGTGTTATATCTGCCGTTATCCAATTCTCGTATCGAGAGTTGGATATACGAGATTTCTGTGACTGTCATCTATATTGAGACTGATTATTATTGCTTCTATGCGCTAATAACTGAGTTTGAATTAGACTGATCCGTGTATTATTTTCTTTTGAATGTAATACTCGGGTCAGACCGAGTATTTACAGGTTGTAGATTTTTAGCTTTGGGTTGCTGCTAGAGCTATGAAGACTTTTTATATCATTTGAAGTGGTCTTCGTCTTGTTGTAGTAGTCAGTGTGTCTGTTTTAAGATGATAATGTATTCATGTATATTAGTCGATAATGTACTTGTATATATAACTTCTTGAGTCGACAGTTGTAGTTGTATCATTTGTATTGTGTCAAATGTATTGTAACTGATATCAGTTATTGTATATATGAGACTTTTCGTTCCATCTGTATTCCGCATTTATGTTATCTGTGTTATTTTTATATCTATTGTCCTAAACTATTATAGCCACTGTGTAGTAGCTTTGAGTTTGTAACGGTATGTCGGATTTCCTCTAAAAGATAAAATGCATGTTATTCTATCTGACATATCGGTGCTCGCATAAAGCAATTACATAGATGGTCGCTCCTCAACAGCCTTATTCTCCGTGCTAGTTGACAGCACCACACCGTAGTGTTCTTGGCTAGCGTGGGTATAGAGGTGGGGCGTTACAGCTTGGTATCGGAGCCAGAGGTTTAGGACAATTATAAAACATAACTTAGATGGAACATGTGTTACAACTATTTGTCGATGTTTTATCTCTCATCTTTACATATGGCTATTTTTGACTGTTAGGTATGAATTCCTAACGCTTATGCTTGTGTTTTCGGCTTTGAATTGATTTAGCCGATGTTGATTTTGTTTTAATTTGGCAAATTAAAGCCATTTTGACTTTTGGACTTTGTTCCACTTTTGTTCTCTGCTATGAGTGTCATTGTGTACCTGTTACATTGTGATGAAAAATAGCTGGACCAGTTGCAAATTGAGTGATTTTGATTTCTCATTCACATCTAGTTTGAATCTCAGTGAGTTTGAACTTGGTATTTTGTGTTTTCCTCTTCTGGATTTCCCTTCGACTTCGGTCACTTTGTTTTAGAGAAATTGCTAATTTCTTGATTTTCAAGACTCTGATTTTGTTTGCCGTTGGTTTCCTAATTTAATCGATTCTTGATCATTTCCCCGATTTGCTGCTATCATTTATTAGCAACTTTGATGACATTTTCTTCGGGATTTTTGTGAACATACTTTCTGATGGATTCAGTATCGATTTCTTTGTATTCCATTCACATCTTCGTATGTGAATTCTTGTGATTGATTGTTTCTACAATCATTTTTGTGATTTGTCACTTTAAAAATATAAAGGTTTTCTATACTAGTAGTAAATATCAAAATCCTTTTCTCCAAACGATTTCAAAACTATTTTACTACAAAGTTCTTTTTCTTGAACCGTTTTCCAATCTATTAGTATATACAAGCCTTTATTTCACTCGTAAGAGAAATTGAATTAAACGGCCTAGTAAAACAAGTGGTATGAAATGCTTGCGTTTACTTCGTCGGTTAACTCCTGGACTTGTTCGATTGAACCTTTTGTGACAATTTTCTAGTGAAGATTTACAGTTTGTTCGTAAATATTTAAGTTAAGCAAGTGGTTATGGGACATGAAGCTAAACTTTTATATTTACTAGCTTAGTGTAATTGACACTTCTCGTTGATCATGACGATCATTTTATGATTTAGACTAGCAATTGTGCGATGTCTTTTTGTTTGCAAGGTTAGACTAGACCGCAGTGGTGTGATTCCGACTCACACGTATCTCTTTGTTCGCAAGGTTAGTCTAGACCGCAGTGGTGTGATTCCGACTCACACATATCTTTTTGTTTGCGAGGTTAGACTAGACACCACTTGTGTGATTCCATTCACACATACCTTTTTGCTTTTTGGTTAGTCTGGACCTTAATTTGTGTGATTCCACTCACACATATCTTTTTGTTTGCGAGGTTAGACTAGACACCACTTGTGTGATTCCATTCACACATACCTTTTTTCTTTTTGGTTAGTCTGGACCTTAATTTGTGTGATTCCACTCACACATATCTTTTTGTTTGCGAGGTTAGACTAGACACCACTTGTGTGATTCCATTCACACATACCTTTTTGCTTTTTGGTTAGTCTGGACCTTAATTTGTGTGATTCCACTCACCCATGTCTTTTTCTCTGCGAAGTTAGCCTAGACCTCAATCTGTGTGATTCCGACTCACACGCGTGGGATAGCGACCCACGGTCTTCGGACCATTCCTGTGTGAAACTTTAATGGATGGCTTCCATGAGATAGCGTCTCATCTTGTGATACCGGTATTTTGGAGTTTTCATGCTCCTATTTTGTGATAGGCATTTCCCTTTTCCTTTTTATGGTTTAGACTAGCAAATGTGCGATGTCTCTTTCTCTGCGAGGTTATCCTAGACCTCAATCTGTGTGATTCCGACTCACACGTGTGGGATAGCGACCCACGGTCTTCGGACCATTCCTATGTGAAACTTTAATGGTTAGCCACCATGAGATAGCGTCTCGTCTTGTGAAACCGGTGTTTTGGAGTTTTCGTACTCCCGTTTTCTGATAGGCTCTTTTTCCCCCCTTTTTATGATTTCTGGATTTCTTGTGATGATTTCTAGAATTTGTGCTTCACCAATTTTCGTGATTTCTATTGACAAGTTTTGTCAATTTTTGTGTATTGGTGAATTCATGTGTTATTGACTTGTTATGAATACAAGTTTAGGGTATGATATCCCTTTCTATCTTTGAGAAGATTCTTGTGACATTTTTGATGAATGAAAATTCATTTGGCATTATATTTTGATGCCAGTTATTTTGATGAGATTTTGACGTGTTAACTTCAGTACGCGTCAATTTTGAAATGGATTTACAAGCGGTTCTCCCGCAATACTGATATTGCTAATTTAATCACGTGTTTTCAAAATTCTTTATTTTTAAAAGTTGTTTCAAAAATATAAATTAAAATTGTTTTCAAAATTTTTACAGTTTACATTTTCAAAAGAACGAGGAAGCGATTTAAACGTTTCAGAAAAATCGAGGACTATGACCCCTTTCTTTTACTGATTCGCTTAATTCCGGACTTGTCCGTTTGAGAATGTGAAATGTTATTTTTAAAACACACAATTCTGCACTTTCAAGGAAACGATAAAGAGATTTAAACGATTTAGCAAAAGTACGGAGTATGAAACCATACTTTTACTACTTCGGTTAATTCCGGACTCGTTAATTGAATATTTATGACTTCTGATTATCGTTTTTGATAATCAGGTGTTTGTGAAATTTGATTATCGTTTGAGATAATTAAATATTTTTCGATTTGATAATCGAATCTTTGTGATTTCTGCTTATCGTTTTTGATAATCAGATATTTGTGAAAATTCGATTATCGTTTTAGATGATTGAATATTTGCGATTTTGAGATTCGAGCTTCGTCTTTTTCTCTGACGATTCAGGTGAGTAATTTGATTTACTCACATTCAATTTGTGCAGTACGTGATTTCTGCTCTGATTCCTTTCTTTCAATTGCTAGAACTCGATTGATTCCTGCTTTTGATAGTCGTCTGATTTTGATTCCTTGATCCCCTCGATGTTGATTCTTTTGATTTTAAGCAATCGAACCTTTTGATTTTTATCTGATACTTCCATAATTCTAATGCTTCCCTGTGGCATTTGCTTTGCTTATGCATTCAACATTGCCATGCTCTTATGGTTGTTACCTTTTATCCATTTATTCCTTATGATTGCGAGGACGCAATTTCTTTAAGAAGGGAAGTCTGTAACAACCCGCAAATTCGTAGCTTTTAATTATCGCCATTAGGTGATTAAATCGTTCGTAAATTTTTATTGAAATTAAAAAAAAATCAATTTGAAATTCTTTTATAAAATGGTTGGTGGAGTTTCTATATCGAGTAGAAATTCTTTTAATAAAATTTCGTAATTATGGAAACGGGCTTTAAAGAGAACTATTGTGGCCCATACTCTTTGTTGCCGTGATAATCATCTAGACCAGCCGGCCCTATTTCTTTTGTTCTCTAACTCGTTCCTTTTCGCTTTGAAAAGAAAATGGAGGTGATTATTTTTCTTCGATCTGAGAAATTTAGGGCTTGGCCTCGCTTTCTGAAACTCTGGCGAATTGAGACTTCAGCTTCTCTTCGCTTGATTCTGGAATTAAGGCTTTGTGTTTATGGACTCTCGATGCTTCGTTCTTTAATCAGGGCTTCGGCTGAAATCTTTGAAGCTGCTGCTTGAAGGTTGATCGATTACTGGTCGTTCATTCGTTGCTCTGTCGAATGTGATGTTGGTGCTTGCGACTCCTTCTCTCGAGTTCGCCTCCGCTTCAAACAAGGTGAGTGATTTATATTGCTCACATCTAATTCGAATTCGTTCGATCTTGCTTGCTTTTACTGTTTTCGTGATCTCGGATTCGACTTGATTTTTATAGATGTTGATTTGTTTCACTTTGGCACTGACTTGTTTGATGTTGGCTTGCCTTATTCATTTCTTAGTCGCACTCTAGTTCATTTTACTTTGACACTCCCCATGTAATTTGCATTTGCATTTTTTTTGATTTGCACTACCTTGGGCTCGAGACTAGTACTGCATATTATTGGTGACTTTGGCTTGGTTCGAACTTGTTGCCACCCCTCTTGAACTTGTTTCACTGATGCATTGAGCTCGTGTGGACTTTATTTATTTGCCGTCTGCATTTTACATTGCCTCTGACCTTTGAGGCACACAGACTTCATGTTGTTCACTTGTGCCTTTGGGACCATAGCAGATTGATTACACCCAAGTTTTGAGTTCACACACGTTTGATCATTTATGGCAGCTGTCTTGACCATTTGAGATAGTTTGTCTACCTGTTTTACGAAGTATTGAGCATATGTAAGGCAGTTTGCATTCATTTGATGGCGGCATGGCTTTGATTTCATCAAGTCGCAAAAGTTTCGACCTCTTTAGATTTGCATCCCACCTGAGTACTTATGTATTGTTTCTTGCATACATTTATATAAGAGTGCATGTTTTAATTGCACTGCTTTATTGACTTGTAGATAGCCCACTGTTTTGACAATGCTTGTCCACCTTATATTCTGGTCTCTGACCTGCTGGTTGGAGTTCGAGACTTGTACTTCACCTGATGTATTTGAATCTTGTAGCTTGTATTCTCTGCTGCATATCAACTTTTCACGTGCATGTGTACTTCCATATTTTTTGTTAGACACGGTTGCATTCGTTCATCTGGACGTGTATTTGTTTCCATTTTAGATTGATGTCTGCACTGTAGCTTTTGTATTGATGCAGTAGCCTTTTGCTCATTTGCGTGCTGTTACATGTGTTGGTTAGTTTGATCAGAGGCATTGTAGCTTTGTTCTTCATAGTAGGTGTGTTGTTCCAGTTGAGTCTGCACATGTTTGGATTTCATATATGTACTGCCCTTGTACATGCTTCACTGCATCACCTTCTACCTGTTGCACTTGCAATGAGGTTCTCCATTTCATGTTTGAATTCCTTCTTGTCTGCACAGCATGTGTGCAGTTTTACTATTTTGGGTTCAGGTTGGCATTTGATGTTTGCATTACTGCACACTCTGGTCTTTATGCTGTTGAATCCTTTGTGTAGTTTGTTTGATCACTTCACTCTTGTGTATTTGAAGTCTGCATTCTTTGTTGGCTCCATTGTAGTTGTAAATGCACCATAGCTTGCTGTAGCTTTACTGAGTGGCATGTACGATCTTATAGGTTGTTTGCTTACATTCCTTTTGACCTGATGCTAAACTTTGACATTGTTTGGTTTTGTTCGAACTTGTTTGGTTGCCGTTGCTTGAGACAGCCAACCACTTCTAATTCATTTGAGTTGAACCCGATTTCGGGGTTTGACCTTGCGATCATTGTGACTTGGTTCACTTTGACACTGCATATCTATATATGCTTGACCTGTTTCTATTTTTAGTTGTACTTGGGTACACACTGCATATCCATGTGTCATTTTCACTTGCATCTGTTCATCCTTGAGCACTTGCTGACCTGCTGCATTTTCGTAGCAGTTTTACCCTTGTCCCGTATGGTGACTTTATATTCCGTTGTGGCGAGGCAGTGCACGCGTGCGTGCACTGCAGTCACACCGAATTGACAGTTTTTAATCGATATCTCTTTTGTTCTTAATTCATCGACTTGTTGCGTAATTCGTAGGCTGTATTGGCGAGGCAGTACACGTTAGCGTGTACTGCAGCCAATTAGCATTGATATTTTTAAATTGACATTTCAATTGCTTAAACTGCTTTGGATTTCTGTTTTGTGGATTAACACTGTTTAGTGTTATATCTGCCGTTATCCAATTCTCGTATCGAGAGTTGGATATACGAGATTTCTGTGACTGTCATCTATATTGAGACTGATTATTATTGCTTCTATGCGCTAATAACTGAGTTTGAATTAGACTGATCCGTGTATTATTTTCTTTTGAATGTAATACTCGGGTCAGACCGAGTATTTAAAGGTTGTAGATTTTTAGCTTTGGGTTGCTGCTAGAGCTATGAAGACTTTTTATATCATTTGAAGTGGTCTTCGTCTTGTTGTAGTAGTCAGTGTGTCTGTTTTAAGATGATAATGTATTCATGTATATTAGTCGATAATGTACTTGTATATATAACTTCTTGAGTCGACAGTTGTAGTTGTATCATTTGTATTGTGTCAAATGTATTGTAACTGATATCAGTTATTGTATATATGAGACTTTTCGTTCCATCTGTATTCCGCATTTATGTTATCTGTGTTATTTTTATATCTATTGTCCTAAACTATTATAGCCACTGTGTAGTAGCTTTGAGTTTGTAACGGTATGTCGGATTTCCTCTAAAAGATAAAATGCATGTTATTCTATTTGACATATCGGTGCTCGCATAAAGCAATTACATAGATGGTCGCTCCTCAACAGCCTTATTCTCCGTGCTAGTTGACAGCACCACACCGTAGTGTTCTTGGCTAGCGTGGGTATAGAGGTGGGGCGTTACAGCTTGCCTTTTCAAATTTCCAAAATACAGCTGTTGCCGGTTGTCATTCCATTACTTTTACTTTCTCATTCTATTTTGGCTTTGTGAATATTTAATGAATTATTGGTGGTACATACTGTTTTGTAACCTTTCATTTTCTTCAACATATATTGTCGTGCTCTGTTCGTATGTGCTGTCTTTTCTTCTTCTTATATTTCTATTTCATTTATTCTTCTTCCCCTCTCATTTGAAAAGAAAGAAAGAAAAAACGCCTGACCGACCTTCACACCCACAACACACGAGAACCGTGCTCCACCTGACGCACCGCGAGTAGCCCCTCAGTGGTAGACCTCGTATTTGTTGTTCACGTATATGTGGAGGTTAGTCTTATATCCGAGTTTTTATATATACATGAATATATAGGACTGTATATACTGTAATATGTCAATAGGCATACACATTTGAATATCTATTTTAAAGTATATTTATATGTTTTCAGATCTTAGTGCATATCAGTTATACAATCTAGTTTCCACAGTTTGTTTATATACATATATATTAGTTTAGAAAATTGATGTATTGATATAAGTTCTGTGTTATGTATATAAAGGCATATATACTATTAGATTTGTTATGTGTGTGTGTATATATATATATATATCAAGTTATATAAGTTTATATTATATAATCTGTTGTAGTCACAGTAAAAATATATATACATATGATGATTATATATTTGTTTATATATATAGGTGTTAAACACATACGTATAGTTTGGCTGGGTTGCTTACATGCGAAAGTTTTGTTTTACATCCTACTATTTTAGATATTGTTTAAATATGTAGTACATATATAGATATTTTATATATGTATAGATTTATACAAACCCTTGTTTTGTATTCAATTTGATTTTTTTATGTATACCTATATATATTCATTGTATATATGTTACAGTAGTACATATATTACATATATATGTTATATATATTTTATAATATGTCTAATGGTATATAGATATACGTTCGTAAAATATAAAAGCTTTGACTGATGGGATCTACTCATATATATATATATACGTTTACTTTAATATATAGAGTTATCTGAAAAAAAAGCAAATCACTTTACTTCTCTTAGAAATTTAGTGTATATATGTATAAAAGCCTATTGCAGCCTGTAGCACACATGTATAGGTCTGTCTATATATAACCTATGTATATATTTTAATTTACACTTGATATTATAATACAAATGATTACATTTTTTTTAATTTAAGGGAATCATAGTGATTGTTTTATGCTGTCCTGTTTTATATGTATATGTTTACTTTTTAAATTATATGTGCTTTAAATTACATAATGGCTTGGTAATATAATATATATAGATTGTTTGTTAATATATTATGTTTAAAACTATCATATGGAGATTTTATTTTAAAATGTGTATTTCTAAAATTTAAAATTTTGGTTATATATATTATGTATCTCATTTCAGTTATACCCAGCTAATTTTTGATTTGTTTTCCTCGATTTCAAATTCTCAGCTTTGTCTCATCGATCTCGATTCCATTTGCTTCGCTTTGAGATTTGTTGTTGGATTGGTCGATCGGCTGGTTCACGATTCAATTCGTATCTTGTCGGGTTATCAAATTCCTCTAGCCTCGGAAGGTGAGCAATCACTCACGATTAAAGTTATTATATTTATTAAATTTTATTTCAATTGGAACGACAATTGAAATATGCTGCTGCTAGTTATTTACATTAATATATATATATATATATGCTGTTATCTGTATCTGTTCACCTGTGACATCTGACACCATTACCTGTTGTTTATATTGATGATATATGCCTGTTATATTATTATCATATATGTTATCACTCTGCAAGTTCCCTGTTAGTATAGAATTCCCTATGGGTTGAAATGATACATACCGGAATGATCTGTAGAATAGGAGAAAATCGTTATGGGTTGAAATGATAAACCCAAGCGATTTTCATTGAATTGAATTTGGGATTGCGGGTTGAAAAGATATATACCCCTATATATATATTTAAATTGCGGATTGAAATGATAAATATCTGTATCACTTGACCATAGGATAGAAAATTATATACAGACACCGTTGGTCTATATATAAATATTTTGAAAATGATTTCTATGATTTTGAAAAGAAATATATGGTTTTAATAAATATTGATTTTAAGATTTAATAAAGTTGATTTAATCAATATAAGATATGTTTAAGTATTTATGTAAAATTTATATTTTCAAATATAGAGTTTATAATGTTTCAGGTTGAAAGATAAATTTGAAATTGATTTGGAATTTTAATTATTTAAGAATTATACTTAAATAAGTTTGATTTGAAATTTATTAAATTTGAAATTTATTAAATTTGAAATTTTAAGATATGTTTTATAACTTGAATTTGACTAAAAGTGACTTAAATGAATATTTCAAATTTACATAAATTGAAATGGGATATTTTGTTCATTTAAATTTGTAAATTGAAGTTATATTTAGATTGTTATTGAAATGATTAAGTACATATTTCAAAACTAAATAATAGTAAAGTGAATTATATATATATATATATAATTATCGAATTTAGTTTTGAAATGTTGAATATTTAAAGCATTGAAATATATTGAAATTGAAATGGTTTATTTGTGGTTCAAATCGGTATTTGAAATCGATATAATTTGAAATGTTTAATTGAATTGAAATTGAAATTGATGATTTGAGATTGGATTAAATTTGGATTTGGAATTTGAACTGATTTGAATCGATTTGTGAAAGTTGAGGAAGCTATTTTATTATATAAAGTACTTTTAAATCATATTTAAAACTATTTATATATTTTACTTTATAAACTATTTTAATATAAACTATTTTTAATATAAACTATTTCAATATAAACTATTTTAACTTATAACTATTTTATATAAATTATTTTATTTTATAAACTATTTTATTATATATATTATTATTGATATATAAACGGTTTAAGGGAAATGCTATAATTTCAAAGTGTTATGATTTCCAAAATACTATAATTTCAAAGTGTTTTGATTTCAAAGTGTTATGATTTCCAAAGTTACGAATTTCAAAGTATTATGATTTCCAAAGTATTTTTATTTCAAATTGTTTTGGTTTCGAAAGTATTGTATCTTTGAAAGTACTATGATTTTGGAAGTGAATATTTTTCAAAATGGAAATGATATCGTTTGATATGTTTTTGAAATGAAAATGATATTTTGGTTTTGAAGTATAAACTACTTTGAAATGACCATGGTGTTATAATAACGATTGGTTGTTAAAGAGACCGGGATCGGATATGGGCGTACTCTCTGTCGATACCGAAAAACACTTTAACAACTGTGTACGCGGTGGAGATTCCAGAATGAAGTAGGATGGTGGCGACGATCCTAAAGGTATATACGTGGACTCGACTCCCGTGAGTTGGCATAAGTGGCTAAAGCAGGAGCAATTTCGGGCCAATGAGGTAGCTCCTCTAATCAGACACACTCCATCGTATGCCATTCTATTACTCTATGATTGTTTTGGTGCGCACCCTTTGATTTTTGGGAGTGTGACACGAGGTGGACGGTAGTGGCTGCTATGCATTACCACCAGTCCGGATGCGTAATTGGTATATCTACCCTGGCATTGCCTCGTTGTGTCGTGTCACCTACCCTAGCGCGCCTTTTACTAGTTTGTTTTGTACCATACATATGGAGTGCCCTCTGACGACGCCCATTACGGGGGAGATTACGGTACTGTATAGACTATGGGAATAAATAAAATGTGTTAAGGTGGAAAATGTAAAGCCTTAACGCTATTTTGATAGTTTACTTTACTTTAGACATATTATAATAGCGTATATTACTACATAGTAGATAGTTTAACGAATCCTTAGAGGATGGTTATCCCAAACATCCTTTGAGTTATTTGTATTTCAGTTGACATTTCACTTGAGTTGGATTTATTGATATAATAATGTTAATCCTGACTTGAGTGTATTGTGTTTTGCTTTATGCTCGGGTCAGACTGAGTGGTTCAGTGTTCGAGACTCACCTTTGGAGTTGGAGCTTCGTTTGGAGATCCAGCTATCTATCTAGCTTTCAGTTATTCACTTGATTCCAGTGATGTATTCTGATCTTATATTTGACTATTGTATTGAGACATCTATGTATTTATGACTTCTGTTGTATCTTGTTTAACTCTGTTATATATATAGTAGCTTCATGAACTACTATTCCTTTGTTTCCGCTGCATTATTTTATGGTACTCTGTGTCCATGATTCTGTGATTATTTGTTTACTGTATATGCTGAGTTTTGCCAAATTTAAATTAACAATCTGATATTTTGAGCAATTCAAATCCGACATGTATGGATGCAAATGGTTGAAAATTTCAAGCTGTTACATTGACTCTGCCATATGGTATAATGCACAAATCCGAAAGGATTTCAAGTACATTATCAAAATGTAATTTGATAGTGTACCCAAAGGAATATGATTCATCGGTTGTAATTGTTTCTTCAAGAGAAAGACTAATGCAGTTGGGATATAGTAAGCAACATTGATAAGATTAAAATTGTAATTTTCAATTGTTGAAATTAACGTAACAGATTTGTCATTCAACGTGCTCAAGATGATTCGGATTTTACTCATAAAATTATCGCTTTGTATGACTTTGTGTTTTGGTACATATTTGTTGAAATGGAAAATTCTAAATAATGATTTAGATTAGACTGTTTGCACATAACAACCAAAGTGTCTCCAAGTCAGTGACGATGGTATTGAGTTTATGGGTTTTGGGATATGATCCAAGAAATGATAAAAAAAAGTATCATTCTGTAAGCATCAAAATTGAATAAGTTTTTTGATAGAAATATTGAATAGTTTGATTTTCAGTTAAAATGCAGAGCAAACGTGTGTCCACAAGAAAGAACTTTAAAAGGGTACATAGATATTTGTAAAATTATAAATAAACAGCATTTTACTAATTGTTAACCATGTACTTATGTTAAAATCAGTAATAGTCTGGTTGTTTAATATTCAATATTGGATTTGTAAATTATATATAAAGGATGTTGGGAATGTCCCAAATGATATGCGAAGACACCATATTAAAATGTTTAAAATAGAACATATAAGATGGATTCCTTATTGGTTGACAATAGGAATTATCATACATGTCGTATTGTCTAAAATATCATATCTTGCTTATGTATTTGATGCATGAAATATCAAATCCAAATTAAGGTCACTAAATGGTGGTTTAGAATGTTCTTGAGTATTTACAAAATACTAAATAATTGTTTATAGAAACAATGAACTTCTTATGAAAAAGTACTCAGACTTGATCTTCATAAATCCTATTGAGTATAATATGTCAATATTAAATTTATGTCAAATCGTGTAACGACCCATATTTTTTAACTATTTTAAATTATTAAATTTAATATAATTATTGAAAAAAATGGTTAGAAATAAATTTTTTAATGATTTATTAATGTAATTTATTATATATGAACTTAGATAAAAAAATTAAATAATAAAATTCAATAAGATAAAAGATGATAACTTATATTAAAAAGTAAATTAAATGATATTGAATTGTAAGTAATTGATAACAGAAATTGAAATAATCAATGTTAAGTTAATAAAGAATTGTATGAATGTTTATTTAAAAGTAAAAGCATAAGTTTATTTATATGAAATTGTATTTTTGATAAGTATAAATTTCAGAAATAAGAAAACATTTATTTGGCAAGAAATGAATAACTTTTGCTATATACAATAATTGCATTGATGTTGAATTACTGTAAAATGGAAGTAGTTTTTCTGTTATTTGAATTCATTTAAAAGTTAAATAACATATTTCAAATATAGTGATTTATTTGACAATTTAATTGTTATATTTAATATTGGAATTATTTAAATAATTGAATCCTGAATTTAATATGAATGAAAATGATTTCTGAAGTTGATTTAAATTATATTTGAATAAGAAGGAAGACTGTTAACTTTTAAAATTGAATTTAAAGTGTATAAATTTATTTTGGAAAATAGCTTGTTCTAATTAACGTGTAAAATAGCTTTTTGGGGCACTGTCTCGAATTTCGACGAAATTAGTTTCATCGGATCCGTAATAGTGAATTATTATAGGATTTCAAATATCATAACGATCAGACTTATCATTTGGTCGTGCGAGCTTGAAATGCGTAGAATTTATTTTCAGAACTTTAATTAAAATAATTTGATTTTGAAAAGCTATCTTCGGAATATGATGGAATTGGCTCCCGATACATATTCCATTATGTTTAGAATAGGGGTATAACATTTGGAACGCTAGGCGACACGCTTCGTTTGGAGTTCAAAATTTTCACGAATGAATAGTGTCGCGAAATTTTCTATATAAGGACTTGAAAACTTTATTTTTGAAATCCTAAAACCCTAGTTCTTCAGCCGCCCCCTTTTAAATTTTTAATGGCCGAAAATCACTGGCCTTTCTTCCCCATTTTCTCTCAATCCACACGCATTTAGGCTTCGACTTCAACTAGGAAGATGGATAGCTCGACGAGCTCTACAAGATCGACGGTTGGATAGTCAATTTTCGTCGCGTGGTGGCCGATGTATGGCTACATTCGACGATCGATTTTTTTGGGTTTGCTGGTTCGTGGCGCGTGCGCACGACAGGAGGGTGGTGTCGCGGCGGCGGCGGATCGGCGTGGGGGTGTGGCGACGTTCGTGGATGGGCTGGAGGCACGATCGATCGTGTATAAAAAAAATAAACGAATATGCACGCAAGCGTGGAGATGAACGCGTGAGGAGGAACGATAGGAGAAAGGTATAGTTTAATTTTTATTAATTATGTTAATTATTATATTACTTATTTCATTAATAATCGATGTGTTAAATATTGAATAACCTTTTCATACAAGGTCGGATTCGAGAGAAACAAGTCGTGTTGGATTCGTATCGACATCGTTTATGACATGGAGTTGGAATGTAATTTATTTAAATCTGAAAAAATTTCAATTTCAAATAAAGGTGAGTGTTTTAAACCGCTCACGAAATACTAAAATATTCTGATGTTAGTTAAATTAAAATCATGAAGTGATTTACCTTTATTGACTGTTGTTTGGTAATTTAACTGACATTTAAATTGACATATGGTTTGAGCTGATAGGAATTTTAAATTGACAATTAAATCGGAATTGAAATTGAATTGGTTGATATATTAGATGATTGGATGTTTATTTATTTTATATATATCCTGTTATCACCTTGTAAATTATTTTACAGCATATAAACTGTTATTTGAATTATTTCGAAGAAATTAAGAAATAGGTTGAAATGGTATATACCTATGACACTTTGATTTGGATTGAAATGATATATATCCATCCCTGGAATTAAAATCGAAATAACTGATCACTTGGACATACGATAGAAAATTATATACGGACACCGGATTGTTTAAATTAAATAGTTTTAAATTCTTGAATTTGAATCTATTTAAATGATTTTGTTTTAAAGAAATAAAAATTGGATTTATAAAGATTTAATTATTTTCAAATTTGAGCTTTGAAATGTTGAAGGTGAAATTTGTAAAAGAAATTGTTTAAAGAATTTAATTTGAAATGTGTAGTTATAATCGACATATGACTTGAATTATGGAAATTTAATTGTTTTAAAGTTTTGAACTTTTACTTGAACTTCGAATTTATCTAAGTAAAAGTGATATAAATGGATATTCCAAATATAGGCTCGGAGTAGAATTATTTTAAAGATTTGAACCTTAAATTGAACATTGAAGTTAAATTTGATTTAAGTGATTTAAATCGGTAGAGTGAAATTGGACTTGAAATTTATTTAAATTGAAATGGTTTAAAATGAGAATTGAATTGAAACTTAAGCCATTGAATCAAACGTTGAATCGGATTTGAAGTTAAAAATGAATGTTTCGAAATGGGAGTTGATGTGAATTGAAATCGAAATTGGAGTTGATTTGAATTGAAGTCGAAGTTGAGTCGATTTAAATTGATTTGAGATTGAAGATGATTTGAATTGGATGATTTGAAATTAAATCAGTTTGACTGGAATTTGGACCTGAGTCCAGATTATTGAAAATGGAAAGAAACAATTTTAAATTTGAAACTATTTTACTATAAACTGTTTTAATTTTCATCTTTTTAAACTTTCAAATTATGTAAATTTTCAAATAATTTTAATATATAACCCATTTTCAATACTCAAACTATTTTATTTCAAATTAATATAATATCTAAACTATTTTAACTATTTAGACTATTTTAACTATTTAAATTATTCAAACTATTTTCAAAAATTCAAACTGTTGAAGTTGGGAACTGTTTACATTTAAACCGTTGATTTAAATACGAATGTGGTTAAAATGAACTTATAACCTAAGTCTAAATTCAAAATAATTTTGAAATGAATTGATTTCAAAGTGAATATAATGATTTTGAAATGAAATTGATTTTGAAATGAAATTGATTTCGAAGTGAATATAATGATTTTGAAGTGAAATTGATTTCGTGGTGAATAAAATGATATTTTGAAGTGAATATGACATATTGATGTAAATATGATATTTTGAAGCAAAAATGATATTTCGATATCAAGTAATGATTCACTTTTGAAATGTAAAAGAACCAACCTGTGTGTAAAACGACGTTTGGTTGTTAAAGAGACCAAGGTCGATTATTGCCATACTCTCTGTCAATGTTGGAACCACTTTAACAACTGTGTACGTAGAGGAGACTCCAAAATGAAGTGGTTGGATTGGTGTACGTTGCTGGATTTGAAGAAAGAGAACGATGATGGATAGCCCCGACACTTGTGTCAATTTGAAATGACTAAAACATGACGGCTTGAACATGCCAAGTGAGCTAGCTACCCCTAGCGGATACCTATTCTTTGATTTTTCTTGTGGACTCGGTCCATACTATTTCCTTTGTTGTTGGTTTCGATTGGTGCACCTTGATTTGGGATAACCTCTTTGACTCGATATGGGATGGGTGGACCCGGTGGGCAGTCATTGCGGCGATGCGTTACCACCAGCCTGGCGACTCGATCTGGTAGCATACTGCCTTGTGCATTGCCTAACGTGCCTTGTCATACGTTTATCCTTATCCGAGACAACTACGAGTTCGGTTTAGTGTTGTTGTATCATGGTGCATCCCTATCTACCGACGTTCTACTGGTTCTGTTATATGCAGACTATACGACAATGCTTAAAATGCATTAAGGGGGATTAATGTAAAGCCTTAATGCTAGGAAAAATATTTATTTTATTGATTAGACTTTACATATATAGCGTATTCTACTATATATAGATATTTTGACGGATCCTTAAGAGATGGAAAATCCCGTAACATCTCTTAAGTTATTGAACGCACGTTGTACACTGGATAGGAGACTTAAAACCCCATAAACATCTCTGACACTATTACACTCCTATTATATGTGATATTGATTTGACTCACATGAGAATATTTTAGTTCTAACTCGAGTGTATTGTTTTACTTTATGCTCGGGTCAGCCCTGAGTATTTCAGTGCATTGAAGATTATTGTTCTGGAGGATGAAGATGAAGATTGGTATATTATCAATACTAGTATTTATTCCGCCGCATTGTTTGTTCCGCTGCATTATTCTATTGTTCTGTTATGTATATAATTCGGATAGATGTTGTAAAATTTTAATCAAATGTATACTATAAACAGCTTCATGAACTGTTTATTTGATTATTATATTTTGTCATTCCGCTGCGAGATTCTATGTTGTCTTGTTCTTTTCTTTTTTTCTTAATAAAATCTCATTGATTATCTGTGTTTCGGATTGTTTTGAGTTGGATATGTGTGGTTTATTATCAACTTAAACCTTCCGAAATGCGGGTCATCACAGTTGGTTTCAGAGCTTTGGTTTAGCGATAACCTTAGCTTTGATGGGGTTTGACTCATTAGAGATAAGATAGTAATACCCTAGAATGAGTTTGTCTGTATGTATATATATGATAGCACGTACTTGTTAGTGTTATAAAATGTTTTATATTGTGTTTACTTATTTGTTGAGTTGTTTATGAATTCTGGTCGGCACATAAGGCGCCATGTTATCGATAGGGGTTTCTAAACACTTAAACAAGGCAAGTCGACATAATATTGTTTTAAAATAGAGTAAATGAAATAATTTTACCTAAATTATATGTAACGCCCCACCTCTATACCCACGCTAGACAAGAACACTACGGTGTAGTGCTGTCAACTAGCACGGAGAATAAGGCTGTTGAGGAGCGACCATCTATGTAATTGCTTTGTGCGAGCACCGATATGTCGGATAATAAAACATTGCATTTCATCTTTTAGAGGAAACCCGACATACCGATACAAACTCAAAGCTACTACACAATGGCTATAATAGTTTAGGACAATAGATATAACAATAACACAGATAACATAAATGCGGAATAAAGATGGAACGAAAAGTCTCATATATACAATAACTGATATCAGTTACAATACATTTGACACAATACAAATGATACAACTACAACTGTCGACTCAAGAAGTTATATATATACAAGTACATTATCGACTAATATACATGAATACATTATCATCTTAAAACAGACACACTGACTACTACAACAGTACGAAGACCACTTCAAATGATATAAAAAGTCTTCATAGCTCTAGCAGCAACCCAAAGCTAAAAATCTACAACCTGTAAAATACTCGGTCTGACCCGAGTATTACATTCAAAAGAAAATAATACTCGGATCAGTCTAATTCAAAATCAGTTATTAGAGCATAGAAGCAATAATAATCAATCTCAATATAGATGACAGTCACAGAAATCTCGTATATCCAACTCTCGATACGAGAATTGGATAACGGCAGATATAACACTAAACAGTGTTAATCCACAAAACAGAAATCCAAAGCAGCTTAAGCAATTGAAATGTCAATTTAAAAATATCAATGCTAATTGGCTGCAGTACACGCTAACGTGTACTGCCTCGCCAATACAGCCTACGAATTACGCAACTGGTCGATGAATTTAGAATAAAAGAGATATCGATTAAAATCTGTAAATTTGGTGTGGCTGCAGTGCACGCACGCGTGCACTGCCTCGCCACAACAGAATATAAAGTCACCACAAGGGACGAGGGTAAAACTGCTACGAAAATGAAGCAGGTCAGCAAGTGCTCAGGGATGAACAGATGCAAGTGAAAATGACACAAGGATATGCAGTGTATACCCAAGTATAACAAAAATAGAAATGGGTCGAGCATATATAGATATGCAGTGACAAAGTGAACCAAGTCGCAATGTCACAGCAAGGTCAAGTGACCGTGGCAATCACATGACAAACAAGTCGAGGCAGTGAAACCATGGGGCAACAACATGAATGCATAAAGCTGGACAGTGCCACACATACTCGAAGTGATCAGTGGAAGAGTAAGTGCAGTTCTGCTCAAATGAGCAAGTGCACATGAGAAGACTGCACCTGGGCCAGTCTGCAACAGTGACTTAAATCATATGCAGTGAGATCCGAAGTGGACTGATCGAAACAACACAGTGAGCTCAAGCTCAAAATCAACTAATACCAAGGTGACTAAAACCCAGTACTCAAGCAAGTGAATACAGGGAACTACAAATTCAAAATCCCAATAAACAGAGACAACAAAGACAAGGCAGCATGTTGTTATGTCAAGGTCAAGTGACAACCTGGGGCAGTACAACTAAATGAAACAGGTCAGCACACGGCTCCAAAACATCTGACTCGAATACAAAGTAATGCCAACTATCTCAAAGAATGCTACAAGTCGATGTAAAACTGCAATTTCAGGCAGTCATGACCGAAGAAGAACCATAGCCACAAGAATAAGAGACACGAACGCATGCGAATGAAACTGTACGAACTGAGCAGTATGATGGTGAGAGCACCATAGATATGGCACCACAGCACACAATATTTAAAGGTCCAATGGTCTCAAGTCACAAATGATACCAGATTGCTCAAAGGCCATACATGAATGGTATCAAGTGCAAATGCAACAGACTCATACAAGAAGATCACAAGGCACGTGAACACCTACTAAACAATGAGCCAAGACAATGTTCGCAGATGAAAAATGTAAGAGAGACACAAAACAAGTTCAGTAAAAATCTGAACTAATACACATGAATGTGCCAGACCAAAACAATGCAAACATGGAGTGATTGCAAGACAGTAGTTCGAAACCCATAAACAAGCTATAGTTGAAATCCTGGATGCAAGACTACAGGATATGATAGTGAAACTATGTCCAAAATACAACATATGTATAACATGTAATGACCAGTGAAACAGAAAGTCGAATGAACAACAACTACACCAAGGTCTGGACACACATGAATACATAACAGAGCATGATCAGAGTGGTACAAGATCAACACAGCATGGTTCAATGCAAATACAACCAGACTCGACGATGTTCACAAATGCAAACGAACCAATGAATGACCAAATGCATATATGGATGCAGACATGCCAAAATTAGTATGAAGTAGAGAATGAATCAGAGAAACAAAATTCGTCACCATGAAACTGCAGTTACAAACAAGAACAACTGCAACTGATACATGACAGAGATGAACAACGTGCAACTGCAGACTACAACAATGACCAAAACAATAAGCTCAACAACAACAATGCCCAAAATAACTTGAACGAAGCTACTAAAGGAATGCAGACAGT
The DNA here is from genome assembly GCA_030737815.1 of Allium fistulosum. Taxonomy (NCBI): domain Eukaryota; kingdom Viridiplantae; phylum Streptophyta; class Magnoliopsida; order Asparagales; family Amaryllidaceae; genus Allium; species Allium fistulosum. The sequence continues at coordinate 265,402,730 of CM060903.1, forward strand.
GGCTGAGAACCCAGTCCAATACTACAAATCAAATGCTAGGTCGAACAACTACATGATGAATCCGGACTCATGAACCATATCAATGCTAAATGCTCACATGCTCAAAACTCAACTACCAGTGCAATAATGAACGAGTATATGGGTGCAGACATGCTAGGATTCTCATGAAACCGTAATAAACAAAGTACCAGAGTAGGCATGTTCCAAAGGTAATTCGAAACAACTCAATATCATAAAGCAGCAGTAAAACGAGCAAGAGCAGAAATACCACTAGAGGCAGTAAGAACATAATGGCCTCAACAGCAAGTGTTAAACGAACTAGATCAACACCCAAAAAATCAAATTGCAGAAGCATCAAACTGAAATGGATTAGATGTGAGATATTACTCACTTTGTTTGAAGCGGAGACGAACTCGAGAGAAGGAGTCGCAAGCACCAACATCACAAGGCAAGCAGGCATCAATCGACAGAACAACGAATCACTCGAGGAGGCAGCCGTGAGCAAGACGAAGAAGAAATCGATCGAAGTAGAGTTGGCGTCTTCAATTCTCCTTCGTGAATGCCCTAGTTTTCGAGATCAAAGGAAGAGCAATCGCGACCGCCATTTTTATTTCTCTCGTATGCTTTGTTTTAGGTTAGGGTTTGAAACGCGGTTGAACGAAGAGGGGAAAAGGGGGTGGGTTGTTGTTTGGGTGTTGAGTGAAATCACGGTTACAAAACAAAATCATGGGCCAGATTTTAAAAATTTATAAAGCCCGGATACTTTTAACCATGTTTATCAAACACCTTGGTGATATTAAAAACACGATTTGAATCCATTAGGACAACGGATTCGAACACGATAAAATTCATATTTAGGATTTTAAATACGAATAGACGATGTCAGATTTAAATAAAATATTTAAATATATTATCGTATAAATGCGGGTTGTTACAGACTTCCCTCCTTAAAGAAATTGCGTCCTCGCAATCATAAGGAATAAATGGATAAAAGGTAACAACCATAAGAGCATGGCAATGTCGAATGCATAAGCAAAGCAAAGGTCAACAGGGAAGTAATGGGATTATGGAAGCATCTGATATAAAATCAAGAGGTTCGACTGCTTCAAATCAAAAGAATCAACATCGAGGGGATCGAGGAATCAAAATCAGACGACTGCTAAAGCAGGAATCAATCGAGTTCCAGTATTTAAAAGAAAAGGGAAGACAGAGCAGAATTCACATACTGCACGAATTGAATGTGAGTAAATCAAATTACTCACCTGAATCGTCAGAGAAAAAGACGAAGCTCGAATCTCAAAATCGCAAATATTCAATCATCAAAAACGATAATTGAATTTTCAAAAATATCTGATTATCAAAAATGATAATCAGAAATCACAAAGATTCGATTATCAAATCGAAAAATATTTAATTATCTCAAACGATAATCAAATTTCACAAATATCTGATTATCAAAAACGATAATCAGAAACACAAATATTCGATTAATCAAATCGAAAAATATTTAATTATCTCAGACGATAATTAAATTGAAAAATATTTAATTATCACAAATGATAATCAAATTTCACAAATATCTGATTATCAAAAACGATAATCAGAAACACAAATATTCGATTAATCAAATCGAAAAATATTTAATTATCTCAGACGATAATTAAATTGGAAAATATTTAATTATCACAAATGATAATCAAATTTCACGAATATCTGATTATCAAAAACGATAATCAGAAACACAAATATTCGATTAATCAAATCGAAAAATATTTAATTATCTCAAATGATAATCAAATTTCACAAATATCTGATTATCTAAAACGATAATCAGAAACACAAATATTCGATTAATCAAATCGAAAAATATTTAATTATCTCAAATGATAATCAAATTTCACAAATATCTGATTATCAAAAACGATAATCAGAAACACAAATATTCGATTAATCAAATCGAAAAATATTTAATTATCTCAAATGATAATCAAATTTCACAAATATCTGATTATCAAAAACGATAATCAGAAGCACAAACATCTAATTATCAAAAACGATAATCAGAAGTCATAAATATTCAATTAACGAGTCCGGAATTAACCGAAGTAGTAAAAGTATGGTTTCATAGTCCGTACTTTTGCTAAATCGTTTAAATCTCTTTATCGTTTCCTTGAAAGTGCAGGATTGTGTGTTTTAAAAATAACATTTCACATTCTCAAACGGACAAGTCTGGAATTAAGCGAATCAGTAAAAGAAAGGGGTCATAGTCCTCGATTTTTCTGAAATGTTTAAATCGCTTCCTCGTTCTTTTGAAAATGTAAGCTGTAAAAATTTTGAAAACAATTTTAATTTATATTTTTGAAACAACTTTTTAAAAATAATGAATTTTGAAAACACGTGATTAAATTAGCAATATCAGTATTGCGGGAGAACCGCTTGTAAATCCATTTCAAAATTGACGAGTACTGAAGTTAACACGTCAAAATCTCATCAAAATAACTGGCATCAAAATATAATGCCGAATGAATTTTCATTCATCAAAAATGTCACAAGAATCTTCTCAAAGATAGAAAGGGATATCATACCCTAAACTTGTATTCATAACAAGTTAATAACACATGAATTCACCAATGCACAAAAACTGATATCATATCAATGAAAATCACGAAAATTGGTGAAGCACAAAATTCCAGAAATCATCATCAGAAATCCAGAAAACACATGAAAAGGATGGCCAATCCCAAACAGGAGCATGAAAGCCGGTACATTGACGCAGTGCAAACGGTACGTCCAATGAACCAGAAAGCCAAGACATCGATGTAGTACAAACGGTACATCAGATGAATCAAACATTGACGCAGTGCTAACGGTACGTCCAATGAATCGGAAAGACAGAGACATCGATGTAGTACAAACGGTACATCAGATGAATCGAACATTGACGCAGTGCAAACGGTACGTCCAATGAATCAGAAAGCTAAGACATCGATGTAGTACAAACGGTACATCAGATGAATCAAACATTGACGCAGTGCAAACGGTACGTCCAATGAATCGGAAAGACAGAGACATCGATGTAGTACAAACGGTACATCAGATGAATCGAACATTGACGCAGTGCAAACGGTACGTCCAATGAATCAGAAAGCTAAGACATCGATGTAGTACAAACGGTACATCAGATGAATCAAACATTGACGCAGTGCAAACGGTACGTCCAATGAATCGGAAAGACAGAGACATCGATGTAGTACAAACGGTACATCAGATGAATCGAACATTGACGCAGTGCAAACGGTACGTCCAATGAATCAGAAAGCTAAGACATCGATGTAGTACAAACGGTACATCAGATGAATCAAACATTGACGCAGTGCAAACGGTACGTCCAATGAATCGGAAAGACAGAGACATCGATGTAGTACAAACGGTACATCAGATGAATCGAACATTGACGCAGTGCAAACGGTACGTCCAATGAATCAGAAAGACAGAGACATCGATGTAGTACAAACGGTACATCAGATGAATCGAAACACATTAAAAGTACTTGGGTTGCCAGCCCACAAAGAAATGAGACGAAGCTCAATAAAATGAAGTACAGTCCTTCATATGGACAAAGAGACATCGCACAATTGCTAGTCTAAATCATAAAATGATCATCATGATCAGCGAGAAGTGTCAATCACACCAAGCTAGTAAATATATGAGTTTAGCTTCATGTCCCATAACCACTTGCTTAACTTAAATATTTACGAACAAGCTGTAAATCTTCACTAGGAAATTGTCACGAAAAGGGTTCAATCGAACAAGTCCAAGAGCTAACCGACGAAGTGAACGCAAGCGTTTCATACCACCCGTTTTACTAAGTCGTTTAAGTCGATTTCTCGTTCGAGTGAAGTAAAGGCTTGTATATACTAATAGATTGGAAAACGATTTAGGAAAAGAGCTTTGTAGTAAAATAAATTGAAATCGTTTGGAGAAAAAGGATTTTAATATTTACTACTAGTATAGAAAACCTTTATATTTTTAAAGTGACAAATCACAAAAATGATTGTAGAAACAATCAATCACAAGAATTCACATACGAAGATGTGAATAGAATCCAAAGAATTCGATTCCAAATTCATCAAAGTAGGAATACCAAAAATTCCAGAAATAGAAGTTATCAAAATCAATAAAGGTGATAACAACTAATAAGAGAAGAAGAATCGATTATCAACTGGAAAAACAAAATATCAAGTTCAAAATCGCTGAGATTCAAACTAGATGTTAATGAGAAATCAAAATCACTCAATTTGCAACTGGTCCAGCTATTTTTCATCACAGTGTAACAGGTACACAATGACACTCATAGCATAGACAAAAGTGGAACAAAGTCCAAAAGTCAAAATGGCTTTAATTTGCCAAATTAAAACAAAATCAACATCGGCTAAATCAATCCAAAGCCGAAAACACAAGAATAAGTGTTAGGAATTCATACCTAACAGTCAAAAATAGTCATATGTAAAGATGAGAGATAAAACATCGACAAATAGTTGTAACACATGTTCCATCTAAGTTATGTTTTATAATTGTCCTAAACCCCAGGCTCCGATACCAAGCTGTAACGCCCCACCTCTATACCCACGCTAGACAAGAACACTACGGTGTAGTGCTGTCAACTAGCACGGAGAATAAGGCTGTTGAGGAGCGACCATCTATGTAATTGCTTTGTGCGAGCACCGATATGTCGGATAATAAAACATTGCATTTCATCTTTTAGAGGAAACCCGACATACCGATACAAACTCAAAGCTACTACACAGTGGCTATAATAGTTTAGGACAATAGATATAACAATAACACAGATAACATAAATGCGGAATAAAGATGGAACGAAAAGTCTCATATATACAATAACTGATATCAGTTACAATACATTTGACACAATACAAATGATACAACTACAACTGTCGACTCAAGAAGTTATATATATACAAGTACATTATCGACTAATATACATGAATACATTATCATCTTAAAACAGACACACTGACTACTACAACAGTACGAAGACCACTTCAAATGATATAAAAAGTCTTCATAGCTCTAGCAGCAACCCAAAGCTAAAAATCTACAACCTGTAAAATACTCGGTCTGACCCGAGTATTACATTCAAAAGAAAATAATACTCGGATCAGTCTAATTCAAAATCAGTTATTAGAGCATAGAAGCAATAATAATCAATCTCAATATAGATGACAGTCACAGAAATCTCGTATATCCAACTCTCGATACGAGAATTGGATAACGGCAGATATAACACTAAACAGTGTTAATCCACAAAACAGAAATCCAAAGCAGCTTAAGCAATTGAAATGTCAATTTAAAAATATCAATGCTAATTAGCTGCAGTACACGCTAACGTGTACTGCCTCGCCAATACAGCCTACGAATTACGCAACTGGTCGATGAATTTAGAATAAAAGAGATATCGATTAAAATCTGTAAATTTGGTGTGGCTGCAGTGCACGCACGCGTGCACTGCCTCGCCACAACAGAATATAAAGTCACCACAAGGGACGTGGGTAAAACTGCTACGAAAATGAAGCAGGTCAGCAAGTGCTCAGGGATGAACAGATGCAAGTGAAAATGACACAAGGATATGCAGTGTATACCCAAGTATAACAAAAATAGAAATGGGTCGAGCATATATAGATATGCAGTGACAAAGTGAACCAAGTCGCAATGTCACAGCAAGGTCAAGTGACCGTGGCAATCACATGACAAACAAGTCGAGGCAGTGAAACCATGGGGCAACAACATGAATGCATAAAGCTGGACAGTGCCACACATACTCGAAGTGATCAGTGGAAGAGTAAGTGCAGTTCTGCTCAAATGAGCAAGTGCACATGAGAAGACTGCACCTGGGCCAGTCTGCAACAGTGACTTAAATCATATGCAGTGAGATCCGAAGTGGACTGATCGAAACAACACAGTGAGCTCAAGCTCAAAATCAACTAATACCAAGGTGACTAAAACCCAGTACTCAAGCAAGTGAATACAGGGAACTACAAATTCAAAATCCCAATAAACAGAGACAACAAAGACAAGGCAGCATGTTGTTATGTCAAGGTCAAGTGACAACCTGGGGCAGTACAACTAAATGAAACAGGTCAGCACACGGCTCCAAAACATCTGACTCGAATACAAAGTAATGCCAACTATCTCAAAGAATGCTACAAGTCGATGTAAAACTGCAATTTCAGGCAGTCATGACCGAAGAAGAACCATAGCCACAAGAATAAGAGACACGAACGCATGCGAATGAAACTGTACGAACTGAGCAGTATGATGGTGAGAGCACCATAGATATGGCACCACAGCACACAATATTTAAAGGTCCAATGGTCTCAAGTCACAAATGATACCAGATTGCTCAAAGGCCATACATGAATGGTATCAAGTGCAAATGCAACAGACTCATACAAGAAGATCACAAGGCACGTGAACACCTACTAAACAATGAGCCAAGACAATGTTCGCAGATGAAAAATGTAAGAGAGACACAAAACAAGTTCAGTAAAAATCTGAACTAATACACATGAATGTGCCAGACCAAAACAATGCAAACATGGAGTGATTGCAAGACAGTAGTTCGAAACCCATAAACAAGCTATAGTTGAAATCCTGGATGCAAGACTACAGGATATGATAGTGAAACTATGTCCAAAATACAACATATGTATAACATGTAATGACCAGTGAAACAGAAAGTCGAATGAACAACAACTACACCAAGGTCTGGACACACATGAATACATAACAGAGCATGATCAGAGTGGTACAAGATCAACACAGCATGGTTCAATGCAAATACAACCAGACTCGACGATGTTCACAAATGCAAACGAACCAATGAATGACCAAATGCATATATGGATGCAGACATGCCAAAATTAGTATGAAGTAGAGAATGAATCAGAGAAACAAAATTCGTCACCATGAAACTGCAGTTACAAACAAGAACAACTGCAACTGATACATGACAGAGATGAACAACGTGCAACTGCAGACTACAACAATGACCAAAACAATAAGCTCAACAACAACAATGCCCAAAATAACTTGAACGAAGCTACTAAAGGAATGCAGACAGTGGCTGAGAACCCAGTCCAATACTACAAATCAAATGCTAGGTCGAACAACTACATGATGAATCCGGACTCATGAACCATATCAATGCTAAATGCTCACATGCTCAAAACTCAACTACCAGTGCAATAATGAACGAGTATATGGGTGCAGACATGCTAGGATTCTCATGAAACCGTAATAAACAAAGTACCAGAGTAGGCATGTTCCAAAGGTAATTCGAAACAACTCAATATCATAAAGCAGCAGTAAAACGAGCAAGAGCAGAAATACCACTAGAGGCAGTAAGAACATAATGGCCTCAACAGCAAGTGTTAAACGAACTAGATCAACACCCAAAAAATCAAATTGCAGAAGCATCAAACTGAAATGGATTAGATGTGAGATATTACTCACTTTGTTTGAAGCGGAGACGAACTCGAGAGAAGGAGTCGCAAGCACCAACATCACAAGGCAAGCAGGCATCAATCGACAGAACAACGAATCACTCGAGGAGGCAGCCGTGAGCAAGACGAAGAAGAAATCGATCGAAGTAGAGTTGGCGTCTTCAATTCTCCTTCGTGAATGCCCTAGTTTTCGAGATCAAAGGAAGAGCAATCGCGACCGCCATTTTTATTTCTCTCGTATGCTTTGTTTTAGGTTAGGGTTTGAAACGCGGTTGAACGAAGAGGGGAAAAGGGGGTGGGTTGTTGTTTGGGTGTTGAGTGAAATCACGGTTACAAAACAAAATCATGGGCCAGATTTTAAAAATTTATAAAGCCCGGATACTTTTAACCATGTTTATCAAACACCTTGGTGATATTAAAAACACGATTTGAATCCATTAGGACAACGGATTCGAACACGATAAAATTCATATTTAGGATTTTAAATACGAATAGACGATGTCAGATTTAAATAAAATATTTAAATATATTATCGTATAAATGCGGGTTGTTACATTATATTTTATATATAAAAAGAAATAATTTTCCATAAATAACCATAGAGGCTTGTGAATTAATTTATGGATGTTGTTTGTTAGAAGATGATAATATTTAGTTATCATCGATTATTGGTTGAATTAAACTAAAAACGAATACTCTGTGAACTCTACTTATCACCCTGTAAATTATTTTACAACATATAAACTATTATTTGAATTATTTCGAATAAATTAAGAAATAGGTTGAAATGATATATACTTATGACACTTTGATATGGATTGAAACTCTATATATATATATATATATATATATTTCCATCTCTGGAATTAAAATCGAAATAACTTATCACTTGGCTATTGGATAGAAAATTATATACGGACACGGGATTGGTTAAATTAAATGGTTTTAAATTCTCGAATTTGAATCTATTTAAATGATTTTGTTTTAAAGAAATAAAAATTGGATTTATAAAGAACGAATTATTTTTAAATTTGAGCTTTGAAATGTTGAAGGTGAAATATGTAAAAGAAATTGTTTAAAGAATTTAGTTTGAAATGTGAAGTTATAATCGACATATGACTTGAATTATGGAAATTGAATTGTTTTAAAGTTTTGAACTTTTACTTGAACTTCGAATTTGTCTAAGTAAAAGTGATATAAATGGATATTCCAAATTTGGGCTCGGAGTTGAATTATTTTAAAGATTTGAACCTTAAATTGAACATCAAAGTTAAATTTTATTTAAGTGATTTAAATCGGTAGAGTGAAATTGGACCTGATATTTATTTAAATTGAAATGGTTTAAATGAGAATTGAATTGAAACTTAAGCCATTGAATCGAACGTTGAATTGGATTTGAAGTTAAAAACGAATGTTTCGAAATGGGAGTTGATGTGAATTGAAATCGAAATTGGAGTTGACTTGAATTGAAATCGAAATTGAGTCGATTTAAATTGATTTGAGATTGAAGATGATTTGAATTGGAAGATTTGAAATTAAATTAGTTTGATTGAAATTTGGGCCTAACTCCAGATTATTGGAATTGGAAAGAATCGGTTTTAAATTTGAAACTATTTTCACCACAAACTATTTTACTATAAACTGTTTTAAATTTCATCTTTTTAAATTTTCAAATTATTTAAATTTCAAATCATTTTAATATATAGCCCATTTTTAATACTCAAACTATTTTATTTCAAGCTATTTTATTTCAAACTAATTTAATATCTAAACTATTTTAACTGTTTAGACTATTTTAACTATTTAAATTATTCAAACTATTTTCAAAAATTTAAACTAGTCAAGTTGGGAACTGTTCATATTTAAATCGTTATTTAAATACGAATATGGTTAAAATGAAGTTATAACCTAAGTTGAGATTCGAAATGATTTTGAAATGAATTGATTTCGAAGTGAATATAATGATTTTGAAATGAAATTGATTTCGAAGTGGATAAATTATTTTGAAGTGAAATTGATTTTGAAGTGGATATAATGATTTTGAAGTGAAATTGATTTCAGGGTGAATAAAATGATATTTTGAAGTGAATATGACATATTGAAGTAAATATGATATTTGAAGTGAATATGATACTTCGATATCAAGTAATGATTAACTTTTGAAATGTAAAAGAACCAATTGGTGTGTAAAACGTCGTTTGGTTGTTAAGGAGACCGGGATCGATTATTGGCATACTCTTTGCCAATGTTCGAACCACTTTAACAACTGTGTATGCGGAGGAGACTCCAGAATGAAGTGCTTGGATTGGTGTACGTTGCTGGATTTGAAGAAAGAGAACGATGATGGATAGCCCCGACACTTGTGTCAATATTAAATGACTAAAACAAGATGGCTTGAACCAGGCCAAGCGGGCTAGCTACCCCTAGTAGACACCTGTTCTTTGATTTTTCTTATGGACTTGGTCCATATTATTACCTTTATTGTTGGTTTTGATTGGTGCACCTTGATTTGGGATAACCTCCCTTTGACTCGATATGGGATGGGTGGACGCGGTGGACGGTCGTTGTGGTGATGCGTTAACACCAGCCTGGGGACTCGAACTGGTAGCATACTACCTGGGCATTGCCTCACGTGCCTTGTCATACGTTTATCCTTACCCGAGACAACTACGAGTTTGGTTTAGTGTTGTCGTATCACGGTGCATCCCTATCTACCGACGTTCAACTGGTTCTGTTATATGCAGACTATACGACAATGCTTAAAATGCATTAAGGGGGATTAATGTAAAGCCTTAATGCTAGGAAAAATATTTATTTTATTGATTAGACTTTACATATATAGCGTATTCTACTATATATAGATATTTTGACGGATCCTTAAGAGATGGAAAATCCCGTAACATCTCTTAAGTTATTGCACGCACGATGTACACTGAATAGGAGATGTAAAACCCCGTAAACATCTCTGACTCTATTACACTCCTATTATATGTGATATTGATTTGACTCACATGAGAATATTTTAGTTCTGACTCGAGTGTATTGTTTTACTTTATGCTCGGGTCAGCCCTGTGTATTTCAATGCATTGAAGATTATTGTTCTGGAGGATGAAGATGAAGATTGGTATATTATCAATACTTGTATTTATTCCACCGCATTGTTTGTTCCGCTGCATTATTCTATTATTCTGTTGTATATATAACTCTGATAGATGTTGTAAATTTTAATCAAATGTATAGTATAAACAACTTTATGAACTGTTTATTTAATTATTTGTAATGACCCACTATTTTGGACCATTCAAATCGACAATAAATCCACACATTCCGGACTTGAATAATTCAAAACAATGGATTGTAAATAAAATTTGGCAAACCTCAGCATATATAGTAAATAAAATAATCACAGACACAGAGTAATGTAACAATAATGCAGCGGAAACAAAAGAATAGTAGTTCATGAAGCTACTATAAACATATAACAGAGTTAAACAAGATACAACAGAAGTCTCGAATACATAGATGTCTCAATACAATAGTCAAATACAAGATCGGAATACATCACTGGAATCAACTAAATAACTGATAGCAGAATCGATAGGTAGTTGGGTCTCCAAGCGAAGCTCCAACTCCAAAGGTGAGTCTCAAATGCTGTATCACTCAGTCTGACCCGAGCGTAAAGCAAACACAAAACACTCGAGTCAGGATTAACATTTTTATATCAATAAATCCAACTCAAGTGAAATATCAACTGAAATACAAGTAACTCAAAGGATGTTTGGGATAACCATCCTCTAAGGATCCGTTAAACTATCTAATATGTAGTAATATTGCGCTATTATAATAATGTCTAATCATAAAATAAACATACTTTAAAATAGCATTAGGGCTTTACATTTAATCTGAACTCACCCTAACACGTAATAGTCCCAGTAGTCTATCCAGTATTAGCATACTCCCAAAATGGGGGCTACCCTCGATACTCCACAGGCTACGGGAGAAATCACAACTCGTAGTAAAGCTCGATATGGTAGGTGACACGGCACACAAGGCAATGCCAGGGTAGATATACCAATTACGCACACGGACTGATGGAAACGCATCGCAGCAACTACCGCTCCACCTCGAACAACACTCCCAAATCAAGAGGTGCACCCAAACAATCAGAAAGTAATAGAATGGTATCGAAGAAGTGCGTCCGATAAGAGGTGCTACCTCACTGGTCCGAGATCGCTCCTGTTTTAGCCACCTTATGTCAACTCATGGGAGTTAGGTCCACGTATATACCTTAGGATCGTCCCCACCATCCTACTTCATTCTGGAATCTCTACCGCGTACACAGTTGTTAAAGTGGTTTTCGGTATCGACAGAGAGTATGTCCATATCCGATCCCGGTCTCTTTAACAACCAATCGTTATTATAACACCGTGGTCATTTCAAAATAGTTTATACTTCAAAACCAATCATTTTTATTTCAAAACCCAAATTACTACGATATCATTTCATTTCAAATATATATCCATTTCCAAAAATCATATCACTTTCAAAGTTAATACTTTCGAAACCAAAACAATTTGAAATAATAATACTTTGGAAATCATAATACTTTCTTTCAAACAGTTTAGATATTAAAATTAGTATATATAATAAAATAGTTTATAAATAAAATAGTTTATATAAATAGTTATAAGTTAAAATAGTTTAAAATAAAATAATTTATATTAAAAATGATTTATATTAAAATAGTTTATATTAAAATAATTTATAAAGTAAAATATCAATAGTTTTAAATATAATTTAAAATTACTTTATAAAATAAAATAGTTTCCTCAAATTTCACAAATCGATTCTAATTAACTCGAATTCCAAAATTTTAATTTAATCAAATCTCAAATCATCAATTTCCACTCGATTCAGCTTCTAAATAAACCATTTCAAATTATCGATTTCAAATACATATCTGAACCATAAAATAAGCCATTTCAATTTCAATATATTTCAAAGCTTTATATATTCAACATTTCAAAACTAAATTCGATACTTATATATATATATATATATATATCAAATTCACTTAACTATTATTTAGTTTTGAAACATTTACTTAATCATTTCAATAACATCTAAATACAACTTCAATTTACAAATTTAAATAAACAAAATATCCCATTTATATATATATATAAGTTTGAAATATCCACTTAAGTCACCTTTAATCAAATTTCAAGTTGTAAAACACTTCTTTATATTTCAAATTCAATACATTTCAAATCAAACTTATTTAAGTATAATTCTTAAATAAATATAATTTCAAATCAATTTCAAATCATTATAAACTCTATATTTAAAAGTATAGATATTAAATAAATGCTTGAACATATTATTTATCAACTTTATTAAATCAACTTTAATAAATCCTTAAAATTAATATTTGTTAAAACTATACAATTCCTTTCAAACCATAGAAATCATTTTCAAAATATTTATATATAGACCACCGGTGTCTGTATATAATTTTCTACCCTATGGTCAAGTGATACGGATATTTATCATTTCAATCCGCAATTTAAATATATACGGGTATATATCTTTTCAACCCGCAATCCCAAATTCAATTCAAATGAAAATCGCTTGGGTTTATCATTTCAACCCATAACGATTTTCTCCTATTCTACAAGATCGTTCAGATATGTATCATTTCAACCCATAGTGAATTCTATACTAACAGGGAACTTGCAGAGTGATAACAGATATGATAATAATATAACAACAATAATAGGCATATATCATTAGTATAAATAACAGATAATGGTGTCAGATGTCACAGGTGAACAGATACAGATAATGGCATATATATAGCAATGTAAATAACTGACAGCAGCATATTTCAGTTGTCGTTTCAATTGAAATCAAATTTAATAAATATAAGAACATTAATCGTGAGTGATTGCTCACCTTTCGAGGCTAGAGATGAACGAGAACGAGATGGGTTACGAATCCAAGCACGGATTCCAAAGCAGAGCTAGATTGGCACGAATTCGACAAAGCTGATAGATAAGAATTGATGAAACGAATTAGAACCATCATGATATAACTGGAACAAAATAATTTTTTCTCTAAAACCAATTCTTAAACATATATTTAAAATAAGATATATATATATATATATATATATTATCGAATCAAAAATTAAACTTTAACACGGTTAAAACAGAATCTTCATACAAAATTTCAACCCAATATCAAATTTTAAACACACATAAAAATAAAATCTTTATATATATATATATATATATATTCGAAACCAAAACCATATAATTTAAACACATCAAATTTTACTGTAACCATATAGTTATTAGTTGTTGTAAACACACACACACACACACAGATATATATATATATTTAAACTTACAAACTCTATATACAAACTAATGTATAAGCTGCAGATTTATAATAATATATAGATAGATTTAAACCAATCAGGTACACTTATATAAACTTATATACTAAGACAAACAGGCTTAAATCTATATCTATCTATAATGTAACTATATATCCTAACCCACCAACATATTATAAATATATATAAAGTTCACATATAATATGGTATGCCTGTAATACTGCAAAAGAAGGAAGCTCGGTTGTGCTTCCAATATACAAGTGCAAAAATTTCTTTTACAAAACATATATAACAGCTTTAAAATATAATATATATATATATATATATATGGAAACACTTTATATAGTAACTTGAAGTAATATATGTATATACAGAAACGAAGGCAATACATAAAGAACATATATATGCAACTCAACATATTATCATATAACAACATCCTCATATCTCTACAGCATAGATATACGCTTGTAACTAAATATTTTAATATATACTATAAATATATATAGACACATACAAACTTTACACTCGTCAACAGATATGTATAAAACAAATATATAATGTAGCTTCTAAATATTTATGCGAAACCACTGTTATCCAATAAACAAAATAATTAACATATATATATAATTGCTCTACATATACACGGTGCATATACTAGTATTGTGATATATAAAAATACTCTGTATAAACTGAACAAAAACAGATACGAACAATGACACATTTTCTAAACATTTAAAATAAACTATAAGATATATATACAAGAAATATCAACATTTAGATATTTTAACTAAATATATAAAACGAAACTGTTAGATATACATATAAAATTTAGACAACAGCAAGGTGAAAGAAAAGAAAACTAATACTCAGATTTCAATGCATATACAACCATATATAATAATAGTTTATAAACCAAATCCAAAAGCACATGTATATAACTATCAAACAAAAACTAAAGTAAAACTAACTTAAAGTGTATATATATATAAACAAACCTTATAGAAAATAAAATATATGCCGAAACTTGTTTGTACATTCAACAGACACTACAACATAAATGACTTTATAACTTTTATATGTATATAAACTAATATATGTAATATATATACCCACCTATATAATGCATGTAACAACCCTGTATTTTTCAAATATTCTTAAATTGATTTTTTCTAGATTCAAAAGCTTTATTTATGAAAAAGAATAAATTTTGTTATTTTAAATATAAAAACTTTGACTTTGATGTGGATTAGAATTTCAAATATGACTAAATTTAATATTTCCTGAAAATGTGAATTTTGGTCAATAGTCAAATTTTGACTTTTAAGTTTAAATTTTTAAATAGTTTGAAATTTTAAATTTTCTTTTATTATGAAAATAGATTTAATAACTTGAATACTGCTTTTCGTTTCGTTGAAAACGGAGTTAAAATGTAAAAGTTATGTACATTTCAATTTTAGTATAATTTGTTTTATTGTGCAATTTTGCCTATTTTAAATTTTATAAATCATATTTTCTTTCTTATTATTTATTTTAATATGTGTCAATATGTTAATTTATGTATATTTTCATCTCTAAATATTTTTAAAAATAATAATAGAATTTTCCAAAATTTACTATAATGATTTCCTATTTTTAAAGGTTGTTTTCCTATTTTCTGCTATTTTCTCCATTTTAAAATTATATGTAAATTAAAATTTTAATATTTATTTTGTGAATATATTTTCATTTTATTTTATTATTTATGTTCAAAAATATATTACAAGCTCATATAAATTTTCTAAAATTTATTCTATTCAATTTCAAATTTTCTAGACTAGTTTACTATTTTTAAGCAATTTCCTTAATTCTTTTTATATTTTCTTTAAATTTAATTATATATTTTTATTTTATTTCACTTTGTTTCGGTTTTTAGATGTACTTGCTGAATTTTATTCCATTTTATTTGATTTAATAGAAAAGGAAGTATGGAAGGTTTTAAAAGCTAAGAAACGTAAAGTCGTTTCACCGTTTCTTTTACCGTTTCTTTTTCAATCAATACATCAGTTATTTTGGCCGTTCCTTATACTTTCTTCAGCTGTACCTCTCTCTTATTCACGTGAAAAACTTCTCAAAATTTCAGTTCTCATCTCCTAAAACTCACGGCTAAGAAAAATTTGCCAATGGCTTCCATTCTCTACTTCTTCTCTTCACTTTTCCTCTTTTCTTTCAATGATTTTGCTTGATCTCTTCACATGTTTGCTTGGCCTAGCCTCTACCACCTTCATCCCCATCATCACCTCCTCCATCTACTACAGCAAACACTCCCTTCCCTCTGACCAAGACAGGCCATGACCTTCCACTTGAAGCCATCACCACAAAACTCCACAAAACATTGCCTAGACCACACATATCATCACCTACCCTCCATATCTTGCTTTGGCCACCCCCTTAGCCACCACCACCACTTGCTACATGACCTTTGGCTGCTGCTACACCATCACCCTTCACTGTCCAGACCTGTACTGTCATGACCGGGATTTTCGACTTTCGAAAATTCGACATCGATACTCACTTTATCGACTGCCGAGCAATCGAGTGCCGGAAACTCCAATAGTGAGGGTTTTAAGAAAAAGAAAAAGGTAGAAGAAGAAGAAAGCAGAAGAAAAAGAAGAAGAGAAGGAAGAAGAACAACAGAAAAACATCAGAACGACATCAATAGAAACACAGAACAGAGACAATATCAGAATCTCACATATCGCAGTGGAACAATATATAATAAATAAACACTAGTCTTTTAAAACAAAGAGCTATATCAGTTTATACATACATCAATCATCAGAGTCATATACAACAATGGACAGTTATATAAACTGGTCCTCATACAGAATACACAGCGGAATAAATACTATCAGATACAAATACTACGTCTCGTCATCCAGCTTATCTCCAAAGCTCCAGAATATCCAGAATATCCTGATAATCTAACTCTAGACTGCCCGTGTGGAAAATTTGTGGGCACCCAGAGTTTAGAAGGGAAACAATAAACTCCGAGTCAGTCATGGTGACTGGTGTGAGATCGTAAAACAGTTATTTTTCACAAAGAAAATAAAACAAATTCGCAATGCTTTTGGAAAATGAAACTACCATAAGACCTCCCACCACACACACAATGCAAACGCAGAATTGGAGGAGATTTCTTCTTATGATAGTCAAAGATGCTTACTACGCAAAATCAAATTCTTTTTTATATTATTATTAGTGCATAGTGTAGAAAACATTTCGAAAGTATAATATTAATCTTAGCCAGCATAGACATTTCGAACTATGCCTACTATAGCTACCATCCAAACAGTGGGGCGCCACCATAAGTGAATGATAGGTTCTACAACTAAATCCGTACAAGGCTCGTATTGTTTCTTTGGATTTCCAACAAATGGTCAGGCTAAGGAACTTCCTTTTCCACGATGGGTACGTCCCTGGAATAGACGACCCGAGAAATAACCTAACATTACGGTTAGATCTCTGCCAACACAAGGCCGGGTTACCTCTGCAAAAATAGGTAACTACTGACACGCGTATGCCATCCCCCGATCGTCACCGATCTTCCCGAGGATCCCCGATTTCCAACAAACCACATAGATAATAATGCAGCAACCACATAGGTTAAGTATCTGGGCTCCATACCATGATACCACCTCTATCCAGAAGGAATGACATACACTAAGGGGCGCTACTCCCTAGAACCTTGCTGCATCCTTCCTGTTTCGACCATTTCCGGGATGTGAGGCTCGTCGAAGTCTCGTCCACAAAGCTACGCTTTCTACAAAGCCCTGCTTCGGGTCAAACAAAATGATCAACCTATGATCACAAAGATATAAGATCAAACAAATGATCATATCGCAAATGATCAAACACTGATCATTTCACAGCAACACTCAGTATGCCACGTTACCAAATTGGGATATATCGCTGATAAATTTCAACTACATAACCTCTGAGCTCGTACGTCTCAGAGAAGGGTGTTAAGCTAAGAGGATAAATTCTCCGCCACCAACAGAAATGTATTTGAAAGAAATCAGCTTTATATCTCAAATTGTAACGTCAGACACACAATCCATACAAGTCTGTTCCGGGATCGAACAGAACCGAAGGCACTTCTCACGAAGCCCTTGCATATCCGGATAAATTTCTAATCACGTCCGGACTTCCCGTCATTAAGGGTGATAAAAACCTCTAAACCGGAGATCAGCCGATGTAGAGTAACTCGACGGTAATCCTTCCGTTTTCAAAAATATCCGGTCTTCAACACCGGTCTTCAATTGCAATTCATAACGACGTATCACATATTCGGAATGGGTTATACGACCCCATGGTCCTTTCCCGGCTAACCCGAATAGTGAGCGATTATTCAAAAATAAGTGTGGCATTCAAATTCATCCAATTCACAACAAATACCGTTCAAGGTAATTATTGATAGTCGGTTATTTAACTATCAATAAAGATGCGCAACATCATCCAATTCCAAATAATTTTCCCAAATAATTTTATCTTCAAAAATATCTTTACAAGATATAAAATTTCCACACTTAACCGTTTGAATTTTTTTTTCAAATATTCACTTTTCAATTTATCTTTAAAAGATAAAGTTTCAAACCCTTCGTTTCATATTGGAAAAGCAATTCCATACTTATTTAAAATAAGTAATTCACAAAACTATTCATTTTCAACACTTGAAAATATTCGATATACTTAAATCAATTAAGTATATATTCATCTTTTAAGGAAAATATTCTTTTAACACATTTATTTGGGTCAAAACGAATGTTACGTAAAACATCGTTACGACGACTCAAAATCACTAGCATAGGGATTCGAAATTAAAATAAATATATAAATCCCAATACTACATAAAAATATTTCCTTTCGGAAATCATTTACTATAACAACAGTGTTATAGTCTACCATTTTCTTATATTTCTCGAAAACGTCTATTTCAACAATAAATGTTGAAATCTATGATTTCGATATTTAACACGTTTTAAAACATCTTTTAAAACAATTAACTTCATCTATAATATCGCTTCTCCAAACATAACCATTTTTACTTAAAAATATATTCACTGTCCAAAATCATGAATATACTTCATTTAACCCAATTCCAATCATTTCTACACATTTTCATTTCAATAGAAATTCGCTATCCAAAATCGCGAATATATCTACTTTGATAATCTTCTATATTTAATTTATCAAATTCCATCGCTTTCGAATTTATAAACACGGTTATAAATTCTATTTCTATTTTAATAACAACTTCGACTTATAAATCTTCTTTTTATCAACTTCTATATTTTACTTATCAAAATAAGTGATTTCGGATTTATAACCAACTTTTATAAATTCCAATTCCATTTATAAAACTTCAATACCAAATCAATTTCAATATTGATTTCTAAATTTATTTTCAACTTTAAATAAAAGATTCCATACTGATTTCTCAAAAATTCATTTCCAAATATTAAATCAATTACAGATTGATTTCTAATTTTATTTATCACTACTAAATAAATTCCTTATTTTTCTCAAATTACTCAACATCCTGTTTTTAAATGGAGTCTTCAAATTGAAATCATTTTTCATTGATTTCCCAAATTATTTCAATTTACCAAATTATTTCTAGTTGGATTTTCAACTGATCTCCTTTTAAATAAATTCCTTTTTACGAAATCCATTTATTTAACATTTTCACTTGATTCTGGAATTAATTCGATAAGGTTATAAAAATTTAACTTTTTATATTTTAAAATTCCTTTCTTCAAAAATTTAATCAATTAAAATTAATTCACTTAGAAATTTCTATTTTGATTTCAAAAATTCAGTTTCATTTATTTTTGGAATCCAATGATATCAAACATCCATTCAGCTATATTTTAGCTTTCAAACAATTTCCAGACATCAATATGATTAATAGCATCACTATAATCATTCACAGATTCATATCACAATAGAAATAAATCAAATCAATGTGAGGGGTCCAGTTGGATCCCTCCAACCTGTTTCCCTGCATCCAAAGATGTTAGCACAATACCAATTCCACTTCGAGGTGGAATATCGCGATATATGGGTTTTTATAAAAATCCGCTTACTAACGGCGCAATAGGGTCTCATCCGCTATACGAGGCGGGAAATCATAAATCCAATATATACATATGCCAATATGTATATACTGCTATATATATAGATATATCCTATCATATCTAATAACACATTCAAACAAATCAATCAATAACTGCAATTCAATTATAAATCTGAGTGAGAAGATCTCACCTTTGCTTTTAAATTTGCCATCTTTTTCCAATCCAATTTGTTTTCTCGACTTTTAACCTTGTATAAATAATTTTATACAATCGATTAATATTTGAAATAAATCGAACCATCCTTTTCCATTTAGTAAAATTTTATTTTATATAATCAATTCAATTTCAAACAAATTTCCCCTTTAATAAAATATTTCCTAATTACCAATATAATCACCTAGGTTAGCAAAATAAATTTTATATTCCCAGTTAAAACTCCAGTTAATCCAACCTTTAATATAAATCATTTTATCCAATAAATTAAATCTCTAACAAATCTTCTTTATTAACTTCTTCATTTGAAACTAAAATTTTAAATTCAACAAAGATTTAGTTTTTTAAAAAAAAAATTTCTTTTACTGTAAAAATATTAAAACAGATTTTCCAAAGATTTACCTCCTTTATCTTCCTGGAAATACATGTTTATATTAAAAACAAAAATAAAGAACATATACCTCAGCCTTACCCTACTGCCAAGGCCCCAACACGACATGAATCTCGCCGAGCTCGCGAACCCCACCACTGCTCTAGACGCCGCGACGAAGAAGTCTTCTTCCAATTTTTCCCTAGGCCTCGCGATGACAACTCGATCGAAGCCTATAGTCCCGAGGCGGCTAAACGCCTCCGCGCTCGCGACATCCACCCACATCGACACTTAGGTCCACTTCGATCTGCCACTGTCTAAAAAATCGCACGTAGACAATCGCGGCATCGACGAAGTTGCCAACGCCCCAGCCTCCTGCCCACTCACGCGAATGCCTCCACTCCAATTTAACTCGCCGCCGATCCCCATACTGCCCAGATTCGAAAACGTTTGAAGCCCTAACTCGCGATCGTGCCTACGCGAGTCGCCGTTGTTCCTTGCCTCGCGGTTGCCCATAAGCTCGGCAGCCGCTTGAAATTCGAACGATCGAATTGATTTAAAAATTTGGGGGGGAGGAAATGTTTGTCGCAGCCATTAATTTATAAATGAGAAGAAGGTTTCGTTTTTATCTTTTGAACGTGAAGTTTTTAAAATGTAATGGAGCGTGATTTCTGACGGAAAGAAAGGAGAGGGATGGGTTGCGTGATTTCGTGATGCTCGGCGTAATTTAAGGCGTGTCAAATGGAAGATATCGTGCTAAGGTGACCAATTACAGATTTTAAATTTAAATTGAATTTCGATAAAAAAATTCAATGCGTTTACACGTCGTGTGCTCACATATAAACACCGAAAAATACGATATTTGAAATCCGACAATAATTCAATATCACGGATCCAATGAAACTGGCTTCGTCGAATTCCGAGACTGTGTGAAAATTGACTATTTTTAAATATCGATTCGAACGATATAATTTCAAACTGAACAATTCAATTTCAAATTCGATTTTGAAGCTCCAATTATCTTCAGTATTATCAATACGAATTTTAAAAGCTTTTCGAAATATTTTTCTTCAACTTAAAATTGAAGATATAAATTTTTATTCGACCATCAATAGATTAAATTTTATAATTTAATCGTCAAATTCAGAGTTATATCGGGGATTCAAATTAAATCGTCGTTCAAATATTTAAAATTAATTAAATATTCTCAATTTAATTTGTTCAAAATTCTGGGTCGTTACAGACTTCCCCCCTTAAAAGAATTTCGTCCTCGAAATTACAAGTTAGGAAAAAATGGTCCTTAGCTCGTCTACTATCTTTCACAATCTAATAGTTTTATCAATCTATCAAAACAAATCTTTCTACTAAAGATTCGTTATCAATCCAATTAACTTTCTAAACCTTCCATAGTTTTCAAACATCATTGTTTTCCTTCAAAATTCAAATTCAATTCAAATTCAAATTTAAACTTCTAAAATTTTCTCAAAAATTTTCTAACACTCGAAATTTTCGAAAAATTTCGCCAGCGTCTCCTTTGCGCGGCTAATACGGCACGACTACAAAACGTCCCTACGGACTCTCAGATTTCAAAAAGAAAAAGAAAAAGCCAAGCGGCTAGACCAGAAATCATCAAAAACTCATATTATAATTCAAATACGTACCTTTTGTCGAGCAATTCAAATTTATCTGTGAAATAAATTTTCCAATCCCTTTATACACCTGTATATCCTACTAGCCATTATATCTAGTTACAGCATTCAAACCATTTTGCAAATTCAATTACAAATTTTCAATATATACTTCTTATATCCTCTTTAAATTCGCTATTGAAGTTACATATTCAATTTCGTTCAATTTTTCATTTCACATTCATTTGAACTTATAATTCACAATTACAATTCAATTTGAATTCTATTTAACTTCTGAATATTGAATTTATCAGTTATCTTTCATTCATAACCGCACTATTTTAAATTAGTTTCATCTACTAATTCATTCGTCTTCAATTTGAATTTCATTCCATTCAGATTTCAAATATTCTATAAGTTATCAACTTATTTACATCTTGATTTATACAATCATTTATACATTCACATTCACAATTCCATTTCATTAAGGGATTTTATTTTCAATTATCTTCTTGGAATTCTATTTTCATTTATAAATTCATTTACAATTTATATTCACTATTTTATTCATATATGAATTCATCTCTTTATATTTCAATTCACATTTATAAATTTCATTCGTTAAATGGATTTTTATTTAAACTTTACAAGTTATCAACTTCATAATATTTCATAAATATTCTTATAAAGTATTCCAGAGTCTTTTCAACCTTTCAAAACCATTTTGAAAACAATTCAAATTTATCCTTTGAATTTCCAAAACTAAACCCAAATTTTTCAAACAACTTCTATTTAAAACAATTTGGCAGCAATTCCTCTTTTGGAAACCCGAAAATGAATTTTAATGATGTGGCCACCATCATCAGGATTATTTTCCAGCGACCTAAAAGAATTTAGAGCTTTTATCTTTCTAAAATATTTTTCAAACCTTCGAAATTCATTTTCAACTACAAAAATGATTTAACTTTCCAAACCTCCACAATTTTCAAATTCTTTTCAAAACCTTTCCAAAAACTTTTCTGGAACTCCGTTTTAAATTACAATTTACATTTATAATTTACATTCTTTAATTTCATTTGTATGTGAATTCATTTCTTAAATTTGGAGTTATAATTCCAATTTCTCATTTAATTTCAATGATAATAGTTTAATATTATTACTTCTAGTAACCATGCAACCATATACTGTAATAATTTACAGAAAATCATTTCTTTTCTATACAAAAATAGTTTTGGGTAAAATTATTTCATTTACCCTATTTAAAACAATACTGTGCCGAACTGTTCTATTCAAGTGTTTAGAAACCCCTTCGATACAGTTTTGCAAGACTGTGCGGACGAAGGTTCATATACCACTCAATAAACCAATCATCACAATACAAAACAATTTTATATTCAATAACAAATACGCGCTCATATCTATTATTACACTCAAACTCATCCTAGAGCACTACTGATTCTATCTCTAATGAGTAATACCCAACAGAGCAGGGTTGTCGCTTAACCATATGCTCTGATACCACGCTGTCACGACCGGGATTTTCGACTTCCGAAAATTCGACATCGATACTCACTTTATCGACTGCCGAGCAATCGAGTGCCGGAAACTCCAATAGTGAGGGTTTTAAGAAAAAGAAAAAGGTAGAAGAAGAAGAAAGCAGAAGAAAAAGAAGAAGAGAAGGAAGAAGAACAACAGAAAAACATCAGAATGACATCAATAGAAACACATAATAGAGACAATATCAGAATCTCACATATCGCAGCGGAACAATATATAATAAATAAACACTAGTCTTTTAAAACAAAGAGCTATATCAGTTTATACATACATCAATCATCAGAGTCATATACAACAATGGACAGTTATATAAACTGGTCCTCATACAGAATACACAGCGGAATAAATACTATCAGATACAAATACTACGTCTCGTCATCCAGCTTATCTCCAAAGCTCCAGAATATCCAGAATATCCTGATAATCTAACTCTAGACTGTCCGTGTGGAAAATTTGTGGGCACCCAGAGTTTAGAAGGGAAACAATAAACTCCGAGTCAGTCATGGTGACTGGTGTGAGATCGTAAAACAGTTATTTTTCACAAAGAAAATAAAACAAATTCGCAATGCTTTTGGAAAATGAAACTACCATAAGACCTCCCACCACACACACAATGCAAACGCAGAATTGGAGGAGATTTCTTCTTATGATAGTCAAAGATGCTTACTACGCAAAATCAAATTCTTTTTGATATTATTATTAGTGCATAGTGTAGAAAACATTTCGAAAGTATAATATTAATCTTAGCCAGCATAGACATTTCGAACTATGCCTACTATAGCTACCATCCAAACAGTGGGGCGCCACCATAAGTGAATGATAGGTTCTACAACTAAATCTGTACAAGGCTCGTATTGTTTCTTTGGATTTCCAACAAATGGTCAGGCTAAGGAACTTCCTTTTCCACGATGGGTACGTCCCTGGAATAGACGACCCGAGAAATAACGTAACATTACGGTTAGATCTCTGCCAACACAAGGCCGGGTTACCTCTGCAAAAATAGGTAACTACTGACACGCGTATGCCATCCCCCGATCGTCACCGATCTTCCCGAGGATCCCTGATTTCCAACAAACCACATAGATAATAATGCAGCAACCACATAGGTTAAGTATCTGGGCTCCATACCATGATACCACCTCTATCCAGAAGGAATGACATACACTAAGGGGCGCTACTCCCTAGAACCTTGCTGCATCCTTCCTGTTTCGACCATTTCCGGGATGTGAGGCTCGTCGAAGTCTAGTCCACAAAGCTACGCTTTCTACAAAGCCCTGCTTTGGGTCAAACAAAATGATCAACCTATGATCACAAAGATATAAGATCAAACAAATGATCATATCGCAAATGATCAAACACTGATCATTTCACAGCAACACTCAGTATGCCACGTTACCAAATTGGGATATATCGCTGATAAATTTCAACTACATAACCTCTGAGCTCGTACGTCTCAGAGAAGGGTGTTAAGCTAAGAGAATAAATTCTCCGCCACCAAAAGAAATGTATTTGAAAGAAATCAGCTTTATATCTCAAATTGTAACGTCAGACACACAATCCATACAAGTCTGTTCCGGGATCGAACAGAACCGAAGGCACTTCTCACGAAGCCCTTGCATATCCGGATAAATTTCTAATCACGTCCGGACTTCCCGTCACTAAGGGTGATAAAAACCTCTAAACCGGAGATCAGCCGATGTAGAGTAACTCGACGGTAATCCTTCCGTTTTCAAAAATATCCGGTCTTCAACACCGGTCTTCAATTGCAATTCATAACGACGTATCACATATTCGGAATGGGTTATACGACCCCATGGTCCTTTCCCGGCTAACCCGAATAGTGAGCGATTATTCAAAAATAAGTGTGGCATTCAAATTCATCCAATTCACAACAAATACCGTTCAAGGTAATTATTGATAGTCGGTTATTTAACTATCAATAAAGATGCGCAACATCATCAGATTCCAAATAATTTTCCCAAATTATTTTATCTTCAAAAATATCTTTACAAGATATAAAATTTCCACACTTAACCGTTTGAATTTTTTTTTCAAATATTCACTTTTCAATTTATCTTTAAAAGATAAAGTTTCAAACCCTTCGTTTCATATTGGAAAAGCAATTCCATACTTATTTAAAATAAGTAATTCACAAAACTATTCATTTTCAACACTTGAAAATATTCGATATACTTAAATCAATTAAGTATATATTCATCTTTTAAGGAAAATATTCTTTTAACACATTTATTTGGGTCAAAACGAATGTTACGTAAAACATCGTTACGACGACTCAAAATCACTAGCATAGGGATTCGAAATTAAAATAAATATATAAATCCCAATACTACATAAAAATATTTCCTTTCGGAAATCATTTACTATAACAACAGTGTTATAGTCTACCATTTTCTTATATTTCTCGAAAACGTCTATTTCAACAATAAATGTTGAAATCTATGATTTCGATATTTAACACGTTTTAAAACATCTTTTAAAACAATTAACTTCATCTATAATATCGCTTCTCCAAACATAACCATTTTTACTTAAAAATATATTCATTGTCCAAAATCGTGAATATACTTCATTTAACCCAATTCCAATCATTTCTACACATTTTCATTTCAATAGAAATTCGCTATCCAAAATCGCGAATATATCTACTTTGATAATCTTCTATATTTAATTTATCAAATTCCATCGCTTTCGAATTTATAAACACGGTTATAAATTCTATTTCTATTTTAATAACAACTTCGACTTATAAATCTTCTTTTTATCAACTTCTATATTTTACTTATCAAAATAAGTGATTTCGGATTTATAACCAACTTTTATAAATTCCAATTCCATTTATAAAACTTCAATACCAAATCAATTTCAATATTGATTTCTAAATTTATTTTCAACTTTAAATAAAAGATTCCATACTGATTTCTCAAAAATTCATTTCCAAATATTAAATCAATTACAGATTGATTTCTAATTTTATTTATCACTACTAAATAAATTCCTTATTTTTCTCAAATTACTCAACATCCTGTTTTTAAATGGAGTCTTCAAATTGAAATCATTTTTCATTGATTTCCCAAATTATTTCAATTTACCAAATTATTTCTAGTTGGATTTTCAACTGATCTCGTTTTAAATAAATTCCTTTTTACGAAATCCATTTATTTAACATTTTCACTTGATTCTGGAATTAATTCGATAAGGTTATAAAAATTTAACTTTTTATATTTTAAAATTCCTTTCTTCAAAAATTTAATCAATTAAAATTAATTCACTTAGAAATTTCTATTTTGATTTCAAAAATTCAATTTCATTTATTTTTGGAATCCAATGATATCAAACATCCATTCAGCTATATTTTAGCTTTCAAACAATTTCCAGACATCAATATGATTAATAACATCACTATAATCATTCACAGATTCATATCACAATAAAAATAAATCAAATCAATGTGAGGGGTCTAGTTGGATCCCTCCAACCTGTTTCCCTGCATCCAAAGATGTTAGCACAATACCAATTCAACTTCGAGGTGGAATATCGTGGTATATGGGTTTTTATAAAAATCCGCTTACTAACGACGCAATAGGGTCTCATCCGCTATACGAGGCGGGAAATCATCAATCCAATATATACATATGCCAATATGTATATACTGCTATATATATAGATATATCCTATCATATCTAATAGCACATTCAAACAAATCAATCAATAACTGCAATTCAATTATAAATCTGAGTGAGAAGATCTCACCTTTGCTTTTAAATTTGCCATCTTTTTCCAATCCAATTTGTTTTCTCGACTTTTAACCTTGTATAAATAATTTTATACAATCGATTAATATTTGAAATAAATCGAACCATCCTTTTCCATTTAGTAAAATTTTATTTTATATAATCAATTCAATTTCAAACAAATTTCCCCTTTAATAAAATATTTCCTAATTACCAATATAATCACCTAGGTTAGCAAAATAAATTTTATATTCCCAGTTAAAACTCCAGTTAATCCAACCTTTAATATAAATCATTTTATCCAATAAATTAAATCTCAAACAAATCTTCTTTATTAACTTCTTCATTTGAAACTAAAATTTTAAATTCAACAAAGATTTAGTTTTTTAAAAAAAAAATTCTTTTACTGTAAAAATATTAAAACAGATTTTCCAAAGATTTACCTCCTTTATCTTCCTGGATATACATGTTTATATTAAAAACAAAAATAAAGAACATATACCTCAGCCTTACCCTACTGCCAAGGCCCCAACACGACATGAATCTCGCCGAGCTCGCGAACCCCACCACTGCTCTAGACGCCGCGACGAAGAAGTCTTCTTCCAATTTTTCCCTAGGCCTCGCGATGACAACTCGATCGAAGCCCATAGTCCCGAGGCAGCTAAACGCCTCCGCGCTTGCGACATCCACCCACATCGACACTTAGGTCCACTTCGATCTGCCACTGTCGAAAAAATCGCACGTAGACAATCGCGGCATCGACGAAGTTGCCAACGCCCCAGCCTCCTGCCCACTCACGCGAATGCCTCCACTCCAATTTAACTCGCCGCCGATCCCCATACTGCCCAGATTCGAAAACGTTTGAAGCCCTAACTCGCGATCGTGCCTACGCGAGTCGCCGCTGTTCCTTGCCTCGCGGTTGCCCATAAGCTCGGCAGCCGCTTGAAATTCGAACGATCGAATTGATTTAAAAATTTGGGGGGGAGGAAATGTTTGTCGCAGCCATTAATTTATAAACGAGAAGAAGGTTTCGTTTTTATCTTTTGAACGTGAAGTTTTTAAAATGTAAGGGAGCGTGATTTCTGACGGAAAGAAAGGAGAGGGATGGGTTGCGTGATTTCGTGATGCTCGGCGTAATTTAAGGCGTGTCAAATGGAAGATATCGTGCTAAGGTGACCAATTACAGATTTTAAATTTAAATTGAATTTCGATAAAAAATTTCAATGCGTTTACACGTCGTGTGCTCACATATAAACACCGAAAAATACGATATTTGAAATCCGACAATAATTCAATATCACGGATCCAATGAAACTGGTTTCGTCGAATTCCGAGACTGTGTGAAAATTGACTATTTTTAAATATCGATTCGAACGATATAATTTCAAACTGAACAATTCAATTTCAAATTCGATTCTGAAGCTCCAATTATCTTCAGTATTATCAATACGAATTTTAAAAGCTTTTCGAAATATTTTTCTTCAACTTAAAATTGAAGATATAAATTTTTATTCGACCATCAATAGATTAAATTTTATAATTTAATCGTCAAATTCAGAGTTATATCGGGGATTCAAATTAAATCGTCGTTCAAATATTTAAAATTAATTAAATATTCTCAATTTAATTTGTTCAAAATTCTGGGTCGTTACATGTACCATGCAAGGGCCGAGCCCCACTTGCCTTTGGATGAGCCAAAAATGCACCAAAACTCCACTTATTTTGCCTTGACCCTTTGTCTTATTCATATGTAACTCCTACCATCATCATCTCCTTGTTGCCATGCTATTTTGATGCCATAAACTGAGATTATGTCCAGCTATGGCTGAGCAAAAGATCCCCTTGGTCAAGCTCTTGAATGGTTAAAGAAAGGTCGACTCACTTTGCCCTTTGTTGCTTTTTATTTCAAGTCATTTCGATATTGTTTTGTGTTACATATTTATGTATACATTGTCTCGTTTTGTTTATATGTATACAAGGCAATTATATTTGGCTCTCCACTCTCAAATCATATTCATGTTGTCGTGCCATCAAAGATTCTGTGTTGTGTGTTTGGTCGTCATCTCCAGCGTAAACAAGTGAGTTATTCTCACCAGACAATATGTACCTATATAACTGATAAACCGACACCATTTGAATCTGTAATGTATATCATCATGTTATATATGTTTATATTATTATCATATGATGTTCACACCTGTTATTACACTTATTATATCATATGTTACTGTTATTTCATGCTATTCTGTTATTTATATATGTTTATCACACTGCAAGTTCCATGTAGACTAGAATCACTATGGGTTGAAATGATACATACCCGAACGGACTTTAGAATAGGGAAAAATTGTTATGGGCTGAAATGATAGGCCTGAATGGTTTTTATTTAATTTATTTTAACTTGGGATTGCGGGTTTGAAATGATAGAACCCGGATTTTTCTTTTTAAGCTACGGATTGAAATGATACATATCTGTATCACTTGACCTAGGCTAGAAAACTATATACAGGCCCGTGGTTATTTTATAAGGTGTTTTGGATATTTTTAAGTATTTTAAAAATATAAATTTATGAAATTTGATTTAAACATATTTTGAAATATTTTGAATTAAAGAAATTATGATTTTTCTATGTGTTAAAAATGTAATAAACGAATGGTTTAACTGGATTTTTTTGAAATATAACTCAAGTTTGGAAATTTGGAATTTTGGTTAAAAATGATATTTAAGTTATATAAATAAAATGGAAATTTAATTATATTTGGAAAATGGTAATTATGATAATTTGATTTAATTTGAATTTAAATGATTTATTAAAGTATTATTGATTTTTCTATGAATTTAAGTGGTTAAATAAATGAATGTTTAAAAGTGATCTTTTAAAATATAACTTGACTTGGAAATGTGAAATTTAGTTTTAATTAAAGGTTTAAGTTAATTAAATAAAATTTGAAATTTAGTTAAATTTGTGAAAAGGTAATTAAACTCTGAATTTGATTTGACAGCATTTTTGAAATGTATGTAAAAGATATTACAGCATTTTGCAAATGCTGCAGTTGTTTAAATGAACTAAATAAGTTAATTTGAAATAAAGGCTATTATAGCACTTTGTAAGTGCTGTAGTGGTTAAACTTAACATTTAAGTTTATTTTAAATTTAATGGAAATATATTACAGCATTTAAGTGCCGTCGTTTTGCTAAATGAACTATTTTAAACTATAACTTTACGTAGCATTTTTGTAAGTGCTACGAAAACTGTATTTTTGTTGTTTTAATAAATTTTAATGAAAAATAATCTTTGGAAAAGGATATAATTTTGGAAATTAAATGTTAAATTTCTAAAGATAATGAAGAGACATTTAAATGGTTTTAAATGGAAGAATTTGATTTTAATGTGAGTTTAAAATGGTATTTAAATTTAATAAAATGAATGGATTCAAATGGTATTTAAATGAAATATAAATGAATGATGCTTTGAATAATATTTTGATATTTTGAAATTTATATAAATGATTTTGAATTTATGAAATGTGGGATATTTAAGCTTTGAAATATACTAAAGATTGAATATTGTATTTTGTGAATTAAACCTATATTTGAAATTATAAGATTTGAAATGGTTTGTTAGTAAACTGAATTTGAGTTGAAAATGATGGTTTGAATTAAATTTAAATAAAAATTTGGAATTTGGGTTTAATTTAATAAATTTGTAAATATGTAGAATTAAAAGATGATTTCAAATATATGTTTTCGAAATGTTGTGATTTTCAAAGTATAATGATTTCAAATGTTTTAGTTTCAAAAGAATTATAACTTTGAAAGTATAGACTATTTGAAAGGTGAATATATGTTTGAAATGGAAATGATGTTGTTTTGAAATGAACATAGTTTTGAAATAAAAATGATTTTGATTTCGAAGTATAACTATCAAAGATATGATATTTTGATATATTAAAATGATTTGAAATGAATTTTGTAAAGATATGATATTTTGATATATTAAAATGATTTGAAATGAAGTTGAAAAGATATGATATTTTGGTATATTGAAATGATTTGAAAAGAAGTTTGAAAGGATACGATATTTTGGAATATTGAAATGATTTGGAAATGATAAATCTTTATTTTGATAAAGACATGATTTTGAAATGATATTTTATTTTGAAGTAAAGTATTGTTTTTAAAAGTTATAACCACGGGTTATAATAACGATTGGTTGGCAAAGAGACCGGGATCGGATATGGACATACTCTCTGTCGATACCGAAAACCACTTTGACAACCGTGTACGCGGTGGAGATTCTAGAATGAAGTAGGATGGTGGCGACGTTCTTAAGGCATATTACGTGGACCCAACTCCCGTGAGTTGGCATAAGGTGGCTAAAACAGGAGCGATCTCGGACCAGTGAGGTAGCACCTCTTCTTGGACACATTTCTTTGATATTATACTCTTACTTGTGATTGATTAGATGGCCATCCTCCGATTTGGGAGTGTTGTTCGAGGTGGAACGGTAGTGGCTGCTATGCGTATCCATCAGTCCGTGTGCGTAATTGGTATATCTACCCTGGCATTGCCTAGTTGTGTCGTGTCACCTACCATATCGAGCTTTACTACGATTATGATTTTAAGATCCGACCGCGTTAAGGTTCTCCATCCCCTTAACGCTATTTTCTATATGATTATACTTTACTTATTAGACATTATTATAATAGTGAATATTACTACATAGTAGATATTTTAACGGATCCTTAGAGGATGGGCGGTCCCAAGCATCTTCTAAGTTACTTGTACCTTTATTACAGTTCACTTGAGTTCGTTTTATTATATAAGTATATATTGTCCTGACTCGAGTGTTTTGTGTTTTGCTTTACGCTCGGGTCAGCCTGAGTTATTCACAGATTTGGATTTCCACTCTCTTGGAGATTTGAATCGCTGGAGATTATCTGCTTGTCTTGTCCTATCTATTTCAGTTCCGTTGTTCTACTCAGCTTGTACTTGGTTATTTTATTGAGACTTTTGTTGTACTCTATTTCTTCTATTGTATCTTATGTAACTCTGACATATTTATATAGTAGCTTCATGAACTACTATTTCTTTTACTTCCGCTGCATTATTTTACTCTGTGTCTGTGATCTGTAATTATATTTATTTGCTGTATATTCTGAGATTTGCCAAATTTTATTTACAACGCGGTATTTTGAACAACTCAATTCTGGCATGAGTGTGTACATATACACTTATAATGGATGCGAATGGTTGAAAATATTGGATCGTTACAGTTGGTATCAGAGCTTTGGCTTTAAGGCAAAACTCAGCATATGGAGTAGATTTATTTACAGAATCACTTTCGTTCGAGTTTGAATCTTTTCCTCTTGATTCGAATTTCCTTTGAATTTTTGGAACGTTCCCTACGGTTCCAAAATTCATTCTTGTCCCTCACTATTCATCTTCTTTTGATTTTGGAGTATCACATAACTCCACTTCGAATGATCTTTATAGTGAATTGGCTGTCTCGCCAATATTCTAAATTTCTGGTAAATGGGGGAAACTCCTTTACAAATTTGCATCAATTCACCAGAGATTTATATCTATCCTTGGTTTAGATGCTAATATCTTTTGTTATTCCAAACTCTATCTCTTGAGATCGGATGTAGATTTACCCCAGAAACATCCACATTTGATCTTATTCATTAAGTCACGGTTGACCCGGTTAAGGTTGCTCGCGATTTATCTAAGCTTATCCATCTTCATATTTTGTTAATTAATCATCTTGTTTTGTTTCCAAAATATCCCCAAACATTTTGAATTGTACTTGTAAATCTAAGTTTGTTTTATATATTATGTTGTTTGAGTTGTTGATGTTGATTTGGGCTTCCGATCGATTCGTCTGATCAACGCTATCGATAGGATTTCTAAAACACTTTGACAGAACAAACTGACATAATATTATTTTAAAAATTTGGTTAATAAAATAAATTTGGATATATAATTTTATGGAACTTAATAAATTGATTTAAATTGATTATTTGAAATGATAATACTTGATTTATCATTTATTGTTCTATAAATGAATTTATAAATAGTTGTTTATAAATTTATTTGGGAACTGAAATGAATTTAAAACAAGAAATTTAAGAATTTAATTTCCGATGGATTTCAAACCTTGTGTTTAAAGTTTTAAAAGGATATATTATTTAAAGTATTTCCAAGTAGAAATTTGTTTCTAAAGGTTTTTTAAGTTTAAAAATTTAGTGCTCTTCTCTTTGTCGCTGGAAAATAATTTCAGTGATGACTGCAGCATCATCGACGTTCATTTTAGAGCTTCGAAGTGAAGAGACTGTTCTGTCGTCTTGCTATAGCTTTGTTTTGGGAAATTTAATTGATTTGAATCTCTAAAATATGACTGAATTTATAAAATATATAGATATATGATTTAAAATTTGATTTGACATATTATGTATGTATAATTACTTATCGCTAAATGGTTTGAAAGGAATCGGAAGTTTAATTCTTAAATTTTATTTTAAAGAATAATTTCAGTTATAAGAAGAAAACCAAATTTTTGAATAAATGATTCAAACTTGAGATAATTGAATTGGAAAGTTTTATTTGTATAACACACAATTTCATTCCAATATAACTTACCTAAATTACACAGAAGTTGAATATGAAATTGGATAATATACAATATAGAAATGATTTTATAAATAAAATTTGAGTGGTTATAATAAATGTTATACACTTAAATTTTAGTTATAAAAGATTAACAGAGGTAAATATTGAAAAAGGAATTTAAAGAGATTTTATTTAAATAACTTAATAATCAAATTTGATTTAATATGGAACCTTAAATCTAACCTAGGAATTTTAATAAAGGTTATTTCTTAAAATGAATATGTTGTATAATAAATAATGTATCTTTGAATAGAAAAAAAATACATTTGAATTAGACATTTTGTAATAAAGTTTATTTAACTTGAATTCATAGTTTAATTAATGTCTAAATGAATAAATGTGTAAAGAAATTTGATTGTTATATTTGCTATATAAATATTTTATTAATGAAATAGATATGTCTTGAAAAATGAATGATTATGATTTAAATAGTTAAAATGTATTTTAACATCACTAAAAATTGGTAATTGAGAATTTGGTTTTCAAATGGAAATTTTAAGTGTAACTTATTGAAGGAATATCTATTTATGAAATGGGCATTTTAAATAAAGTGTTAGGTTATTTGTTAAATGAAGAGCCAAGTAAAATAATGAACTTTTGACTTAATAAATGAAGTATAGTTTACTTGGATATTCCATTCGTAAAAGTATGTTTTAATAAGTCTTAAGTTAAAAGATATCCAAATGAATATTTCTGGAATAAAACTGATTTGAAATATTAATATATCTACTGTAGCATTTTATAGGTGCTGCTGTTTTGAAAATACAATGTTTTGGAAATTTTAAAAATTGAATGAACTTAGAAATGCTACAACTTTAAAATGAATATTATTTGACCTTGAATTAAAATGGTTTAAATGAAGATTTTTTTTAGGGTGGTATGATTTTCTAAGTATTATGTTTTTTTTTAAAAGAATAACATGTCCAAAGTGTTATGATTTTAGTAGTATGATTTCCAAATGATAAACATCCCTAAATTTTTATGATTTTCAAAGCATTATGGTTTCAAATTTATTATCTTATTTTGTTTTTCAAACCCTTTTGGTTGTCCTTATTTCTCTTATCTTGTTACAGAATGGGAAGGCTATTGCTTATACCAGTCCGTTTAGAAATCTTTCTGTAATCTTTGATAATCTTTGTTACTCATCTGGATCTGAACACTGTTTTTCCATTCATAGACCGTCGGTCAAGTGAAAGGGAGATTCAGACTCTAGAGGATCTTTTTCGTGCTTATATTCTTGATTTGATCACCTCCATCTTGTCAAACTTACCTATAACAATAGTTATTAGGTGTAATTCCAATCTTCTTATCATCTTGTCTTAATTCTATTTCATTCTATCTTTCTCTGTGCTTTCCCGTACATCGTTCCTTTTCGGGGACGAAAAGTTTTGAGTGGGGGAGAGTGTAACAACCCTGTATTTTTCAAATATTCTTAAATTGATTTTTTCTAGATTCAAAAGCTTTATTTATGAAAAAGAATAAATTTTGTTATTTTAAATATAAAAACTTTGACTTTGATGTGGATTAGAATTTCAAATATGACTAAATTTAATATTTCCTGAAAATGTGAATTTTGGTCAATAGTCAAACTTTGACTTTTAAGTTTAAATTTTTAAATAGTTTGAAATTTTAAATTTTATCTTTTATTATGAAAATAGATTTAATAACTTGAATACTGCTTTTCATTTCGTTGAAAACGGAGTTAAAATGTAAAAGTTATGTACATTTCAATTTTAGTATAATTTGTTTTATTGTGCAATTTTGCCTATTTTAAATTTTATAAATCATATTTTCTTTCTTATTATTTATTTTAATATGTGTCAATATGTTAATTTATGTATATTTCATCTCTAAATATTTTTAAAAATAATAATAGAATTTTCCAAAATTTACTATGATGATTTCCTATTTTTAAAGGCTGTTTTCCTATTTTCTGCTATTTTCTCCATTTTAAAATTATATGTAAATTAAACTTTTAATATTTATTTTGTGAATATATTTTTATTTTATTTTATTATTTATGTTCAAAAATATATTACAAGCTCATATAAATTTTCTAAAATTTATTCTATTCAATTTCAAATTTTCTAGACTAGTTTACTATTTTTAAGCAATTTCCTTAATTCTTTTTATATTTTCTTTAAATTTAATTATATATTTTTATTTTATTTCACTTTGTTTCGGTTTTTATATGTACTTGCTGAATTTTATTCCATTTTATTTGATTTAAAAGAAAAGGAAGTATGGAAGGTTTTAAAAGCTAAGAAACGTAAAGTCGTTTCACCGTTTCTTTTACCGTTTCTTTTTCAATCAATACATCAGTTATTTTGGCCATTCCTTATACTTTCTTCAGCTGTACCTCTCTCTTATTCACGTGAAAAACTTCTCAAAATTTCAGTTCTCATCTCCTAAAACTCACGGCTAAGAAAAATTTGCCAATGGCTTCCATTCTCTACTTCTTCTCTTCACTTTTCCTCTTTTCTTTCAATGATTTTGCTTGATCTCTTCACATGTTTGCTTGGCCTAGCCTCTACCACCTTCATCCCAATCATCACCTCCTCCATCTACTACAGCAAACACTCCCTTCCCTCTGACCAAGACAGGCCATGACCTTCCACTTGAAGCCATCACCACAAAACTCCACAAAACATTGCCTAGACCACACATATCATCACCTACCCTCCATATCTTGCTTTGGCCACCCCCTTAGCCACCACCACCACTTGCTACATGACCTTTGGCTGCTGCTACACCATCACCCTCCACTGTCCAGACCTGTACCATGCAAGGGCCGAGCCCCACTTGCCTTTGGATGAGCCAAAAATGCACCAAAACTCCACTTATTTTGCCTTGACCCTTTGTCTTATTCATATGTAACTCCTACCATCATTATCTCCTTGTTGCCATGCTATTTTGATGCCATAAACTGAGATTATGTCCAGCTATGGCTGAGCAAAAGATCCCCTTGGTCAAGCTCTTGAATGGTTAAAGAAAGGTCGAACCACTTTGCCCTTTGTTGCTTTTTATTTCAAGTCATTTCGATATTGTTTTGTGTTACATATTTATGTATACATTGTCTCGTTTTGTTTATATGTATACAAGGCAATTATATTTGGCTCTCCACTCTCAAATCATATTCATGTTGTCGTGCCTTCAAAGATTCTGTGTTGTGTGTTTGGTCGTCATCTCCAGCGTAAACAAGTGAGTTATTCTCACCAGACAATATGTACCTATATAACTGATAAACCGACACCATTTGAATCTGTAATGTATATCATCATGTTATATATGTTTATATTATTATCATATGATGTTCACACCTGTTATTACACTTATTATATCATATGTTACTGTTATTTCATGCTATTCTGTTATTTATATATGTTTATCACACTGCAAGTTCCATGTAGACTAGAATCACTATGGGTTGAAATGATACATACCCGAACGGACTTTAGAATAGGGAAAAATCGTTATGGGCTGAAATGATAGGCCTGAATGGTTTTTATTTAATTTATTTTAACTTGAGATTGCGGGTTTGAAATGATAGAACCCGGATTTTTCTTTTTAAACTACAGATTGAAATGATACATATCCGTATCACTTGACCTAGGCTAGAAAACTATATACAGGCCTGTGGTTATTTTATAAGGTGTTTTGGATATTTTTAAGTATTTTAAAAATATAAATTTATGAAATTTGATTTAAACATATTTTGAAATATTTTGAATTAAAGAAATTATGATTTTTCTATGTGTTAAAAATGTAATAAACGAATGGTTTAACTGGATTTATTTGAAATATAACTCAAGTTTGGAAATTTGGAATTTTGGTTAAAAATGATATTTAAGTTATATAAATAAAATGGAAATTTAATTATATTTGGAAAATGGTAATTATGATAATTTGATTTAATTTGAATTTAAATGATTTATTAAAGTATTATTGATTTTTCTATGAATTTAAGTGGTTAAATAAATGAATGTTTAAAAGTGATCTTTTAAAATATAACTTGACTTGGAAATGTGAAATTTAGTTTTAATTAAAGGTTTAAGTTAATTAAATAAAATTTGAAATTTAGTTAAATTTGTGAAAAGGTAATTAAACTCTGAATTTGATTTGACACCATTTTTGAAATGTATGTAAAAGATATTACAGCATTTTGCAAATGCTGTAGTTGTTTAAATGAACTAAATAAGTTAATTTGAAATAAAGGCTATTATAGCACTTTGTAAGTGCTGTAGTGGTTAAACTTAACATTTAAGTTTATTTTAAATTTAATGGAAATATATTACAGCATTTAAGTGCCGTCGTTTTGTTAAATGAACTATTTTAAACTATAACTTTACGTAGCATTTTTGTAAGTGCTACGGAAACTGTATTTTTGTTGTTTTAATAAATTTTAATGAAAAATAATCTTTGGAAAAGGATATAATTTTGGAAATTAAATGTTAAATTTCTAAAGATAATGAAGAGACATTTAAATGGTTTTAAATGGAAGAATTTGATTTTAATGTGAGTTTAAAATGGTATTTAAATTTAATAAAATGAATGGATTCAAATGGTATTTAAATGAAATATAAATGAATGATGCTTTGAATAATATTTTGATATTTTGAAATTTATATAAATGATTTTGAATTTATGAAATGTGGGATATTTAAGCTTTGAAATATACTAAAGATTGAATATTGTATTTTGTGAATTAAACCTATATTTGAAATTATAAGATTTGAAATGGTTTGTTAGTAAACTGAATTTGAGTTGAAAATGATGGTTTGAATTAAATTTAAATAAAAATTTGGAATTTGGGTTTAATTTAATAAATTTGTAAATATGTAGAATTAAAAGATGATTTCAAATATATGTTTTCGAAATGTTGTGATTTTCAAAGTATAATGATTTCAAATGTTTTAGTTTCAAAAGAATTATAACTTTGAAAGTATAGACTATTTGAAAGGTGAATATATGTTTGAAATGGAAATGATGTTGTTTTGAAATGAACATAGTTTTGAAATAAAAATGATTTTGATTTCGAAGTATAACTATCAAAGATATGATATTTTGATATATTAAAATGATTTGAAATGAATTTTGTAAAGATATGATATTTTGATATATTAAAATGATTTGAAATGAAGTTGAAAAGATATGATATTTTGGTATATTGAAATGATTTGAAAAGAAGTTTGAAAGGATACGATATTTTGGAATATTGAAATGATTTGGAAATGATAAATCTTTATTTTGATAAAGACATGATTTTGAAATGATATTTTATTTTGAAGTAAAGTATTGTTTTTACAAGTTATAACCACGGGTTATAATAACGATTGGTTGGCAAAGAGACCGGGATCGGATATGGACATACTCTCTGTCGATACCGAAAACCACTTTGACAACCGTGTACGTGGTGGAGATTCTAGAATGAAGTAGGATGGTGGCGACGTTCTTAAGGTATATTACGTGGACCCAACTCCCGTGAGTTGGCATAAGGTGGCTAAAACAGGAGCGATCTCGGACCAGTGAGGTAGCACCTCTTCTCGGACACATTTCTTCGATATTATACTCTTACTTGTGATTGATTAGATGGCCATCCTCCGATTTGGGAGTGTTGTTCGAGGTGGAACGGTAGTGGCTGCTATGCGTATCCATCAGTCCGTGTGCGTAATTAGTATATCTACCCTGGCATTGCCTAGTTGTGTCGTGTCACCTACCATATCGAGCTTTACTACGATTATGATTTTAAGATCCGACCGCGTTAAGGTTCTCCATCCCCTTAACGCTATTTTCTATATGATTATACTTTACTTATTAGACATTATTATAATAGCGAATATTACTACATATTAGATATTTTAACGGATCCTTAGAGGATGGGCGGTCCCAAGCATCTTCTAAGTTACTTGTACCTTTATTACAGTTCACTTGAGTTGGTTTACATTATATAAGTATATATTGTCCTAACTCGAGTGTTTTGTGTTTTGCTTTACGCTCGGGTCAGCCTGAGTTATTCACAGATTTGGATTTCCACTCTCTTGGAGATTTGAATCGCTGGAGATTATCTGCTTGTCTTGTCCTATCTATTTCAGTTCCGTTGTTCTACTCAGCTTGTACTTGGTTATTTTATTGAGACTTTTGTTGTACTCTATTTCTTCTGTTGTATCTTATGTAACTCTGACATATTTATATAGTAGCTTCATGAACTACTATTTCTTTTACTTCCGCTGCATTATTTTACTCTGTGTCTGTGATCTGTGATTATATTTATTTGCTGTATATTTTGAGATTTGCCAAATTTTATTTACAACGCGGTATTTTGAGCAACTCAATTCCGGCATGAGTGTGTACCTATACACTTATAATGGATGCGAATGGTTGAAAATATCGGGTCGTTACAATGCAACAAAGGAGGAAGGTGGGTAGGCGAGGCTGAGTCGGCCGGAGCTAGGTGCTTGCATGGTAGGGGCCACGTGGTAGAGGAGGGAGAAGGTCAGGGTCGTGGAGGCTTGCATGGTTGCGTAGGGGCGGTTGAGGAAGTGGGAGGAGCAGGCGAGATGGATGGGTGTACTCGGGTGCTGTGTTCGACGATGGTAACAGACAAGTGGAGGAAGGTCGCGAGTCGAGAGAAAGGGGAGAGTGGCTGCTGCTAGGGTTTGAACGCGGGAGTAGGAGCGCTTCCGCAAAGGTGAGGGATGGGAAGGGAATTTGATAGCTGTTGTTTGAGAATGAAAGAGTGGAAGAGCCTTAGCTAAATTACAAACGGGTATATATAATTTCCTTTGTAGAAGAATGGTACGAAAGAAGGCAGAGGAAAAGAAAAATGAAGCTGGAATGAATAGAAGGATAGTAATTATATTCAACAGCTGGATACGAACAGTAATTAAATAAATGTAGAAAATAGAAAAGGTAAAAAAACTGAAATAATAATTGTTGGTGACTGTTTGATAAACATGGAGATATATGAAAAGACATATAGAAACCAATATTCTCAAATAACGACCCGCAACGGCTAACTATTTACAGATTCCACAACGTACCGAGGTTTAGAAAACAGAACTGAATATACCGTTGAGATCACCACAACGAGGCAATTAAAATGGTATACAGATATCAGTGGTACGATCATTTTATCAAAAGTCGATAATCGGTATCGATAAACGCTGCTATTCCGTACGGAAAATCCAAACGGAGCTAGAAACGTCCAAAATTTGCGAAACGAATTATGCAGTCTTATTCAGAGTGTTCTAAATAAATTTTCTCACGTTGACAAATTTAGGTTTCGGAACAGTTTTATTATCATCGATTTTTAACTGACATAAATTGGAATAAAATTACACTAGAAAATAAACTTCCAAATTATCTGATGAAAATTTACCAGTTGCTATGTCTAATTAGACGTATTTCAAATATTAAATTTAATTTCAAAATTTTATCATTTAAAATTTCACCAAAATTCAATTAATTAAATAAATAAAATCACTAAATTTTACGGGTCGTTACACTCTCCCCCACTCAAAACTTTTCGTCCCCGAAAAGGAACGAGGTAGGAGAATAGAAACAACCAGGAGAAAAGAGGTTGAAAACAAAATAAAACAACTAACTCAAACCATAAATTTTCAATTTAAATTAATTTATATTCAATAATTGATTTTTAAATCAAAGTATTTCCATAAGTTGATCAAATTTTAATTTACTAATTCCTTCAAAACAAATTTATTTATCTCATCTATTATTCAATTAATTATTATCCTATTTATTTCTATTAACACTTGATAACTAAAATCTATGTGTATAACATTTGTCATAACCACTCAAATTTTATTTATAAAATTATTAATCATCATTCTACATGGTAAATTATTCAATTACATTTTCAACTTCTGAATGAATTAGGTAAGTTATATTGGAATGAAATTGAATATTTACAAGTAAAGATTTCTAATTCAATTATTTCAAGTTTAAATACTTATTCAAAATTTAGCTTTATTTATAATTGAAAACATCCTTTAACATAATTTTAAGAATTAAATTTCCGTTTAATTCCAACCCCTTTAGAGATAATTATGTATACACTATATATATATTAAAATTAATATACCCATATATATAAATCAAGTCATACTTAAGAAATTAAAATCAAAATATTTTTCCAAAAAAAAAACCGTAGCAAAGCAACAGAATGGTCTCTCCACTTCGAAACTCGAAAAGGAATGTCGATGATGCGGCCGTCATCACCGATATTATTTTCCAACGACAAAATAGGAGAGCACTGATTTAAAACTTTAAAAGTTCTTTGAAACAATTTCTACTTGAAAATACTTTAAATAATATACATTTAAAGCTTTAAAACCAAAGTTTGGAATCACCGGAACTAAATTCTCAAATTTTTGAATTAAATTCATTTCAAATTCCAAATCAATTTATAAACCGTGTTTATAAATTCATTTATATAGAACAATAAATGATAATCAAATATTATCATTTCAAACAACCAATTTAATTAACTTATTAAATTCCAGAAAAATTTCACTTATATATTTATAATATAATCATACAAATTTACTTCCTTTACCAAGTTTAAAATAATATTGTGTCACTTTTCTCTGTTCAAGTGTTTTGGAAATCCTATCGATAGAGTTGATCAGACGAATCGATCGAAAACCCAAATCAACATCAACAACTCAAACAACACAATAAAAACAACTTAATATTAATTACTAATGCAAAATACACTCCCTCACTCGATGATTCCAAAAAATAGATTTCAAAACAAGATAGGGATTCAAATTAGAGGGACCTTGCTAGAGGATAAGTTCAATAGGGAGATAAATAGATTACAAAGAGAGAAAAGAATGGATAGACTTATATAAATCGCGGGCAACCCTAATCGGATCAACTGTGACTTCAAAATAAGATCGAGGTAGAATTCTGGAGTAAATCGACTGTAACGATCCCGGACTTTAAATCAGTTTAAATTGATAATTAATTTAATTTTTGAATAATTAATTGGTAAACAAATTTGAGTTTCTCTAAATTCAAATAAAATATGTGTTAAATAATTTGAATTTCTAAAATATATCTTACTAATATGTAAACATAAGTGTAAAATCTAACAACAATTAAAATGGAAATTTATTTGTATTTTAAAGTGACATTACAAAAGAAAAGAAAAATAAAAATACATACAAGTGTGTAAACAAAATCAAATTGGATGTGAATAATAAAATGAAACAAGTAAATGTATGTGTGCTAACTTGCAAAAGAAAGGGAATAAAAATACATTCAAGTATATATTGTATAAGTATGGAACACTTGAAAAAGGAAAACAAAATATATACATGTATTGGCTTGCAAAAGAAGGAACAAATTAAATATATATTTGTACAAGGTAATTAATGCAAGCCACCACAATAATCTATCAGCCACCAAACCCAAACATCAGTAGTCAAACAAGAAAAATCTCTGACCAAACCAAATATCACTTGTACAAAATATATTACCATGTCTACTTCATTTTCTATATACGTATCAACTTTCTCATTTCAGTTTCGTTCCATTCC
This sequence comes from Allium fistulosum, assembly GCA_030737815.1. Lineage (NCBI taxonomy): Eukaryota > Viridiplantae > Streptophyta > Magnoliopsida > Asparagales > Amaryllidaceae > Allium > Allium fistulosum. Next base: position 265,446,525 of record CM060903.1, read on the forward strand.
AAACTGAGAAAACTAAAGTATATCATCTCAAACTTAAACCAAGCTTCAACTAAAACAACAACAACAACTTAAATAAATTCAACCAGAGATCAAAAGAGGAGCTTCAGCAAGTAAAGAAAATTCAAGCCTGTACAAGTAAAGGCTCTGTTCATTCCTTAATCACGGTGAGTAATCTCATCTTTTGAAATTTAAAAATATAATATGTTGCTTGCATATCAGTGAATAAGTATGGTGATATTTATATATATGTATATATATATATATATATGTATGAGTTTTCTGGAAAATGAATTGTGTGCAGGCTTTGTTCATATGTATATTCTCTGTTTAAACTCTGAATGCAAGTTGCTCAAAAAAAAATCAATTTCCCTTGACCTATTAACTGTTTGGACTTAAGATCAAAACAAAAATTGTGTGTTCTCTCATGAACTAAGTGTTGAAAATCATTTTAAATTGAAACAACTTATCTATGCTTCTGGAAATTAACATAACTGAGCAAAGCTTTTAAAAAAAGTTGGAATTCAAAACTTTTAATTTACAAATTCAGATTTATAGACTGAATTCCTACACCTTAATATGATTTTTAAAACAAGAATTTTGATTTTTCAGTAAATACGTGAAGAGCAGTTTTGTTTTGATTGAATTGTGCATTTTTGGTCGTCGCGGGTGATCTCGACGATCGGAGGGGTCGAGTTTCCTTCTGGTGATGGTAGAGTGGTCAGTGACTAAGGGAAAAATGGTGGAAGAGGTGGATGGTCGCTGTGGTGATGGTGGTTGGTTGATTTATTCTGTAAACCTAGTTTGGGCTAGGTTGTGAGTTTTCGACGACAGTTGTCTCGAGGCGATCGAGTGCAGCGAGTCTCTGGGAAATGGAAGGTGGAGCATGGACGAAGTGATGGCCGGAGTTTGGGATTTTCTGGTGGCCGGAGCTCCGTAGACGCGGAGTTTACAGGTTTCGGGGTGGAGCCGGTGTTGTTTTTCCCAGGTTGGGATGTTGGGTCGATCTTCGATCACAAGGTGGTATCGTGATTCTGGCGATCGGGAAGAGGAACGAGGGTAATCGTCAACGTGCTCGACGATGCAGCGTCGCCGGAAGTCGATCACCGGCGTTGTGCACGTGTACGGTGTCGTGTGCTGTTGCCTGATGAAGTCTGGGAGCAGTGAAGTGAGACTCGAGTTTTTCTCGAGTAACTATCGAGTGTTGCTCGAAGTTTTTAGGCGTTTGACTCAAAGCAAAAATGATATGGCTCGGGTATAGAATGATTTCCAGGTTTAAACAGAACCCTGTTATGTTTCCTTTCAAATTTAGAATGAAATTCAAATTTTAAAGTCAGGTTAAAACTGAGTTTTTTAAATTTAAAGTTTAAATTCTTAAGAAAAGAAATTAAGGATTGTTGTTAGTTAATGAAGTCATTAACTAAGATTTATTTAAATAATTAATTAATGTGATTAATTGTAACAGTTAATTGGATTAATAATTAATCTGAGTTCAATTAATTAAATGATAAATTAATCAACCTTACTTATGGATGGCTGTATCCTATTGGATGCTGTGAATTGTTTGATATCCCTGATATGTGATGCTTTGTGATATATCATGATTTCTATGCGATGCTGTATGATATGAATTGTTTTAATTTAAGCTGTAATGACTGTAAATTATTATCTATGATATATATATATATATATCTGTGATCTGTGAATGAAAGATAAGCGTTATAGTTTATACCGCTTATCAACTATATTTCTATATTTGAATCTGTGATGATTGAATAATGTTGCACTACTGTGTGAAACCCCTAGACTACACCATACACACACAAATATGGATTTCACGTGGAAATCAGTTAAGTCACAGATGATTTAAATTTAATATTTTTGAAATTGAAATTTTAATTTCAATTGATTTTGGAAATGGATTTGGGTTAAATGTTAAAGCTTTTGAAAAGGAGTTTTTAAGATAAAAGTTATTTTGAATAACTTGGTAAAGTTTCCAATTTAAATAATTTAATTTGAATTTGAATTCAAAATTTGTAATTGAATTCCATGTTTGGAAATTATGGTTAAAGATGTTATAAATGTGTTTATATGAATTTAAACCATTTTAAAAGTATTGTTTTGAGAATTTGAATTTAACCCAAGGACTTTAACTCGTATAAATGAATCAGGTTTTTCGAAATGAAAACTATTTGTTTTCGAATAATAGAAGCTTTCATATAAGGAATGAATTTCCAATTTGTGTCAAAAGAATTTCAAGTTTGAAATGAAAATGGTTTTCCGAGTTATGAATAAATCTTTGTGAAGGATTGTTGAACTTTGTTTTGAAATTGGAAAGGTGTACCTTTTGTATAAAAAGGTCGAAATGGAATTGCTTTGAAAGCTAACAATTAAATCTTTGATTTAAAGATTTAATGAGTTGATCCAATTGAAATGGAAATTGATTTGGAAAATCTATGAATGGATCTTTGTGAAACTGAGTGAACTTTGTGAGATGAATCTTTTTGTGTTAAAGATTAAAATGGTAATGTGTTTAAACCATTTGAAGAGAAGTTTTGGGTAATAAGTTGTGACTTAATTGAGGACCCATTGTCCATATGTTTTCAAATATTACGCTCATTATTCGGTTTAGCCGAGAGAGGACTTTGTGTCATATAGCCCATTCCGAATAGTGATATGACGTGAATGGATAGCATTTGAAGACCGGTGGTGAAGACCGGGTATTTTCGAAAATGAAAGGATAACCCGTCGATTGTCTCTTCACTGAGTCACGCCGGTATAGAGATTCCCTAAGTGATGGGAAATCCGATCGGGATTGTGAATACCCGGATTGCAAGGGCTTCTTTGGAAGTGCCTTCAGTTCTGTTCGAACCCGAAACAGACTTGTATGGTCGTATGTCTGACATTACACTTTGAGATATAAAGCTGATTTCTTTCAAATACATTTCTGTTTGGTGGCGGAGAATTTATTCTCTTAGCTTAACACCCTTCTCTGAGACGTACGAGCTCAGAGGTTTTGTAGTTGAAGGTTATCAGTGATATACTCCCAATTTGGTAGTGTGGCATGCTAAGTGTTGCTGTGTGTTGCTGATCATTTGTTGATCATTTGTTGATCAAAGCATGGCTTTGTGAAAAAGCGTAGCTTTGTAGACGAGACCTCATCGGACCTCACAAACCGGAAATGGTCGAAACAGGAAAGATGCGGCAAGGTTTCAGGGGTAGCTCCCCTAGGGTATGTCCATTCCTTCTGGAAAAAGGTGGTATCATGGTATGGAGCCTAGATATTTTACTTGTGTGGTTGCTCCAAACTCATTTACTGTGTGATTGTTGCTTTATGATCGAGGCGCCTCGGATAAAGGTCGCAAACGACCGGGGGTGGCATATCTTAGGTTTACTTCTCGGGAAGGGGGTAACCGGCCTTGTGTTGGCAGAGAGCAGTTGTCTCTCGGGGCGTCCCTCTAGAGGCGTTCCTACGTGGCATAGGAAGTTCCTTAGCCTGACCATTTGTTGGAAAATCCAAAGAAACAATACGAGCCTTGTACGGTTTTAGTTGTAGAACCTACCATTTAAAATAGTAGCTATAGTAGGCATAGTATAATGGTACCTATGCTGGCTAAGATGAATATTATATTTTCGAAAGGATTTTCTGCACTATGCACTAGTAATAATATCAAAAGAGTTTTTTTTGCGTAGTAAGCATGTTTGACTATCATAAGGAGAAATCTCCCCTATGTGTGTGATTGCATTGTGTGTGTGCCGGGAGGCCTTATGGTAGTTTCATTTTCCAAAAAGCATTGCGGATTTCAATGTTTAAAATTCTTTTGTTGTTTGTTTTAAAGATAAACTGTTTTTGTTGCTCATACCAGTCCCATGACTGACCCGGAGTTTATTGTTCCCTTCCTAAACTCTGGGTGCCCACAATTTTCCACACGGGTAGTCTAGAGTTGGGTTTTTCAGATAGTCAGGTTTAGTAGATTATCGGGAGCTAGTTCAGTTTTTGGAGTTCGTTCGGACGACTGACCTTGCTTATCTTGGTGCAATGTGATGGTGGTTTGAGCTTGATGTTGAAGTTGTTGGATTCATTCTCTTTTTCAGATCATTTGGAGTTATCAGTTCTGTTGTTTCCGCTGTAACATTATTATTTGTCTCTGATATTGTTGTATCATATTGATATCATTGTTGTATATCATTCTGGATATTGTATTCGTTGGAGTTGAATATGATATCATTCATTTCTTTTTTCCGCTGTGTTGTCATACTTACTGTGTTATAAGCTCCGGCACGAGTCGAATTTCAACGATTGAATCTGCGGCATTCGAGTACAAATGAAGTACGGGTGTCGATTTTCGAACGCTGAAATTTGGATCGTGACATCGACATTCGATTGCCAGGGGTAGAATTCGGGTATAGCAGAAGATAGCAGCATCGTAAACCGAGGATATAGAAATCTCCGGTGAATCAATACCTATTGTAAAGGAGTTTCACCCCTTTACAATCATTCAAAGGTTGGCGAGACCACCGATTTATTATAGAGATTATTCGAAGTGGAGTTATGGGATACTCCAAAATCAAGAAGACACTAATAGGGGAGACAAGGATGGTCTTTGGAACCGAAGGGAAACGTTCCAAAATTCAAAGGAAACCGAGTCAAAGAAGAAGGAATTCAAGCTCGAACGAAGGTGATTCCGTAATTAAATTTACTACATATGCTGTGTTTTGCCTAAAACCAGAGCTCTGATACCACATGAAACGACCCACTATTTTGGACCATTCAAATCGACAATAAATCCACACATGCCGGACTTGAATAATTCAAAACAATGGATTGTAAATAAAATTTGGCAAAACTCAGCATATATAGTAAATAAAATAATCACAGATCACAGACACAGAGTAATGTAACAATAATGCAGCAGAAACAAAAGAATAGTAGTTCATGAAGCTACTATAAATATATAACAGAGTTAAACAAGATACAACAGAAGTCTCGAATACATAGATGTCTCAATACAATAGTCAAATACAAGATCAAAATACATCACTGGAATCAACTGAATAACTGATAGCAGAATCGATAGGTAGCTGGGTCTCTAAGCGAAGCTCCAACTCCAAAGGTGAGTCTCAAATGCTGTATCACTCAGTCTGACCCGAGCGTAAAGCAAACACAAAACACTCGAGTAAAGATTAACATTCTTATATCAATAAATCCAACTCAAGTGAATTATCAACTGAAATACAAGTAACTCAAAGGATGTTTGGGATAACCATCCTCTAAGGATCCGTTAAACTATCTACTATGTAGTAATATTGCGCTATTATAATAATGTCTAATCATAAAATAAACATACTTTAAAATAGCATTAGGGCTTTACATTTAATCTGAACTCACCCTAACATGTAATAGTCCCAGTAGTCTATCCAGTATTAGCATACTCCCAAAATGAGGGCTACCCTCGATACTCCATAGGCTACGGGAGAAATCACAACTCGTAGTAAAGCTCAATATGGTAGGTGACACGGCACACAAGGCAATGCCAGGGTAGATATACCAATTACGCACACGGATTGATGGAAACGCATAGTAGCCACTACCGCTCCACCTCGAACAACACTCCCAAATCAAGGGGTGCACCCAAACAATCACAAAGTAATAGAATGGTATCGAAGAAGTGCGTCCGATAAGAGGTGCTACCTCACTGGTCCGAGATCGCTCCTGTTTTAGCCACCTTATGCCAACTCACGGGAGTTGGGTCCACGTATATACCTTAGGATCGTCGTCGCCATCCTACTTCATTCTGGAATCTCCACCGCATACACAGTTGTTAAAGTGGTTTTCGGTATCGACAGAGAGTATGTCCATATCCGATCCCGGTCTCTTTAACAACCAATCGTTATTATAACACCGTGGTCATTTCAAAATAGTTTATACTTCAAAACCAAAATATCATTTTTATTTCAAAACCCAAATTACTACGATATCATTTCATTTCAAATATATATCCATTTCCAAAAATCATATCACTTTCAAAGTTAATACTTTCGAAACCAAAACAATTTGAAATAATAATACTTTGGAAATCATAATACTTTCTTTCAAACAGTTTAGATATTAAAATTAGTATATATAATAAAATAGTTTATATAAATAGTTATAAGTTAAAATAGTTTAAAATAAAATAATTTATATTAAAAATGATTTATATTAAAATAGTTTATATTAAAATAATTTATAAAGTAAAATATCAATAGTTTTAAATATAATTTAAAATTACTTTATAAAATAAAATAGTTTCCTCAAATTTCACAAATCGATTCTAATTAACTCGAATTCCAAAATTTTAATTTAATCAAATCTCAAATCATCAATTTCCACTCGATTCAGCTTCTAAATAAACCATTTCAAATTATCGATTTCAAATACATATCTAAACCATAAAATAAGCCATTTCAATTTCAATATATTTCAAAGCTTTAAATATTCAACATTTCAAAACTAAATTCGATACTTATATATATATATATATATATATCAAATTCACTTAACTATTATTTAGTTTTGAAATATTTACTTAATCATTTCAATAACATCTAAATACAACTTCAATTTACAAATTTAAATAAACAAAATATCCCATATATATATATATATATATAAGTTTGAAATATCCACTTAAGTCACCTTTAATCAAATTTCAAGTTGTAAAACACTTCTTTATATTTCAAATTCAATACATTTCAAATCAAACTTATTTAAGTATAATTCTTAAATAAATATAATTTCAAATCAATTTCAAATCATTATAAACTCTATATTTAAAAGTATAGATATTAAATAAATACTTAAACATATTATTTATCAACTTTATTAAATCAACTTTAATAAATCCTTAAAATTAATATTTATTAAAACTATACAATTCTTTTCAAACCATAGAAATCATTTTCAAAATATTTATATATAGACCACCGGTGTCTGTATATAATTTTCTACCCTATGGTCAAGTGATACGGATATTTATCATTTCTGTAACAACCCGCATATTTATCGATTTTATATTTAAATATTTTATCGTTGGTCGGATGTTAGTCCGAAAAGCTACTTTTTGCATACGGTCAAATTAGGACTCGAGACCACCTCCATTGAGTTCAAAATGACGTTTGCGATCTTTTTGAGTGTAAACTTCGATATGTTTGGAGATTGTGAAATTTTCGTCACTTTTTGCTTTGAGCTTTTGGTTTGGGCTGAACCACTACTAACTCAGTCCAACCCCCTCCTTCTCTTCACAACTTCATTCTTCATTTCCTAAACATAGAAGCTTCATCAAAAATGGAGGAGGGAATGGGAAATTAAAAATCCAAGCTCAAATTCATTTGCAATCCATCATTCAACTCCAAATTCAAGAGGAAGACATTGATTCAAGCTTGGGACTGTTCTTGCTTTGCTTTAAGCTTCATCTTCATCGATTTTTGGTGAAAAGGTGAGATTTTTATCTCACATTCTTGCCTATAATTATCTTGGACTGTTGGGAATGAATTCCCATCACTTTAGCATGTAAATTTGCCCTTGGTTTGGATTGAATTGGTGAGAATCCCAAATTTTAGTGTGTTTCAGCAATTTCCTGGGTTAGGTCGCTCTGCCTCGGAACTGGCTCGTTCCCATTTAGGTCGCTGGGCATTAGGTCGCTCGCGTGGGAAAAGCTAGGTCTGCAAAACAGCTTGTTCGCCTTTAGGTCGTTCGACACAATTAGGTCGCTAAGGCTTAGGTCGTTCGCCTCTAGGTCGCTCGTCAAAGAACGTTCCACACTTAGGTCGTTAGGTCGCTTGCATGCTAGGTCGTAGGTCGCCGGGCTTTAGGTCGCTTGACCTGTCTTCTTTAGGTCGCTCGGCTACATTTAGTTTCTTAGGTCGCTGGACCTCATATCTCTTAGGTCGCTCGACCTCACAACCACTTAGGTCGCTGGACCTTATATCCCTTAGGTCGCTGTACCTTATATCCCTTAGGTCGCTGGACCTTATATCCCTTAAGTCGCTTGAACTTAGGTCGACCTCGTTAGGTCGCGCCTTTCCTTATCTCAGCCAGGAGTTAGGTCGCTCGACCAGTCTTCCACTTAGGTCGCGCCTTTCCTTAGCTCAGCCAGGAGTTAGGTCGCTCGACCTGTCTTCCACTTAGGTCGCGCCGTAGTTAGGCTGTGCACTTATAGGTCGCTCGCCTTTTTAAACTTAGGTCGTTTGACCTGTATTTCACTAGGTCGCTCGCCCTGTTTTCCCCTAGGTCGCACGGCATTCTACCCTTAGGTCGTTCGACCTATTTTACTTTAAGTCGTTGCACTTTAATTCGACCACATTAAGTCGCGAGTATATTTCCACTTTGATGGTTTTGGGATTGATTTCTTTGGACTTTGCTCATGTCTTCAAATGTGAATTTATGTGATTCGATTTGTTTCAACAATCGTTTTGTGACTTGTCACTCTAAAGATATAAAGGTTTCAATACTAGTAGTAAATATCAAAACTTCAAAACGATTTCAATTCTATCTTATTACAAAGCTCTTTTTCCTAAACCGTTTTCCAATCTATTAGTAAATACAAGCCTTTACTTCACTCGGATGAGAAATCTAATTAAACGGCTTAGCAAAACAGGTGGTATGAAACGCTTATGTTTACTTCGTCGGTTAATTCTTGGACTTGTTCGACTGAACCTTTTGTGACAATTTCCTAGTGAAGATCTACAGTTTGTTCGTAAATATTTAAGTTAAGCTAGTGGTTATGGGACATGAAGCTAAACTCATATATTTACTAGCTTGGTGTGATTGACACTTCTTGATGATCATGATGATCATTTTTGTGATTTAGACTAGCAATTGTGTGATGTCTCTTTGTCTACGAGGGAGACTAAATCCCGTTTGTGTGATGTTTCACCATCACATATGTGGGGTAGCGCCCCATGGTCTTCGGGCCGTTCGTGTGTCAAAATTTAATGGATAGCTTCCATGAGATAGCTTCTCGTTCATGTGTTACACGTGTTGGTGAGTTTTCATGCTCCCGTTCTTGTGATAGGCCTCCCCCCCTTTTTTATGTGATTTTTGGATTTCGTGTGTTGATTTCTGGAATTTGTGCTTCACCAATTTACATGATTTTCATTGATATGTTATCAATTTTTGTGCATTGGTGAATTCGTGTGTCATTGACTTGTTATGAATACAAGTTTAGGGTATGATACCCCATTTTATCTTTGAGAAGATTCTTGTGATATTGATTAATCTCTTGTTGATTTTCATTTACATACTTATAGTAGTATGCCTTGATGGTTATTATATGTTTATGCCATATCTCTTATTCTATATCATGTCATCTGATATTTATAGCTAGACTGATCCGTTTATTATTTTCTTATGAAATAATACTCGGGTCAGACCGAGATGTTACAGGTGCTTCTGCTTGACTTCTCTCCAGGGATCTATTACTCTGACTTTTGGCTAACTACTTAGATTAGTAGTTTTTGTTGTACACATTTGAGATATCGACTCAATGATGTATTCTTTTGTATAGCACATGTTGCTATTCTTTTGTATTATCGTGGATCTTTCTGACCACTACTCTGATGTACACTTTCATGTGTTATATATATATATATATATATATATTTATATCTTTTTCCGCCTTTGTGATATGGATGTCTGTGACTGATTTATGTTATGATTATTTCTATGATTGTTTTCGAAGATTATATATAGCCACCGTGTGATAGCTTTGAGTTTTTATCGGTATGTCGGATTTCCTCCTTAAATGAAATGCATGGTTTACCATCTGACATATCGGTGCTCGCACAAAGAAGTTACACAGATGGTCGCTCCTCAACAACCTTATTCTCCATGCTAGTCGACAGCATTACACCGTAGTGTTCTTGTCTAGCGTGGGTATAGAGGTGGGGCGTCACAATTTCAATCCGCAATTTAAATATATACGGGTATATATCTTTTCAACCCGCAATCCCAAATTCAATTCAAATGAAAATAGCTTGGGTTTATCATTTCAACCCATAATGATTTTCTTCTATTCTACAAGATCATTCGGGTATGTATCATTTCAACCCATAGTGAATTCTATACTAACAGGGAACTTGCAGAGTGATAACAGATATGATAATAATATAACAACAGTAACATGCATTTATCATCAGTATAAATAACAGATAATGGTGTCAGATGTCACAGGTGAACAGATACAGATAATGGCATATATATAGCAATGTAAATAACTGACAGCAGCATATTTCAGTTGTCGTTTCAATTGAAATCAAATTTAATAAATATAAGAACATTAATCGTGAGTGATTGCTCACCTTACGAGGCTAGAGATGAACGAGAATGAGATGGGATGTGAATCCAAGCACGGATTCCAAAGTAGAGCTAGATTGGCACGAATTCGACAAAGCTGATAGATAAGAATTGATGAAACGAATTAGAACCATCTTGATATAACTGGAACAAAATAAATTTTTCTCTAAAACCAATTCTTAAACATATATTTAAAATAAGATATATATATATATATATATATATATTACCGAATCAAAAATTAAACTTTAACATGGTTAAAACAGAATCTTCATACAAAATTTCAACCCAATATCAAATTTTAAACACACATAAAAATAAAATCTTTATATATATATATATTCGAAACCAAAACCATATAATTTAAACACATCAAATTTTACTGTAACCATATAGTTATTAGTTGTTGTAAACACACACACACACACACATATATATATTTAAACTTACAAACTCTATATACAAATTAATGTATAAGCTGCAGATTTATAATAGTATATAGATAGATTTAAACCAATCAGGTACACTTATATAAACTTATATACTAAGACAAATAGGCTTAAATCTATATCTATCTATAATGTAACTATATATCCTAACCCACCAACAGATTATAAATATATATAAAGTTCACATATAATATGGTATGCCTGTAATACTGCAAAAGAAGGAAGCTCGGTTGTGCTTCCAATATACAAGTGCGAAAATTTCTTTTACAAAACATATATAACAGCTTTAAAATATAATATATATATATGGAAACACTTTATATAGTAACTTGAAGTAATATATGTATATACAGAAACAAAGGAAATACATAAAGAACATATATATACAACTCAACATATTATCATATAACAACATCCTCATATCTCTACAGCATAGATATACGCTTGTAACTAAATATTTTAATATATACTATAAATATATATAGACACATACAAACTTTACACTCGTCGACAGATATGTATAAAACAAATATATAATGCAGCTTCTAAATATTTATGGGAAACCACTGTTATCCAATAAACAAAATAATTAACATATATATATATATAATAGCTCTGCATATACACAGTGCATATACTAGTATCGTGATATATAAAAATACTCTGTATAAACTGAATAAAAACAGATACGAACAATGACACATTTGCTAAACATTTAAAATAAACTATAAGATATATATACAAGAAATATCAACATTTAGATATTTTAACTAAATATGTAAAACGAAACTGTTAGATATACTTATATAAAATTTAGATAACAGCAAGGTGAAAGAAAAGAAAACTAATACTCAGATTTCAATGCATATACAATCATATATAATAATAGTTTATAAACCAAATCCAAAAGCACATGTGTATAACTATCAGACGAAAACTAAAGTAAAACTAACTTAAAGTATATATATATATAAACAAACCTTATAGAAAGAAAAAAAATATGCCGAAACTTGTTTGTACATTCAACAGACACTACAACATAAATGACTTTATAACTTTTATATGTATATAAACTAATATATGTAATATATATACCCACCTATATAATGCAACAAAGGAGGAAGGTGGGTAGGCGAGGCTGAGTCGGCCGGAGCTAGGTGCTTGCATGGTAGGGGCCACGCGGCAGAGGAGGGAGAAGGTCAGGGTCGTAGAGGCTTGCACGGTTGCGGAGGGGCGGCTGAGGAAGTGGGAGGAGCATGCGAGATGGATGGGTGTACACGAGTGCTGTGTTCGGCAATGGTAACATACAGGTGAAGGAAGGTCGCGAGTCGAGAGAAAGGGGAGAGTGGCTGCTACTAGGGTTTGAACGCGGGAGTAGGAGCGCATCCGCAAAGGTGAGGGATGGGAAGGGAATTTGATAGCTATTGTTTGAGAATGAAAGAGTGGAAGAGCCTCGGCTAAATTACAAACGGGTATATATAATTTCCTTTGTAAAAGAATGGTACGAAGGAAGGCAGAGGAAAAGAAAAATGAAGCTGGAACGAACAGAAGGATAGTAATTATATTCAACAGCTGGATACGAACAGTAATTAAATAAATGTAGAGAATAGAAATGGTAAAAAAACTAAAATAATAATTGTTGGTGACTGTTTGATAAACACGGAGATATATGAAAAGTCATATAGAAACCAATATTCTCAAATAACGAACCGCAATGGCTAACCGTTTACAGATTCCGCGGTGTACCGGGGTTCGGAAAATAGAACTGAATATACCGTTGAGATCAACATGACGAGGCGATTAAAATGGTATACAGATATCAGTGGTACGATCATTTTATCAAAAGTCGATAATCGATACCGATAAACGCTGCTATTCCGTACGGAAAATCCAAACGGAGCTAGAAACGTCCAAAATTTGCAAAACGAATTATGCATTCTTATTCAGAGTGTTCTAAATAAATTTTCTCATGTTGACAAATTTAGGTTTCGGAACAGTTTTATTATCATCAATTTTTAACTGACATAAATTGGAATAAAATTACACTAGAAAATAAACTTCCAAATTATCTGATGAAAATTTACCAGTTGCTATGTCTAATTAGACGTATTTCAAATATTAAATTTAATTTCAAAATTTTATCATTTAAAATTTCACCAAAATTCAATTAATTAAATAAATAAAATCACTAAATTTTACGGGTCGTTACATTATTATATTTTGTCAATCTACTGCTAGATTCTGTGTTGTTTTCTTTTTTTTCTTAATAAAATCCCATTGATTATCTGTGTTTCGAATTGTTTTGAGTTGGACATGTGTGGTTTATTGTCGACTTAAACCTTCCGAAATGCGGGTCGTCACAAACCGTAAGGAGCTTTTTGTTGGAAATGTTCCAAACGAAAGCCGGTGGCCGATTCAACGAAAAGGCTAAGTACATCATCTTGAATAGCGCCATAATAAAACCAATGTATAAATATAAATTGCACAAATTTATAACTGAGCAAGGAGGGATTCCATGTATTGAGAATACTACATCACTGTTATATTGTAACAATATAATTGCCCACTAGAAGTTAAAAAAACATATTTCGAATAGTTCAACATGATAAAGGTAGTTTATCAGCATTAGAGAAAGTTGATTGATAGGGTAGAGAATTAAAACAAAAGAGCATACCCGTTCACTAAGGGACTGACTTGATTAGTTTTGAGAGAAGTGATCGAAGAAGTTGTAATAAGATTCCATAATTGACCCTAAGTAGAAGTGGAAGATTGATAGAGTTAGGGGTATGTCTTCTTCAAAATAAAAAGTGTTTTCTTTCTATTATTTACTTATTATAATGTACTATAAATAATTAATTATTCAATTTAAGCATACGTAACAGAAAATCCACAAATGGTATCTTTTGTGATAGTAGTTACAATGTGTTGTAACCATGAGTAATTTATCACAATATAATGAACCTACCATTTTAAATATTCCTAGTCAAGATGTATCGAGACTGGATATCGATACATTCATTGAGACTAGAGTACATAACACTCTCCAAATATTGGGTAGTGTATTTCTCATGGCAACCAAGGGTTTACGTAGTAATAGTTATTGGATAATTATGGAATGACTCACTCGATAGTTTTTTGTTGGTTAATATAACAAATTTCAAACAGAGAATACCGATGTGACAATATTCCACAATTCCCTCGACTTGAGAATACCGTCGAGCTTCAATGTGGAAACTCCACTTTGATTATAGTTAATTATGGCACGACATCCATCGAACGACAATTTTATAGGGTTAGTATTACGATCAACTATAATCAACTCAAAATCCTAGTCTTTGGCCTGAGATGTACAGTTAATAATAATTGTTATTATTGAACCAAGGATTTTGCATTTGGAATTGCAAAGTTGAACGTGGAAAATGTTGGAATTTTTACTAAAACTAAATTTCATAAGTCCTCATGTGATATAGCTTTGACGAAGAGAATTGTTGTAAACTATCGTTACTAAAAGGTACCGTTTAAATGTTTATGGAATTTTATTTTACTGAAAAGGCCTATAAGCAGTGAATTCGGCCAAACTGTCACACCACTAGCAAAAGTGACGTGTGAACGTTGATATTTGAATTGTTCAATATTAATCGCTGACTAGATTCGCACCTCTGAGTCGCACAACCGCATTTATGCTTTTTTTCAAAAACCACATGATTTAACTAATTTGTAAAATATTATAAATTGATTAAATTAATTATTATTTATGAAATATTAATTATTGGTTTTTTTATGTTTTAATATTGTTGGTAATTATTTAAATTCATGTATAAAAGTTATATTCCCGTATGTCGATATACGATATTAGTATAATTTTAAACACGGTTTAAATAATAAAATAATTACATTAAAGTTTTTATTTGGAAAATTTGCATAGTGAGAATTTGCTTGGAAAGTTTTTAAACTATAATGGTGAAAGGAGCAAATCGGTTAATTGAATTGATTGAAATTTAAAAAGGAATTAAAGAAGGAAGTTTTGATAAGAGAATAAGAAAGGTTCCTTTAATTCTATTAAAACAAAATCCCCTTATTTGATTTGTTTAACCGAACATAATTTTTCATCCTCTTCTCTATCATCCATGGCTGAAACTTCTTCAAAAAAAACATCTAAACAAATTTGAATCAACATCAGATTAAATTAAAGAAAGGTGGTTTATCCTTCTCTTGGAAGGTGAGATGCTGAGTTATTTGAAATCTAAGAAAAAGCCACAAATCAAGGTGTGATGAGGACAAGGTTTATCATGTAAGTTTATAATTCATTCATGATGTTAAAAATAAAATTTTGCATATATGTAAATTGTAGCCACATATTAAAATCAATTTGAAAATTATTCTATGTATTGTGATTGGCTGTGAGTTCTATTTGTATATGGTTTTGAATGTTGATGATTTAATTGGATAAAAAATAACTAATTATTGTGGAATTGATTTGTTGAATATTTTTTAATAATTAGTTAATGATTTGTTTAACCAAATAATTTATTTTTATTTCACTTGAGATCTAAAATAAATCTGCTTGTTTGTTATCCTATTGTGCGTTGTTGTAAATCTTCTTTGTTTTAACAAATTACTTTTGTTGTCACACTTGTTCCTTTTAATTATGGATAAAATTTTAGTAAATTTAAACATGAAATTATGTGTATATATATCACATGTATATACATAAATTAATTAAGTCTTTTTCATACCTTGAGATTGTAAACCATTATTGAACTAAATTTTACTTAGTTGATTTGTTTTAGATTAATTCGGTTTCATGTTTCAAAATTAAATTTCTTTTCATTACATATATATATATATACCTAAATATAAAGTTATGTTTTAGATCAATTACATCATTAGGGTCAATAAATTAAATTACAAAACTTCTAATTTTCTTTATGTTAATTATATGTCTTTTCAAATTTAGATATAACATAAACTTCTTTTGTTTTTAAATGCTTTGGATATTTGCTGTAATTAAGTTTGAAATTCCATGTGGTATTAAATTAATTGTTTAATTGGTGATTGTAAAAAAAGTTGAGTAGAATTACACTACAGACTTCTTTC
The DNA here is from genome assembly GCA_030737815.1 of Allium fistulosum. Classification (NCBI taxonomy): domain Eukaryota; kingdom Viridiplantae; phylum Streptophyta; class Magnoliopsida; order Asparagales; family Amaryllidaceae; genus Allium; species Allium fistulosum. Next base: position 265,462,404 of record CM060903.1, read on the forward strand.
CCTTTTAACTTAGATTTGATTAGATTTAATTGCAACATAAATTACCTTTCCATCTTCACTCTTCTAATTTACTCGTACATTAATTATCTCTTTATGTGAATTATTTTCATACCTTTTTATGTATGTAAGTATAAAGTATAAGCGGCAACAGAGATACTTATATGTATATATGTCTAAACTACAGATATGTTGTACTATCAATATGTGTATACAAACCATATACATATATTGCATTATACCCAAACATATGTATATACTTAGGCATTTATATTCCCGTACGCATGTGAGAATGTAACATGTATATATAAGTGTGTGTATATACACACACATAATAGATATGAATCCTAATATTTAGATGTATACACACACATGTTTATATTTGCTCGTTTATGTTGATATATATATTTGAATGTATGTTTATGCATTCCTAATAAACATTTAATTGAAATGTTAACATGTTTAATTAACAATTATAAACAATGAATTAATAAAATGTGATTCTATATAAAACTAGATTGGATCTAGTATAACCCCATTTTGACTTCATAGGCCCAATAGATCCAAGATTGAATTTTTTAAATCTACCTATTTCTCCCTCATTCGACTGGCCTGGCTCCACCAAGAGATATTTTTTGAAAGATTTTGATTTCACAGAGAATTTAAAGTTCAGAAAGTAGAGAGAAAGAGTTGAAATCAAAGGTCTGGATTTGATCTCTATTTATAATGATAGAAAGGACTTCTTGAAGAGTTATGACCATTAAAAACATTGCATCCCTTAATTGTAAACAAAGATAACCTTTCACCATTAAAACTATTTGTTTAAAATATAGTCATTGATAGTTTCTCAGACGTTTGACTAGACAACTCAGAAGTCTGGTCTCTTTTATTGAAATACAAGTTAAAAACATCTCATGAGTTTGGTTAAAACCATCAAACATCTAAACAAGTTCCAGAAAAGAATATATTCATTTTAACCTTGATTCAGACGTCTGGTTTATTGCTTCAGACGTCTGGTCTTGTTTTAGAAAAGTTAAAATTTACTCAGATGTTTGATTCTAAGACTCAAACGTCTGGTTTATTTCCAAAAGGAATTTTTCATTTTTAACTTGATTCAGACATCTGGTTGGTTTGATCAGACGTTTGATGTCCTAATAAGACAATTTATCAAACCAATCGGACATCTGAATGGTTAAGGGAAATTAAAAAAATTATTCCTTAGTTATCTGGATATAAAAGCTAGACGTTTGTCTTTTTATTAGGTTTTATCCCAATACTTTCTAGTTGAAAATTCGCTATATTCAGACGTCTGAATTTAATAGTCAGATGTGTGACTCGTGACTATTTTGAAAAGTTATCTTTTTGAAAATTTCAAAGTCTAATAGTTCATTTTTAAAACGTTTTAAAATATTTATATGTGTATATCATCAAAGGATATTGCACAATTTTTTTCTAGACTTACAATACATAACAACTCTTCTGATAGTTGGTCTTTATTGTTTGAGCTCAGCATCCAGTCTTCGCCATTGAAATTCATTATAATAGTTAATTTGTACGTTTTCATAGAGATATATGGTTGTCTCATCAAAACTAAAAAGGAAGAATTTAACGTTCTTCCCCTTTTTAATGATGACAACTATATATTTTTAAAAGGAATATATGTGCCAATTCAAACTTTTTACTTCCCCATCAACATGCCCAATATTTTCTCCCCCTTTGGCATCATAAAAACACAATAACAGAGGATATAATATCATATGTTAGATTAAAAGGGCACACGCAAATGAACGATATTGAATATGAAACAAACGTACATCATTCACCATAACTAAAATGTTGACATACTATGTTTACATGATCCAAATAATAACAAAGTACCAAATGTTTACATGAGCCAAACAACACTGATAAGCAAATGTTTCAATAACACTCCGAACAAATAACATGAACAAACACTTTAGATCACATGATTAACAAATGCAGCACCACCACAACATGAAGAAACCAAGATCCCAAAATGAAAGAACACTTCAAACAAACCTATCAAGTGAAAGTGTCATGATAAAAAAATATAGTAAGATGAGGAAGTGATTTAATTACCTCAAAGAATTTTACATTTATTCCAAGCTCCTCGATCTTGTTGATGTTCACTCTCTTTCTCTTCCTCTTCCCCGCTGTCTTCATCTCCACTACCACTCACTTCTTGCTCATTCTTTCTATTTTGCTCTTGTTGAGATGATTGCCTGGTTGGTTGAGAAATTTGAGGGGACGGAGATCGAGACTTTCCCAAGAGTTTCTTCCAAATTTTACCTAAAAAGGACTTGATTCTAGAGATTTGTTTCTCTACCCATTTTATCCTTAAAGTACTTCTAGACAGTTGTTTCTAAAGTTTCTTTAGATTTTTGAAAAGAATGGTAAGAGTTTTATAAAGATAGCGCATCTCTAATTTGGACAGAGTAGAGGTGTTTTTTATAGAATCAACACTATCTTTACTACTGCATTCGTCACTACTCTCTTATTTACTACTCTCTTCCTCTCCATATTTTTTCCTTTAGAAGTTTGCATGGAGAGTTGTTGTAAAAACTCCTCATAAGAGATATAAGGAGGAACCCTCATCGAGAGTTTTATGAGACTAATGAACTTAGTTTCGGTATATGTTACCTTCTCGGCATCATCATAACAAAGAGGAATATTTGAAAGAACCATATATGTGATGTTTTGATGATAACAACCATACGATAATTCTACTAATGTGTTTGTTAAGTTATTTCAGGTCAAAATGATAATGCAAAAGTTGGAAAATAAGTGGTAAAATTATGCGTACAAAGTGGTATTCGAACCCAAGTGGGCCGAGAACAAAGCACGCCTTTACCGCTGCACCATATAAGTTTTTGAAATTTATAATGATTCAGTCATCTGACTAGTGCTCCCAGTCGACTGAGCCCAGTCGACTAAAAACATATATAGTCTTCTATTTTTTGCTATGCCTTGAGAATGATTTTTACACTAATTCAGTCGACTGACCATCATCTCCAATCAACTGAAACTGCATTTTCCTAAAAAGATGTCTTCGCATCTCTTCGCGTCTGTAGTAGCTTCTCTTCGTCAATGATGAATCTAAGAGGTTTCACCTCTATTTTAGCATCCCTACAACACCTATATAATCCCTTAACTATTCCTAAGTCATAACACAACAATATCCAATACTATACTACTCCATGCTTTGATTTACTCTCAATCCCAAAAGCAAGAGTTCGAACTTCAAGATATTCAATTGATTCGGGGATTTTTTACTGGTGTGCTTCATCTCCGCATCTCATATTCTAGTTGAATAAACTTCTTAGCCTCTATACCTCCACTCAATATCGTTTGGTTTGGTTATAGGAGTCATTGTACATCAAGGAGACAATATGTATATTAAGATACGCTGTGTCAGAAAGTAACATTTTTTACAGTACCTGTAATAGTTATTGAAGTCATGTTCAGTTGTTTAGGTAGAGTCTGTAAAAATGTTCCTTCATGTGAAGTGAGGGTGTTTTAGTTAGTGAAATACCTAAGGGGAGCTTCGGGACTGGACGTAAGACGGAAGGTCAGAACTAGTACAAAATCGACCGTGTGATCTACTATACTGTTCCACTACATTTACATTATTTACTACTGTTGGCCATCTTCAATCCAGTGTATAGCGACTAACAAGTGGTATCAGAGCTTGTTGTTCTACTGATCATAATAAAATCCTAGAAACAATGAACAGAAAGGAGTTCCAGTCAGAGCTCAATGACCGTCGAGAAAAAGCAAATTTCTGGAAGTAAGCAACAGTCTATAAAATCTAGGTACATGTGCTGTGTGGCTAATCTCAAAACAAAATCGGTACGCTTAGATTCTTTATACAGTTATCTTTTACAAATGCATGAGAACTTGTTAAAAGATTTTGAAGCATCGCTAAAGGTGAATTCTATTACTTTAGCTAAATTAGATGATTGTGAGCATAAAATTAGTATTTTAAAGGAAGGAAATAATTTTTTTAGTAAAACAAACTGAAGTTTGGAAATACATTGGAATAACTTGTTTTACAAAAAGAATTTCTATAAAAAGATAACGAGGATAAAAATATTGATCTTTTGGAGAAAAATGAAGTTTTGCAAAATAAAATTATATCTTTGAAAAATTATTTAAATAGTTTTAATTCTAAACTTTTGTCTTTTGAAAAAGAGAAAAGTGCTTTAAATGATAGAAATCTTGAATTAATTAAAGAATGTGAACTTTTAAAAGATAATAATATTAATTTGCAAAAATAAATTTGTGATTCCAAAGTTGTTTTTGTTAAATTAAATGAGAAAATCATAAATTTTAATAAAGAAAATGATGATTTATCTTTCTTAATTATGCATACCAAAGCTCACAATAATAAAACTGGTTTAGGATATAAACAAGATAATTATAGAAATAGTACTAGTTATGCATTTATGTATACACATTTTAATGCTTGTACTAAAAGTAAAAATAGTTCTAAAACCACTTCATGTCATGATAGTACTATACTTAGAAATAGAAAATATCCTTTGAATACTAAATCAATAACAATTAATGTTGATATATAGGTTCCTGCTAATATAACCAATCATGATAGATAATTATACATTAGCAATTATTATGACTCTGTGATTAATAATAAAAATTATATTTTTAAGGGATCAACCACATTCAACTGGATATGGTTTCCTAAGTCATGAACCCTATATTTTTATAAAAATGAGTATCATTTTGCTTGCGCTTGACATATCTATTAGATACTCATCACTTTGCATTATTGTTAATGTAACGATCCTAAATTTGGTCGCTTTAACTAGGCAATTATATATACTTTATATAGTCAATAAATAGATTTTTATTAATAAATAAACTCATTTTAATTATTAATAATAAGGGAAAAATCATTTTCAAAATTTGTTGACAAATTAAATAGTTCGTAGAAAAATAGAAAATGTGACCGAAGAACGTTTTCCGAAATTTCGACCTTTCGACACTAGAAAGTTGTTCGTCTTTGTGCACCATATGCACACATATATGGTAGATAATTAATTAAATAAAAATACACTTAGGAATAGATGATCTTATGTTATTATAATTAACAGGTGATGTGACAAATTATAACTTTAAAAATAATAAACATTATATATAAATATATATTATTAAGTGTTGTCATATCTTAATATTTTTTATAATTAGACATCATTACTCATCATGAGCTTAAAGATTTGACTAGAGAAGGAGGGGGATGTGACAAGAGAGAGGAGTAGGAAGGTGATGTGATTTTTCAATATCATGACATATTATGTTAAATCATTAAAGGGTAAATTAGTAATTTTCTCCAATTCTTTTTGTAACGACCCGTAAATTTTTAATGGTTTTAATAACGTATTTAACTGAATTTTTGAAAATTTTAAATAATAAAATTTTGAAATATAATTTTGATAATTGGAATACGTATATTTAAACATAGCAAATGGTAAATTTTTATCAGATAATATGGAAGTTTATTTTATTGTGTAATATTATTTAAATTTGAATCATATTTTCGGCGTTTTAGCAGCATTTTCGGTACCGATTATCGACTTTTGATAGGTTGATTGTACCACTGAAATCTATGTACCGTTTTGATCGTTTCATTGTGCTGATCTCTGCGGTATATTCAATTCTGTGTTTTGAAGTCCGGTACGCAGCGGAATCTGTGAAATAGTTATCTGTATCGGTACCATTTGAGCTTTTTGAATTTTGGTGTCTATTCGTATATACACTTGGTGAATTCAAACAGACATTTGTTATTAATATTTTCTTAATGTAATTTTTGACTTTAACTGTTTCCTATACTTCAATATATCTATTATTCAACATGTCTGTTCATTTGCTTCTGTTAGTTCCTTATGAAAATAATAAAACATGTATTTCTCCAACCTCTATTGCTGATTGCTCTTCATTTCCAAATCACTTGTATCCAACTCCTCTTCCTTTTTTCTCTGTTCGGCCATGCTTATAATAAAAAAATATATACATATATGTTCGGCCACACAATCAACAGTCGATCCCAGTCATTCCCTCACCAAGCGGCGGATCCACCTTCCCTCCTTCAACTTCGGCAAAGATCCCACGCAACCACGAGATCGGTTTTCACTTCCTCCTCCTTCCTCCTCTCTCCCACTTTTTTTCCCTGGCCACCTCATTTCGCAATCAAGCCTGCACCATCGGTCAAGCCTTCATTTTTCCTCCACTTCACCTGATCCAGCCCGAGCCAACTCCGCCTCTCCCCTCTTGCTTGGCTTGTGACGACCGCCCATAACCCCTGCACTGAATCTAGAGAAAGTGCGCTGTAAAGTGTGCCAGGCAGCCATGGACGATTGTCAAGGTAAATTAAAGCAACAGAATCTATCGTATTACTCACAGCGCATGGACAAAATACAATAGAACATATATATAGTGAAGCTTCACAGAATAGAATCTCATCAATAAAACTTCATAGGAGTTGAATACAAACATCTGAATAGTCAATACAACAAGCCTCACTACATATCACTCAGAGAATACAAAGCAGCGGAACATCCAGTACATATAGTAAGAAGTAATATGCAATACTCCAGCTCGTCTTCGTCATCAGCATCGTGGAAAGCAAGAGCAGCACCTGTCACCTGCTACCTAGTCTGCCCGTCCGAAAAATGGACGAACAGCCCAAGGCAATAAGAGTTAAAACATAAATCCTTGAGTCACACAACAGTCTTAGTGAGCAGTAAATTAACTAACAACATACCAAAAGAGCATAAGGGAAAAAGGAATAGGAATACAACCCTCCCACTCCAACATCTTCCTACAGTGATAGCCCCCAGACACACACTAAGTAGAAGCAAACATAGCAAAGCATACAATGTAAAGTAAAGCAATTATCACTCGAGTCAAGGGCGATGTTTTCCAAGTACAAACCCCCAAGGCCTAAACCAAGATCAGATAAGCACCCAGAAAACACTACTCTTGAGACCGAATGACGATACAACCAAACATCCATGACTCTGGCTATCACTGTTATCATTGCTTCGATATCACCGTTAATTGAATGACCGGCACATTCTTTCAGCCGTCCGTCAAGGGCTAATGGAAACCCCGGTTCTAGACATAACTCCCGCACGTCATCGTGACCCGTGCCTAGGACTATCGAATCTGCCCAGAGTACTTGACTACCCAATCAGTAGCCTCCAGGGACTATCGAATCTGCCCAACGTACTCTTGCTTTAAGCATGCTAGAACCTTCAACAACGATGAGATCTCAGCCTTCTAGTCATCCTCCTCGACGACTATCTCCATACTAGCTCAAGCGCCTCTCGAGCATCCATTATCCTCAACTCGAACCATATCACCGAGTTACCAACATGCTTGGAATGATCCCGTCTGGATTAGGCCAAGACTATCTCATATCATACTTCGCTTTATCACATCCTCGCAAAGTCTCGTCTCAACATCATCATCAAATCTATGCATAAGAGCTTCATCATCCGCTACATATGCCACAAGCAGCTTTTCCAATTCAAGAGCCTTTCCCTTAGCTTTTGAATCATCTTCGGTCTAAATCAAATCATCTATCATCAAATCATAGCAATCAACCAAGTCAAACATTAATCCAAACAATCAAGCATTCAAATATGATCTAAGTAGACAATTATCACAATAATGGCAATTTCGTAATTAAAGAGTTGAAAGTCTAATAAGCATGAAAACATGAACAATATCTCTATAATCTTGATGAATGAACTTGCATAGGTTAACATGTAGTAAAATGGTTATCAAATCATCATGAACAATGGATCTATATGGATCTACACTTAGGATGAAGAAAATGTATGGAAATCACTATTTTAACACCAAATCAAACCAACGATCCGATATACTCCTTTGGATCCGTGTGAGAGATAATCACCACTCACCAAATCACCTAAACAACCCTAAATCAACACGCTTCAGATCTGGACAGCGAAGGATCAAGCTTGATCTATCACGAATCCGCTTCAAACGAAGAAATCTCACTTCAAAGGATGAAGATCTTCAATCCAAGCCCTTGAATCTTCAATTTGATCTTCAACTTGGATGGATGGAATCACTAGATTAGAGTAGAGAAAAGAAGTGAAGAAGTGTAGAAGTCGAGCTCTCAAAATGGCAGCACTTCGTCGCTTCGAAATCCGGATCCCAAAAATGAAACAAAGCCCTCCTATTTATAGCTGAAAATCCCCTTAGATCGTCTACTCGGAGTTAGGTCGTCTCCGACCTACGACCTAAGACCCCCACCGACCTAAGTCTTCGACCTAACAACCCGTACGACCTACGACTTAACTGCTTAACACTCCTACAACCTAACAACTTACTGAGTTACGACCTACGACTTACAAAACCTTGCGACCTAACAACTTAGCAACCCACGCGACCTAACAGCGTTACGACCCAACACTTAAGTCGTCTGAACGACTTAACTAACAAAGGCTGCTTACGACCTAACTAACACAGCACCCCCATAGGTCGCTTACGACCTAACTACTTAACCTTAAGTCGCTCAAACGACCTAACACAAAACTCCTAGGTCTCCCACTGCTTCCCCAGCTTCCTTAGGTCGTTGCCGACCTAACTATACTAACACGGTAACTACTAGGTCGCAAACTCTCTTAACTCGCTAACTTCTATAAGTCGTCAACACTTAGGTCGCTCGACCGACCTAACCTACCATACGACCTAACCACCTACGACCTAAAATCCTTAAGTCGCTAACTCACTTAATCCCTTAGGTCGCTAACATCTTATAGGTCGTCCCAACCGACCTAACACTTAACCAGTTCACTTCCTTAGGTCGTCCCCGACTTACCACTTCAACTACTAATATCAAGATGCAATGCTACTAGTAGTAAGTCGGAGCTGAAGCATCCTAAGTTGCACACGACCTACGACATACCCTAGGTCGTTAACGACCTATGACTTAGACTCAGGACGACTTATCACAAATGCGACCAAACGTCAATTGTTTTACGATGTTTCGATCCGTAAAAATATGGGTCGTTACATTCTCTCCCCCTTAGTAATTTCGCCCCCGAAATTCCAAACAAACAAAGCAATCACAGACTATTCTGCATGCCTACCATCCATAGCAACCAACAAACCATGCATCCAATTCTAGCTTAGCATGCAGAATTCTAAAACCAGGACAAGTTACAATATCGTGAGATGACACGACACCTTAGGGCCATACCTTGAAGAGTTCAGGATGAGCTGCCTTCATCCTCTCTTCCACCTCCCACGTACAGTCGTTATCATCATCACTCCATTGTATCTTGAGCAACTTAACTACCTTCCTCCTAAGCTGTTTCGTGTCGGTCTCCACAACACGAAGCGGCTTACGAGGTCTTCTATCGACTGGATCAACTTCGAAGTCTTCGTAGCTATCAGCAGAAACCACTGTATTCGAGTCGTGCACATACTTCCGTAGATATGATACATGAAAAACATTGTGCACACTCGACATCTTCTCTGGTAACTCCAATCTATAAGCGAGTTTTCCAATTCGCTCGATGATCGGGAATGGTCCAGCAAATCTCGGAGTCAATTTCCCTTTCTTCCCGAATCGAATAACATTCTTAAGTGGAGAAATCTTTACAAAAACCATATCACCTACGTCGAATTCCAAATTTTTACGACGCTTATCGGCATAACTCTTCTGACGGTCTTGGGCTGCCTTCATTCGTTGCCGAATGATCTCTATACAATCCGAAGTCTGTCGAATCATCTCTGGCCCAAGCATCAGCTTTTCTCCGGTCTCTAACCAACATGTCGGAGAGTTACACGGTCTTCCATACAATGCCTCATACGGTGCCATACCAATGCTTGACTGGTAACTGTTGTTGTATGAAAATTCCACCAAATGAAGGTGATCTTCCCATGATCCTCCGAAATCCAAAACACAAGCTCTGAGGAGATCTTCCAAAACTCGGTTGACTCTCTCGGTCTGACCATCTGTTTGAGGGTGATAAGCTGTACTCAAACACAACTCGGTTCCCAAAACTTCCTGGAAGCTCTTCCAAAATCCACTAGTGAACAATGGGTCTCGATCGCTCACTATACTCTTCGAAATACCATGGAATCGAACTATCCCCTTAACATACAACTCAGCCAACTTTGATGCAGTCCTAGTCGATCGAACAGGAATGAATCTTGCACTCTTGGTCAGACGATCTACAATGACCCAAATCCCTTCATTTCCCGTTCTTGTTCTAGGTAGTTCATCAATAAAATCCATCGACGCTTGCTCCCACTTCCATGTAGGAACTTCTAATGGCTGAAGCAATCCACTTGGCTTCTTCTGTTAGGCTTTTACCAACTGGCAGTTCATACACTTGGAAATAAAATTTTCAACATCCTTCTTCATACCTTCCCAGTAGTAGGTTCTCTTCATATCCCGATACATCTTATTTCCACCTGGATGAATTGTCAACTTCGAGTGATGACTTTCCCTCAGAACTTCACTCCTCAATTCATCTATATCGGGAACAACTAGTCGTCCTTGCTTCCGAAGCCAACCCTCTCGATCGACCTCGAATCCTTTATCCTTTTCTGGGTCCAATCCAGATTCCAAATCAAGGATAATCTTGACAAGCTCATCGTCTCGTTTTTGGCTCTCGCCAATCCTTTCCACAAGAGTCGGTCTTATCGATAAGTTTGCCAACATCTCAGGTTCCAATTCGCATCTAGGCCTGAAGTCAAATCCAGCTAAATACTCGAGATTCTTCCATTCTGAAAACATGGCTCCCAATCCTGCATGTCTTCTACTTAACGCATCTGCCACTGCGTTACCTTTTCCCGGAGTATAAGCTATACCAAAATCATATGATGCCAAAAACTCTAGCCAACGTTGCTGCCGAAGATTCAAATCCTTTTGGGAGAAAAGATACTTCAACGACTTATGATCCGTAAACAACTCGAATCGAACTCCCAATAGATATTGTCTCCATATCTTCAGAGCAAAAACAATCGCCGCTAACTCCAAATCATGAGTCGGGTAATTCCTTTCATGCGGCTTCAGTTGTCGACTTGCATACGCAACAACTTTATCCCTCTGCATCAGCACTACTCCAAGTCCAGTACCACATGCGTCGGTGTAAACCACCATCTCATCATTCCCACTTGGAATAGTCAAAACAGGAGCACTCGTCAATCGCTCTTTCAGGATTTCGAAAGCTTGCTCACACTTAGCTTCCCATCTGAACACTTGGTTCTTCATCGTCAATCCTGTTAACGGTGCAGCCACCTTGGAGAAGTCTTTGATAAACCGTCGATAATATCCTGCTAATCCAAGAAAACTTCTCACATCAGATGCATTCTTAGGTCTAACCCAATCCTGGATTGCTGCCACCTTCGCGGGATCAACCGCTATTCCACTTCCAGAGATAACATGGCCTAAGAACCTCACTTCACTCTTCCAGAAGTGACACTTCGAAAACTTAGCCTTCAGCTGATGTTTCCGTAAGATTTCCAAAACAATTCGCAAGTGCGTCTTGTGCTCTTCTTCAGTTCTGGAATAAATCAGAATATCATCCATGAACACAAGTACAAACTTGTTCAACTGATCCCTGAACACTCTATTCATAAGATCCACAAAATATGCTGGCGCGTTAGTCAATCCAAACGGCATTACCAGCCACTCAAAGAAACCGGATGGTGTCCTAAAAGCTGTCTTCGGCACACTATCCTTAGCCACTCTCAACTGGTGAAATCCCGTTGCCAAATCCATCTGAGGAAACACCTTGGCTTTGTGAAGCTGATCAAACAAGTCATCTATTCTCGGCAATGGATACTTGTTCTTCTTAGTCACCTTATTCAGCTCACGATAATCCACACACAATCTCAGCGATCCATCTGCTTTGGTTGCGAATACAACTGGTGCACCCCATTCGGACACACTACGTCGAATGAATCCTTTCTGCAAAAGATCATCAACTTGCACCCTCAACTCTTGTTGTTCCCGAGGCGCCATCCGCCTAAGAGGCATCACAACAGGTCTGGCTCCTTCAACTAGATCTATACGAAACTCGATCTCTCTATGCGGCGGCAACCCTTTAACTTCGTCAAAGACATCCTCAAATCCATTTGCGATTGGCACTAATGACAGTCCATCCCGTGGAACAACTAGCGAATACATGAAGCTCATGAAGACGCCTTCTTCATGCTTAAATCGTATCACAATCTTTCGCCCCTCCACATTCTCGACTGTCACTTCCAGCCTCTCACAATCAACCTTTCCCGCATACCTCCTAAGCCAGTCCATACCCAAAATAATTCCGAACCCCGTAAAGTTCAGAACAAAACAATCACAAACAAAAGAGCAACCATGACTCGATACAATCAGACCACGGCATAACATACACAAACAAGATGAACCCCCAACTGGATTAGTCACAACCAATGGCCTATCAACAATATCCGGTTCCAAACCTTACCGGCCTACGAGTTCACTACAAACAAACGAATGCGACGCTCCAGTATCAAACAGAACTCTCACTGGAACACCACATAGGAAAAGAGTACCTTGAACCACCACACTCTTTCCCTTCTCTTCAGCGGTAGGAGCTTTCGAAGACGACGGAACAGCTCCCAAAGCATAACCTTGCACAATCTGCTTGTCCCTCCTCGGTTCTGGACAATTCTTCCTGAAATGCCCCGGCTTGTCACAGTTGTGACACTTCATCGGCACCTTAGGATTCTTACAATCCTTCGAGAAATGGCCCTTCTGCTGACAATTGTAGCAAGTCACTTCGCCCTTCGGCTTCTTCTGGCCATCCTTACCCTTCTACTGTTGCTGCTTCCTCTTCTTGTTTCCCCCCTGCTGGGGTTTAGACTCTTCCCTGGTCACAGCAACAACAGATCCTTCCTTAGGAAACAGACTCTCATGCCTAAGAGCTTTCTCCACAAGCTTCTCAAATGAATCGTCCAAATGATCCACCAACTGCCTCCCAAGATAACTGTCCAAGCCTGTCACAAACTTCGCATTCTTCTGATATGCAGATTAGATATACGACCGGGCATACTTGGACAAAGCTTCGAACTCAGAAACATACTCAAGAAATGGTCTTCCACCTTGCTTGAGCTCCACAAACTTCTTGAACAGAACAGACTTCTGAGCTGTAAAATGAACTTAGCTTCAAATCTGACTTGGAATTGCTCCCAAGTAATCTCTTCCTCCGGAGTATTGATGGTAATAGAGCTCCACCAATCAGAGGCTCTCCCTTAAAGCTGTCTCGATGCCAACTTCCTCTTAGTCGCATCCTCAATTCCCAAATCACCAAAGATCCTTCTACAAGCATCTATCCATCTCTGGACCTCAATAGTTGATTCTGTTCCCAAGAAAACCTTCCCTCCAAGAGCAGTATAGTCCTTGCACAACTTAGCAAAATCCACTTGTTTCGGAGTTTGGACTTGAACTCCAACATCTACTGTTGCCCCCGGAACTGGTATCCTTCTCATGATCGAAGTCATCATAGCTTCGAACATAGCTGCATAATCAGCAGTCCCCTCAGTAGCACGGCCTTCCCTAGCAGCTGGTCTCCCTCTTCGACTCATTCTCAATATCTATAAAAAGGAATGATCAGAACATCTAGAGAAACAACTGCATAAAGGACTCAAACTCTACTAAGCTACTATATTATATATAGTATTCATCCATCAAAATACAATTACGTCTCTCATACGTAGTTACGTCAGCGAGGGTTGGGTAAAATCGATTAACCAATGCTCTGATACCAAATGTGACGACCGCCCATAACCCCTGCACTGAATCTAGAGAAAGTGCGCTGTAAAGTGTGCCAGGCAGCCATGGACGATTGTCAAGGTAAATTAAAGCAACAGAATCTATCGTATTACTCACAGCGCATGGACAAAATACAATAGAACATATATATAGTGAAGCTTCACAGAATAGAATCTCATCAATAAAACTTCATAGGAGTTGAATACAAACATCTGAATAGTCAATACAACAAGCCTCACTACATATCACTCAGAGAATACAAAGCAGTGGAACATCCAGTACATATAGTAAGAAGTAATATGCAATACTCTAGCTCGTCTTCGTCATCAGCATCGTGGAAAGCAAGAGCAGCACCTGTCACCTGCTACCTAGTCTGCCCGTCCCAAAAATGGACGAACAGCCCAAGGCAATAAGAGTTAAAACATAAAGCCTTGAGTCAGACAACAGTCTTAGTGAGCAGTAAATTAACTAACAACATACCAAAAGAGCATAAGGGAAAAAGGAATAGGAATACAACCCTCCCACTCCAACATCTTCCTACAGTGATAGCCCCCAGACACATACTAAGTAGAAGCAAACATAGCAGAGCATACAATGTAAAGTAAAGCAATTATCACTCGAGTCAAGGGCGATGTTTTCCAAGTACAAACCCCCAAGGCCTAAACCAAGATCAGATAAGCACCCGGAAAACACTGCTCTTGAGACCGAATGACGATACAACCAAACATCCATGACTCTGGCTATCACTGTTATCATTGCTTCGATATCACCGTTAATTGAATGACCGGCACATTCTTTCAGCCGTCCGTCAAGGGCTAATGGAAACCCCGGTTCTAGACATAACTCCTGCACGTCATCGTGACCCGTGCCTAGGACTATCGAATCTGCCCAGAGTACTTGACTACCCAATCAGTAGCCTTCAGGGACTATCGAATCTGCCCAACGTACTCTTGCTTTGAGCATGCTAGAACCTTCAACAACGATGAGATCTCAGCCTTCTAGTCATCCTCCTCGACGACTATCTCCATACTAGCTCAAGCGCCTCTCGAGCATCCATTATCCTCAACTCGAACCATATCACCGAGTTACCAACATGCTTGGAATGATCCCGTCTGGATTAGGCCAAGACTATCTCATATCATACTTCGCTTCATCACATCCTCACAAAGTCTCATCTCAACATCATCATCAAATCTATGCATAAGAGCTTCATCATCCGCTACATATGCCACAAGCAGCTTTTCCAATTCAAGAGCCTTTCCCTTAGCTTTTGAATCATCTTCGGTCTAAATCAAATCATCTATCATCAAATCATAGCAATCAACCAAGTCAAACATTAATCCAAACAATCAAGCATTCAAATATGATCTAAGTAGACAATTATCACAATAATGGCAATTTCGTAATTAAAGAGTTGAAAGTCTAATAAGCATGAAAACATGAACAATATCTCTATAATCTTGATGAATGAACTTGCATAGGTTAACATGTAGTAAAATGGTTATCAAATCATCATGAACAATGGATCTATATGGATCTACACTTAGGATGAAGAAAATGTATGGAAATCACTATTTTAACACCAAATCAAACCAACGATCCGATATACTCCTTTGGATCCGTGTGAGAGATAATCACCACTCACCAAATCACCTAAACAACCCCAAATCAACACGCTTCAGATCTGGACAGCGAAGGATCAAGCTTGATCTATCACGAATCCGCTTCAAACGAAGAAATCTCACTTCAAAGGATGAAGATCTTCAATCCAAGCCCTTGAATCTTCAATTTGATCTTCAACTTGGATGGATGGAATCACTAGATTAGAGTAGAGAAAAGAAGTGAAGAAGTGTAGAAGTCGAGCTCTCAAAATTGCAGCACTTCGTCGCTTCGAAATCCGGATCCCAAAAATGAAACAAAGCCCTCTTATTTATAGCTGAAAATCCCCTTAGATCGTCTACTCGGAGTTAGGTCATCTCCGACCTACGACCTAAGACCCCCACCGACCTAAGTCTTCGACCTAACAACCCGTATGACCTACGACTTAACTGCTTAACACTCCTACGACCTAACAACTTACTGAGCTACGACCTACGACTTACAAAACCTTGCGACCTAACAACTTAGTAACCCACGCGACCTAACAGCGTTACGACCCAACACTTAAGTCGTCTGAACGACTTAACTAACAAAGGCTGCTTACGACCTAACTAACACAGCACCCCCATAGGTCGCTTACGACCTAACTACTTAACCTTAAGTCGCTCAAACGACCTAACACAAAACTCCTAGGTCTCCCACCGCTACCCCAGCTTCCTTAGGTCGTTGCCGACCTAACTATACTAACACGGTAACTACTAGGTCGCAAACTCTCTTAACTCGCTAACTTCTATAAGTCGTCAACACTTAGGTCGCTCGACCGACCTAACCTACCATACGACCTAACCACCTACGACCTAAAATCCTTAAGTCGCTAACTCACTTAATCCCTTAGGTCGCTAACATCTTATAGGTCGTCCCAACCGACCTAACACTTAACCAGTTCACTTCCTTAGGTCGTCCCCGACTTACCACTTCAACTACTAATATCAAGATGCAATGCTACTAGTAGTAAGTCGGAGCTGAAGCATCCTAAGTTGCACACGACCTACGACATACCCTAGGTCGTTAACGACCTATGACTTAGACTCAGGATGACTTATCACAAATGCGACCAAACGTCAATTGTTTTACGATGTTTCGATCCGTAAAAATACGGGTCGTTACATCTTGGCCGAACCCTTGCTCCTCTTCGCCATCGCCGAGCAACCCGGCCAGGCCGAGACAGTCGTGACAGCTCATGCTTCCAACCCCAAGTCCAGCCGGGACAGTTCACCTCCTCCTCCTCCCTATCATTAGCCTTCGCCCTTGCTCCTCCTAGCGCCAGTTTTGCATGCTGCTCCTTCTCTTCTTATTTTATAGCAGAGGTTAGTAGAATTATTTATATTATTATTGATATATATGATGTAATAGTTTATATATAAGTTTTGCTGTATGCATGAAGTTATATGCAAGTTTATAAAAGTTATTTGTTTAATATATAATATAAGTTATTTGATTTATAACATGCTGTTTATACATATAGTCAATAAAGTATGTTAATATTAACTTTTATGTTATTTATTGTTTTAAAATATTGTATGTAAGCTGTACTTATATATATAATGTTCTGATTTTGGTAAGTTTACTGTAAGTATATATAAGTATATGGGTTATATATATGTATAAGTGATTTTTTTTTGAAAATAGGTAAATGTATAAGTGAATTTAGTTTTAAATATATATAGGTACATATTTTATTTTAGAGTAGTATTATATATATATATGACATTCAAGGCTATCACATATGTATATAAATATACTGCTTATATATATAGTTGATTTTGCAAATGATTGTTTCTTTTATACATATATGTTATATTACCTGTTTTGTATTATATTCAAAATATTGGTTTTAGTTCATATATTTGGGTATATATATAGTTATTTTATTTTGTTTCGATCGGCAAATCTGTTGAAAAGAAAAAAATTATATTTTTTTTATGTCAGTATATGCTTGCTGTCATACATGTTTTATAAAGGAAGTTGTACAATGTACTATGTTTGGATTTTTGACCATACATATATTACAATAGGCATGTACATAGTTGACTCCTAGTTTATATATATGTTTCAAAAAATTTGTATATATATTAGTTAATATATATTCTGTAGGGGTTTTGAAACAGACACGTTGTTTATAATTTGGATATATATATAATATACATTTATTTAATTATAGTGAGTCTGCATATTTAGTTGTCTGATTTATATATATATATACTTGTTTTAAAGTGTAATATATATGTCTTGATCTTAAATACTTGTAAGGTTTAATATGTATTTGAAGAATTTGAAAAAAACGTATAGATTCTATAAAACAATAATTTTGATATATATATATACGCATTTAATTTAATATGCGTTTGAAATAAATATGATTTGAAATATGTGTATTAAAATTGATTTGAAACAACTTGATATATACAGAATATATATATATATATATATTCTGTATATATCAAGTTGATTCTGATTTGTCCTCATAAATTTCTTTATATCAGCTTTGTTCGTCGAATTCGTGCCAATCTAGCGTTGCTTTGGAATTCGTAGCCCATTTCTTTGTCAAATCTATCTAGCCTCGAAAGGTGAGCAATCACTCACGATTAACGTTCTTATATTTATTAAATTTGATTTCAATTGAAATGACAATTGAAATATGCTGCTGTGAGTTATTTAAATTGCTACAAATATGCTATTATCTGTATATGTTCACCTGTGACACCTGACACCATGATATGTTATTTATATTTTATTTGTTATTGATGATATATGCCTGTTTCGATATGTTATATTTTTATCATCATATCTGCTATCACTCTGCAAGTTCCCTGTTAGTATAGAATTCCCTATGGGTTGAAATGATACATACCTGAACGATCTATAGAATATGAGAAAATCGTTACGGGATAAAATGATAAACCCAAGCGATTTTCATTGAATTAAATTTGGGATTGCGGTTTAAATGATATATACCCGTAGATATTTAAATTGCGGATTGAAATGATAAATATCTGTATCACTTGACTATAGGATAGAGAATTATATACAAACACCGTTGGTCTATATATATATTTTTTGAAATGATTTCCAAGGTTTAAAAAGAGATATATATATATATGGTTTTATATAAATATTGATTTTTAAATATTATATATATAAATGTTATTTTATATATAGTTAATTTCTTGATTTTTAAAATTATATGTTTTAAAAATTTTAAAATTATAAGTTAGTTCTGAAATTATAATTTTAAGAATTTACTTATAATTTTACTATTTTAAAATATGTATAAATTAGTTTTAATATAAAATAAGTTTAATAATAAGATTTAAGTTTAATAATAAGTTTGATTTAATTAATATATGATATGTTTAAGTATTTATTTAAATTATATTTTAAAAATAGATTTTATAATAATTTGAATAAATTAAAGTTGGGAAGATAAAATTAATTTAATTTGAAATCGTATTCTTTTGAGAGTTATATTAATTTAAAAATCGATTTGAAACCTACTGAATTTGAGATTAAAGATTTGATTCTATAACTTGATTTGATTTAAAGTGATAAATTGAAGGAATATCTAGTTTATTTCAAATGTAATTTAAAGTTTATTTAAATGATATTGGATTGATTAAGTGAATATTTCAAAACTAAATAATAATGAAGTTAAATTTAGATATATATGAAATTATCAAACTTAGTTTTGAAAATGTGGAATATTTAAAGCTTTGAAATATATTGAAATTGAAATGGTTTATTTTGAGGTTCAAATCTGTATTCTAAATCTATATAATTTGAAAGGGTTTATTGAGAAACTGAATTGAATTGAAATCGATGAATTGAGATTGAATTAAATTTGAATTTTTGAATTCGAGTTGATTTGAATCGATTTGTGAAATTTGAGGAAGCTATTTTATTATATAAAGTATTTTAAATTATATTTAAAACTATTTATATATTTTACTTCATAAATTTTTAATATAAACTATTTTAATATACTGATTATTTTAATATAAACTATTTTTAATATAAACTATTTTAACTTGTAACTATTTTTATATAAACTATTTTATTATATATACTATTATTAATATCTAAATTGTTCAAGTGGGAAGTTATGATTTCAAAGTTATGAATTTCAAAGTATTATGTTATCAAGTGTTATGATTTCCAAAGTGTTACAAATTCTAAGCTTTATAATTTCGAAAGTGTTATAACTTTGAAGTGCTATGATTTTGGAAATGAATATATTTGAAGTGAAATGATATCGTATTGATATGGTTTTGAAATGGAAATGATATTCTGGTTTTGAAGTATAAACTATTTTGAAATGACCGCGGTGTTATAATAACGTTTGGTTGTTAAATAGACCGGGATCGGTTATTGTCATACTTTCTGCCAATACCGAAAACCACTTTAACAACCGTGTACGCGGTGTAGATTCCAGAATGAAGTAGGATGGTGGCGATGATCCTATACGAGGTATATACGTAGACCTGACTCCCGTGAGTTAGCATAAGGTGGCTAAAACAGGAGCAATTGACGGGCCAAGTGAGGTAGCTCCTCCGATCGGACACACTCCATCGTATGCCATTCTATTACTTTGTGATTGATTTGGCGCGCACCTTTGATTCGAGAGTCTGGCTCGAGGTGGGCAATCGCTGCGGCTCTATGTTACCACCAGCCTGGAAGTGTAATTGGTATATCTACCCTGTCATTGCCTCGTTGTGTCGTGTCACCTACCCTATCGAGACCACTACGAGTTTGTTTTGTGTCGTACCTATGGAGTGCCCTCTCATAGCTCCAGTTTATGGGGTATCATGGTATTGTATAGAATATGGCATTATAAAATTGTTAAGGGGGATATGGGTAACGCCTTAACGCTATTTTAATAGTTTACTTTACTATAGACATATTATAATAGCATATTGTACTACATAGTAGATAGTTCCACGGATCCTTAGAGGATGGTTATCCCAAACATCCTTTAAGTTACTTGTATTTCAGTTGATATTTCACTTGAGTTGGATTTATTGATATAAGAATTTTAATACTGACTCGAGTGTTTTATTGTTTTGCTTTACGCTCGGGTCAGACTGAGTGTCACAGCATTCGAGACTCGCCTTTGGAGTTGGAGCTTCGCTTGGAGATCCATCTATATCTATTCAGCTTCCAGTTATTCAGTTGACTCCAGTGATATATTCTGATCTTGTATTTGACTATTTTATTGAAACTTCTATGTATTCGAGACTTCTGTTGTATCTTGTTTAACTCTGATTATATATATATAGTAGCTTCATGAACTACTATTCTTTTGTTTCTGCTGCTTATTGTTATATTACTCTGTGTTTGTGATTCTGTGATTTATTTATTTACTGTATATGCTGAGTTTTGCCAAATATAAATTAACAATCTGATATTTTGAGCAATTCAAGTCCGACATGTGTGTCTGCGAATGGTTGAAAATATCGAGATGTTACAGTTGGTATCAGAGCTCTGGTTTTAGGCAAAACTTAGTACATAGAGTAAATTTAATTACAGAATCACCTTCGTTCGAGCTTGAATCTCTTCCTTTTGATTCAGATTTCCTTTGGATTTTGGAACTTTCCCCTTTCATTCTGAAATCCATTCTTATCCTTCCTATTCGTGTTCTTCTTGATTCTGGAGTATCCCATAGCTCCACTATATGATTTGTAAAGGGGTGAAACTCCTTTTCAACATATTTAATTCACCGAAGATTTCTGTATCCTCGGTCAGATGCTGCTTATCTTTTGTAATACCCGAATTCTGTCTCTTGTGATCGAATGTCAATTTGCTTCAGAATTCCACATCGATCTTATTCTTGAAGTCTCGATTGACTCGGTTCAGGTCACCCTCGATTTATATAAGTCTATCCATCCTTCTATTTTTAATCTAATTATCTTATCTTCGGTTCAAGCCTATCTTCCTTGTTAGAATTCTTTTGATTAGAGTCCCCTTGTATTTGAATCTCTACCCTCGTTTTGAAATCCATTCTTGTATAATCGAGAGAGGGAGCGTATTTATAACTAATATAAAAATATTTTATATTGTGCTATTTGAGTTGTTAATGTTGATTTGGGGTTTCGATCGATTCGTCTGATCAACGCTATCGATAAGAATTCCAAACACTTGAACAAAGCAAACTGACACAATATTAGTTTCAAAATTGGTAAATAAAATAAATTTTTGAAAATTTACTGGAATTATATTGTTAAATGAATTGGTTGTTAGAAATGATAATATTTGATTTTCATTTATGGTTTTGGTAAACCATTGACTTTTGTCTCATAATATAAATAATTGAAACTATAAAACTTGTTTTATAAATTGATTTGGAAATTCAAATGAATTTAAATTTCCGGTGATTCCAACTTTGGTTTTAAAGTTTTAAAATGCATATTATTTAAAGTATTTTCAAATAGAAAATCGTTTCCAAAGAATTTTGAAAGTTTTAAATAAGTACTCTCTTCTTTTTGTCGCTGGAAAATAATTTCGGTGATGACTGCAGCATCATCGACATTCATTTTCGAGTTTCAGAGTGGAGAGGCCATTCTGTAGCTTTGCTACACTTTGTTTTGAAAAATGAATTTAATTTGAATTTCTTAATTATGATTTGAATTATAATATATATATAGGTATATGATTATAGATTTGATTTGATTTGATTTGATTTGATAAATATGGTGTATATATATGTATCTCTAAATTGTTAGAAGTTAATCGGAAATGTACTCTTAAATTATAATTAAAGGGTGATTTCAATTATAAAATGAAGCCAAATTATTTTGAATAAATATTTAAACTTGAAATAATTGAATAGAAATCAATGTAAAAACTAAATGAAATTTATATGACTTGAATTGGCAGTTTGAACTAACATATTTGAATTGAATGGCTATTTATTGATTTAATAAAATGGATTAAACCAAATTGTTGAATATAAATTAATTTAAATTGAAATTGATATGGTTTTAAATTTATTGTTTTGTTCGTATTTCAATCTGTTTTCTTACTGGTTGCTTCTATTCTCCTACCTCCTTCCTTTTCAGGGACGAAATGTTTTGAGTGGGGGAGAGTGTAATGACCCGTAAATTTTTAATGGTTCTAATATCGTATTTAACTGAATTTTTGAAAATTTTAAATAATAAAATTTTGAAATATAAATTAGATATTTGGAATACGTATATTTAAACATAGCGAATGGTAAATTTTCATCAGATAATATGGAAGTTTATTTTATTGTGTAATATTATTTAAATTTGAACCAGTTAATAGTTGATGATAATAAAATGTTTTCCAAACCTGAATATTTTTACATAATAAATTTGTAAATCATCTTCTGAGTGTGACGTCATCTTCCGTTTCATCAAATTTGGACTACTATTGCTCCGTTTATCTTATTTTCGGCGTTTTAGCAGCATTTTCGGTACCGATTATCGACTTTTGATAGGTTGATTGTACCACTGAAATCTATGTACCGTTTTGATCGTTTCATTGTGCTGATCTCTGCGGTATATTCAATTCTGTGTTTTGAAGTCCGGTACGCAGCGGAATTTGTGAAATAGTTATCTGTATCGGTACCATTTGAGCTTTTTGAATTTTGGTGTCTATTCGTATATACACTTGGTGAATTCAAACAGACATTTGTTATTAATATTTTCTTAATGTAATTTTTGACTTTAACTGTTTCCTATACTTCAATATATCTATTATTCAACATGTCTGTTCATTTGCTTCTGTTAGTTCCTTATGAAAATAATAAAACATGTATTTCTCCAACCTCTATTGCTGATTGCTCTTCATTTCCAAATCACTTGTATCCAACTCCTCTTCCTTTCTTCTCTGTTCGGCCATGCTTATAATAAAAAAATATACATATATGTTCGGCCACACAATCAACAGTTGATCCCAGTCATTCCCTCACCAAGCGGCGGATCCACCTTCCCTCCTTCAACTTCGGCCAAGATCCCACGCAACCACGAGATCGGTTTTTACTTCCTCCTCCTTCCTCCTCTCTCCCACTTTTTTTCCCTGGCCACCTCATCTCGCACTCAGTCCTGCACCATTGGCCGAGCCTTCATTTTTCTTCCACTTCGCCTGAATCCAGCCTGAGCCAACTCCTCCTCTCCCATCTTGCTTGGCTGAAACCTTGCTCCTCTTCGCCATCGCCGAGCAACTCGGCCAGGCCGAGACAGCCGTGAAAGCTCACGCTTCCAACCCCAAGTCCAAGCGGGAGTTCACCTCCTCTTCCCCGTCATTAGCCTTTGCCCTTGCTCCTCCTAGCACCAGTTTTGCATGCTGCTCCTTCTCTTCTTATTTTATAGCAGACGTTAGTGGAAGTATTTATATTATTATTGATATATATGATGTAATAGTTTATATATAAGTTTTGCTGTATGCATGAAGTTATATGCAAGTTTATAAAAGTTATTTGTTTAATATATAATATAAGTTATTTGATTTATAACATGATGTTTATACATATAGTCAATAACGTATGTTAATATTAACTTTTATGTTATTTACTGTTATAAAATATTGTATGTAAGCTGTACTTATATATATAATGTTCTGATTTTGGTAAGTTTACTGTAAAGTATATATTAGTATATCGGTTATATATATGTATAAGTGAATTTGGTTTTAAATATATATATAGGTACATATTTTATTATAGAGTAGTATTATATATATATGACATTCAAGGCCGTCGCATATGTATATAAATATACTGCTTATATATATAGTTGATTTTGCAAATGATTGTTTCTTTTATACATATATGTTATATTACTTGTTTTGTATTATATTCAAAATATTGGTTTTAGTTCATATATATGGGTATATATATAGTTATTTTATTTTGTTTCGGTCGACAAATCTGTTGAAAAGAAAAAAAGTTATATATACATTTTTTTATGTCAGTATATGCTTGATGTCATACATGTTTTATAAAGGAAGTTGTACAATGTACTATGTTTGGATTTTTGACCATACATATATTACAATAGGCACGTACATAGTTGACTCCTAGTTTATATATATGTTTCAAAAAATTTGTATATATATTAGTTAATATATTTTCTGTAGGGGTTTTGAAACAGACATGTTGTTTATAATTTGGATATATATATAATATACATTTATTTAATTATAGTGAGTCTGCATATTTAGTTGTCTAATATATATATATATATATATACTTGTTTTAAAGTGTAATATATATGTCTTGATCTTAAATACTTATGTTAATAGTAAGGTTTAATATGTATTTGAAGAATTTGAAAAAAACGTATAGATTCTATAAAACAATGATTTTGATATATATATACACACATTTAATTTAATATGTGTTTGAAATAAATATGATTTGAAATATGTGTATTGAAATTGATTTGAAACATACATATATATATATATATATATATATATATTCTGTATATATCAAGTTGATTCTGATTTGTCCTCATAAATTTCTATATATCAGCTTTGTTCGTCGAATTCGTGCCAATCTAGCGTTGCTTTGGAATTCGTAACCTATTTCTTTGTCAAATCTATCTAGCCTCAAAAGGTGAGCAATCACTCACGATTAACGTTCTTATATTTATTAAATTTGATTTCAATTAAAACGACAATTGAAATATGCTGATGTTAGTTATTTAATTTGCTACATATATGCTATTATCTGTATCTGTTCACCTATGACACCTGACACCATGATATGTTATTTATATTTTATTTGTTATTGATGATATATGCCTGTTTCGATATGTTATATTTTTATCATCATATCTGCTATCACTCTGCAAGTTCCCTGTTAGTATAGAATTCCCTATGGGTTGAAATGATACATACCTGAACGATCTATAGAATATGAGAAAATCGTTACGGGATAAAATGATAAACCCAAGCGATTTTCATTGAATTAAATTTAGGATTGCGGTTTAAATGATATATACCCGTAGATATTTAAATTGCGGATTGAAATGATAAATATCTGTATCACTTGACTATAGGATAGAGAATTATATACAGACACCGTTGGTCTATATATATATATTTTTTAAAATGATTTCCAAGGTTTAAAAAGAGATATATATATGGTTTTATATAAATATTGATTTTTAAATATTATATATATAAATGTTATTTTATATATAGTTAATTTCCTGATTTTTAAAATTATATGTTTTAAAAATTTTAAAATTATAAGTTAGTTTTGAAATTATAATTTTAAGAATTTACTTATAATTTTACTATTTTAAAATATGTATAAATTAGTTTTAATATAAAATAAGTTTAATAATAAGATTTAAGTTTAATAATAAGTTTGATTTAATTAATATATGATATGTTTAAGTATTTATTTAAAATTATATTTTAAAAATAGATTTTATAATAATTTGAATAAATTAAAGTTGGGAAGATAAAATTAATTTAATTTGAAATCGTATTCTTTTGAGAGTTATATTAATTTTAAAATCGATTTGAAACCTATTGAATTTGAGATTAAAGATATGATTCTATAACTTGATTTGATTTAAAGTGATAAATTGAAGGAATATCTAGTTTATTTCAAATGTAATTTAAAGTTTATTTAAATGATATTGGATTGATTAAGTGAATATTTCAAAACTAAATAATAATGAAGTTAAATTTAGATATATATGAAATTATCAAACTTAGTTTTGAAAATGTGGAATATTTAAAGCTTTGAAATATATTGGAATTGAAATGGTTTATTTTGTGGTTCAAATCTGTATTTGAAATCTATATAATTTGAAAGGGTTTATTGAGAAACTGAATTGAATTGAAATCAATGAATTGAGAATGAATTAAATTTGAATTTTTGAATTCGAGTTGATTTGAATCGATTTGTGAAATTTGAGGAAGCTATTTTATTATATAAAGTATTTTAAATTATATTTAAAACTATTTATATATTTTACTTTATAAATTTTTAATATAAACTATTTAAATATACTGATTATTTTAATATAAACTATTTTTAATATAAACTATTTTAACTTGTAACTATTTTTATATAAACTATTTTATTGTATATACTATTATTAATATCTAAATTGTTCAACTGGGAAGTTATGATTTCAAAGTTATGAATTTCAAAGTATTATGTTATCAAGTGTTATGATTTCCAAAGTGTTACAAATTCTAAGCTTTATAATTTCGAAAGTGTTATTACTTTGAAGTGCTATGATTTTGGAAATGAATATATTTGAAGTGAAATGATATCGTATTGATATGGTTTTGAAATGGAAATGATATTCTGGTTTTGAAGTATAAACTATTTTGAAATGACCGCGGTGTTATAATAATGTTTGGTTGTTAAATAGACCGGGATCGGTTATTGTCATACTTTCTGCCAATACCGAAAACCACTTTAACAACCGTGTACGCGGTGGAGATTCCAAAATGAAGTAGGATGGTAGCGACGATCCTATATGAGGTATATACGTGGACCTGACTCCCGTGAGTTAGCATAAGGTGGCTAAAACAGGAGCAATTGACAGGCTAAGTGATGTAGCTCCTCCGATCGGACACACTCCATCGTATGTCATTCTATTACTTTGTGATTGATTTGGTGCGCACCTTTGATTCGGGAGTGTGGCTCGAGGTGGGCGATTGCTGCGGCTCTATGTTACCACCAGCCCGGAAGTGTGAATCTACCCTGTCATTGCCTCGTTGTGCCGTGTCACCTACCCTATCGAGACCACTACGAGTTTGTTTTGTGTCGTACCTATGGAGTGCCCTCTCATAGCTCCAGTTTATGGGGTATCATGGTATTGTATAGACTATGGCACTATAAAATTGTTAAGGGGGATATGGGTAACGCCTTAACGCTATTTTAATAGTTTACTTTACTATAGACATATTATAATAGCGTATTGTACTACATAGTAGATAGTTCCATGGATCCTTAGAGGATGGTTATCCCAAACATCCTTTAAGTTATTTGTATTTCAGTTGATATTTCACTTGAGTTGGATTTATTGATATAAGAATTTTAATACTGACTCGAGTGTTTTATTGTTTTGCTTTATGCTCGGGTCAGACTGAGTGTCACAGCATTCGAGACTCGCCTTTGGAGTTGGAGCTTCACTTGGAGATCCATCTATATCTATTCAGCTTCCAGTTATTCAGTTGACTCCAGTGATATATTCTGATCTTGTATTTGACTATTTTATTGAAACTTCTATGTATTCGAGACTTCTATTGTATCTTGTTTAACTCTGATTATATATATATAGTAGTTTCATGAACTACTATTCTTTTTTTTCCGCTGCTTATTGTTATATTACTCTGTGTTTGTGATTCTGTGATTTATTTATTTACTGTATATGCTGAGTTTTGCCAAATATAAATTAACAATCTGATATTTTGAGCAATTCAAGTCCGACATGTGTGTCTGCGAATGGTTGAAAATATCGAGATGTTACAGTTGGTATCAGAGCTCTGGTTTTAGGCAAAACTTAGTACATAGAGTAAATTTAATTACAGAATCACCTTCGTTCGAGCTTGAATCTCTTCCTTTTGATTCAGATTTCCTTTGGATTTTGGAACTTTCCCCTTTCATTCTGAAATCCATTCTTATCCTTCCTATTCGTGTTCTTCTTGATTCTGGAGTATCCCATAGCTCCACTATATGATTTGTAAAGGGGTGAAACTCCTTTTCAACAGCTTTAATTCACCGAAGATTTCTGTATCCTCGGTCAGATGCTGCTTATCTTTTGTAATACCCGAATTCTGTCTCTTGTGATCGAATGTCGATTTGCTTTAGAATTCCACATCGATCTTATTCTTGAAGTCTCGGTTGACTCGGTTCAGGTCACCCTCGATTTATATAAGTCTATCCATCCTTCTATTTTGTAATCTAATTATCTTATCTTCGGTTCAAGCCTATCTTCCTTGTTAGAATTCTTTTGATTAGAGTCCCCTTGTATTTGAATCTCTACCCTCATTTTTAAATCCATCCTTGTATAATCGAGAGAGGGAGCGTATTTATAACTAATATAAAAATATTTTATATTGTGCTGTTTGAGTTGTTAATGTTGATTTGGGGTTTCGATCGATTCGTCTGATCAACGCTATCGATAAGAATTCCAAACACTTGAACAGAGCAAACTGACACAATATTAGTTTCAAAATTGGTAAATAAAATAAATTTTTGAAAATTTACTGGAATTATATTGTTAAATGAATTGGTTGTTAGAAATGATAATATTTGATTTTCATTTATGGTTTTGGTAAACCATTGACTTTTGTCTCATAATATAAATAATTGAAACTATAAAACTTGGTTTATAAATTGATTTGGAAATTCAAATGAATTTAAATTTCCGGTGATTCCAACTTTGGTTTTAAAGTTTTAAAATGCATATTATTTAAAGTATTTTCAAATAGAAAATCGTTTCCAAAGAATTTTGAAAGTTTTAAATAAGTACTCTCTTCTTTTTGTCGCTGGAAAATAATTTCGGTGATGACTGCAGCATCATCGATATTCATTTTCGAGTTTCAGAGTGGAGAGGCCATTTTGTAGCTTTGCTACACTTTGTTTTGAAAAATGAATTTAATTTGAATTTCTTAAGTATGATTTGAATTATAATATATATAGGTATATGATTATAGATTTGATTTGATTTGATTTGATATATATGGTGTATATATATGTATCTCTAAATTGTTAGAAGTTAATCGGAAATGTACTCTTAAATTATAATTAAAGGGTGATTTCACTATATAGTTGTGTCGTGTCACCTACCCTATCGAGACCACTACGAGTTTGTTTTGTGTCGTACCTATGGAGTGCCCTCTCATAGCTCCAGTTTATGGGGTATCATGGTATTGTATAGACTATGGCACTATAAAATTGTTAAGGGGGATATGGGTAACGCCTTAACGCTATTTTAATAGTTTACTTTACTATAGACATATTATAATAGCGTATTGTACTACATAGTAGATAGTTTCACGGATCCTTAGAGGATGGTTATCCCAAACATCCTTTAAGTTAATTGTATTTCAGTTGATATTTCACTTGAGTTGGATTTATTGATATAAGAATGTTAATCCTGACTCGAGTGTTTTTGTGTTTTGCTTTACGCTCGGGTCAGACTGAGTGTCACAGCATTCGAGACTCACCTTTGGAGTTGGAGCTTCGCTTGGAGATCCATCTATATCTATTCAGCTTCCAGTTATTCAGTTGATACCAGTGATATATTCTGATCTTGTATTTGACTATTGTATTAAGACTTCTATGTATTCGAGACTTATGTTGTATCTTGTTTAACTTTGATTATATAAATAGTAGCTTCATGAACTACTATTCTTTTGTTTCCGCTGCTTATTGTTATATTACTCTGTGTCTATGATTCTGTGATTTATTTATTTACTGTATATGCTGAGTTTTGCCAAATATAAATTAACAATTTGATATTTCGAGCAATTCAAGTCCGACATGTGTGTCTGCGAATGGTTGAAAATATCGGGATGTTACACTTTTTGCCTATAAATATACATCCACACACACACATTCTCATTTTTCTCCCGAATGTATGTGAATTACAAATCAACTCGGTTATATTTTTCTCCCGAATTAAACTTTCGTTTTCTAATTTTTGAAAGTTTTCATGAAAACGGGAAAATTCTTTTTCATGGTCCAAACACCTTTTGTAATTAGAACTTTTATTTTTCTTAGTACTTTTAAGCTCATTTTCCAAATCATTATTTTTCTGATGAAGTTTAGCTTGTTCCCTTTTCAACTTATATTTTTCATCTCAGGAGCTTTATTATTTTCAATTAATTTTCGGCACAAGAGAACTAAATCATTGAATGGAAATTCACTTATCTCATCAGCTATTGAATCTTCATTACTGCTGCCTTTTTCCAATCTTGTTAACCACGTTTCTTTAACTGAGTCGATTATGGAGGATTTCTCATCGTTGTTGACTTTTGTACCATATATCGCATCAAAAGTATTCCAAATTTCTTGTGCACTTTCACAATGAGAGATAAAGTTAAAATTTTGTTGATTAATATGAGAATATAGTATATGCATAGCAAGAGCATTAATCGAAGTATTTCTCTTGTCTATTATATTGCACGCATTTTCAATAATATCCCAACATTTAAAATTAACAGATTTTAAGTAAGACTCCATTTTTAGTTTCCAATTTAAAAATTTGTTCCATCAAAAATAGGAGGAATAATACTGGACCGACCCTTAGCAAAAGAGTTATTAAAAGAATCCATTTAAAAAATCAAAATTTTAAAACAAAAATTTGTTTTTGAAAAATCAAAATTTTTAAAACAAAAATTGGCTTTTGAACCTCGCTCTGATACCACTTGTAGGATCAATTTCACCCTAGAGGGGGGTGAATAGGGTGATACTAATAATTTAAAAAATAATGCAGAAATATATAAAATAATTGCAGCACAGATAATAGCAGAATAAAAGTAGAAATAGAACAACACAGATTTATGCAGCTTTGGCAAAACCCTGCCTACATGCTGCCCCCAAGGTTTTTACTAGAAATTAAGTAGTTAGACGCTTACACATGTAAAATTACGACACCCGCTATCGATTAACCTAACTCTACGCTCAAAACCCTGCCAC
Source organism: Allium fistulosum (assembly GCA_030737815.1). Lineage (NCBI taxonomy): Eukaryota > Viridiplantae > Streptophyta > Magnoliopsida > Asparagales > Amaryllidaceae > Allium > Allium fistulosum. Next base: position 265,493,519 of record CM060903.1, read on the forward strand.
AACTCAGCCACTGAGTTGCGAATTCTCGAACTACACCACTGTAGTTCGTCCCCTAGTCACACGACTAGACAATTACACAAGTTAAAAAGAAATTACAAAATAAAAAAAAAATTAAGATACAAAACCCTATATAACCACTAAAGCTCAAATAGATTGGCCTAAAAGAAAACGAGTTCGTCCCAAATGAAATAAAGTAAGTTGTCCCCTTTTAATTTTGTCTGCCGATTCCTTTTGCTTTCGTTCTGTACTTCGTTCCTCTTTCAAAATTTTAGGGCTTTGTTTTTCTTTGAAGCTACCGCTTGGTCGTCGATCGATCTTACTGTCGAACCTCAATTTAGTTTGATGCTTCTTCGATTTTTGTTCTTTGCTTAGCTTCAACTGCTTCAAATTGTCGAGTTCGAATGATGTGTGAATTGGTACGTGAATGCCTTTTATTGATTATTTGTTATTCTCCACTTTGTTTCGAGTTTAATGATTTATTGCTCTCTGTTTTGCTTGAACTTGAATGATCCTAATTACCGATGATGTTAATGGGTTTTATAGGGAATAAAACCCTAAGTTATTGTTCTAATATTTCATTTTAATTCGTATGCTAGTTTTTGCTCGGTCGTTGATTTGTAATCAAATGTTGGTGATGTTTTCTGACTTTTTCAATATTGACTTGCTTGAATATAATTTAGTCGGTTCTGTTTATCTCACCTATAACTTTGGTCATTTGGAAATTGTGATAATCTTGGACTTGTTCGATTCTCTTGACTTTCCAAATTTTGCTAGCTTCGACTTGTCCAAAAGCTTAACTCACGGCTTCACAGTTTTTACTGTATATTTGTATGTCACTCCATGTATATACATACATATATGTGTGTATATGTGTGATGGCTCTGGTATCATTTATGGTCGTTCATGTATATACATGGTGTATTTGAAATTGAGCTTGTACTTGTGTAGAGCTGCTGTTCTGTTCTGACCATTTCTATGTTGGTTGAAGTCTGATTCAATATGTTTTGTTGTTTTATTGCTTGTAGTTGCATATACATTTGTCTGTGTATTCGAGTAGTTCATGTTGTACTGACTTGTTTCACTTGAGTCTCCATGCATCTGCTATGTCCTTGTTGCAGCCCTTGTGTGGTCTTATTCTTTTGAAACTACCTTTGAGCTTTGTACATGTTGAAAGTAGATTCTATCAAGTTGCATCCCTTATGTTCATGTTTGAATCAAGTTGAGTCTGGTTGCAGTGTTTGAGTTGCCTTCATTCTACCTGTTTTATGATGAACTTGTGTTGCTGGCTTCATGTATACATTTTATATCACCATTCACTATTTCACTGCTTATACCATCCATGCCTATAATTATTGTGCCTACGACCTTCTTGTTTAGTTGCCACTGTTACTTGAAGTGGTCTTGGTTAAGATTTCACTTGCATGCTCTAATTGGTCTTTGTTGCTTATGTATGCACTGTGTATATACATGTGCTAGTTGCATTCCTGAAATGTTGGTTGAGTTGAACCTGAACTGTGACACACACACACACAGATATATATATATATATGTATGTATGTATGTATGTATGTATGTATGTATGTATGTATGTATACATGTGTGATTGCGCATGTATATATGTATGCTTGCCTGCATTTTGTCTTGGTTGAAGTGTTGCATTCATCACTTTGTACATTTGAGCAGGTTGAACTGTTGTTGGGTCCGTTCTTTGTTTTTCTTGACCACCATACCTGATTTTGTACATTTTGTTTGGAGCAGTTCTGAACTATATACATGTATACATATATATGTATATATGTATACATGTGTATATGACACTGTATATATGTATGTGTACCACTATTATCTTGATACTGCTTTGTTTGCATTGAGTTGTTGTGTTTATGTCTTTGATCTGTGAGCCTGGGCATGTGTGCTTGTTACTGCTTTGTGTCTTGGTTATGTGAAGTTGGTGCTCTGACCAGTCTGATTTCATTCATGTTGAACTGCTTTATACTTTGGTCCATTGATGATGATGATGTCTGGTTACATGTTGTTGTTGTGGACTTGAACTGTTGCCACCTCAGTTTTGTATTGTTCGAGCCATACTTGTTTGCTCTCATGTGTATATTTGAGGTGTTGTATGTTGTATTGCGTGCACTGAGTTGAATCCAGCTTATGGCTTGGGTTTGACCTTGTGCTCACATGTCCCTGCAATTTTATCAAGTGTATATCGGTGTGCACGGCCTTGTGGCATGTACAGTGATACACTGTGCATGTCACATGTTGTTCGTGTTTGATGAATTCAAAAACGAAAATGATGACGAACAACCCAAATAACTGAGGCAAATAATATTTTCAAAATACACATTTTATTTTACACTGTAAAAATATTTCTTTTTCAATTTTACTGTGTCAGTGTCTATTTTGCATATAATTCAGATGCTGGATACAAATTGGAATATAGTTAAAGAACAAATACGAGTGAACGAGTGATATGTAGTGAGGTGCAAATGTAAAAAATTGTGTTGTGATTTGAAATTGTATTGTAATTGAAATTTTGTGTATATATATATATAGTGAGAGCTCAAATTTTGTACTATTCAAAAATTGTAATAAAATATTTGTTTGAATAAAATATCTATTTGAATTTAAATTCTGTGTTATCTATTTTATTCAACAAATATTTATTTAATTATGTGGAAAATAAAATAGTACAATTAACAAATACATTTAAATGAATATATATATATATATATATATGTTTATTATCATCAAACAAAAATCATATACTTGCATATTCAACAATCTCCCCCTTTTGATGATAACAAACATATATTTAAGAATTTGAATTTATTAAATGTATTTGATCATTCTATTTACTCCCCCTATTTGAATGCTCCCCCTACACCAAAGCTCCCCCTTCATATATGCATGAAAATATATAAAAATATGCAAACAAACCTCTAGATGGGAATATGCAAATAAAAAATATGACTTGATTTATTTGCCAAAATCTTAACTTTTCTCTCCCCCTTTTGTTATCAGCAAAAGAGTAATGGTGTTAGAAAAAATAGAGATAAAGTGATAGATATTAATACAATATTAATCCGCAATCGAGTATAAATATTAAATTTCAATAAAAACTCAAACAAAAATCATAAATACTCTGTTAGGCGCATATTCCACTTTAGAATGATAGGGGTGATGTCGGTATATAAAACCATATAGTTCCGTCTATTTGTGGTATATTTATATCAGGAATTTGAATACTTACTAACCATGCATAACCGTTAGGACTTTTAAATGAGATTAGTAGTATTCCCAATTTTTTAAAAATAAAAACAAATTTCAAGTATCTTCTAACCACGCATAACCGTGATGACTTTTAAATGGGATTAGAATCAACTCGTCTATTAACCAATTTTGATATGTGTTCCATACATGCATAACCGTGAGGACTTTTAAATGAGCATAAAAGCATTCCAAGTAATTCACCCATGCATAACCGTGAGGACTTTTAAATGCGAGCGAATACTTTGGATGTTAAAAAAAATTAAAATAAAAACGAACAATTTCATGTTTAAAATACCACATTTTGACATAGCATATTGGATTTTGATGAGTAATGGTCTTTAGAAATATGATAGAACTAGAGATGGTCATGGAATTTTTACCAACAAAAGTTATTATAAATCTTGTTTAAATTTTTAAAGAAATTAACTCAATATACTTTCTCGAGTTATAATATATAATTAATATCAACACTCATCATTTTTTCAATCACTATTTATCTTTTCGATAATCAGTAGGGAGTCAGATTAGTTAATGCAGTCATTTAAGATCAAATCCAAAAATAATTATAAAATCAAAATTTCTAAAATGACTAATCTGAAATGAAGTCAACAAAAACTATTTTCTGGAAGGGGTTTTATAAGAAAAATGTCTGCTAATTGAAAATCAGTTGAAATGAAAAATATGCAGATATTTTCTCTGAAAATGTGATGCAAGTAATGGCTGTCTCAACATAAAACACTTTCCACTAATACTTTTTCTATCAACTAGGCTACTAGTATAACCTTCATCTGAATTCCCCTTTAACTCTAGGTTATCATTAGATAGATATCATTTCAAAAATTAAAATAAGTGAAAATCAATTTTCTGTAAAGGGGTTTTGTGAAATTGACTTCAAGTTGAAAATCAATATAAATTATTAAATAACTGCAAAAACTGATTTTAACATGAGATGATATTAGATACCACTTGTATTTGAGATATTCATGGTGATATACAGCGGTATATCAGAAAAAACGTGTACTCCTCAACACTTCAATTTTTCAGCACGTCCATTTATATCAAGCACAAGTAAAGTAATCACAATTCAGAAAAATTCGTCAAAGCAGTTTTTCTTGTCATTCCAAAGTGAATCACTAAAAACAAAAAAGTTATAGCATTACCGGTTAGCTTTCTAGAACTTCAAGAATAAATCAAAGTTGGGATGTTCAAGATATGGCAGAAATACTTCAATAATGTCGATCAAAACATAATTAACAATATGTGAACACAATTGAGTTGAGAGATCATACCTCACTTTCCTTTGATGTTGTGATATCCAAAATGCGATGATCTCCATCTAAACTTTATAGGCTAAGGAACATTTAAATTCTAGAACAACTCAAAATTTATCTCCGTTAAATTTGTTCCTTAGCCCACTTATGTGTCTAAATTTTAGAGAAGGCAAGTGGTCTAACAGTGGATGTAGGACCACTATTATTATCTATTGAAATTTTTGGTACCCAAATTTGTCTATATAACAAACCGTTAGCATCTACAATTGTACCCTTGGGAATCCAAATTTGTTTAAATTTCAAACCATTTATATTCGTACCTTTTGGAATCCATATTTGTTTAACGGTTTTGTGTTTGTATATATTTTGACAATTATTCTTGTTATGTCCAATATTTCCACACTTTACACATTTGGTTATCACACATTTCCCTTTGACAGTGTTATTAGTCGTTTGTTCATATTTTGACACTTTTTCAAATTCAAGCCCTTTTCTTTTATTCACAAAGAGTTGATTTTCTAAAAGCATATTATATGATTTTTCTCTAGGGAAACAATTTCGATTAATCAACTCAAGTTTATTAACTTTGGATTTTAAAAGTTTATTTTCATTTATTAGCTTCGAACAAAAACTAATGGTACTATCTCTCTTTTCAAGACTATTCATTTTTAATTGCATATTTTCATTTTGAAGCTCTCTAATTTTATTCTCAATTTCTAGCATCTCAATTTCAAAAAGTTGGAGTTTTTTAAATTCAATTTTTTCAAAATCCTTGATTTTTTCAATCTCCTTTTCAAACTCATGATTTAATCGAATAATTTCAGATTTGCTCAACATCACGTTTTCTTTTTCAAGGGTTTTGAAATTTTTGTTGATCTCGTTTAATTTCTTTTCAAAAATCGCACATTTAGAACTTTCTGACTTCTTAAAGCTATCTACCTCTTCTTGCAAAATATTATTTTTAGAAATCAACTCAGTTATGGTTTTCTCCCGAATTAAACTTTCGTTTTCTAATTTTTGAAAGTTTTCATGAAAACGGGCAAATTCTTTTTCATGGTCCAAACACCTTTTGCAATTAGAACTTTTATTTTTCTTAATATTTTTAAGCTAATTTTCCAAATCATTATTTTTTGATGAAGTTTAGCTTGTTCCCTTTTCAACTTATTATTTTTCATCTCAAGAGCTTTATTATTTTTAATTAATTTTCGGCACAAGAGAACTAAATCATTGAATGGAAATTCACTTATCTCATCAGCTATTGAATCTTCATTACTACTGTCTTTTGCCAATCTTGTTAAGCACGTTTCTTTAACTGAGTCGATTGTGGAGGATTTCTCATCGTTGTTGACTTTTGCACCATATATTGCATCAAAAGTATTCTAGATTTCCTGTGCACTTTCACAATAGGAGATAAAGTTAAAATTTTGTTAATTAATATGAGAATATAGTATATGCATAGCAAGAGCATTAATCGAAGTATTTTTCTTGTCTATTATATCACACCCATTTTCAATAATATCCCAACATTTAAAATTAACAGATTTTAAGTAAGACTCCATTTTTAATTTCCAATTTAAAATATCTGTTCCATAAAAAATAGGAGGAATAATACTGGACCGACCCTCAGCAAAAGCATTATTAAAAGAATCCATTTAAAAAATCAAATTCTTAAAACAAAAATTTGTTTTTGAAAAATCAAAAATTTTAAAACAAAAATTGGCTTTTGAACCTCGCTCTGATACCACTTGTAGGATCGATTTCACCCTAGAGGGGGTGAATAGGGTGATACTAATAATTATAAAAATTAATGCGGAAATATATAAAATAATTGTAGCACAATAATAGCAGAATAAAAGTAGAAATAGAACAACACAGATTTACCCAGCTTCAGCAAAACCCTGCCTACTTGCTGCCCCCAAGGTTTCTAATAGAAATTAAGTAGTCGGACGCTTACACACATAAACTTGCGACACCCACTATCGACTAATCTAACTCTACGCTCAAAACCCTGCCACAACTCAGCCACTGAGTTGCGAATTCTCGAACTACACCACCATAGTTCGTCCCCTAGTCACACGACTAAACAATTACACAAGTTAAAAAGAAATTAAAAAATAAAAACAAATTTAAAATGCAAAACCTTATATAACCACTAAAGCTCAAATAGATTGGCCCAAAAGAAAACGAGTTTGGCCCAAATGAAATAAAGTAAGTTGTCCCCTTTTAATTTTGCCTACCGATTCCTTTTGCTTTCATTCTGTATTTCATTCCTCTTTCAAAATTTTAGGTCTTTGTTTTTCTTTGAAGCCACCGCTTGGTCGTTGAATGATCTTACTGTCGAACCTCAATTCAGTTTGATGGTTCTTCGATCTTTTTTCTTTGCTTAGCTTTGACTGCTTCAAATTATCGAGTTCGAATAATGTGTGAATTGGTACGTGAATGCCTTTTATTGATTATTGGTTATTCTTGACTTTTATTCGGGTTTAATGATTTATTGCTCTCTGTTTTGCTTGAACTTGAATGATCCTCATTGCTGATGATGTTAATGGTTTTTATAGGGAATAAAACCTTAAGTTATTGTTCGAATATTTCGTTTGAATTCGTATGCTAGTTTTGTTTGCCACAAATGTCAGCAGAAGGGCCACATCGCGAAGTTTTGCAAGAATTCTGGAATGCAGCAGCAACAACAACAACAAAGTGGACCTATCTCCCTGATGGTCCAGAAGACCTTTTGTTTTAATTGCCATCAGCCTGGGCATATGTTAAAAGATTCTCCACTCATGCAGAAAGTGCATCAGTCCAAGGTGTATGCTATAAAGGATGAGCCATCGACTTCAGCAGACGTGAAGGGGAAAGACGTCCTTGAAGGTACCTTACTTATTAATGGCATTTATGTTCGAGCATTATTTGATACTGATGCCTCTCATAGCTTTATTTCCTTAGAAGCTGTAGTAAAATTTCATATTATTCCTAGTATTGTAGAAAACCCTATGCGTGTGTCTAACCCCATAGGTGGTGTGACCCATTTGAATATGATTTGTAAGAATGTGCTAATTTCCTACCTTTCTTATCACTTCTCTTGCGACCCATATGTCTTGGACTTTAAAGGATTTGACATTATTCTTGGTATGGATTGGTTATCAAAATATAAGGCTGTCCTAAAATGTAATAAGAGAATTGTATCCTTAGTGACTGATATTGGAAGGAAAGCTAAGGTATCATGTAAGGAACCCGGTATTCATATGTGTAGTTTCTTGTATGCCCTTGAAGCAGCCCAGGAGAGTTTAGGGTCTATTGAATTTGTTAAGAAATTTCTAGATGTATTTGAAGAAGTTAAAAGTTTACCACCGCACCGTGAGATTGAATCTGTATTGATTTGGTCCCTGATGCAAGGCCTGTAGTTCAACCTAAGCGGAGGATGGCCCCAAGGGAGAGAGAGGAGTTGGTAGATCAAACCCAGGATTTGCTGAGAAGAGGATTGATTAGACCTAGTCATACTAGTTGGGAATCAGCTTTAGTTTCTGCAGCTAAGTTATATGGATCTTTAAGATTGTGCGTGGACTACAGAGAGTTGAATAAGTCGACCATTAGGAACAAGTATCCCTTACCCCATATCGATGACCTTTTCGATCAACTTCATGGAGCTACGGTATTTTCACAAATGGATCTAGCTACCGGATTTCATCAATTAAGGGTTGCTGAAGATAGTATACCCTTAACTGCTTTTAGGGGCCCTGATTGTTTCTTTGAGTGGTTGGTTATGCCATTCGGGCTGATCAATGCACCTGCATATTTTGTAGATCTCATGAACCGTGTTTTCCGAGATGTACTTAATAAGTTTGTGCTAGTTTTCATCGACGACATCCTTATCTACTCCAAATCTAAGGAGGAGCATAAATATCATTTGGAAGTGGTGTTGGAAACATTGAGGAGACATGTCCTGAAGGTAAAAATTTCTACGTGCCATTTTTGGAAATCAGAAGTAAGATTCTTAGGACATATTGTGACGGGAGAAGGTATTTCAGTGGATCCAGTGAAGGTGGAGGCTGTTCAAGAATGGAGGCAACTGCGAACTCCTACCAAGGTTCGCAGTTTCTTAAGATTGGCTGGATATGGTAGGAGGTTTATTCAAGATTATTCCAAGATTTCATTCCATTTGACTAAGCTGACTAAGAAGGAGGAGAAGTTTGTATGGACTCCAAAGTGTGAAGAAGCATTTCTAGAATTGAAGAAGAGACTTACTAGTGCACCGGTTTTGGCTGCTTCAGATGGTAATAGTGGGTTCACAGTTTACACAGATGCTTGTGGAGTGGGACTAGGTGCTGTGTTGATGCAGCATGGTAAAGTGATTGCGTATGCAAGCAGGCAGTTGAAGCATTATGAGAAGAACTATGCTACGCATGACTTGGAGTTGTTGGTTGTTGTCTTGCATTGAAAATGTGGAGGCACTACTTGTTGGGTAAGGATCTTTCTTTTCTTCTTTAGTTTCTTTCTAATATTTAGGATTCTAGAAGTAAGATTTATTTCTTTAAATTAGGTGAAAAAATCGAGCTCTTCACGGATCATAAATCCTTGAAGCATCTATTCACCCAGAAGGATCTGAACTTGAGGCAACAAAGGTGGTTGGAATTCTTGGCGGCTTATGACTTGGATATACTGTATACGCCAGGAAGGAAAATGTGGTGGCAGATGCTTTAAGCAGGAATGTTGTTTTGACTCTCTTAGAGGTTACCCGGACACTTCAGGAAAGGATTATAAGGAATCAGAGGGAGGATGAGATACTTGAAGGTATAATACAAGGTGTTGAGGAGGGTAGATGTTCAGATTTCAAGATGGATGGCCGAGGTGCTTTGAGGATGAACGGACGATGGTGTGTCCCGGATGTGGGTGGGCTGAGACTGGAAGTTTTGTCAGAATGCCACAATTCTAAGTTAAGTATTCATTTAGGATTTCACAAGAGGTACAAGGATATGAAAAGAGTATTTTGATGGTCGGGGATGAAGATAGACATTTCAGTCTTTGTTAGCAGGTGTTCGTGCTGTCAACAAATCAAAGGTGATCATCAGAAGACAGCTGGATTATTACAACCTTTGGAAATACCCAATTGGAAATGGGAAATAATATCAATGGATTTTATCGATGGTTTGTCCAGAACCAAAAAAAAAGAAATTAAGGAGTGTGGGTTACCATGGATCGGGTAACGAAGACTGCACATTTTAACCCGGTCAAGCCATTTAGAACAGCAACTTCATTGGCAGAAATTTATATGAGGGAAATAGTTCATCTACATGGAATTCCAATAAGCATAGTAAATGATGGAGATCCTATCTTCACGAGCCAATTCTGGGGAGCTCTGCAAATAGCTTTGGGAACAAAGTTAAGTCTAAGTACTACCTACCATCCTTAAACCAATGGCTAGACTTAAAGAGTTAATCGCATTTTGGAAGACATGCTGAGAGCCTATATTCTTGACTTCGGAGGATCATATTCACTTGGTTGAGTTCTCTTATAACAATAGCTATCAAGCTAGCATTGGAATGGCGCCTTATGAAGCTCTGTATGGGAGACCGTGCAAACCGCTTGTGCATTGGGTAGAATTTGGAGATTGTTTAGTGCTTGGTCCAGATATGATTCGAGAGGCGAAGGAGAAAGTTGAAATGGTTAGAAGAAGGATGAAGGAACCTCAGCATCGCCAAAAGAGTTATGCTGACAAGAGAAGGAAGGATTTGGAGTTCGAAGTCGGAGATGTTGTGTATGTAAAGATAACTCCCATCAAAGGAGTCGTTCGATTTGGAAAAGCAAGGAAGTTGGCACCTAGATACATTGGACCATTCAAGATTATAGAAAGGATTGGGTCACTCGCTTAGAGAGTTGAGTTACACGAAAGGCTGTCAGGAGTCCATAATGTGTTCCATGTCTCCCATTTGAGGAAGAGCATGCATGATCCATCTCCAGTGGTAGAAACGTCAGTTCAGGATGACTTGGAAATAGAACTGTAACGTCCCAGATTTTCGCGCTCGAAAATCGACATCCATACTTTACATCGTACTCGAATGCCGCAGATTCGATCGTTCAAATCCGAGTCGCCGGAGCTTATAACAACATTAAGTAAATAACACAGCGGAATAAATGAATAATACATTGATATACAATATCTGATACAACAGAGTGATACAATGAATATCAATATACATCAGAGATATGATACAACAAATAGCAGCGGAAAAGAAAAACGATAATATCAGCAGCGGAACAAATAACTCTAAGATAGTCTTCAAGAGAGAACTCCAGTAGTAGCTCGAACTCCCAATAACGATACACCAAGAATAAGTAAGTGCAGTCTGATCCAAAGACTGAACTAGCTCCAGAAAATCTACTGAACCTGACTATCTGAAAAACCCAACTCTAGACTGCTCGTGTAGAAAATTATGAGCACCCAGAGTTTAGGAAATGAACAATAAACTCCGGATCAGTCATGGGACTGGTGTGAGCAACAAAAACAGTTTATCTTTAAAAACAAATAGCAGAGAATTTTTAAAGTCAATTCGCAATGCTTTTGGAAAATGAAACTACCATAAGACCTCCCACCACACACACAATGCAAACGCAGACTTGGAGGAGATTTCTTCTTATGTTAGTCAAAGATGCTTACTACGCAAAATCAAATCATTTTTGATATTATTACTAGTGCATAGTGGAAAACATTTCAAAAGTAGAATATAAATCTTAGCCAGCATAGGTACCATTATATTATGCCTGCTATAGCTGCCTCCTGAGGAGACAGGTTCTACAATTTGCAATCGTAAAGGCTCGTATTGTTTCTTTGGATTTCCAACAAATGGTCAGGCTAAGGAACTTCCTTTTCCACGATGGGTACGTCCCTGGAATAGACGACCCGAGAACCTAACCGGATCTCTGCCAACACAAGGCCGGGTTACCTCTGCAAAAATAGGTAACTACTGACACGCGTATGCCATCCCCCAATCGTCACCGATCTTCCCGAGGATCCCCGATTCGCAACAACCACAAAGTAATAAATTTGCAGCAACCACAGAGGTTAAGTATCTGGGCTCCATACCATGATACCACCTTTATCCAGAAGGAATGACATACACTAAGGGGCGCTACTCCCTAGAACCTTGCTGCATTCGTCCTGTTTCGACCATTTCCGGGGTGTGAGGCTCGATGAAGTCTCGTCCACAAAGCTACGCTTTCTACAAAGCCATGCTTCGGGTCAAACAAATGATCAACCTATGATCACAAAGATATAAGATCAAACAAATGATCATATCGCAAATGATCAAACACTGATCATCACACAGCAACACTCAGCATGCCACATTACCAAATTGGGATATATCGCTGATAAATTTCAACTACATAACCTCTGAGCTCGTACGTCTCAGAGAAGGGTGTTAAGCTAAGAGAATAAATTCTCCGCCACCAACAGAAATGTATTTGAAAGAAATCGGCTTTATATCTCAAAGTGTAATGTCAGACATGTATCCATACAAGTCTGTTCCGGGTTCGAACAGAACCGAAGGCACTTCTTACGAAGCCCTTGCAATTCCGGGTATTCACAATCCCGTCCGGACTTCCCATCACAAAGGGTGATAAAATCTCTATACCGGGGACCAGTCGGTGCAGAGACATTCGACGAGTTGTCCTTTCGTTTTCGTGAATATCCGGTCTTCAACACCGGTCTTCAAATGCTATCCATATACGACGTATCATTATTCGGAATGGGTTATATGACATAAATGTCTTTTCCCGGCTAACCCGAATAACGAGCGCAATCTTTAAAAACATATGGATATTGGGATTTCAATTAAGTCACAACTTAATAATTCAAACCTTTCTTCCAAAATAGTTTAAACCAATCATCATTTCAAATCTTTAAAATAAAAAGATTTATTTCACACCGTTCACCTTGTTTTATAAATATCTATTCATAGGTTTCAAAACATTTCAATTTCAATTGGATTAACTCGTTAAATCTTTAAATTAAAGATTCAACTTATAGCTTTCAAAACAATGTCATTTCGAATGGTTTAAACAAGTCATCATTTTAAATCTGTTAAAAATAAACAGATTCAATTTATAGCTTTCAAAAACAATTTCATTTCAATTTCAAACTTGAAACTTCTCAACCCAAATTGGAAGTTCATTACTTACGTGAAAGCTTTAATTATTTGAAACAAACAGTTTTTATTTTCAAAAAAATCAAATTATATTTACACGAGTTAAAACTTTTGAATCTAAATTCAAATTCTCAAATCAATATTTTTTAAAATAGTTTAACCCATATATAATTGGTATAACATCTTTAATTCCTAGTTTCAAATCTTAAGCTTCAATTTCAAACTTGAATTCAAATTTAAAACCAATTATTTAAATTTTCAAAACTCGATTAAGTTATTCAAAATAACTTTTATCTTTGAAATTCCATTTCAAAAGCTTTTCACTTTAAACCCAAATTCCAATTTCAAAATCAATTGAAATTAAAATTTCAATTTCAAAAACATCAAATTTAAATCATCTGTGACTTAACCGATTTCCTCGTGAAATCCATATTTGTGTGTGTAACAGTGTGGTCTAGGGGTTTTACACACAATAGTGCAACAGCAGTTATCACAGATATATCGATAAGCGGTATAATCGATAACGCTTATCTTTATTCACAAATTCATAGATAAAATAAATTTATCAGTCACAAAGATTAACTATTACAATTCGATGTGGGTTTCGGATAACCAACTGGAATCCGACTCCCTGTCGCATCGAAATTCAAGTGCCGTGTTACGGGCCAGGGGTTTTCTCATCAATACAGAATAAACTTTCTAATCATAATCCAGCACAGAGTAATTTACATCTCACAGCATCACAATAACAAACAGAAATATTAATTCATTTTACAACAAATCAGATATCCTACATAAACAATCCATAAACAATTATCTTTAATTCTTATTGTAATTCATTCGATTTTAAAATTTTATTTCTTGAGATTTTATCCCTTAACCCTGTTTAATTAATCATTAATTATTAATTTATTACTTATTTCATTTCAATTTAGTTAATTAACAAATCATTCCTTAATCAATCATTAATCTTAATTACTTAATTGATTACCCTTAATCATTGATTAATAATCTTAATTATTATTTAATAAAATTTAATTACCCATTATTAATCATTAATTACTTAGTTAACCAATTATTAATTCATAATTAAATTTCTTAATTAATTAACTATTCATCATTCATAAATTAACTTAAGTAGTTAATTACCAATAAATTAAAATTAATCTCCAATTGCAATTGTAAAGTAATTATTCTTAATTCCTTTCTAAAATAATTTATTAATATTAATTTTTCAACTTAATTGACATTTTAAAAAGAATCCTCTTTAGCTTTGGAAATCAATTTATTACTAATTACAAACTTATATGTTAATAAGCTTTATACTATCTCATATTAATTACTTAATTAGAATAATAATTAAGGGTTTAAAATATTTAAAGTATTCACTAAAATAGTTAACTTGTTTCTAAGTTTCTAACTTAAACTGTTAAATACTTTTAAGTTTTACAAGGTTCAAAGCTAGTTGGTAGAAGAGAAACCCGAGACTCCCTCATGTTGTCTCGAGTGTGACTCCGAGTCTCACCTGCTTTGCCCCGTATCTCCTCTCTCCCTCTCGCGTTCTTCTTCTTCTTTTTTTTCTCTTTTCATTTTAAATTTGTAAACCACTGTATGTATTAACACTAGCAAACAACACGGCAGCGAACTCGAGCAAACGACTCTCTTCCTCGAGCGAACCCCTTCCTTCCCCAACACCTCCAATCGCTGATACACGCGATGACTTCGTGCACGTGCACATGGATGCGGCGGCGCTCCGGTCATCGACGAGACCTCCAGCGAGTCGCCGTCCATCCCCACATCAACCCCCAACCATCGAAACGTTGCAATCTTCTCAAATTCGAAATCGAGACAAAAGTCGAAGCCTGGAACAAACGAAATCCTCCTCAAACCCAAACCTGTCATCGCTTTGATCCCACCGCCTCGTCCACCAGAACGTACGAAACTTCGGCCATCACTTCGTCATCGACCCTACCACCATCTCCCAAAGGCGCGAGCCACTCGGTCCAACCATGGTGGCGAAAACCAAAATTTACAGAGCATAAAAAAAACGCGAACTAAACCCTAAATTCGATTCGAACCCAGAATCCTCGCATTCGAAAATTTGTTTAGCATTTTTCCTGTTATAATACATCATCAAGCTTGCTTCATACGAAATTTCAACAATCGAAATTAATCATATCAACTGAAATTGGCAAGAATGCAATTTTTCTTCATATTCAAACTGTGCCTTAAACACTTACATAAAATTCATAATTTTTATGCTAAAAATCCTAACTTTGTGTGAATAATTAAGATATGGTTTCAAATTTACAAATTAAAATATTCGAATTTTAGCTTTTGATTTCCTCCTACTGTAACTTGACTAATAGTTTCAATATTTCCCTGTTATACTTTACAAATAAAGTACCAGGCTTTGGTTTAAGTTAAACAATTTTAATTAACTTACATCTCTAAGTTAATCGATTTAAATGAAGAAGTATTTATATTCTTTAACTCAGAAGCTTGAAATAATGAAGAACTTAAAAATTTCAGTACACAGAAATAAGCACAGGCCTTCTTGCTTACAATATAAAGCAACCCAAACTTCAGGATTAAATATCATAATTAATTTTCAAGAAAATAAGTTTACTCACAGGTAAAGAAACAAGGGAATCTGGTTTAAAAAGAAAAGTTGCTCACCTTTCATGATTTGAAGAACAGAGAAAGAAGAGCAGAGCTTTTAGTTTTTAAATCTGAAAACTTTGCTTGATATAGATTTGATCTTGTGCTTGAAGTTGAATTAGTTACTTTGCTCTTGATTTCCAGATTTTGAAATCTTCCCAGGTTTGAAACCAGCCTGAGACACTGCTTGCTAAAGCCTTCTTGATCTCAGGTTTGAGTTGTTTTTGAATTTAAGTTTTGTTTCAGTTTGTAGATGATATCACTTCAGAAGTCACTCAGTTTGAAGGGAAGAAACTGAGATAAGGAAATACATATGTATATATAGAAGAAGGCAATGTTTGTATAGGGTTATTTGTTTATGCAATAGGTAAGGCTGATGTGTTTTGTATTAAATGCATAGGGTATGTTGCATTTATTGTTAAGTACTTTGTGTTTTTATATGTTTTCTTGTTGACTTAGGCCATACTTGCTTGTCTCGGCTGTACATGTATAATTTTGCTTTGCCATTAAGTGTTGTTTGTATTTCCTTTTGCTTCTTTGCATACTTATATATCTGGTTTTATACTTTTGCTTTGTACATAGATGTTTACAATACTATTTGTTTATGTATTGACTTCGGCTGGGGTATGATGTTGTATTTAGAGATGTTTTGCTTCATACTTTCTTTCTTTAGATTGGCCTGGCAGCTTTCATTTGTCTTTAGGTCTTTAAATAAAGGTGTTTACTTTATATGTTTGTTTCATTTCATTTTGTACAAATATAAATGAAGTAAATGTTGTTTTATTTTTTTGTTTTGTTTGTTTTGTTACTTTTTTTTTTCTTCTTCTTATGTGGTTTTATAAGTGTTCATATATAAATGTATTTTATTCCTATTTTAAATTTTGTTGTTTGAATTTAACTATATGTTACTTTATATTTTTATAATTTATCTTATTATATATATTCTTATTCCTATTTCTAATTTTAAATATTTACTTTAACTTAAATACTTATTTATTATCTTATATTAAATTTATAATTTCAAATTATTATTAACCATCAATTTTTAATATTATTATCAATTATTTATTTACAATTTAAACTCAAGTCAAATATATGTCTATATATTTATTATTTTCAAATTCACTCATATTTGAAACGGGGAAACTCGCTCCAATTTTCTAATTAAATCAACAAATTTTTATCCAAAAATTTATTTAATTACTCAATTTAATTCAAAAATTCAATAAATTATTAATTTAAATAAATTTAAATTTCAGGGTCGTTACAAACTTCCCCCCTTAAAAGAATTTCGTCCTCGAAATTTGCCGGCACGAAAAAACACAGAGATAGACAGATTCGATCTCCTATAATTCCTCAAACACAAGATACGGATTTCGAACTCAAGTCGGAATATCTCAAAACACATATCAATTTGTCCCTCTTCGGACTTCGATATTCGCAAGAAATTATAATAGAATTTCCACATTTGGTTTTAAACAAAATCGTTTTATTGTTTTAATTCAGTTTTATTCTCATATTCTATTAATCAATTTAACTTAGATTAAAATTTCCCATTCAAATTCATTACAGTTTAAATCAAAAACTGATAAGAAAACGATGAAAATACGAAGTAAGGACTTTCTACAACGATTCATAGGGCATCACCATTACGCCGAAACTTCTTCTTGTAGCTGATACGAAGAAATCAAAAGAATTTGAAAAGACGAATCAAAGGAGATTGATAAGAAAGTTATTTCCACTGTCGCAGGGTATTGACCATTTATAGTCGTATTCCCTTGTCCCCTATCTCGTCTTCTTCTTGCACTCATACTCACTATCAGTGGATAGTAAGAGAATTTACTGAGACATTCAGACGGATATCTGAGGATACTCATTCTAGAGTTTACTTCACTCTATCTCTAATGAGCTACTTAACGTGTTATACTCCTGAGCTAAAGTTCAACCTTAGCTCTGATACCAAATGTAACGTCCCAGATTTTCGCGCTCGAAAATCGACATCCATACTTTACATCGTACTCGAATGCCGCAGATTCGATCGTTCAAATCCGAGTCGCCGGAGCTTATAACAACATTAAGTAAATAACACAGCGGAATAAATGAATAATACATTGATATACAATATCTGATACAACAGAGTGATACAATGAATATCAATATACATCAGAGATATGATACAACAAATAGCAGCGGAAAAGAAAAACGATAATATCAGCAGCGGAACAAATAACTCTAAGATAGTCTTCAAGAGAGAACTCCAGTAGTAGCTCGAACTCCCAATAACGATACACCAAGAATAAGTAAGTGCAGTCTGATCCAAAGACTGAACTAGCTCCAGAAAATCTACTGAACCTGACTATCTGAAAAACCCAACTCTAGACTGCTCGTGTAGAAAATTATGAGCACCCAGAGTTTAGGAAATGAACAATAAACTCCGGATCAGTCATGGGACTGGTGTGAGCAACAAAAACAGTTTATCTTTAAAAACAAATAGCAGAGAATTTTTAAAGTCAATTCGCAATGCTTTTGGAAAATGAAACTACCATAAGACCTCCCACCACACACACAATGCAAACGCAGACTTGGAGGAGATTTCTTCTTATGTTAGTCAAAGATGCTTACTACGCAAAATCAAATCATTTTTGATATTATTACTAGTGCATAGTGGAAAACATTTCGAAAGTAGAATATAAATCTTAGCCAGCATAGGTACCATTATATTATGCCTGCTATAGCTGCCTCCTGAGGAGACAGGTTCTACAATTTGCAATCGTAAAGGCTCGTATTGTTTCTTTGGATTTCCAACAAATGGTCAGGCTAAGGAACTTCCTTTTCCACGATGGGTACGTCCCTGGAATAGACGACCCGAGAACCTAACCGGATCTCTGCCAACACAAGGCCGGGTTACCTCTGCAAAAATAGGTAACTACTGACACGCGTATGCCATCCCCCGATCGTCACCGATCTTCCCGAGGATCCCCGATTCGCAACAACCACAAAGTAATAAATTTGCAGCAACCACAGAGGTTAAGTATCTGGGCTCCATACCATGATACCACCTTTATCCAGAAGGAATGACATACACTAAGGGGCGCTACTCCCTAGAACCTTGCTGCATTCGTCCTGTTTCGACCATTTCCGGGGTGTGAGGCTCGATGAAGTCTCGTCCACAAAGCTACGCTTTCTACAAAGCCATGCTTCGGGTCAAACAAATGATCAACCTATGATCACAAAGATATAAGATCAAACAAATGATCATATCGCAAATGATCAAACACTGATCATCACACAGCAACACTCAGCATGCCACATTACCAAATTGGGATATATCGCTGATAAATTTCAACTACATAACCTCTGAGCTCGTACGTCTCAGAGAAGGGTGTTAAGCTAAGAGAATAAATTCTCCGCCACCAACAGAAATGTATTTGAAAGAAATCGGCTTTATATCTCAAAGTGTAATGTCAGACATGTATCCATACAAGTCTGTTCCGGGTTCGAACAGAACCGAAGGCACTTCTTACGAAGCCCTTGCAATTCCGGGTATTCACAATCCCGTCCGGACTTCCCATCACAAAGGGTGATAAAATCTCTATACCGGGGACCAGTCGGTGCAGAGACATTCGACGAGTTGTCCTTTCGTTTTCGTGAATATCCGGTCTTCAACACCGGTCTTCAAATGCTATCCATATACGACGTATCATTATTCGGAATGGGTTATATGACATAAATGTCTTTTCCCGGCTAACCCGAATAACGAGCGCAATCTTTAAAAACATATGGATATTGGGATTTCAATTAAGTCACAACTTAATAATTCAAACCTTTCTTCCAAAATAGTTTAAACCAATCATCATTTCAAATCTTTAAAATAAAAAGATTTATTTCACACCGTTCACCTTGTTTTATAAATATCTATTCATAGGTTTCAAAACATTTCAATTTCAATTGGATTAACTCGTTAAATCTTTAAATTAAAGATTCAACTTATAGCTTTCAAAACAATGTCATTTCGAATGGTTTAAACAAGTCATCATTTTAAATCTGTTAAAAATAAACAGATTCAATTTATAGCTTTCAAAAACAATTTCATTTCAATTTCAAACTTGAAACTTCTCAACCCAAATTGGAAGTTCATTACTTACGTGAAAGCTTTAATTATTTGAAACAAACAGTTTTTATTTTCAAAAAAATCCAATTATATTTACACGAGTTAAAACTTTTGAATCTAAATTCAAATTCTCAAATCAATATTTTTTAAAATAGTTTAACCCATATATAATTGGTATAACATCTTTAATTCCTAGTTTCAAATCTTAAGCTTCAATTTCAAGCTTGAATTCAAATTTAAAACCAATTATTTAAATTTTCAAAACTCGATTAAGTTATTCAAAATAACTTTTATCTTTGAAATTCCATTTCAAAAGCTTTTCACTTTAAACCCAAATTCCAATTTCAAAATCAATTGAAATTAAAATTTCAATTTCAAAAACATCAAATTTAAATCATCTGTGACTTAACCGATTTCCTCGTGAAATCCATATTTGTGTGTGTAACAGTGTGGTCTAGGGGTTTTACACACAATAGTGCAACAGCAGTTATCACAGATATATCGATAAGCGGTATAATCGATAACGCTTATCTTTATTCACAAATTCATAGATAAAATAAATTTATCAGTCACAAAGATTAACTATTACAATTCGATGTGGGTTTCGGATAACCAACTGGAATCCGACTCCCTGTCGCATCGAAATTCAAGTGCCGTGTTACGGGCCAGGGGTTTTCTCATCAATACAGAATAAACTTTCTAATCATAATCCAGCACAGAGTAATTTACATCTCACAGCATCACAATAACAAACAGAAATATTAATTCATTTTACAACAAATCAGATATCCTACATAAACAATCCATAAACAATTATCTTTAATTCTTATTGTAATTCATTCGATTTTAAAATTTTATTTCTTGAGATTTTATCCCTTAACCCTGTTTAATTAATCATTAATTATTAATTTATTACTTATTTCATTTCAATTTAGTTAATTAACAAATCATTCCTTAATCAATCATTAATCTTAATTACTTAATTGATTACCCTTAATCATTGATTAATAATCTTAATTATTATTTAATAAAATTTAATTACCCATTATTAATCATTAATTACTTAGTTAACCAATTAGTAATTCATAATTAAATTTCTTAATTAATTAACTATTCATCATTCATAAATTAACTTAAGTAGTTAATTACCAATAAATTAAAATTAATCTCCAATTGCAATTGTAAAGTAATTATTCTTAATTCCTTTCTAAAATAATTTATTAATATTAATTGTTCAACTTAATTGACATTTTAAAAAGAATCCTCTTTAGCTTTGGAAATCAATTTATTACTAATTACAAACTTATATGTTAATAAGCTTTATACTATCTCATATTAATTACTTAATTAGAATAATAATTAAGGGTTTAAAATATTTAAAGTATTCACTAAAATAGTTAACTTGTTTCTAAGTTTCTAACTTAAACTGTTAAATACTTTTAAGTTTTACAAGGTTCAAAGCTAGTTGGTAGAAGAGAAACCCGAGACTCCCTCATGTTGTCTCGAGTGTGACTCCGAGTCTCACCTGCTTTGCCCCGTATCTCCTCTCTCCCTCTCGCGTTCTTCTTCTTTTTTTTTTTCTCTTTTCATTTTAAATTTGTAAACCACTGTATGTATTAACACTAGCAAACAACACGGCAGCGAACTCGAGCAAACGACTCTCTTCCTCGAGCGAACCCCTTCCTTCCCCAACACCTCCAATCGCTGATACACGCGATGACTTCGTGCACGTGCACATGGATGCGGCGGCGCTCCGGTCATCGGCGAGACCTCCAGCGAGTCGCCGTCCATCCCCACATCAACCCCCAACCATCGAAACGTTGCAATCTTCTCAAATTCGAAATCGAGACAAAAGTCGAAGCCTGGAACAAACGAAATCCTCCTCAAACCCAAACCTGTCATCGCTTTGATCCCACCGCCTCGTCCACCAGAACGTACGAAACTTCGGCCATCACTTCGTCATCGACCCTACCACCATCTCCCAAAGGCGCGAGCCACTCGGTCCAACCATGGTGGCGAAAACCAAAATTTACAGAGCATAAAAAAAACGCGAACTAAACCCTAAATTCGATTCGAACCCAGAATCCTCGCATTCGAAAATTTGTTTAGCATTTTTCCTGTTATAATACATCATCAAGCTTGCTTCATACGAAATTTCAACAATCGAAATTAATCATATCAACTGAAATTGGCAAGAATGCAATTTTTCTTCATATTCAAACTGTGCCTTAAACACTTACATAAAATTCATAATTTTTATGCTAAAAATCCTAACTTTGTGTGAATAATTAAGATATGGTTTCAAATTTACAAATTAAAATATTCGAATTTTAGCTTTTGATTTCCTCCTACTGTAACTTGACTAATAGTTTCAATATTTCCCTGTTATACTTTACAAATAAAGTACCAGGCTTTGGTTTAAGTTAAACAATTTTAATTAACTTACATCTCTAAGTTAATCGATTTAAATGAAGAAGTATTTATATTCTTTAACTCAGAAGCTTGAAATAATGAAGAACTTAAAAATTTCAGTACACAGAAATAAGCACAGGCCTTCTTGCTTACAATATAAAGCAACCCAAACTTCAGGATTAAATATCATAATTAATTTTCAAGAAAATAAGTTTACTCACAGGTAAAGAAACAAGGGAATCTGGTTTAAAAAGAAAAGTTGCTCACCTTTCATGATTTGAAGAACAGAGAAAGAAGAGCAGAGCTTTTAGTTTTTAAATCTGAAAACTTTGCTTGATATAGATTTGATCTTGTGCTTGAAGTTGAATTAGTTACTTTGCTCTTGATTTCCAAATTTTGAAATCTTCCCAGGTTTGAAACCAGCCTGAGACACTGCTTGCTAAAGCCTTCTTGATCTCAGGTTTGAGTTGTTTTCGAATTTAAGTTTTGTTTCAGTTTGTAGATGATATCACTTCAGAAGTCACTCAGTTTGAAGGGAAGAAACTGAGATAAGGAAATACATATGTATATATAGAAGAAGGCAATGTTTGTATAGGGTTATTTGTTTATGCAATAGGTAAGGCTGATGTGTTTTGTATTAAATGCATAGGGTATGTTGCATTTATTGTTAAGTACTTTGTGTTTTTATATGTTTTCTTGTTGACTTAGGCCATACTTGCTTGTCTCGGCTGTACATGTATAATTTTGCTTTGCCATTAAGTGTTGTTTGTATTTCCTTTTGCTTCTTTGCATACTTATATATCTGGTTTTATACTTTTGCTTTGTACATAGATGTTTACAATACTATTTGTTTATGTATTGACTTCGGCTGGGGTATGATGTTGTATTTAGAGATGTTTTGCTTCATACTTTCTTTCTTTAGATTGGCCTGGCAGCTTTCATTTGTCTTTAGGTCTTTAAATAAAGGTGTTTACTTTATATGTTTGTTTCATTTCATTTTGTACAAATATAAATGAAGTAAATGTTGTTTTATTTTTTTGTTTTGTTTGTTTTGTTACTTTTTTTTTTCTTCTTCTTATGTGGTTTTATAAGTGTTCATATATAAATGTATTTTATTCCTATTTTAAATTTTGTTGTTTGAATTTAACTATATGTTACTTTATATTTTTATAATTTATCTTATTATATATATTCTTATTCCTATTTCTAATTTTAAATATTTACTTTAACTTAAATACTTATTTATTATCTTATATTAAATTTATAATTTCAAATTATTATTAACCATCAATTTTTAATATTATTATCAATTATTTATTTACAATTTAAACTCAAGTCAAATATATGTCTATATATTTATTATTTTCAAATTCACTCATATTTGAAACGGGGAAACTCGCTCCAATTTTTCTAATTAAATCAACAAATTTTTATCCAAAAATTTATTTAATTACTCAATTTAATTCAAAAATTCAATAAATTATTAATTTAAATAAATTTAAATTTCAGGGTCGTTACAAGAACCGAACTTACGATACTTAGGAATCCAGTCGGTACCGTGGATCAAGATGAGAAGAAATTGCGCAACAAAGTGATGCGACTAGTTAAGATTCAGTGGAGCGATGATCCTAGAGATTGAACTTGGGAAACTGTGGATCACGTAAAGGAAGCTTATCCTGGATGGATGTTAGGATAGTTGTTGTGTACGTGTCATGGATGCATTGTTGTTTTGGATGCTTGTATATCTTTTTTACGAATTTTATGGTATGAATATATGATTCCTTTTGTGTTAACTCTTGTTAGTAATTTCGAGGACGAAATCCTTTTAAGGGGGGTAAAATGTAACGCCCTAAATTTGGTCGCTTTAACTAGGCAAATTTTTTTTTATTATAGTCAATAAATAGAGTTTTACTAATAAATAAACTCATTTTAATTAATTAATAATGAGGGAAAAATCGTTTTTAAAATTTGTTTACCAAATTAAATTGATCGTAGAAAAATAGAAAATGTAACTGAAGAACGTTTTTCGAAATTTCGACCTTTCGACACCGGAATGTTGTCGGGAATGTTGCTCATCTTTGTGCACCATATGTACACATATATAGTAGATAATTAACTAAATAATAATACACTTAGGAATAGATTATCTTATGTTAATTATAATTAACGGGTGATGTGACAATTCATAACTTTTAAAATAATAAACAATATATATATATATATATTATTAAGTGTTGTCATATCTTAATATTTTTCATAATTAGACATCATTACTCATCATGAGCTTAAGGATTTGGCGAGAAA
Organism: Allium fistulosum; assembly: GCA_030737815.1. NCBI lineage: Eukaryota > Viridiplantae > Streptophyta > Magnoliopsida > Asparagales > Amaryllidaceae > Allium > Allium fistulosum. The sequence goes on from CM060903.1 coordinate 265,517,695, forward strand.
AGGAAGGGGAAGTGATAAGAGAGAGGAGTAGGAAGGTGATGTGATTTTTCAATATCATGACATATTATATTAAATCATTAAAGGGTAAATTAGTAATTATCTCCAATTCTTGTTGCCTATAAATATACATCTACACACACATTCTCATTTGCTTTTTCCTCTTCACTTTCTAAAACTTCCTCTACAAAATATCCATGGCTTCCGTAGTTTGTAAAAGTTAGCAAAAATCACTCTTTTCCGCTCAAACTCTTCTCTTTAGCTCACTAAAACCATTCTACATCCATCTCTACACTTCCTCTTCCAAAATCAAGTCCCCTTCCACCAAAAAAACATCAGGCCGAGCCCAAATAAGACCATGGCCGAGCCTAATCTAGGTGTTTAGGCATCCAAAAGCTTCACGTTTGCAAGTTAGGACCAAGTGCTAGCATAATCAAAGTTCTAGTGGAAGTTGCTTTGAGAATTGTAAAGCTTTCGGTGTGTAAACTTCTAATTTTTGGAAAAGAAAATTCAACTTGTTTTTATGCTATATATGTTGATAAATATGCTCGGTTGATATGTTGAATTACCATGTGAATTGGATAATATGTGATTGCAAATTGGTTGTTTGAATTGGATAAGTGATTTGGTTAAATATGTGATATATTTGGATATGTATATGTTTTATATGGATATGGTTGTAGACATGTTATATTGGTTATGATATGTTGGTAGTATTGGTTGTAAACGGAACCCAAGTTAGTAATGAGATGTTTGTGAACTAGTGTTGAAATGGTCGCAAAGCGATTTGAGATCCGATGGATAGAAATAGGTTTTCTTTGGGTTGATTTTGGAAATGTTTTCCAAGTTACAAGTTGTTGAAAGTTTCAAAACCTTTCACGTAAGTTTTTTTAAAAAAAAAGTGTGGCGTCGTTTGAGTCAAGTTCAAGTTTTGCCTAGATATCAATTCTAGCAAATTGCGCTTATAGCAATAGTCGCTATGGATGTAGTTCGGAAAATTTCACGATTCCAAGTTTTAAGTGTTTTCTTTTGGATTGTTTTTTAAAACTCATTTTGAATTAATTTAGTAAGTCAAAAGTTTAGTTTTAATTATTTAATAATTTATTTATTTAATTTAAATTATTTTGGGTAATTATTAATTAATTAATTAAGTATTTCGGTTAAATAATTAAAGTTTAAGAAATTATTAACTAAGTAAATTATTTCTAATTAAGTAAGTTTTAAATAATGATTAATTAACATAAAAATAAAACTAATTTTTTTAATTAATTTATTTATTTTAATTAATTTTTAATTAGAGTTAATTATTTAATTAATTGTTATTTAATTAAAGGTTAATTATCCACTTAATGAGGGTTTAATTTCTTAAATAAATGTTAATTAAATATAGTATAATAAGGCTTTAATTATAAATAAAGTTTGGATTATTAATGATTTAATTTTAGTTTAATTAAGATTAATTAAGGTTTGATTGAGTTTAAACTTATAATTTAGTTAAAGTTTATTTGTTTTTAAGGTTTCTTTAAAAACCCTATCGGTTATTTATCTTTAACCAATTTTCTTGTTTAACTGAATTATTTTAAAACCAAGGATCTCTTATCCATGCTATTAAGTAGCCAAATGAATTAAAGTAGTTGTAATAAAACGATGATGCGTTTTATTGAAAGTAAGTCGACTTGTACTCATCACAAATACCGCACTTCGGGAACGTGATAAATACAAGGGGGTTAATTTTGATAAGCGGGTCATGATAATCTAAGCATATGGAACATATGTTAATATGTAAATCTTCACACCCCGATAGTAGGATAGTCCACTATAAATAACTTGACCCTTTAAAATTATCGAAGATTGGTTTGGAGAGACCGGGATCAGATCTTAGTTGTTATCTGAAAACCACTTCGAACCAACGTAAACGTTCGAATTGGAAATAGTAAAGGCAAGGTCCAAGATAAAGACTTTAAAGTGCAAGGGCTATTTGCTACTAACCTTGAGGATGATTCCAAATCGGGTGTAGTGGAAATAGTACCTTCAGTTCGTTCATCTCCTGAACGACTTGTATGTATGAATGCTGACATTGTGTCAACATCTGGAAGGCGATATAGCTTTCTAAGTGGCAGTGCTCTAGAAAAGGTAAACGTAGCCTCAGGCCTCATCGATCGAAAATGACCAAAACAGGGTATGTAGCAGGGCTATGTGGGTCGCTCCCATAAGGGTATGTCACCACCGTATCTAGAATCAATATTTGACCCATTTTTTGTATGCTCCGGTACGGCTGTTGATCCCAACCGTAATGGTGATGTATTTGGTACTACAAGTCAAGTGGTAGGGCGGTTCTGTGTAGTAGAGTTACAAGATGTTCTTGTTAGACCCTAGTGTATTTTATCTAGAGGTGCATCTTCGGAAGGTAGTTCCTTACCTGGTCATGTATGGAATCCATTGTCCAATAAGTGCCGTACGGAATTAGTTGTGTCCAAATATGTTGAAATGTGAGATGCAAGCATTTTAGCTATGTTCTATCTTACTTGAAAACCCTAGACATTATTATAATATCATTGAATTTCAATACAAAGTGCTTTGGTTATCGTAAGGTAAAAACCCGTCCGTGTTTATGTTCGGCATGGTCTTACAAGATACCTTTGATTTTCAAATTGTTTTATAAAAGTAAGAATTAAGTTGTTTGAGTTTACTTACACCAGACCCATGTCTGACCCGGAGTTTTATTTTTCTTTTCCTAAAACTCTTGGGTACTCAAATTTTTATGAGTAGCCAAGTGATCCAGGTTTCTCACGATAGCATGATGGAGGAGCTAAAGTAGGTGGTTTCATGGATAGTTATTAATATTATTAAGTATTCCGCTGTGTATGTATCTATGTATGACCTATGTCTTTTGTGGACAAGCAGTTGTGATTGTCCTAATCTAGAACTGGTATCATTGAACTCTCATGTAATATTTTGGCTTGACAATGTAATATACTACATTATTTATTATATGTTGTTCCATGCATGGTAAGGTTCTGTGTTTGATTAGTCTTTCTCTTATCTTTCTTATTTCTTCGACCCATAATGATTCGTCTTTCAAATGCAAGAAAGGCGGTTCGTTACAGTTAAATTACTTTATTTACTTATCAATGATACTTATCTCTTTTATAAAAGGGGAGAAAAGTACGTAGATTTATTTCTTAAGAGATATATTATATTTAAAGGGAGTTTATAACATATAATATGCCTTTGCTCTTATCTCTTTTTGTTGATGACAATGAGGGAGAAGAACGCGTACTTTACATGTTTTATATTGACATTATACCAAGTTAAGGGAAATAAACTTGTGGAAATTAGGTTGGAAGGCTTCTCATTCTAGGGCAATAAGTTTTAAGGATGGCACTTCTGAATAATTAGTTTCAAGGACAATTTACAGAAAAATGATAAATTCATTTATCCTTTTAAGTTATACAGGAGAATGATAAATTCATTTATCATTATTTCTATATATCTGAAAATGATAATTTTTTTTATTTTTTTCTTGTAAATTGTCCTTAAAACTTATTACTCTGCACAAAGAAGCCCTTTGAGTGAAAATCCCGAATAAATTTATTATATATATAGCATATATTTTAGGGAGTTATTATTTTATAAAGTTGTGTGGTTGTCATCATCAAAAAGGGAAAGAATGGAAGAACTATATATATGGTGTTTTGATAATAACAACCATACGACAATGTTACTAATGTGTTTATTAAGTTATTTCAGATCAAAACGAGGATGGAAAAGTTGGAAAATAAATGGCTAAAATTATATGTACAAGGTAGGATTCGAACCCAAGCGAGCCAAGAATAAAGCACACACCTTTACCGCTGCACCATACAAGTTTTTTAAATTTATAATGATTCAATCGACTAACTAGTGCTCCCAACCGACTGAGCCCAGTCGACAAAAAACGTATATAGTCTTATGTTTTTTTCTATGCTCTCAAGAATGATTTTTACACTAATTCAATTAACTGACCATCATCTCCAATCGACTGAAACTGCATTTTCCTTAAAAGGTGTCTTCGCATCTCTTCGCGTTTGCAGTAGATTCTCTTCATCAATGGAGAATCTGAATGGTTGCACCCCTATTTAGCATCCCTACAACACATATATATCCCGTAACTATTCCTGAGTCATAACACAATAATATACAACAATATACTACTCCTTGCTTTGATATACTCTCAATCCCAAAAGCAAGAGTCTGAACTTCAAGAGATTCAATTGATTCAGAGATTTTCGACTAGTGTGCTTCATCTCCACATCCTATATTCTAGTCGAATAAACTCTTTAGCCTCTACACCTCCACTTAATATCATTTGGTTTGTTAAAGAAGTCATTTTACATCAAATAGACAATCTGTATATTTAGATACGCTGTGTCAAAAAGTAACATTTGTTACACTACTTGTAATAGTTATTGAAGTCTCATTCGGTTGTTCAGGAGGAGTCCGTAAACCTATTCCTCCAGGTGAAGTGAGGGTGTTTTGGTTAGTGAAATACTATAGGGAAGCTTCGGAAATGGATGTAGGACGAGAGGTTCGAACCAGTATAAAATCGACTGTGTGATGTACTATACTATTCCGTTGCATTTACATTGCTTACTACTATTGGCCATCTTCGATCTAGTGCATATCGACTAACAATATTTTTCATAAGCATAAGACAAAAATAGTTTTTCTAGAGTGTTCAGAGCATGCCAATAATTCGCCTTATAAATTTTTTGCCCAGTTTAATTCAATGTTACCGATAATAGCATATATTGCTTTATAGTCATTATCATAAATTTTCTCATGACTTTCAATTCTTGGGATAAAATTGTTTGTAATTATCCATTCAAGCAATCTCGATCAAGGCCTTGAATTTTTGGAATTCGCGTTAATAACTTGGTATAACCAAGATGATGGAAAACTTGATTTCGTCTCCTATTTTGGATATCTACATCCTTTTTTCTACTCAATTATAGCTGATTTCAAGAATTTGACCAATTTGATTATAATGAAGTTTAGTTATTTTTCCGTAGGCACTCGACCACATATACCCTTCATCATTATGTAGTCTAATGAATTTCCCACTTATATTAGTAAGAAGTAATTTCACCGCCAAAGAGTCAATTTTACATTATTATGTAGAAAACACGAGCATATCAATAGCGGGAGAGTGTGTGCGTGCGTGTGTGTGTGTGAGGAGCTTATACTAAGGGGGAGCATTATTATTGTACAAATTTTATTTCATATAAGTTGTAAGGTTGTCATCCTCAAAAATGGGGAGAATGTTAGAAAAACGATTTTAGTATTTTAATGATAAAAACATCACAACAATGTTATTCATGATTTTACCAAGTATCCATGTTATTAAAGAAGCAAATACATGTGCACAATCCAACACGATAACATACATATGAATAAGTAGAAGATATGAATGATACTAATCAATTATGGAGTGTTCGAGCATTCAAAGATCAATTATGGTTTTTAAAAGGCTATTAGGACTCAGATGCGTCAAGACGACAAGAGAAGACAGACTCGAGAGTTTTAAAAGATTGTATGTCATAAGTCAAAGTATTTGGCCAAAGTAGTACAATTAATAGTAAATGTTATTACTGAACCAATGATTTTGTGTTTAGATTAATTAAGCTGAATGTGGATGATGTTGGATTTTGACAAAAACCAAATTTCATAAGTAGTAATGTGATATAGTGTCGACGAAGAGAATTGGTATAAATAATCATTACTATCAGACACCTCTTATTATAGTAAAAATTGATTTTACAGAAAATATTGAAAGTCTATATGAGTGGATCGTCTAGATTATATGCAAGTATAGACAGTTAACTATATAATATAACACTATAAACGATAGTAGCAAAGTAAATAAAACTAATCACACCGGTATTTTATACTGGTTCGGACCTCCCGTCCTACGTCCAGTCCCGAAGCTCCTCTTCGGAATTTCCTTTCAACTAACCATCGCTTAACCCGGAGGAACAGGTTTACAATAGCAGAGTTTCTTTGTCAAGAATGTGTTCTGTAACACGGATGTTGACTATTGAGTACAAAGGTACTTCCAATATATATCGATCTTGAGAATATCTGAATGAGGAGTTCTATATATATGGAAGGATTGATTACAGGTATTTGATTGCTTATAGATTAGGAATAAATCAGAGTACAAGAGATAAGAGTGTAAGTAAGTCAGGTTATTATCTTCTCTTGAATTCCTGATACTATTTATAGTGATGAAGAGTTTTCTTGTATAGTTGCATCTGTTGTAATCTCCGTAAAGTCGCTTCTGATGGTGATGAAGAGTTGCGACAAAGAGAAGTGGATGTGTCTTTTCGAATGTGACAGTTGAGCCTTGAAAATGCACAGTCGAGTCTTGAATCAGACGTCTGGAAAGTAACCTCAGACGTCTGGTCTTTATATCTGTTATAAGCTTGGATACTTTTCAGACGTCTGACGCTGGTAACCAGACGTCTAATTGCTTCTGAATTATGAACCAGAGGAATTATTCAGACGTCTGACGTTGGTAACCAGACGTCTGATTGCTTCTGAACTATGAACTAGAGGAATCATTCAGACGTCTGGCTTGTGCTCTCAGACGTCTGAAAGTGTGCATGTTGCTGTATCTTGTGCATGTCCTATTTCTCTTCTATCTCTTCTGATTTGACGTCTTTTGATTCTTGTCTTGAGTGTTGTTTTAGTCTCTTTGGTGACGTTACTCTATCGACTATTTGTAAATATAGATATATATGTATATTCGATTTCCATTGTATAGTTGTTATCATCGAAACCATAGAATTGATTTCCTAACAATCTCCCCCTTTTTGATGATGACAACTACTCAATGTACTTATATATATATTTCAAATCTCCCCCTGAATATGTGCTTAGTTTTGTTGATAAGATTATATATATATTTCTCCCCCTTTGACATTATCAAAAAGAATATATAAAAAATTTCATTGATAATAAGAAGAGGGAGATAGCAAAGCTTTAGACAATATCTTGAAGTGAACAAATTCCTAAACTTCGTTTGAGTTTTATGAATGTTTGTTCGTTTAATGGTTTTGTAAATATGTCGTCTACTTGATTTTCGATACTTACATATTCTAAAGATATAGTCCCTTTTTCAACATGGTCTCGTAAGAAATGATGTCGTATATCTATATGTTTTGTGCGTGAGTGATTTACAGGATTTTTTGACAAATTTATAGCACTTGTGTTGTCACAATATATTGGAGAATTTTTTATGATTTTACCAAAATCCATTAGTGTTTGTTGCATGTATATGACTTGCGCACATGCTAGGGCTGCGGAGATGTATTCAGCTTCACAAGTAGATAAAGAAACACAATTTTTCTTTTTACTAAACCACGAAACTAACGATTGTCCTAAAAAATGACATGTTCCACTAGTACTCTTACGGTTTGTTCTACAACCACCAAAATCTGCATTGCTATATGAGACAAGTTCAAAAGGTGATCCTTTAGGATAAAACAAACCATAATCTTTAGTGCTAGATAAATAACGTAAAATGCGCTTAACAGATCGTAGATGAGATTCTTTTGGTTTGGCTTGAAATCGGGCACAAAGACATACACTCATCATAATATCTGGTCGACTAGCCGTTAAATATAGTAGAGAACCAATCATACTTTGATATAACTTTTCATCAAAATCTTTTCCATTTTCATCTTTTTCTAAGTGAATAGTGGTACTCATTGGTGTTGGTTTGCTTGAAGTTTTATCCATTTTAAATCGATGTAATAGATCGTTACAATATTTTTCTTGGTGAATAAAAATTCCATTTTCTAGTTGTTTTATTTGTAATCCTAAGAAGAAATTTAATTCTCCCATGTGTGACATTTCAAATTCATTTGTCATAATATTTGAAAAATCATTACAAAGTTTTTCGTTGGTCGAACCAAAGATGATATCATCAACATAAATTTGTACAACTAAAATATCGTCATCTTCTCTTTTAATAAATAAAGTTGTGTCTATTTTTCCTATATGGAAACCAGATGTTATTAGGTGATTTTTAAGACGTTCGTACCATGCACGAGGTGCTTGTTTTAATCCATATAGTGCTTTATGTAATTTAAAAACATGATCGGGATAATTTTCATGAACAAAAAGCGGTGGTTGTTCAACATATACATTTTCTTTGATAAAACCATTCAAAAAGGCACTTTTGACATCCATTTGAAATAGTTTAAAATTGTTATGAGTTGCAAAGGAAAGTAAAGTACGAATGGCTTCTAATCTTGCTACCGGTGCAAAAGTTTCATCGTAATCTATGCCTTCTTCTTGATTGTAGCCCTAAGCAACTAGTCGTGCTTTATTTCTAACAATATTTCCATTCTCGTCCGCCTTGTTTTTAAATACCCATTTTGTTCCTATTACTGATTGATCTTCAGGTCTTGGTACTAATTCCCATACATTATTACGTTCAAATTGATGTAATTCCTCTTGCATAGCTATTATCCAAAAATTATCATTTGAGGCTTCTTTATAATTCTTTGGTTCAAAGTTTGATACAAATGCTATATGGCTTATTTGATTTAGTTGATTTCTAGTAACTCTTGAATTAAGATCTTCAATAATATTATCTATTGGATGATTCTTAAGGATCCTAGGAGATGATAAAATAGTGTTATTTTGTATATTGGCTTCATTATTACTAGAATTTGTTGAGTTTGTTGGTGGAATAATTTCTTCTTCATCATTAGTTTGTTGTTTGAAAGGGTTCTCGTCAAACGAGACATGTAGACTCTCTTCTATAGTATTATTCTTTTTATTAAAAATTCTATATGCCTTGCTACGATCCGAATATCCAACAAAGATACCTTCATCAGCTTTTGGATCAAATTTTCCTAATTTGTCTTTTGTATTTAATATAAAACATTTTGAGCCAAAAGTTTTAAAGTATGATACTTTAGGTTTTTTACCAAAAAATATTTCAAAACAAGTTTGTTTAGTCATTGGACGAATAGTTACTCGATTCAATACATAACAGGATGTAGCAATAGCTTCGGCCCAAAAGTGTTTTGGTAATCCGCTACTATTTAATAATGTTCGTGCGCACTCTTGTAATGTACGATTTTTTCTTTCTATGACACCATTTTGTTGGGGTGTACGAGGAAAGGAAAAATTATGAGTTATTCCCTTTTTATTGCAAAAATTTGAAAAAAGATCATTTTCGAATTCTCCTCCATGTTCACTTCTAATATTTTTAATTTTCAAATTCATTTGAGTTTTAATCCGTTTTGCAAATATTTTAAACATACCAAAAGTATCGCTTTTATGTTTTAGAAATAAAGTCCATGTATATCTTGAGAAATCATCGACTTTTACAAAAACATATTTGTTATGATTAATAGATCTTACTTGTGTTGGACCAAATAAATCTAAATGTAATAATTCTAATGGTTGTTTTGTAGAAATATTATTTTTAGATTTAAACGAGCTTTTCTTTAGTTTACCAATTTGACAATCATCACATAAATTTTCTACCTTGTAACTCATTTTAGGTAACCCTCTTACTAACTCATATTTAGCTAACTTATTAATATTCTTAAAATTAATATGACAAAATCGTTTATGCCATAACCATGGATCATCATGTTTGGCAGTTAAGCATAAGCTTGAATCTTTATTAATATTCATGTTTAATATATAAATATTTTTGTTTCTAAAACCTTCAAAAATGAGTTGTTTGTTATTATCTAAAATGTTACATCTATCTTTTTCAAAATTTATTTGAAAACCTTTATCACATAATTGGCTAATGCTTAATAAGTTGTGTTTTAAATTTTCTACCAGTAAAACATTTGTAATAACAGGAGAGTTAGATATACCAGAGTTGATGACTTCTCCAATGCCTATGACAAATCCCTTTGAATTGTCCCCAAACGTTACCGTTCCACCATCGATGTATGTTATATTTGATAACATTTTTGAATTTCCAGTCATATGTTTGGAGCAACCACTATCTAGTATCCATTTCTCCTTGTTTTTCATTTTGGGTACCTGCAAGATAAAAAATATTTTAATTGGTACACACATATTTGATTAGGGTCCTAATTGTTAGAGGGAGGTAGCCATACCCAAGATGGTTTGGTACCTTTATAAATATAATTTTTATTATAAACTACATTTTCTAAGTAATTATTGATATGCTTTTGTCTAATCAATTTATTATTTGTTTAGGAACCCAAATTTTCACATTTTTGGTATTCAATTTTTGTTTAGATGAACTTCTAGTTTTTATATAACTAATATTTTTAGCATTATTTTCTTTTTGTTTAGAGCATTTATCAAATCCTATTCCATTTCTATTACCTGATGGTTTTGATGTTTTGATAAGATTTTCCAAATCTTGTTTTCCTTTGTTGAATTTTGACACATTATTGGTATTTTATCTAACTTCTCTTTTAACTCTATATTTTCTGTTTTCAATAATTCAATATCCTTTTTAAAATCATCATTTTCTTTTAGCAAATTTTCTTTTTCTAGAGTAATGTTCTCACTTTCTATCACATTATTTCTTAATTTTTCTTGAGATATTTCAAGTTCTTCTTCTAAAATAGTTTTTTCATCTTTCAACATTCCTACTTCAAGTTCTAATCTATTTACTTTTACTATATATTCTTTGTTCAATTTTTTTATTTGTCTAAATTTATCATCTAATTCTATGCTAAGTTCAAGTAATTCTGCATAGCTAAGTTCTGGACATACCTCATCTTTTTGTGCCATAAAACACACATTAGCTTGTTCTCCGTCACTATCGCTATCACTTTCTGAAGATGAAGAATCGGAATCATCCCATGTTACTTTGAAAGCTTTCTTCTTTTTGAGTGTTTCAAATTTGCTCTTCTTTTTATCATTGTTAAGTTTTGGGCAATCCTTCTTCATGTGTCCGTATTGATCACATTCATAACACTTAATTTGAGATAGATTCGTTGAGTTAGTTTTTCCTTCTTTTTGAAACTTGGTCATCTCTAAACTTCTTGAATCTATTGTAGTTTTTGGCAATGAATACTATCTCATTTTCATCTAAATCTAAGTCATCATTCTTTATTGATGGAAATGCTATGTTCTTTGTCTCCGAATTTAATTCTTTACGTGCCTGCAAATTAGCTTCATAGGACATCAAATTTCCTACCAACTCTTCTACTTTGAGAGTAGAGAGATCATTAGCTTCTTCAATAGCTAATACCTTTCTTTCCCAATCAGGTGTTAAAGAGTTGAGTATTCGAGAAACTAAATCGAAATCAGTAAACTTAACTCCTAATGCCATAAGATCATGTTGAATAGTTTGAAATCTAGAATACATGTCTACTATAGTTTCATTTTGTTTCATTTTAAATAATGAAAATTGATTTTGCAAGATTGAAATTTTAGTTTGTTTGACCTTTGTTGTACCTTCATGTGTAATTTGTAAGGTACGCCAAATATCAAATGCAGTGGTACATAACATTACACGTGAAAATTCATTTTTGTCAAGTGAGCAAAACAAAACATTCATAGCTTTAGCATTATTCGATGCTAAGGTCTTTTGTGCATCGGTCCATGTGTTCATAGCAGTAGTTGGAGCTTCGTATTTATCTTGAGTGACTGACCAAATTTCTAAACCATTAGCTTCCATAAAAATTCTCATACGTGTAGACCAATATGAATAATTAGAGCCATTAAACAGTGGGGGTCGTGCTGTGGATTGTCCTTCTTGAAAAATACTTGCCATATTAGAATGCTTTAAAAAACGTGTTACTGTTTTTCTAAACGAACCTCGCTCTAATACCAATTGAAAGTCTATATGAGTGGATCGTCTAGATTATATGCAAGTATAGACAGTTAACTATATAATATAACACTATAAACGATAGTAGCAAAGTAAATAAAACTAATCACACCGGTATTTTATACTGGTTCGGACCTCCCGTCCTACGTCCAGTCCCAAAGCTCCTCTTCGGAATTTCCTTTCAACTAACCCTCGCTTAACCTGGAGGAACAGGTTTACAATAGCAGAGTTTCTTTGTCAAGAATGTGTTCTGTAACACGGATGTTGACTATTGAGTACAAAGGTACTTCCAATATATATCGATCTTGAGAATATCTGAATGAGGAGTTCTATATATATGGAAGGATTGATTACATGTATTTGATTGCTTATAGATTAGGAATAAATCAGAGTACAAGAGATAAGAGTGTAAGTAAGTCAGGTTATTATCTTCTCTTGAATTCCTGATATTATTTATAGTGATGAAGAGTTTTCTTGTATAGTTGCATCTGTTGTAATCTCCGTAAAGTCGCTTCTGATGGTGATGAAGAGTTGCGATAAAGAGAAGTGGATGTGTCTTTTCGAATGTGACAGTTGAGCCTTGAAAATGCACAGTCAAGTCTTGAATCAGACGTCTGGAAAGTAACCTCAGACGTCTAGTCTTTATATCTGTTATAAGTTTGGATACTTTTCAGACGTCTGACGCTGGTAACCAGACGTCTGATTGCTTCTGAATTATGAACCAGAGGAATTATTCAGACGTCTGACGTTGGTAACCAGATGTCTGATTGCTTCTGAACTATGAACCAGAGGAATCATTCAGACGTCTGGCTTGTGCTCTCAGACGTCTGAAAGTGTGCATGTTGTTGTATCTTGTGCATGTCCTATTTCTCTTCTATCTCTTCTGATTTGACGTCTTTTGATTCTTGTCTTGAGTGTTGCTTTAGTCTCTTTGGTGACGTTACTCTATCGACTATTTGTAAATATAGATATATATGTATATTCGATTTCCATTGTATAGTTGTTATCATCGAAACCATAGAATTGATTTCCTAACAAATATATGTAAGCAATAAATTTAGCAAAATATCATACCACTAGCTAAGGTGACGTGTGAACATAAATATTTAAATTGTTTAATATTAATCGCTGATTGAATTTACCCCTTTGAGTCGCACAATCATAATGGTGAATACTTCGAAAAATCACATGATTAAATTAATTTATAAATTATTGTAAATTAATTAAATTAATATTTATGAAATATTAATTATTAAATTTTATTTGATTTATTTAAATACCATCAGTATTAAATAAAGTGCATATATTAAAGTTATATATGTAATTATCGATATACGATATCGATAAACATTAAATTTGGTTTAAGTCAATTAATTACTAAGTTGGTTTGGAAAATTTTAAGGCCTATCTAGGGACGTTTTTGGCCAGCATACATCATAGGGGGAGGAGATTTGATTGAGATTTAATGAGGAACTAAAAAGGGAAAGTTTTCAAGGAAAGAATTGGAAATGTTCAATGATTTCCTTAAAACAAAATTTCATTCATTCCTTCCGAAAATTCAATTTTTTCCATTCCCTTCCTCTCTCCCTTAATGGATAAAAATCATGGCCCCCATGGCATGAAATATTCCCAAAAACAAATTCAAATAAAATCAATAATATTCAAGATGGTGCTTGCATCTAGAACCTTGTAAAATCCAAAGGTTGATTTTATTAAATATAGGAGTTTATACCTCATTTAAGGTGCGAATTTTGGATCCATCTTAATGTAATATTCTAATTTTATTGTATTACATAATTAATGATGTTAACACAGTTTAGATCTCCTTATTTTATTACAGAATTGATGATATTACCAACTGTAACTAATCTTGTGAAATAAACAACCTAACATTTTGTTTTCATTTGGTAGCCATTAGATAACAATAAGTGAAACATGGGACCTTTTTTCCATAGATGGTGATAGTAAAAAAGAGTTAAAAAAATGATAATCATACTCCAATTGACATGACAAGCAATTTTTTTTTTCTAAAGTACCATTTTGTTTTTAAGTAGTAATTGAGTAGATGTAATGCAATTTCAGCTAAAATCTAACTACATTAATGCTACTCTGTGACGCCCCACCTCTATACCCACGCCAGCCAAGGACACTACGGGGTAATGCCGTCGACTAGCATGGAGAATAAGGCTGTTGAGGAGCGACCATCTGTGTAATTGCTTTGTGCGAGTACCGATATGCCAGATAAAAATATAACTTTTCATCTCAAGAGGAAATCCGACATACAGGTACAAACTCAAAGCTACTACACAGTGGCTATATGGACCTCAGAAACAAATATAGAAATAAACATAACACAAATCAGTCACAGACAATTCATATCACAAAGGCGGAAATAGATATGAATATAACACATGAAAGTGTACATCAGAGTAGTGGTCAAATAAGATCAACAATAACACAAAAGAATAGATACAAGTGCAAGACAATAGAATATGTATACATTAAGGAGTCTAATCTCAGAAGTATACAACAAAAACTACTAAACTAGAGTAGTTAGCCAAAACCCAGATGATGGTTCTAGATAGGAAGTCAAGAGGAAGCACCTATAAAATCTCAGTCTGACCCGAGTATTATTTAAGAAGAAAATAATAAACGGATCAGTCTAGCTAAAATTATCAGATAAAATGAGATAGAATATGAGATGTGATAATAAAACGTATGATAAGAAAAAGATGTCATACTATGATAAGTATACATAATAAAACCCACAAAAGTCATACAATATCTCAAGAATCTCAAAACACAGAAAAGAACATCATATTCTTATTTAATTCACCAAGCCAGAAATAAAATGACATACTCATCAATGTCAATGGTAAAAGCTGGTGAAACATAAATTCCAGAAATCATAACAAGAAATCCAGAATCACAAGAAAAGGATGGCCAATCCCAAACAGGAGCATGAAAGTCGGAACATTGACGCAGTGCAAACGGTACGTCCAATGAACCGGAAAGACAATACAATTCAGAACATTGACGCAGTGCAAACGGTACGTCCAATGAATCGGAAGGCCGAGACATCGATGTAGTGCAAACGGTACATCAGATGAATCGAATATTGACGCAGTGCAAACGGTACGTCCAATGAATCGGAAAGCCGAGACATCGATGTAGTACAAACGGTACATCAGATGAATCGAACATTGATGCAGTGGAAACGGTACGTCCAATGAATTGAACATTGACGTAGTGCAAACGGTACGTCCAATGAATCGAAAAGACAATACAATTCAGAACATTGACGCAGTGCAAACGGTACGTCCAATGAATCGGAAGGCTGAGACATCGATGTAGTGCAAACGGTACATCAGATGAATCGAATATTGACGCAGTGCAAATGGTACGTCCAATGAATCGAACATTGACGCAATGCAAACGGTACGTCCAATGAATCGGAACACATTAAAAGTACTTGGGTTGCCAGCCCACAAAGAAATGAGACGAAGCTCAATAAAATGAAGTACAGTCCTTCACATGGACAAAGAGACATCGCACATTGCTAGTCTAAACCATAAAATGATCATCATCGATCATCAAGAAGTGTCGATTACACTAAGCTAGTAAATATAAGAGTTTAGCTTCATGTCCCATAACCACTTGCTTAACTCAAATATTTACGAACAGATTGTAGATCTCCACTAGAAAATTGTCACAAGAGTTTCAATCGAACAAGTCCATAAATTGACCGACGAAGTAAACGAAAGCGTTTCATACCACTTGTTTTGCTAAGCCGTTTAATTATATTTTCTCATACGAATGAGGTAAAGGTTTGTATATACTAATAGATTGGAAAACAGTTTTATAAACGAGTTTGATATTGAAAATAGAGTTGAAATCGTTTTGATGAAGAAGTTTTGATATTTAATACTAGTATAGAAAACCTTTATATTTTGAAGTGACAAATCATAGAAGTGATTGTAGAAACAATCAATCATAAAAATTCACATTCGAAGACGTGAATAAAATCCAAAGAAATTGATATCAAATCCATCAAAATGGATATTTCCAATAACTCCCAAAGAAAAGAAGTCATCAAAGTCGGTATAAATGATAACAACAAAAGGGAAACCACACGAATCGATTAAAGTTGGAAATCACACAAAATAGGCGAAATAGGCAAACAGCAACAGGTCGGTCGGCCGGCTTCAGGGCTTGGTCGACTGGACCCTGTTCTGAAAAATAGTTCGGGAAGCAGGTCGGTCGACTGAGCTCTGCAGCCGGTCGACCAAACCCAAACAGAGAAGTGCTTAGCACTTTTGGAAGCAGGTCGGTCGACTGACTACAGAGCTCGGTCGACCGGGCCTGTTTCCAGCACTGCCCAACTTATCAAGTTCATTGGCCAAATCTCGACCAAATTGCATTTTTGCGAGCAACGACACCAAGGATTTAAGCCTAACGACAACCCGGCCTTATAAGCTCTTCAATGCATCACAAAAATCATGATCAAAGATCAAAGTTTGGATTTTTAAAGAATTGAACTCAAAACACTAAAAATTGGAATATTCACCAAATCAATCCAAACCAAAAGCAATTGCACAAGAATAAGTGTTAGGAATTCATACCTAACAATCGAAGATAGTTATAAACTAAGATGTGAGATAAAAATCTCACCTTTAAACCCAAACAAATGAAGAAGGAGCTTGAAGACAAGGGAAGAACAACCACTCTTCAACACAACCCAAATGAGCTTGAATCTATGCTCAAAAGAGAAACATTTCCTAAATTAGGTTTAGGGAATTTTCAGAAATTGAAAGGAGAATGGGTTGGAGAAGATGAAGAGGAGGCTTACCTATGGCTTCACTTTGATTTTGGAGCAAGAAATCAAGATGCAAGAAGAAACTAGGGTTTGCAATTTCTATTTCCTCTTCCTTTCCCCATTTCAGTTTTTTTTACTTAATTTTGCAGAGTGGGAATGAGAGAATGGAGAGGAGAGGGCTGAGTTAGAGGGTTAAGTGAGTTTAGTTAGCTAGTGGGCTGAACCCAACCCAAAGTCCAAAGTGAAAAAGTAGCAAAATTCTACTAACTCCAAACATATCGAAGCTTATACTCAAAAAGGTCGCAAATGGCATTTTGAACTCAATGGAAGTGGTCTCGAGTCCTAATTCGACTGTTTGCAAAAAGTAGCTTTTCGGACAAACATCCGACGAATGATGAAATATTTAAATATAAAATCGATAAATATGCGGGTTGTTACAGACTCCCCTCCTTAAAGAAATTACGTCCTCGCAATACTTAAGAAGAAAATAATGAGTACCAACCATAAAAGCATATCAACACAAAAGAAAATTTGAAATAAGAAGTTCACCATAAAGAGCACAAAAGAGTAAGTCCGAAAGTTTTCGTTCGATGAATTCTCTAGATTTCCCAAGAGAAATCCTTGGGATTTGAGAACCATAGAACTCACACAAAAAGAACATCTTTATTTCGAAGGCGCTCAACCCTCGAAGGAATGATGCGAATAGGATGTTGCTCAAAAGTCAAATCTGGTGAAACTTCAATCCCTACTATAACACCAAGCTCAAGAATAAAAATCGGAAACCTTAAGGCATTTCCGTAGTAGAAAGACGTAAGGAAACGTCGTGAATAACAGAAAATTGAGCCGGTGCGACGGCGTAGTACAAAAACGATACGCCTGAGAAACGAGAAAATCGAATAATTTGGAACAACGACGTAGTACAATAACGGTACGCCAGATGAACCAAAGCTCAAATAATTCAGAACATCGACGTAGTGCAAACGGTACGTCAAATGAACCGAACACCATAAAAGAACATCGTACGCTAGTCCATAAAAGAAATGAGATAAAGCTCAATAAAACAAAGTATATCAAAACGTCCGATGGACTTGATAAAAAGATAATTCCATTCAGACATCAACAAAGAATCAACCACTTGTTGTTTACAACAAAGTGCATTGGCAACACGGTTCCTCTTTCTGGGAATATACAAAGAATATCAAGATCATAAGGTGCAAGGAACTCGATCCAATATTAAGTTCCTTATGAGAAAATAAATATTCCAAAGATTTATGATTGAGGCGGAGAACAAATTTCTCCCCCAAAAAATGATGATGCCAAACTCTAAAAGCGAAAACAATAGTCGCGAGCACTAGATCATGAGTGGCATACCTAGTCTCGATCGGCTTTAATGATTTAGAAGTACAAGTGATAGCACGTTCTCTTTCGCAAGAGAACGGCATCCAAACCAATACGATTAGCATTGGTACAAAAGATAAAGTTTTGGTTCCCATCGGGAATCATAAGAATAGAAGTATCGGAAAAGAATTCTTTCAAATAATCTTCTTTCCCGAAAAGCTAAAACTTTCAAAATCACAATTATCTTTATGTAATAATCTTTCTAGAAAAACTTTTATTTTTTTTCAAGTCAATTTACTGTGTCTGATTGTCTCATCAAAGCGTTTACGAAATTCCTATCGATAACATTGATCAAGCGCATCGACCAAAATTCTTAAAGCACTCAATGGGCAATACAATCACAAAATCATCTTCAAGATAATAAACATGTTTCTTAAAAACTTTTAAGAATATTCTTTGTTTGCTTAAAGAACAAAAATCTAATTGTACTTATAAATAAATCTTATGAAAAAGATTTGCAAAATTTTAAATTGCTATTTTCACCCAAAATCAATGAATACAAGAATGGTCTCATCGAAATATTCATAGAATACTCGATTTACAAAAATGGATGAAACAAACTGGATAAATTGAATGACATAACAAGTCATTCATAAGAATCATAACGAGTGCGGAATGCGGTAAGTGGATGCTAACTTCCGCAACTCGTAGCTAAAGAAAACCGATGGTAAGGTCGAGCTAAAAAGACCTTATCACCACTCAAGATATTGCTTAGGTGATAATCCTAAGACAAGCTCAAAAATACCGGAAATTTTCAAACTACATGAATAAAATGATGCCATCAAATTGGAATCAAAATCACAAAGGAAAAACAGAAATCTGCTTAACAGATTGAAAATGTCGAAGATGAATAGACCATATGGGACAAAGGATATGGCTATATAAAAATTAAGTCAATCCTTACAAAAATCAATTCCGAAGCCTAAGTAAAAATCAGCTCGGAAAGATAGATCACATAAAATAATTTCGACATCAATAAAAAGCAAATTGAGTGTTGCGGATCCACCAATCCGGATTCGCAATCCTCAAAGAAGTAATCAAGCCCAGAAATGTCTAAAGAAAAAGAATCACAAGTTCTTTTGATATAAAAATAATGAGATGAAACCCATATAAAAAAAACTCGAATAAGACAATCACAAAATAAATGTCATCAAGGATAGAATGGATACCTTGACCAAGAGAAGTGTCACTAGGGGCTTGAACAACATTTAGCTTTCCCTCTCTCTTGTTCGAAAGTTTGGAGCATGAAGATAAAAGATGTCCCGAACCTTTGCAATAACGACAGAAAAATGGTTTCGGGCACTCATTTGCATAGTGGTCCGTAAGGCCACAATTGTAGCATCGTCCACGACTAGAGGTAGGAGTCTTTGCTACCGAAGATTCTTGCTTCCCTTTCTTATCGGGAATTGGATTGGGGCCTTTGAACTTAATAGGCCTTTTCATGTTGTTGTTGAAGTTTTTTTTAGCACCCACAACTTCAACATCACACTCTCTATCGGCCTCTTCAAGACGAAGAGCGATATCAATAAGCTGATCAAATGAAATCTCGAGTTTCAGGAGTAATAGCTTCTTGAGATTCTTATTCAAGCCATAGACAAATCTCTGGTTCTTCTTCAATGGGGTGTTAATGTATTCAACCCCGTATTTGGAAAGAGATTCGAAAGATTCGACGTAGTCTGTCATAGAAGATTCACCTTGAACAAGGTCGATAAAACGCCGGGCCAAAGTTACTTTTTCAGCCAACGACACAAATTTCAATTCAAATCTTTCTCAGAATTGTTCCCAAGTGAGATCCGCTTCAACGATTTCAGAAATAAGAAGCTCATACCAATCCAATGCTCTTTCTTGGAGCATGCTAGATGCCACTTGGACTCGGTAGAGATCAACAAGATTCATGCGAGAAAAGATACGGTCGCATGATCTAAGCCAAGCTTGAATTTCAATGACACTCTCGGATCCCCGGAATGGCCTTCCACCCAAATCGGTGTAATCTCTACACAAGCGTGCAAAAGCGGATCTAGGATGAGTAGGCTCTGGAATGGGTCTGATAGCTTGAGCATTCTTAACAAGATCAAGAAGCTGATGGGCAGACATAAATACTCCCTCCTGAGGAGTAGCACTAGATTGACCGGCGCTGGGACGGCCAGGTCTAACCATTTCTTTTCTTTAAGAAAGAAAGAAAAGAGAAAAAGGTTAATCTCAAAATGAATATCAAACAAACTTGATTGATAAAACAAGGAATCATAAAAGGAAATAGGATAGAACGGTACGAAGACCCGAATCAAATCCTATGGCACGATTCCTAAGAAAGACTTAGGACAATGATCCTTGCTAGATTATTCTACATTGTTCCGAAGTTTGGCTCTGATACCAAGCTGTGACGCCCCACCTCTATACCCACGCCAGCCAAGGACACTACGGGGTAATGCCGTCGACTAGCATGGAGAATAAGGCTGTTGAGGAGCGACCATCTGTGTAATTGCTTTGTGCGAGTACCGATATGCCAGATAAAAATATAACTTTTCATCTCAAGAGGAAATCCGACATACAGATACAAACTCAAAGCTACTACACAGTGGCTATATGGACCTCAGAAACAAATATAGAAATAAACATAACACAAATCAGTCACAGACAATTCATATCACAAAGGCGGAAATAGATATGAATATAACACATGAAAGTGTACATCAGAGTAGTGGTCAAATAAGATCCACAATAACACAAAAGAATAGATACAAGTGCAAGACAATAGAATATGTATACATCAAGGAGTCTAATCTCAGAAGTATACAACAAAAACTACTAAACTAGAGTAGTTAGCCAAAACTCAGATGATGGTTCCAGATAGGAAGTCAAGAGGAAGCACCTGTAAAATCTCAGTCTGACCCGAGTATTATTTAAGAAGAAAATAATAAACGGATCAGTCTAGCTAAAATTATCAGATAAAATGAGATAGAATATGAGATGTGATAATAAAACGTATGATAAGAAAAAGATGTCATACTATGATAAGTATACATAAGAAAACCCACAAAAGTCATACAATATCTCAAGAATCTCAAAACACAGAAAAGAACGTCATATTCTTATTTAATTCACCAAGCCACAAATAAAATGACATACTCATCAATGTCAATGGTAAAAGCTGGTGAAACATAAATTCCAGAAATCACAACAAGAAATCCAGAAATCACAAGAAAAGGATGGCCAATCCCAAACAGGAGCATGAAAGCCGGAACATTGACGCAGTGCAAACGGTACGTCCAATGAACCGGAAAGACAATACAATTCAGAACATTGACGCAGTGCAAACGGTACGTCCAATGAATCGGAAGGCCGAGACATCGATGTAGTGCAAACGGTACATCAGATGAATCGAATATTGACGCAGTGCAAACGGTACGTCCAATGAATCGGAAAGCCGAGACATCGATGTAGTACAAACGGTACATCAGATGAATCGAACATTGATGCAGTGGAAACGGTACATCCAATGAATTGAACATTGACGTAGTGCAAACAGTACGTCCAATGAATCGAAAAGACAATACAATTCAGAACATTGATGCAGTGCAAACGGTACGTCCAATGAATCGGAAGGCCGAGACATCGATGTAGTGCAAACGGTACATCAGATGAATCGAATATTGACGCAGTGCAAACGGTACGTCCAATGAATCGAACATTGACGCAGTGCAAACGGTACGTCCAATGAATCGGAACACATTAAAAGTACTTGGGTTGCCAGCCCACAAAGAAATGAGACGAAGCTCAATAAAATGAAGTACAGTCCTTCACATGGACAAAGAGACATCGCACATTGCTAGTCTAAACCATAAAATGATCATCATCGATCATCAAGAAGTGTCGATTACACTAAGCTAGTAGATATAAGAGTTTAGCTTCATGTCCCATAACCACTTGCTTAACTCAAATATTTACGAACAGATTGTAGATCTCCACTAGAAAATTGTCACAAGAGTTTCAATCGAACAAGTCCATAAATTGACCGACGAAGTAAACGCAAGCGTTTCATACCACTTGTTTTGCTAAGCCGTTTAATTATATTTTCTCATACGAATGAGGTAAACGTTTGTATATACTAATAGATTGGAAAACAGTTTTATAAACGAGTTTGATATTGAAAATAGAGTTGAAATCGTTTTGATGAAGAAGTTTTGATATTTAATACTAGTATAGAAAACCTTTATATTTTGAAGTGACAAATCATAGAAGTGATTGTAGAAACAATCAATCATAAAAATTCACATTCGAAGACGTGAATAAAATCCAAAGAAATCGATATCAAATCCATCAAAATGGATATTTCCAATAACTCCCAAAGAAAAGAAGTCATCAAAGTCGGTATAAATGATAACAACAAAAGGGAAACCACACGAATCGATTAAAGTTGGAAATCACACAAAATAGGCGAAATAGGCAAACAGCAACAGGTCGGTCGGCCGGCTTCATGGCTCGGTCGATCGGACCCTGTTCTGAAAAATAGTTCGGGAAGCAGGTCGGTCGACTGAGCTCTGCAGCCGGTCGACCAAACCCAAACAGAGAAGTGCTTAGCACTTTTGGAAGCAGGTCGGTCGACTGACTACAGAGCTCGGTCGACCGGACCTGTTTCCAGCACTGCCCAACTTATCAAGTTCATTGGCCGAATCTCGACCAAATTGCATTTTCGCGAGCAACAACACTAAGGATTTAAGCCTAACGACAACCCGGCCTTATAAGCTCTTCAATGCATCACCAAAATCATGATCAAAGATCAAAGTTTGGATTTTTAAAGAATTGAACTCAAAACACTAAAAATTGGAATATTCACCAAATCAATCCAAACCAAAAGCAATTGCACAAGAATAAGTGTTAGGAATTCATACCTAACAATCGAAGATAGTTATAGACTAAGATGTGAGATAAAAATCTCACCTTTGAACCCAAACAAATGAAGAAGGAGCTTGAAGACAAGGGAAGAACAACCACTCTTCAACACAACCCAAATGAGCTTGAATCTATGCTCAAAAGAGAAACATTTCCTAAATTAGGTTTAGGGAATTTTCTGAAATTGAAAGGAGAACGGGTTGAAGAAGATGAAGAGGAGGCTTACCTATGGCTTCACTTTGATTTTGGAGCAAGAAATCAAGATGCAAGAAGAAACTAGGGTTTGCAATTTCTATTTCCTCTTCCTTTCCCCCATTTCAGTTTTTTTTACTTAAGTTTGGAGAGTGGGAATGAGAGAATGGAGAGGAGAGGGCTGAGTTAGAGGGTTAAGTGAGTTTAGTTAGCTAGTGGGCTGAACCCAACCCAAAGTCCAAAGTGAAAAAGTAGCAAAATTCTACTAACTCCAAACATATCGAAGCTTATACTCAAAAAGGTCGCAAACAGCATTTTGAACTCAATGGAAGTGGTCTCGAGTCCTAATTCGACTGTTTGCAAAAAGTAGCTTTTCGGATAAACATCGACGAATGATGAAATATTTAAATAAAATATTTAAATATAAAATCGATAAATATGCGGGTTGTTACATACTCCAACTAAAAATATTCCAAAAAACAAGATATTAGGGAAGGAACTTGTCATTTTGTTCATTGAGTTTTACAAAAAGAAAGGAAAATGAGAAAAAAAATACAAAAGTAAATGTAACGGCCCGGAATTTCACTGCTTTGATTTGCGAATATTTAATTAATTTTAAATATTCAAATAATAAGTTTTGTAATTAAAATAAAACTCTTTTGAATGATAAATAATGATGGTAAAATAGTTGTCAAAATTTGTTTACAAAAATATATAGCTCGATGAAAAACAAAAAATGTAACCGAAATTTGTTTTCCGAATTTTCGACTTTTCGCCAGTTAAAAGTTATCGAAAACATTGTGAACTCTTTAGCATAAGTATACGCATTTGTAAATAAGTTAACATAAGTGTCTATGGTGTATTAGTGTATGTGTATGTATTTACACTTAAGTATACATAAAAGATAAGATAAGTTTTAATTATAAAAAGGTAAATATATATATATATAAAAGTGAAGATGCTTCTTTAGGAAAAAAGTACAATTAAGTACAAAACATGTTTTAACATATTGGAGCATGAAGTGTTAGGATGGGGACAAGGCTAGGTGAGGTGGCAAAGGATGAGTGGAGGGAAAAGGACAAAGGGTAATTTAGTAATTTACTTTTCCTATTGCTTATAAATAGCCTTCCACTTCTTCAATTTTTCCTCCTATTCTTTCTATCATATCTTCCTCTTCTCTGATTCAAATAGAGAAATTAATTTTTCTAAACCATGTAAAATTCCAGTGGTTACAACTTTTATTTGTACTAATTATTCAAATTTTGAGAATAGCTATGTCAAAAATGTATTTCATTCAGACCCATTTTTTAAATACATTTTTTAAACTCTGAGTTTCTAGTCCGAAATTACCACTCCTTTTACTGACCATAACTCCCTCAAAACTAATCCAAATTGAGTGATGCTTTTACTGACATGATAGAGAAACGAATTTTCAAGAACTTTTCTTTTGACCACTTTTTAAAATTTCGAGAGTAACATGACCAAATATCCAAGAGAATATGACTAATTTTTGCGTCTGGTTTTGTGAATTCAACCTTATCCGAAGTACCTCCACCTCTCCAAGTCAAATCCACACATACTTGTTCTTATCAATGCCGAGCCATGCATGCCCTATTAGCACCATGTATGAGCCTATTCCATGCTCTTGGTCCAAAGATCAAGTTTTGAAAGGGGAAAAAGTTTTCAAAAGGTTTCAAATGGTTTTGCAAAATTATTGTGAGTAAATTTCTTAACTTTTTGGAAAGAATTTACTTATATATATATTTGTGCATGTGTGTTGGTTATGTGGCTATATATATATATATATATATATATATATATAATTTTGAGTGGATTAGAGTTTGGTTTGGATGTGTATGTATGCGCTAACTTGTAGTTTAGCATTAGATTTTGAATTGATGGTTAAAAGGATGTGTTGGTTATAAAAGTTGTGATTTTTGGTTATGTTAGTGATGATATGATTTGGTATATATGAACTTGGATATGTTGTATGTGTATTAAGTTTGACTTAAAGCTAAAGCAAGTTAGCATGTAAACTAGTTAGTCGGTGGAAATTACGGGTCATATAGCGATAATCGATATAAATGCAGTTTCACTTAAAAATCCGAATTTTGCAAAATTTTGTTTTTACAATTGAAAGTATTTTAAAATGTTTTAAAAACTAAACAATAATGTTTAAGGAAAGATAATCGAGAATTTAATAATTATATATTAATTAGTTAATTACTTTTGATAATTAATAATTAATTAAGTATCAAACAAGGTTTATTAATTTTAATTAATTGAAGATCGGTACTAATTTATTATCTTTTAAAGTAATATTAATTTTTAATTAATTATGATTTAAGTTAATGATTTATTTTTAATCAATTATTAATTAAATAAAGGGTTTAATTGTTAATTAATTACTAATCAATTAATTTAAGTTAAAGATTTTATTAAGACTTAATTACGATTTAATTATTTTAAATAAGGGTTTAATATATTATTTAAGTTTTAATTAAAAGATTACTTAATTAATTAATTGAGATTAATTAATAGTTAATTTCTAATAAACTTATTAAATTATTATTTAATAATTAATAAAGGATTGATTTAGAGTTTAATTTATAAATAAATTATTTATTAAAGGTTTATTTATTTATTAATTTATAATTAGTTTAAGTTAAGAATTAATAAAGATTAATTATGATTTAATAAAGAGTTTAGCTTGTATTTAATCATTTTAAAATGGAGTTTTAAGTTTCAAATCCTTTGTTTTCCAAGAATCAAATTGTTTTTAAAGTACTTCTTTTTCAAAGATGATTTGAACACAAGTGATTTAAATATTGGTACCATTAAGTAGAAAAACTAACTGTGAATGAACTACAATGTGATTGGTTGTATTGTGTAGATATCTGATACCAGAATTAATACTTGCTCTGCTATAATGTAATGGATTTGATTGTTTGGATATAGGTTAGCATAATAAATCTCCATTATGATATAAATTGATTGTTTGATTGTTTGGACATTTGATAGCAGAATAAATCCCCATTCTGCTATAAGTAGTGAATTGTTTAGACATCTATTTAGCAGGACAAATCACCATCCTGCTATTATGTTATTTGGACATGTATATGCAAATTATTTTATATTGACATGTTATTTCCTGATTTGGATATGAATTGCATTTACATATATGCTGACTTATGTAAATAAATGGTTAAGTGACTGGAAAGTGAAATTGATGTTAAGTGGAAACTTAAATTAGTACCATTGGGATTGCTAAGCTCTTTTGAAATTATAAAGTATGGTTTGAATTAACTTCAATTCTTTAATCAACTTGAGTTTAAAGTTTATAATTAATTTTCAAGCTATATTATTATTTTATAAAGGTAATTATAAATAATAACTTGTTTATAAAAATGGGTTTTGCTAAGTAAAAAGTTTATTTAAAGTGATTTAAAAGGATGAGTTGCAAAAGATATTTTGTAAAGATTTTTCTTAAAGAAGATTTATCCAAGGAGTTTTAAATGGGGAAATGTTTTATTAATTATTTTAGAGGTTTGTAAAGAGGTTTTGTGAATTGACTTATAGACTTATAAAAGTGTTTTATAAATTGACTTTGGAAATTTATAAGTTATTTGAATTATGAAGTGAGCTTTTAAAAAGGGAATTGTTATAAAGGATAAGAGTTTTGGTTTTATAGTAAGCAATGTTTGAAAAAAGGGAATTTAAAAGGAGGAATTTTGCTAAATGTTTTGGTAATATACATATACCGTTGAGATAAGTATATAAATGTTTTCCAAGTGTAAAAAGGATGTTAGGGGTTTTGGGAATAGTGTTGTGTAAAGATCTTTTTATCAAGTTTTATAAAGTGATTTTATTAATTAAAGGTTAATTAATAAAGGCTTAGTGGATCCCATATGTAATCAAATCAATTTTGAATGACTGTTTATTTGATAGTTAAATAACCGACTATCAAATCTGGACCTAAACGTAACTTTGGAAATATCTAGAGAAGACATGTGAGTTATATGGCATAGTCATCTCCAATGAAGTTGTATTATGCGTATAAATCTCGTTTCGTTCTTCTAGGGTAAATCATAAGGAAATCCGTCCACAAATGGTTAGGAGGTGAACTCCGCTCTTATCTTTTGTCTGCTTATTTCGTAAAGAACCGGAGTTGAGTTTACCGAAAATTATCAAAAATTGTTTCGAAGTGACCAGGATCAGATATGTTATTCAAAAACCACTTTGATCTAACTCCAGCGTTTCGAACTGAAGACATCTTGAAGAGTATGGAACCAAAGACGGAGCCAATGAAGTGCAAGGACAACTTGCTATTAATCTCGAGGATTATTACAAAATGGATGTAGTAGAAGTAGTACCTTCGGTTTTTCCTTATCCTAGAAAACACGTATGGATGAATGTTGGCACTGCATTGCTGCGTGGAAGGTAGTGTTAGCATTCCAAGTGGGATTGCTATTCAAAGGGTAAGCGTAGCCTCAAGCCTCATCGACCGAGAATGACTAAAATCAGGGGAGATGCAGCAAGGCTAAGTGGGTCGCTCCCATTAGGGTGTGCCATCACCTTTCTAGATATATCTATATGTATATGGATTGTTGTGCATGAGATCTCAAAAAAACGGTTGCAAAACAACTGGGGTGATGACATATTCGATTCTATCCAGTAAGGAGTAGGCCAGTCTTATGTTGGTAGGGGATCCCGGCGAGGTACTCGGTACATTTTCTAGACATGTACTGTGATAGGTGGTACCCCGGTGCCTTGTCACACTATGGAATCCAATCTCCATTACGTGCCTTTACTGTGATAGCTAGTTATTATCTTATTTTTGTTGTATTTTATGTATCTTGTATCAGTTAGGTAGGGACAGGCTGTTATAACTATCCTGGGGTGGAATTGGTATTTGTATGACTCTGATGTATCATTTTGAAAATGATTTTGTAAAGAATTATGTTGATTAATATATGTTATTCCATTGCGTTGTGAGATTCTGTGATTGTTTAGTTTCTTCTTATCTTCCACCTTCTTTCTTTACCCTAACGATCAATCTTTCCGGCACTTAAATGCTCGGCACGCAATACAGTGAACGTATTAATGTCGATTTTCAAGGATCGAAAAACCACATTCGTTACATTTTTGTATCAGAGCGCAAGGTTAAGCGAGAACCTTGGCTTTGGTGGTGAAACAACCCACACCCCTTAGTATTCCCAAAAAGGGTACACCAAAGGATGTGATGCGTTATAGGTATAGCTAAAGCTTCAAAGTGACTAAGATTCACAAGACAAATAAGTAAAAATAGCGGAAACATTTAAATAATAACTTATCATTCAAAATTAAACTTCATCTCAAAATAAGTCATAAAAACATAACATGTCTAAAAAACTCAAAATATCTCATGTCTCATGAAAATACATCTCGGTCTCATAAAATTAGAGTATAAAAGTAACAATAATAATAGTAACCCCTCTCACAAGTGCAAGTCCATCATAAGCCAAATGAAAAAGATGAAGAGCAGAAGAATACATCTGAAATGGGAAAACTTTGGGAATGAATCTCCAAGCAACCTGAATCAACTCAACTCTTATGGCCTATTGGGGGAAAAAGGGAAAATAGAGGAGTGGGTCAGACAATAAGTCTGGCGAGTGAAAGTAATTACTAGCATTTCTAAGCAAGATAAAGATAATAGACTAAGCAATAGTTCTAGCTTGAAAGGAAAATACAGAAAAGATAAAACTGAGTAGAATACTGTTTCTGATTCTGTTTGACTATTTACTTTGATTGTTTGATTGTTTGCACTTGTCTTAAACTGCTATGATTAGGTTGAAACCCTAATCCTATCAACTGTTATCTTGATTAGGCTGAAATCCTAATTCTACCCTTTGATCGGCCTATTCTACCTCTATTGTGCCAATGTAAGCTGATCCAATCCTGTTGGTCCCACAGCAAAAGGACACCTCTTTAGCGCTTAGGATGAAGTAGCGAATTATTTACCCTAATCGATGTTGCACACTCGGTCATCGTCGGTACACACTAACTGTCGTCCCCTATTTGACCCTTTATTTACCCTAATCAGCATAAGCGTGCCCAGCCTCACCTAACTGTTGTGAGACCATCAGTCCTAGTCCTGAAAGGGAATGCTGCTCAGCCTCACCTAACTGTTGTGAGACCATCTGTCCTAGACCTGAAAGGGAATGCTGCCGGTACTGGTCCTAACAGACAATCTTCTAGTTTTGCGCCCCTTGCCCAAATCCATAGATTTGAGCCTCTATCTATTGACCACTTATTTACCCTAATCAGCATAAGCGTGTCCCAACCTCACCTACTATTGTGAGACCATCAGTCCTAGATCTGAAAGGAAATGCTGCCGGTACGGGCCCTACTTCTATGTTTGCTTATTAACTTAATTCAAGATCTAAGTTTTAAAATAAGCCCCTTCTGTTATCTCTGCTATATTTGCTTATTAACTTAATTCAAGATCTAAGTTTTAAAATAAGCCTCTTCTGTTATCTCTTTCTTTTTAATTATAACCTATGTTATAATTGTTACTCTTCTATTTTCTCTTTTTAGTTATAACCACTTGTTATAATCATGCTTGCAAATATCTTAAATTTGCCTATTTCGGTCCATCTCTATTTTATTTCAGTTTTTCTTATTTTACGTCTGATTTCTGTAAATTTAGTGTTTTTCTATTTTAATCCATATTAGCGAATTATTCTTTTTTTAATTTATTCGTGTAAAAAGGGATTAAAACTCTATAAAAAGAAACTAACATTTACAGGCTAAATTCCAACTTTAAAACAAATGTAAATAACTGAAATAAATAACTGAATAAAAATAGACTGAAAAGAACTTCTGAAATTTACTTAAAAACCGACTGTAAATAAACTTATATAAAAACTATCTCAAAATTGTAGAAAAACTACAACTATTGAGAACCCTATTACTTTAAATTGCTTACAAATCTAAAATAATTACAAAACACTCACCTGTGGTCCTTAGCTATATTCCTGGGCCTTCTTGGATCCACTTCTAGGGTGTAGAATATTTTTATTAAAAAGATCTCCTCCCTAGAAAAAGTTTCTATTTAGGGTTCAGCCTCAAGCAATGAACCCAATTGGGAGAAAATCTGAATGGGAAAAATAGCTAGGCCTAGGGTTCTATTTTTTTTGCTTTTGCTTATAAAATTCTGATTTCTTGTTTCACTCATAACTTCTCCATACTGGCTCGGATTTTGACAAGTTATATATGGAAATTGATCATAAAATCGCCACGGACCCAATGGTGTAACTCCCGCGGCTCGATTTTGATAATTTCACAAACTTATTTTATTATTCGATTATTTTGTTAATTAATTATTACTCTAATTTTTTTGGGTTGTTACAGGTGGGGTAACTCATTAAGAAATAAGGTAATGGAATGCCTTATTATGAGTTTGAGTGTATATATAAGAGCGTGCATTTGTTAGCGATATAAAATGTTTTATATTGTGTTGATTTGTCTGTTGAGTGGCTTTAGAACTCTGTTTGAGACGTGGGATGCAACAGTGTTGATAGGGGTTCCTAAACACTTGAACAAGGCAAACTTACACAATATTTTTTTGAAATTAGGTAGAAGAAATAATTTTACGTAGAAATGTATTTTTTGTATGAAGAATGATTTGAAAAATAGTATAGTATTTTGAGGTATTGTTGTTAGGAGATAATAATATTTTATTATTATCATTTAGGGTTTGTTTAGTCATGTTTGTACAGTTTGAGCATTGACTATTGTTAGTGTGTATAGGTAGCTACCCTTTTTAAGATTTGGTGTGGGTAAATAGAAATAGGGAAAACATTAAAACGAACACATTGTGAATTAAGTTTCACAATTTGACTATAAGGCGTTCGATTGATAATGTGGGGTTAAATTTGATTTGATAAAAGATGTTTATCAAAAGCTAGAATATTTGAAATAAATATTTGGAAATTTTTTTATAAAAGTTGATTTATAAAATGGATTTAAAAGACTGTGTCTTTTGATTAAAAAGAATTTAGATTGAAACTTGAGGGCCTAAATCTGATGCTTTTGGAAAATGTTCAAGGTTTTGAAAATATAATAGTATTTGAAAGCTATTTTGGTTCAAGTATAAAATTTTGGGGATGAAAATTTTAAGTAAGAAGTATTTTCTTTAGATTGGTTAGGGAGAATGAGTCTTGATTATTTTGTGATAATCAGAATAACCTTTTAAGTGACGATTGGGTGTTTGCCTAGGTTAACATTGTGGTACACTTGGTAAATTATTCTCTATATCATTGTACAATCGAAACGAATTCAAACCCAAACGAACCCAAAGCAAGTTGGTGATAAATGTTTTGTTGGAAAAATGAAAAGTGCTGTTTCAAAAATGTGATTTTGAAATAAAAGTAGTATTTTTAAGTTAACTAGTTCGAGTGGCTCGAAAACAACTTAAACTTGGGGAAGAGATGTGTTCGGATGGTAAACACTTCTCTTGAGTATTACCCTACCTAGTAAGGGTGTGTATGATACTGTTTGGTAGTACCCAGTTCCTTAGTATCATTTTGGAGTTACTCGGGCTATATATATATATGATTAAAATATATTGTTTCAATTCAAAAAAGTTTTTGGAATAAGATCGGGTTTTTGGATCTTGATTTTTCTTAGGAAAATAAATGCAAATGGAATAGTTGAATCAAATAAGGGTGTATACTCTTAGGATGAAGTGGAGTAATATCCAAGTGAACCTAAGTTCAGTTTTATGAAATGTTTTCATAAATAATTTAGTGGAAATAGAATTGGTATTAGGGGGAACCAATCAAAGAAGTGCGTAGATTGGACGTAGATCATTTCTCCTTCCATATAGTTTTGATCTAAGATTCGAGTACATGGCTTTGGGGTGATTCACACCATTCCAGATAAGGATCTATTACTCGATTTTTTACGGCGAGCACTTGATGAGGATTTTTGGTATAGAACCAGTGTTTTCTATCATAGTTACAACTATGTAAGGAAAACATATGTTCCTAATCAAGGAACCTGATCGGAGTCTGCACTAGAAAATCGGGTGAGCGATACTGGTTCAGAAGGGAAGTTATGTATTCGAGTGGTGATCGAGTCAGATTTTGCATATGAATGATCTATGTACATTATACGAACTGATGTATAGTGCTAAGTGTTTTCTATGATAGGTTGAGATGTAATTTCAGGGACGAAATTCTTTTAAGGGGATAAAATGTAATGACCCGGAATTTCACTGCTTTGGTTTGCGAATATTTAATTAATTTCAAATATTCAAAAAATAAGTTTTATAATTAAAATAAAACTCTTTTATTATAAATAATGATGGTGAACTAGTTGCCAAAATTTGTTTACAGAAATATATAGTTCGATGAAAAAAAGAAAATGTGACCGTAATCTGTTTTCAGAATTTTTGACTTTTCGTCAGCTAAAAGTTATCGAAAACATTGCGAACTCTTTAGTATAAGTATCCACATTTGTAAATAAGTTAAGATATGAAAATATGGTGTATCAGTGTATGTGTATGTATTTATACTTAAGTGTACATATAATATAAGATAAGTTTTAATTAAAAAATAGGGGTATGTGTGTGTGTCTATATATATATATATATATATATATATAAGCAAAGATGCTTCTATAGACAAAAAGTACAAAACTATTTTAACATGTTGGAACATGAAGTTTTAGGAGAGGGACAAGGCTAGGTGAGGTGGCAAAGGATGAGTGGAGGGCAAAGGAAAAAGGGTAGTTTAGTAATTTACCTTTTGTACTGCATATAAATAGCCTTCCACTTCTTCAATTTTTCCTCCTATTCTTTCTATCGTATCTTCCTCTTCTCCGATTCAAATAGAGAAATTCGTTTTTTAAAACTATGTAAAATTCCAGCAGCTACAACTTTTATTTGTACTAATTATTCAAATTTTGAGAATGGCTATGTCAAAAATGCATTTCTTCAAACCCATGTTTTTTGAACTCGGATTTTCTAGTCCGAAAATACCACTCCTTCTTTTGACCATATCTCCCTCAAAACAAATCCAAATTGAGTAATTCTTTTTTTGAAATGATGGAGAAAAGTATTTTCAAGAACTTTTGTTTTGACCAATTTTTAAAATTTTGAGAGTAACATGACCAAAAATCCAAGAGAATATGACTAGTTTTTTGGTTCGATTTTGTGAATTCAACCTTATCTGAAGTACCTCCACCTCTCCAAGTCAAGCCCACACATCCTTGTTCTTATCATGGCTAAGCTATGCATGCCCTATTAACACCATGGCTGAGCCTATTCCATGCTTTTGTATCCAAAGATCAAGTTTTGAAAGTGGAAAATGTTTTCAAAAGGTTTCAAACGGTTTTGCAATATTATTATGAGTAAATTTCTTAACTTTTTGGAAAGAATTTACTTATATATATATATCTGTGTATGTACTGGTTATGTAGTTATATATATAATGTTTTGTTGGATTACGGTATGGTTTGGATGTGTATGTATGCGCTAACTTGTAGTTTAGCATTAGATTTTGAATTGATGGTTAAATGGATGTGTTGGTTATAAAAGTTATGATTTTTGTTTATGTTGGTGATGATATTATTTGGTATATATGAACTTGGATATGTTGTATGCGCATTAAGTTTGACTTGAAGCCAAAGCAAGTTAGCATGTAAACTAGTTAGTAATTGGAAATTACGGGTCATATAGCAATAGTCGATATAAATGCAGTTTTGGTTAAAAATCCGACTTTTGCAAAATTTGGTTTTTAGAATTAAAAGTATTCTAAAATTGTTTTAGAAACTTAACAATGATGTTTAAGGAAAGTTAATTAAGAATTTATTAATTATTTATTAATTTTTTAGTTTTGATAATTAATAATTAATTAAGTATTAAACAAGGTTAATTAATTTTAATTAATTGAATATTAATACTAATTAATTATCTTTTAAAGTAAGATTAATTTTTAAATTAATTATTGATTAAGTAAGATTATTTTAATTAATTATGAGTTAAGTTAATGATTTATTTTTAATCAATTATTAATTAAATAAATGGTTTAATTATTAATTAATTACTAATCAAGTTAATTTAAGTTAAAGATTTTATTAAGATTTAATTATGATTTAATTATTTTAAATAAAGGTTTAATTTATTATTTAAGTTTTAATTAAAAGATTATTTAATAAATTAATTGAGATTAATCAATAATTAATTATTAGTAAAGGTTTTAAATTATTATTTAATAATCAATAAAGGATTAATTAAGGGTTTATTTTATAAATAAATCATTTATTAAAGGTATAATTATTTATTAATTTATAATTAAATTAAGTTAAGAATTAATAAAGATTAATTATGATTTAATAAAGAATTTAGCTTGTTATTAATTATTTAAAATGGAGTTTTAAGTTTGAAATCCTTTGTTTTCCAAGAATCAAATTGTTTTTAAGGTTCTTCTTTTTCAAAGATGATTTGAACACAAGGGATTCAAATATCGGTACCATTAAGTAGAAAAAACAACTGTGAATGAACTACAATGTGATTGGTTGTATTGTGTGGACATCTAATAACAGAATAAATCTCTGCTCTACTATAATGTAATTGATTTGATTGTTGCAGACATAGGTTAGCAGAATAAATCATCATTCTGCTATAAATTAATTGTTTGGACATTTGTTAGCAAAATAAATCCTCATTCTGCTATAAGTAGTGAATTGTTTGGACATATATTTAGCAGGTCAAATCACCATCCTGCTATTATGTTATTTGGACATGTATATGCCAGTTAGTTTATATTGACATATATTCCCAGATTTGGATATGAATTGCATTCACATATATGTTGACTTATGTAAATAAATGGTTAAGTGACTTGAAAGTGAAATTTATATTAAATGGTAACTTAAATTAGTACCATTGGGATTGCTAAGCTCTTTTGAAATTATAAAGTATGGTTTTGAATTAACTTCAATTCCTTGATCAATTTGGGTTCAATGTTTATAAATGATTTTCAAGTTATATTTTTTTATAAAGGGATTTATAAATAATAACTTATTTATAAAAATGGGATTTGCTAAATAAAAAGGTTTATTTAAAGTGATTTAAAAGTATGAGTTGCAAAAGATATCTCGTAAAGGATTTTTTTTAAAGAAGATTTATCCAAGGAGTTTTAAATGAGAAAATGTTTTATAAATGATTTTAGAGGTTTGTAAAGAGGTTTTATAAATTGACTTGTAGACTTATAAATGTGTTTTATAAATTGATTTGTAAATTTATAAGTAATTTGAATTATGAAGTGAGTTTTTAAAAAGTGAATTATTATAAAGTATAAGAGGTTTGGTTTTATAGTAAGTAGTGTTTGAAAAAAAGGGAATTTGAAAGGAGGAAATTTGCCAGATGTTTTGGTAATATACTTATACCGTTGAGATAAGTATATAAATGTTTTCCAAGTGTAAAAGGGATGTTAGGAGTTTTGGGAATAGTGTTGTGTAAAGATCTTTTGATCAAGTTTTATAAAGTGATTTTATTAATTAAAGATTAATTAATAAAGGCTTAGTGGACCCCATATGGAATTAAATCAACATTGAGTGATTGTTTATTTGGTATTTAAATAACCAACTATCAAACCTAAATCTAAACGTAACTTCGGAAATCTAGGAAAAACACATGAGTTATATGGCATAATCATCTTCAATGATGTTGTATTGTGCGTATAAATCTCGTTTCGTTCTTTTAGGATAGATCATAAGGAAATCCATCCAAAAACGGTTAGGAGGTGAACTCCGCTCTTATCTTTTGTCTGCTTATTTCCTAAAAAACTTGGGTTGAGTTTATCGGAAATTATCGAAAGTTGTTTCAAATGGACCGAAATCAGATATGTTATCCGAAAACCACTTCGATCCAACTCCAGCATTTCGAACTAAAGACATCTTGAAGAGTATGAAACCAAAGACGGAGCCAATGAAGTGCTAGGGTTACTTGCTATTAATCCTGAGGATTATTCCAAAATGGATGTAGTAGAAGTAGTGCCTTCGGTTTGTTCTTATCCTGGATAACTCGTATAGATTAATGCTGGCACTGCATTGCTGCTTGGAAGGCAGTGTTAACATTCCATGTGTGATTGCTATTCAAAAGGTATGCGTAGCCTCAAGCTTCAACAACCGGGAATGACTAAAATCAGGGGAGATGCAGCAAGGCTAAGTGGGTCTCTCCCATCAGGGTGTGTCATTACCTTTCTACATACATCTATATGTATATGGATTGGTTGTGCATGAGATCTCAATAAAAAGGGTTGCAAAGAAACTGGGGAGATGACATATTCAGTACTATCCAGTAAGGGTTAGGCCGGTCTTGTGTTGGCAGGGGATCCCGACGAGGTCCTTGGTACATTTTCTAGACGTATACCATAATAGGTGGTACCCTGGTGCCTAGTCATAGTATGGAATCCAATCTCCAACATGTGCTTTTACGGTTTTGATTGTAGAGCCTAGTATGATGGAATTTAAAAATGGTAACAATTTCGGCTATTTTCATATATTTATTTTGAACGCTTAGACATTATTATATTATCACTGGATTTTCTACAAAAAGTATTTTGGTTATCGTAAGGTAAAAACCCGTCCATGTTTATGTGCGGCATGGTCTTACGAGATACCTTTGATTCTAAAAAGGTTTTAAACATAATAATTCAGTTGTTTGAGTTTACTCACACTGGACTTATATCTGACCCGGAGTTTTATTTTCTTTTCCTTAAACTCTTGGGTGCTCAAATCTTTATGGGCAGCCATGTAGTTCAGGTTTTCCTCGAATGCATCTTGGAGGAGTTGGAAGAAGGTTTCATCGATAGCTAGTTATTATTTTATTTTTGTTGTATTATATGTATCTTGTATTAGTTAGGTAGGGACGGGCTGTTATAACTATCCTATGATAGAATTTGTACTAGTATGACTCTGATGTACCATTTTGGAAATGAGTTTGTAAAGAATTATGTTGGTTAATATATGTTATTCCGTTGCGTTGTGAGATTCTATGATTATTTAGTTTCTTCTTATCTTTTATCTTTTTCTTTCCCCTAACGATCGGTCTTTCCGGCACTTGAATGCTCGGCACGCAATACATTGGATGTATTAGTGTCGATTTTAAAGGGTCGAAAAACCCCGTTCATTATAGTAAATGTAACTTTTAAAGCTTGCATCAATAATATACTTAACAGATAATAGGTTGGTTTCTCAAAAGTCAAAATAAATTGCTTTGGTATGTGTATGTGCAAACAAAAATGAATATGAACTAAAACAAAGATACTTCAACTTTATAACACAAAAGGTAATCAAATACACAATCGACTAACCGTTACTCTATAAACGATTAACCACAACTCAATTTTGGAACTGTACATATTCAACATAATATCAATGATTCAATGTACATGGACTATTACAAATACAACAGAAATACAACGCACATTATCAAATAAAATTACAAAGAGCATTTTCCCAACAAATACAGCAATCAACCATTTACAAAGATAGTGAATCAAAGTTTCTAAGTCCAAAATATGTAACATAAACATACAATACAGCGTTACAGCCACCATTACTGCATTTTCACTCTTTACCTAATGCAGCGTTCACTGGCTCCTCTCATTTCACAGCTTTAGAAAATCATTCTTGTCATCATGTTGTCTCCTTCTACGCAGTGTCCGCTTCAGTGTGAACTCTATGGCATCATTTTTTTCTTTATCTTCATGTAACAGAACCTAACATGTCTTCAACTGCATATATGTTGTGTATCATGACATGTTGAATTTATCGACTATTATATTCGATTATAAACTTTTAAAAATAAGCATGCCTTAAAATGGTAAAATAAAAGTTAAAAAGAAGGTAAATTGCATATGCTAACGATGTGAAATAAAAATAAAAGAAACTTAGAACGCTATTTTGAATAATCGAAACCATATATCCTTCTGTCAATACATATGATTATGAATGAACAAAATATCACAAACCGTAAACAATGGCGAACAAAAATTTATTTTCATAATTTAAATATACCTCACAGTTGAAGTAATGCAAATTGGTTTATGATTGGTATTCTCTGATGTTGTATCTTCATATGTAAAGCTACTTGGATAGCAATGATCTTTTGCCTACACATGAATAAACTCAATATATTATATCTAACCAGTTTTTAACTTGTGCTTTGCACACGGATGAAAATAAAATAAAATAAATTGTATACTTATAAATTTTAATTTTCACACATAAATTAAGTTTAAAATATGATAATATTCGTATCTTGAACTACTGAAATAAACGAATGTTTCAGCGCATTGGAGCATAACTTGGTATTAACTAATATTTTTACAAAGTATCATGATATGTTCACCTGATCACTCCCAATAATTAAAAAAAGAGCAAGGATGAAGATGGAGATGAACTCCATAAACTAATATAAACTTCACCAAACTGGTTGCATTTGAAAAATTAATCTTATCAGTTGAATCAATTTATACTCAAGGTTTGTCAAGGCACCTAGGAGCTTAAGTGTGAAGAATCGTGAGCTTTGGAAACCAAATAGCGGAGCTATAACGAATTTTTAGTTAATCGTTTTATACTCATGGTGAGAACTCTTAAAACTATAGTATTATATGCTATTGGATGTTATATATATATATGATTATGATTGTTAATGGTTGTTTAATATGAGTGTTGAATATATATGCAAGTCAGGGAAATACATGTCGATAAGCACAAATGAAATCACTTTCCTCTATATTAATGAATTGGTGTATATGAAATGATAAACCCCTTTAAAATGGTTTAATAATGAGTTTGAAATGTTTTATATACATTTAAAAGTGTTTTGGTGAATTTTGAATGAGAATTGGAAATTTAGTCAAAAATAGGCGCGTCGCGTAACGGTAGTTTGCGATTTCACGCCATAAAAGTCAAACGAGTATATAGTATGGAATATAGCTCGGAATTCTTCGAGATAAGAATTTTTTGAATTATTATATCCATAGTTTTCAAACAAAGAAATAAAATCGAGATTTTGATAAGTAGATTTTGAAATATGAGTAAAACAAGTTTTGGGAAAATCGCAGTTTTGCAGTTCGCAATCCATAACAACATTTTTTTTGAAATTGATATTTTAAAATTGTTTTAAAATATGAAATAAATTCTAAAAATCTTTTAGAAAGTTTTAAAAGTGATTTGAGCTATGAAAATGAATTTTCAAGTAATAGAAAAGTCGTTTTGATCAATATAGCTTAAAAAGGCACTTTTTGCAGCACTTTCCGCATCACTTTTCTATAACCTTTAAAATATAGCTTTAAACTTAAAAATTATTTTCTAATTCTTTTATAAATATTTTCAAAGTAATAATTAAGTGTTTTAATGATGATTTGGAAGTTTTATAGTTTATTTAAAAGGAATTTAAACAAACGATTTAAAGAAAAGCTACTACAAATTAAGAGATTTAATCTTGGCTCTAAAAGCCGACAAGTAGACTGGATTTTTCTATTCGTGAGATTAGGATGTGAGGTGCTTAAACTAAGGAAATGTTCAGGAGCAACCAGTGCCCTGGCTCACTTGGCCTCTTCCATGGGCGAGGGATATATAAGGTCGAAATGTCGGAAATGAGTTAAGTATAAAAAGGTTTTTAAGAAATCAAAGGATTTGATAAGAGAAGTTTAATGATTCCGTATATATCAGAAAGAATGTTTTAAGAAATATATATCTCCAAAAGAGATTTTGATAAAAAGAACTCAATCAATTAAAGAACGAATCCTTATTCACAGAACATCTTTTTCGATGATTGTTTCGAAGGAACTGGGGTCGGATTTGGGTAATCCGAAGATTACTTCGAACCAATTTACGTATTCGTAGTGAAGACATTGATATGATATTTGGGGTTTACGTAATGAAGGACTGCTTATTGATCATTTGGGGATAAACTCCCGATATACATATGGTAGCAGTAGTCTCTTCGTTATGAAATATCCAATGCAAGGACTAATCGCTGCTAATCCTGGGGGTACTCCAGACAGGATGTGGTAGGAGAGTGCCTTCGGTTTGTCCTATACCTAGACAAATTGTATGGACAAATGTATGACGTTGCATTTCGATTTACATAAGTGATCTCTATAAACGTATTATCTACTTGGTGGCAGAGAAGGCAACTTCTCTTAGCTTAACACCCTTTCCTGATACATATGAGCTCAGGAGTTATACGTTTGTGGAGATCAGTTGTATGATTATGGAATGGCAATGTGGCATTCAAAGTGAAAAGATGATATACTATGTGAAGGTAATCGTTACCTCAAGCCTCACACCCGGAAATGGCCGAAATAGGATAGATGCAGCAAGGCTATGTGGTTCGCAACCATTAGGTTATGATCATCCCCTTCTAGATAAATTTCTACCCGCTATAACGTTTGGGTTTAAATTACTGTGGTGTGTGCTAAGAGACGTCTCAGATAGGTCGATAACGACCAGGGCTGTGCAGTTAATGCCTCGTTATATCCCCGCTATAACTCCGATATATCTTATAGCGGATTCCTACCGCTACGATTTTTCCATATATCCCCAACATATAGCCTTTCCGCTTTAATCCCCGCTATTTCCGCTATATCCCGTTATTTCCGCTATATTCCGCTATTTCCGCTATATCTTCTATAAAAAATTGGATTGAAAAATGATATTTATACGCTATAAAAATTATGAAATTAATTAATTTCATTGAATTTTTGATATATGTTTAGAAATGATAATACTCTAATATTCTACTAAATTAAATTAAGTTATATAACAGTTTTACGTTCATTTACAATACATTTGCACATATTTTTAATTAAAATTATTTTTGTATTAATTATAATTTAATTGAATGTTAATTTTTCACATAATTACTATCTATATATTTGTAAAAACAACAAGTATGGGATTTATATGCTATTTTAGAGTAATCCGATATATCCCGCTATATCTTCGCTACATCCCCGCTATGACTTTTTGCACCTCTACCGCATTGAATCCATCGAGCGCTTTAACTGCACAGGACCAGGGTGATGACATATTCGGTACTATCTAGTGAGAAAGGTAGGCCGGTCTTGTGTTGGTAGAGGTGCAGATGTTATGTTGACCTTGGTACATTCCTCTAGAGATGTACTGTCGGAAGGTAGTCCCTTCACCTGGTCATTTGTATGGAAGTCCGTTCTCTAGTAAGTGCCTGCCAATTTGTTTATAGAACCCACGTTTGTGGCTAGTATGTTGGAATTTAATAAATGTAACAATTTCGACTAAGATTAATAAGTTTACGTGCAAATGTTTTCAAAGAAATGTCATTAAAAATGGTATCCCTTATTTTTACGTGATAAAGATTTGGTTATCATAAGGTAAAAACCCGTCCATGTTTATGTGCAGCATGGTCTTATGAGATACCTTCTGTTTTCAAACATCGTATTTTGAGTTCTCATACCAGTCCCATGACTGACCCGTAGTTTATTTTTTTCCGTTTAAACTCTGGGTGCCCTATTTTTCCGGGCAGCCAAGTAGTCAGGATCCCATTTTGGAGTATTTTGGGTAAAGCATGCTGGAAGAGTTTTTGGAGCATGGAGCTAGAGCATCTTATGTGGACATCTATCTATCTTTTTATTTTCCGCTGTGCCTAAGTTTAGCTTGTACCAGCAATTGTGGGAGCAGGCAGTTGTAACTGTTCCTGGCTGGGTTAGTTCATACCAAAACTTTGATGTACCCTAGTAAGAGTGGTTGTATGTACTATCTATCTATAAATTTAAACGTAATGTAAGAATTTGTATTTCTATCTTTTATCTTTACTTTACTTTACCCCTGAAAATCTACCTCCCCGGCACTTGGATTTACGGCACGTGAATACCGCGTATGTATTAGTGTCGATTTTCGAGAGTCGAGGAGATGGGTCCTCACACCTTATGGGAAAAACTGATGCCAGCTATGTTGATTCATTGTGATAGTACTACGGCTATTGCAAAAGTTGAGAACTGTTATTACAACAGTAAGAGACAACACATTCATCGTAAGCACAGTACTTTAAGAGAGTATATCTCTTCAGGATCTATAAGAGTGAATCATGTACGCACTGATGAGAATCTGGCGGATCCTTTGACAAAGGATTGGCCAAAGAGAAAGTCCTTTCTACATCTAAAAGAATGAGACTATTGCCCATAGAACATGAACCCAGAGAATAAGTAGTCACTGTAACCCAACCTAATGACTGGAGATCCCAAGACCTATGTTCAATGGGTAAGAACAAGTTATGAAGTGACATTGATTGAACATGCTAATTTTATTAGATAGAAGCATGTAGTCCTGAAGCGATAGGGGGATGAGTTTAACTCTTAATGAAATTTATACTCTATGTGGAGTGGTGTACCTAGCTACAGGAGTACTCTTGATAGATTCACCTATGTGAATGTGGAAATGTGCCATTTCCTATGGAATTTTGGAAAAAATTCCTAGAGCATTTACTAAACTGGGATAGACGTACATGACCTTTAAAGCATGGGCTATAGTCTACACTTTAGAAAGGTTGTGTGTGATTTAATGTCAGAGATAGAGTTCAAGACTATGAGTCACTCTAATATAACCTGGATCTTACTCACTATGCAAAGGTTCAAATCGAAAGATACCTTTGTTTATGCGTAATCTTATAAAATAAGAAATTGCTTGAGAAAAATATTTTTAAAAATTCAAGTGGGGATTGTTGGAAATTTTGATTTTAAAAATGAATTATTAAAAATATTGAAAAAAGTATAGAATACCCCTCTTAACGAATAGTCCCACATTGAAGGAAACTATAAAATGTTTATTTTTAATATAGGATTCATAAGAGAAAGGATGAACCCTTCGGGCACCCAATGTTTTCTATTGTGTCGAAGAAGGAGACCATGCTGACCATCACACGTGCGTGCACCTACCGACCAACTCGAGACCCGACCTAGATCGTGTTATGCTTAGCTAATGTGGCATTGAACTCTTTATTTTTGACAGTATATTTTTAAACCAACTTTGATTTGGTAATAATACCCAGTAAACTAAGGTTCGATATTTTCTCATGACCAAGTCCAGGTTTTACTCTCTGTATAAACCAAGCAATTGACGTAGAAATAATATCGGTTTTAAAAACCGAGTTCTCTTCTTCTTCTTCCTTAAAATACAACTTTAGATCTGAGCAATTTTTTTTGGTGTTATTGAATCAGCGATCTTTGTGCAAAAAACTGTTGATACTGATATTTAGGGCTGTTTTATCCTAGAGGCGGCACTGCATCAGAGACTACCATATACAATTCCGGCACAGTAGCGAAACGTCTTAAAGAAAGCGACCTAGTCCGCGACTCAACCACAAAGACAATATAGATTCATATCGAGATACAACAACTACTATAAAGTCAAGCCAAAAAGGATGCGACACTGCAAAAAACTTTTAAATAAACTCATGCATGTAATGCCTTCAGTTTCATTTAATAAAAGCAAACATTGTTGGATGAACCCCAACCTTTCAAGGAAGAGGCTATAGTTATCAGAAAGAGTGAAAATATCAACAGTACACTTTTTTTGACTCGTCTACCACTAATAGGGAAGAACCCATTATCGATGAGGACAATAAACTAGCTTACATGCATATGCAAGATAACTACAATAATATATGTCATATATAACATGTTCAAATTCAACTATAACTACAAAGCTACCATTAATTCTATAAATTCAATTAAAATTGAATCGGAACGATCAAGAAATGATTGCTTCATGTGGAATATGAGAGCATAAATAAAAGACAAAATTATTCGACCTAAAAACTTAAATATAAAGTAACCCAATTAAGCCGTGTTTGTTTTTTTTGCTGAATTCTGTATGTTGATTGCTGAAGGCTGAATGCTTAATGCTAAATGTTGGAATGTTGTTTGTTTTTGCTTTTTGCAACATTTTCATTAAGAACTTACGAAATAAAAAACTATTCTCAACTCAAATGCAATACACGATAAACTATCGATGAAAAGCAAACAGAAATACATCCATCATAACCTAAAAATAAAAGCATACATGAACAAAATTACCATTATTAACTAATTACAAGCAATAGGAAATTTGATCATGCATGTTATCCATGAAAACTTGAATTGTGTTGAAAATATATCATCGTGAATTAGTGGAACTTGTGGTAGTTCTGCATCATCGATTGTTGTAATGGTCCATATCTCCATACCCTTTGAGTCGACAATAAATCACATGTGTTCAACTCAAACTGAATAGAAATACGAATCATTAGGGGTGAAGAAGAAAAAGATAGAAGAAAACAGAAAACAATAACCTAGAATCTCGCAATCGCAGCGGAACAAAATATAATATATAATAACAGATCTTTATACAAAAGGAACTGTAACCAGTGCTGACCATACAGCCTGACACACATAGTGGAATATAATCAAGTAGGTGATATACGACTGAAATCGTCTAGCTCGTCTCCTAAGCTCCATAGCAACCTAACCTGAATCTGTAATACTCGGTCTGACCCGAGCATTATAATAACATAACACCCGAGTCAGTCTGGAAAACCAGTGTGAGAAAACACACTTAATTTGAATTATTAATATTTTCAAAATCCTTTGAAAAACAAAGGTATCTCATAAGACCACGCCACACATTAATAGTCACTAGGCTTATATTATAAATTTTCCAAAATATTTATTTCAAAATATCTTTACAAAGATATATATCCAAACTCTTCCAATACTTCAATATTTGAAACAAATTCAAATGCTTATTTCCATAACAGGATATTTTTGAACCATCTCAGTACTTAAAAATATTTCA
The DNA here is from genome assembly GCA_030737815.1 of Allium fistulosum. Taxonomy (NCBI): domain Eukaryota; kingdom Viridiplantae; phylum Streptophyta; class Magnoliopsida; order Asparagales; family Amaryllidaceae; genus Allium; species Allium fistulosum. The sequence continues at coordinate 265,562,691 of CM060903.1, forward strand.
TCCAAATCCATTTATAGTTCAACACTTTGAAAATATTACTATAATAATATCCCGTAGTTAAAATACTTCAAATCCCTCCCGTGCAATATTTAGGAAATATTAATAAGTATATTTTTCTCGAAATCATTTTATTTCCAATACTAAGGAAATATTCCGTTTATTTCATACTTCTCAAAATCCTTTACAATTAATTTGTAAATTCCTTAACTCAACGGATTCCATAAATTTTCGGAATTCATAATTAATTTCCTTTAAAATTTCCAAACTCGATTATATTCGTCCATAATTACAACTACCCATTTCTAACTTCTTTTATGAATTCTAATTCATTTTCGAAGTTTCTATATTTAAATACTTTGGAAATTTCCTTAAGTTTCCCTGAATTCCATTTTGAGAATTTCTTTCATAAAATCACACCTATTAAATAAACCCTGTTTGCAAATCTTTAGAAGATTTATAAACAAATTTCAATCATTTCAAAACTCTATGTATATATGATAAGTATATTTAAAGAATAATAATATATTTTTAAAACATGTTTAAGTAATTATTTAAAATATTAAAACATTTTAAATAAACATGGATAACTCATTTCCAATTTCATTTTTAAATAAACTAATTGATTTACAAAGTTGATTATAAAAATTAGAATTTATTTCAATAAATATTAAATATTTGAATAATCCACTTTCCCGAGATATTTAAATGCTAAAATAGCTTAACTATATAGTTTAGTAAATAAAAATTCCATTTTAAAATAATTTTAATTTCTCGCCAAAAATCTATTTTTAAAATTCAATATTACCAATTTCAATTTATAAATCCGTCTTGATTCATATCACATTGACTACATTTCAATTTCATAATCATTCTCACATTTCAAAAGTAGAATCCACTATTTTTTTCTTCCAAAAACCGATTTCCATATCTCGATATAAATTCACACTGTAAATTTATATTTCCAATTTATCAACTGATATCATTTTCCCTTATTTATAAACATCATTTATAAATTTATAAACTCCTTTGAGTTTCACTTGTTTATAAAACTAATCTCATTTATAAAATCTCATTTTACGAATCCATTTCTTAATAAATCCCATTTATATTTTTCAAATCTATTTTTAATATCAATTTCACTTCTTTCCATAAATCCTGAAATATCACTTAAAATCCATTGTTAAAAATCCTTTATAGAAATTATTTTTAAAATCTCTATTTAAAATATTTTCCAGAAATAGATAAGTACATATTCCAAAATCATATCATTTATTTTATCCAAATCAATTTCCTTTAAGTAATCCAAATTTCGATATAAGTATTTTTGTATCTAAATCTACTTTAAATTCCTTCAAATTCAAAAATAATATTTTATGGTATTTGAAATACCAAAATTAAGGCCAGTGCTAATATAGCATCCAAAAAATTCAAATCACAATGTAATCTATAACATATTATCCACACACATCATATATCACTATATATGAAAATTAAATCAACATTTTTGAGGAATCTAGTTGGATCCCTCCAACCTGTTTCCCTGCAACCACAGATGTTAGATAACATAAAATACCAATTCCGCTTTGAGGTGGAATATTGCGGTAATATAGGGTCATCCGCTATTATGCAGGGCGCATAGTATCTCATCCGCTCCAATCGGCGGGAAAATATATCCAACTACTAATATATATACCAATATATATAATATAACATCCAACATATAATAATGTATCAATTCAACCAAGCATCCAATAATAAATTTTAATTATTATAAATTAAACTAGTCAACCAAATTGAGTGAGATTTACTCACCGAAATTCCTGTTGTTGCTTCCGCGTTCCGCTTTAATTAAAATTAATAGGCATTTAATTTTAATTAAAATTCCTGCTAATTCCAAATTATTCCAATCCACTCCATAACGAAGAAAATGTTCATACGAGTACACTACAACTCGCCGTGCTCGATTTCAACCTCGTATGAAATAGTTACCGATTTTATAAGCATTCGATTTAATAATATAATTTAAATTTTATATTACAGTAATTAACGAACTAATTACCTTTAAAATTCAAATACCCTTCTTTTAGAAATTGAACCGCTCATCCCAGTAAACTCCACACCATGGCTGATGCCTTTGACCGCCATTATCACCTCCTCTAGTCATCAAACTGCCTTGCCGTTACCACCTCCGACCTTCTCATCACCTTCTCTTCCCAATCATCCCAACATGACACTGTCCGCACCTTCTCTAGCCACCGTGGCCTAGGCAACTCCCACCTTCGACCGTATAGGTCGCGAAACTAACCACCCCACCGCTTCTAGCACCAAGCCCTGCGCCGCCACCAGACTCCTTAGCTCGCACTCACGCAATTCGAATAGCCCAAAACCTCCTCCACCATCGTGAACCCTAAAGGTCGAACGAAGAACCATCACCACTATCAATCCGAACCGAGTGTCGCGCCCTTTCCCTACTTCGTGGCCATCGATGAGTAAACAAGCTGCTTCATGCTTCTACAGTTTTTTTTTATAAATCGATTTCGAACTGGAAGAAGGAAAGGAGAGGCACGTTTTTAAATTTGGGGAAAGACTACTTCGTGAATAAGGTGGCTTGAAACAGGCTAGGACGAGTACAAGTTGACTTTTGATTAGATTTATATATATATATATATATATATATATATATATTCAAAATATCTCGTTTGAATAACTCAAAATCCCGAACCCCTATTGAGGCATACCGCTTGGCGTTCCTAATGTTATACCCTATTCTGAACCCAATGGAACAAGTTTCGGAACCTAATTCGATCGTATGTGGAAGATAGCTTTTTAAATCGACAATTTAAATTAAATTCAATTAAATTATTTCTAGGTGTTTCCAGATCGCATGACCAAAAGGTAAATCCAAATGCTATGAAATTTGAAATCCGATAATAATACACTATTACAAATCCAATGGAACTGGTTTCGTCGAATTCCGAGACTGTGCTCCGGATTGCTATTTTAACTTGTCGATTAAATCGACGATTTCAAAATTTTACGAAATCACTTAAAATTTTAGTTTTAAAAACTTATTAACTCAATTCTAATTCAAATAGAATTTATATCAACATTAGAAATCGTTTTGATTCATATTCAACTCAAATTTCAACTATTCACTATTTCCGTATTACAATAAATCGCTATTTTTGAAATTTAATTTCATTCTACAATTACAACCAAAATTTTCATATTCGGAAATCAATTTTTATTCCAAATCCAATATTTAAAACCATTCAAATATCCAAAATTAAATGTCAGAAAATTCGGGTCGTTACATTCCTCCCCGCCTTAAAAGAATTTCGTCCTAGAAATTGCTAAAGTAGGAATAATGCTCCAAATCCATTAACTTGTCAAAAATCACTTAGTTAAAACTCTATATTTCACTTTCCCAAATCTTTTAGTTTCTACCCAACCATTAGTTTCCATCTCTAATTCAAAACCTTAATTTCAATTATAATTCAAATCAAATTTTTGTTAACAAAAATTTTCCCGAAAAAAAATTTCAAAATTTTTCTAACACCCTAAATTTTCGAAATTTTTTGGCAGTCTCCTTTGTACGGAGAGCCTTTTGCAATATGAAAAATATGATAAAAATATATATGCATCGGCTCTCATGGCCGAAAAACACAATATATATCAATATTTATCTCATTGCTGTATTTAATCTGAAAGTGAAGCTTTATATTAGCGTTATTAAGCGAGTTCGCTTAATTTATATGAAATTACGCAACCCAAATCTAGCCCAATAGCCTCCTTGTACCCGTACTTACTCAATTAAAACATGTAAGTTCAATAATATGAAATTTAATAACTTCACATTCATTTTACTAATGCAAATACATAGATTTCGTAACCAAACATGTTATATCATGTATCTATAACAGTTACAAGGTTCCAACATACGATTATCATCTTCAAATCGATTTATACATCATTTATTCAATTCCAACGATTCACAACAATTTATTTGCATTCAATTCACATCTATACACAATATATTCATATCCATTACAAATTGGTTCTAAAACAATTTATTCACTTTCCATTGATTCATAAAGTTTTGTTTACTTTCGTTTACTTCAAACAACAAATTTTTCCATGCAAATTCGGTGATATTCATTTCCACTTTAAAACTTAATTTCATACACGAATTCATTTAAATAATATCCCAAAGCCATATTCAATTAATTTACACTTAAATTGAATTTATTTATAACTTAAGTCATCACCACTTCAATCCATTTCTATTTTATTCGACCACATTTCAAAATATATTTAATTCGCTTACATTTACATCGAATTTCATTTATAACTCAAGTTCCACATTCGATTTCAATTTCAATCCATAATCATCTTACTTAACCAAGATAAGTTCCATTTCTATATTCGATTAATTAATTTATTTATCTAATTAGTTCACTTCCATTTTATAATTCAATATCTGATTTATAATTCAAAAATCACTTCAATTGGTTTGACTTGAGTTCAAATTCATTTTATATTTCAAGTTTGGATTTTCATTTCTTCATCAAATATCCAATCATTTTTATTTTGGTTTTCTATTCCACTTTTCCAATTAATAAGTTACACAACTTATTTTTCTCAATTATATAAATCCTATACTTGAGTTGATTCCATTTGACTCATTTTAAATTAAATCTTCTTTGCAAGGTTAAATCTTCAATCAAATCCCATTTCATCGATGCTTGCTCGAATATATTCACATTTAAAAAAGTTTAACTTAAGATTATACATCAGTTTATAGCTTAAGTATATATTTATCCCATTAACTCTAATTTTGCAAGCTACTCAAACTTATTTATTCACAATTCCATAATTTTCCACTTAATTATTTTTATTCCATTCAAATTTTATATCTTATAGTTATATAGTCACTCTGTAATTCAAACTTTATATTCAATGTCATTCGATATCATTTCTATCCAATACAATTTTATTTAACGTAGCTTAAGTTAAATTCTAATCCATACAATTTCCTTTTACAAATTCAATTTATTTAACTTGCATAAGTTAAATTTTAATTTCGTTTTAAAATTCCCAATTTCAGGTTATAATTCAAAACTTATTTTTCACACGTTTCATAAAACATTCAAATGAATATTCCGGAATTCAAACACCTAGTTTCATTTCAAATCATTTTGAAATCAATATATATATAGCTCTTTTTGGGTTAACAAACCATTTCTTTATAATTTTCAAAACCAACTTGGTTTCATTCAAAACAAATTCCTTTTGGAATTTCTAAAGAAAATTGTTTTTCTCTAAATAATCCAAAAACATTGACCACGGTAGCAATCCGTCACTTAGAAACTCGAAAATGAATACTGATGTAACGTCCCAGATTTTCGCGTTCGAAAATCGACATCCATACTTTACATCGTACTCGAATGTCGTAGATTCGAGCGTTCAAACTCGAGTCGCCGGAGCTTATAACATAGTTAAGTAAATATTACAGCGGAATAAAAAGAATATAGATATACAACATCTGATACAATATCCAGATACAATGATGATACAATGAATATCTATATACATCAGAGATATGATACAATAAATTGCAGCGGAAAGAAAAATAGATAACATCAGCAGCGGATAATCTTCATCTCCGAAGCACGATCTAGAAATAGCTCGAACTCCCAATAACGAGGCACAAAGATAAGCAAGTGCAGTCCATATCCAAAGACTGAACTAGCTCCAGATAATCTACTAAATCTAAATATCTGAAAAACCCAACTCTAGACTGCTCGTGTAGAAAATTATGAGCACCCAGAGTTTAGGAAAGAAACAATAAACTCCGGATCAGTCATGGGACTGGTGTGAGCAACAAAAACAGTTTATCTTTAAAAAAACAAATAGCAGAGAATTTTAAAGTCAATTCGTAATGCTTTTGGAAAATGAAACTACCATAAGACCTCCCACCACACACACAATGCAAACGCAGAATTGGAGGAGATTTCTTCTTATGATAGTCAAAGATGCTTACTACGCAAAATCAAATCATTGGATATTATTACTAGTGCATAGTGCAGAAAACATTTCGAAAGTAAAATATCAATCTTAGCCAGCATAGACATTTCGAACTATGCCTACTATAGCTACCATCTAAACAGTGGTGACCACCATAAGTAAATGGCAGGTTCTACAACTAATACCGTACAAGGTTCGTATTTGGAAGATGGATTTCCAACAAATGGTCAGGCTAAGGAACTTCCTATTCCACGAAAGAAACGCCTCTGGCGGGACGCTCCGAGAACCAACTGTTCTCTGCCAAACAAGGCCGGCAACCCCTTTTCCCAAGGGATAAAAGAAACCTCAGATATGCCACCCCCGGTCCTTTGGGACCTTTAACCGAGAGCTCTCTAACCAACATCACACAGTAAATAAAGTGTGTCCACATGAGTAAGTATCTGGGCTCCATACCATGATACTACCCTTTTCCAGAAGGAATGGTCATACCCTAGGGGAGCTACCCCTGAAAACCTTGCCGCACGATTCCTGTTTCGACCATTACCGGGTTGTGAGGCTCGACGAAGTCTCGTCCACAAAGCTACGCTTTTTCAAAAAGCCACGCTTTGGGTCAATAGATGATCAACCTATGATCACAAAGATATAAGATCAAACAAATGATCATATCACAAATGATCAAACACTGATCATCACACAGCAACACTCAGCATGCCACATTACCAAATTGGGATATATCGCTGATAAATTTCAACTACATAACCTCTGAGCTCGTACGTCTCAGAGAAGGGTGTTAAGCTAAGAGAATAAATTCTCCGCCACCAAACAGATATGTATTTGAAAGAAATCGGCTTTATATCTCAAAGTGTAATGTCAGACATACAATCCATACAAGTCTGTTCCGGGATCGAACAGAACCGAAGGCACTTCTCACGAAGCCCTTGCAATTCCGGATAACTTTCAATCACGTCCGGACTTCCCGTCACAAAAGAGTGATATAAATCTCTATACCGGGAGCTACCCAGTGCAGAGACATTCGACGGGTTGTCCTTTCATTTTCAAAAATATCCGGTCTTCAACACCGATCTTCAAATGCTCTCCATATACGACGTATCACTATTCGGAATGGGTTATATGACACAAATGTCTTTTCCCGGCTAACCCGAATAGTGAGCGCAATATTCAAAAACAAATGGATAATGGGATTTCAATTAAGTCACAATTTAAACCCAAACTTTCTCTTTCAAATGGTTAAACAAATTTCCATTTTAATCTTTTTAAACAAAAAGATTCAATTCACAAAGTTCACTTAATTTCACAAAGATTCCTTCACAGATTTTCCAAATCGATTTCCATTTCAGTTTAATTAATTCGTTAAATCTTTAAATCAAAGATTTAACTAATAGCTTTCAAAACAATTTCATTTCAAATGGTTTAAACAAAACATCATTTTTAAATCTGTTAAAAATAAACAGATTTAATTTATAGCTTTCAAAAAGAATCATTCATAACTTGGAAAAACAATTTTTTCAATTCAATCTTGAAATTCCTTTAAATTGGAATTTCATTTCTTATATATATGAAAGCTTTTATCATGTGAAAACAAACAGTTTCATTTCAGAAAATCTGATTCATTCATACGAGTTGAAATCCTTGGGTTAAATCCAAATTCTCAAAATTTTACTTTTAAATGGTTTAAATTCATATAAACACATTTCTAACATTTTTAACCGTAATTTCAAATCTTAGGATTCAATTTCAAACTTGAATTCAAATTTTTAATCAAATTATTTAAATTTCATAACTCGATTAAGTTATTCAAAATAACTTTCATATTTGAAATTCTATTTCAAAAGCTTTTCACTTTTAAACCCAAACTTCCAATTTCAAAATCAATTGAAATTAAAATTTCAATTTCAAAAACATCAAATTTACATTATCTGTGACTTAACCGATTTCCACGTGAAATCCATATTTGTGTGTGTAAAAGTGTGGTACAGGGGTTTTACACAATAGTGCAACATCATTCAATCATCAGAGATCAAATACAACAGTATATCTGATAAGCGATATAAATTATAACGCTTATCTTCATTCACAGATCACAGATATATATATCACAGATAAGTAAAATACAGATCATAACATAAATCAGGGTATATCACAAAGCAGCATATATCAGGGATATCAAACACTTCAACCATTCAATAAAATCCAAACATTCATAGTAGGATCAATCAATTACCTGATTAATTCAAATCATATTAATTACTTATAAATAAATTACTAATCTTGGTTAATTAACATTAATTAATTACGAACCATTTTAATTAATTATCCTTTAATCATTTATTAATTAATCTTTAAGTTAATTACATAATTAATTAACCTTTAATTATTAAATAAATCAACCTTAATTTATAATTAAGTCACTTTAATCATTAAATAATTTACTTTAAATTATTTAATTATTCTTTAATTAATTATCTTTAATTAATCAAGTACTTAATCCTTTAATCTCTTTCATTAATTAACCTCTAATTAATTTCAATAAGTAATTATTCTTTAATTACTTCCATTAATTAAATCTTAAGTAATTATCCTTTTAATTACCTTCATTAATCAATTCTTCTTTAATCATTTTCATTGACTAATAAATCTTTAATTACTTAATTAATTAATTAATCACTAATTATTGAGTAATTATACTTGAATTAATTAAGAGATTATATTTCAATTACAAAGACCTTAAATAATAAATTAAGATATATATCTTAATTTATTGACTATTTAAACCCATTTTAAAATTGTTTAAAACTTTTTAATTAATAAAGTTTACTTAAATTTTAAAACTAGGATTCAAACTCAGTTTTGAATCCATACTTAAGATTTTATTTAAAATTTGCTTCAGATTTTAACTCAGTTGAAAACAAATCAGGTTTCTAAAGAAACCTGTAACCATTACAATACCCGAGTCTCCCCTTCAGTTACTCCGGGTAAAACCCTCTACCACTTCGAACAAATGATCAAATTACCCGAGTAAAATTCGAGTACACCATCCCCTTTAACAAAACATCACCTGACACAGATCACTGCACCGTGCATATGCACGGGGTTCTTGCCACCTCCGGTCACTTCCCAAATAACGAGCACGTCGACGTTCATCCCTGAAACACATCACGTCCATCATAAGCCTATCATCCATTCGAAATCACACTCGAGTTTCCCAAATCAAACCTGGCAAAAACTGGAACAACACCACCATTTAAACCCTAAACCTGGAAACTCCTCATCCTCTCTCCTCCGGCCATCGGAGGCGTTGGAACTCCGTCCATCTCTTCCTCAACACCCAAACTACCATCTCCCCAAAAATTGCAGCACTCGATCAACTTCCGTCAACAAACGAGACCAATTACTCAACCGCGGCAAAAACTAGGTTTACGAACGAAAACACGTCACCTCCGCTTCCACGATGATCAATGACATCTCCGAGCATTTTTCCCTGTATCATCGTAGTCTCCTCCACCTTCATGCACAACCCCGACCCCTCCTAATACTTGGATCACCAGAAATCATCCCATTACCAAATTATGTTAAAACCAGAACTACACCCTTAATCCCAAACTATAAATTATGGTTCCAATGTTAAAAATCATATTTTTATTTATGTATTCAGATTATAACCCTGGATTTATAGATTACACACTTTATATTTTCACAAATTTTGACATTCACAGATATTTTTAGCTTTACAGAGACAGTGGGGTTTATTTTGACTTGATTAAAATTTTAATCCTTGATTCATAACTAAACAAACAATTTTTGTTTGCAAACAAATACCCTAACTTAGATTTAAAAATGAGTTAATGGATTTTGACTTGGAACTAAAGCCTGGAAAGTAAACAGGGAATAACCCAGATACACACAGCATGCACACACCAATATTCACATGTATATAGACAGATATCCACTTATACATACTTATCACAGAGAATAAAAGCAACCAAATTTATTTAAGTTTTTTTTTTAAAAAAAAATTACTCATAAACATCAGATCACTAAACCATGTTAAGAGTTTTTAAAGGAGACAATTTGCTCACCTATTTATCTGGAAAACAGAGAACACAAACATGCATAGTTGTATATAATGTAATTAAAACTAAAGTTTAGTTGAAATCATCCATGCAAACCAATATTCACAACAATACTTGACAGATTTATCACAGGCATCAAGAAAAACAGTTTTAGGCTTTTAAAAATAAAAGTTTACTCACTTGAACTGAAGGCTTGAAACTGGAAAGTAACTTGATCACTGGAAGATGATTTCGATATCTTGAACTAAATGTTTGCTGAGATGATCTTAGGCTTCAAGTTGTATTTTATTTTGAAATTGCCTTAAGCTTTCAGATTTGCTTTTGTTGAATGATGTCTCCATATATATATATATATATATATATATATATATTTCTTTTCTTTTAATCTCAGATTTTAGTTGAGGTACTTTGAATTCCTTTTTCTGGTTTGTTTGGTTTTGCCTTTGAACAAATTGGAATCAATACCCATAGATAAAGAAGACGTGCAGGTTTGAAAGCATTTAATGCTCATGTTCTTCCCATACTTGTAGTTGTATGTTTACAGCCTATGCTGTTTAAATTTGTACTTGTTTATTTTTGTTGAGATGTAAGCATTCAATGCTTAAGTCCTTTATGCTTTTCAAGTCTACACTTATTATATTTTTTTTCTTGGTAGTTCTTTTGCCATACTTACTTCGGCTGGAGATATTTTGTTTTGTTTTTATACATTATTTGCATACATAAAGTTGTTTTATTATTTCTTTAGATACATAGATATCTTCTTTACTTTGATTTACTTTCTAAACTTCCCATACCAGATTCTATTTACCTGATTTGTTTTTAATGTTTATTTCTTGTCTGCATAACATTTGTCTTGCTTTGTACATTGCTTTACAATATAAATAATTTCTATTCCTAGTTTAAATATTTATTAAACCATCTATAATAAATTCTAAATTATTTATTATTATTATTTATATTTTAAAAACATCTATCTAAGATTCAAATCACCTATATATGTAATATTTAAAATTAAATGATTTAACAAATTTTAATTTGGATCCGGGGAAACTCGCTCCAATATCTAATTAAATTTACAAATTTTTATCCAAAAAATTATTTAATTACTCAATTTAATTCAAAAATTCATTTAATTATTAATTTAAATAAATTTAAAATCTGGGGTCGTTACAAACTTCCCCCCTTAAAAGAATTTCGTCCTCGAAATTCGCAGGTACGAAAATAACACAGAGATAGACAGATTCGATCTTCTATAACTCCTCAAACACAAGATACGGTTTCCAAACTCAAGTCGGAATATCTCAGAATACATACCAATTTGTCCCTCTTCGGACTTTGGTATTCACAAGAAATTACAATAGAATTTCAAAATTTCGGTTTCAAACGAAATCGTTTTATCGATTCAATTCAAATTAGCTTCATATCATGTTAATCAATTTAACTCAATTTAAAATTCCAATTTCAAATTTCATTAAGGTTTAAGTCAAAAAGCTGATAAGAAGCTGATGAAGATACGAGGTAAAGACTTTCTACAACGATTCATAGAGCCATCATCACACCGAAACTACTTCTGGAGCTGATACGAAGGAATCAAAAGAATTTGGGAACGAATCAAAGGAGATTGATAGAAAGTGGTTTCCACTGTTGCAGGGTATTGACCATTTATAGTCGTATTCCCTTGTCCCCTATCTCGTCCTCTTCTTGCACTCATACTTACTATCAGTGGATAGCAAGAGAATTTACTGAGACGTTCAGACTAATATCTTAGGGATATACTCATTCTAGAGTTTACTTCACTCTATCTCTAATGAGCTACTTAATGTGTTATACTCCTGAGCTAAAGTTCAACCTTGGCTCTGATACCAAATGTAACGTCCCAGATTTTCGCGTTCGAAAATCGACATCCATACTTTACATCGTACTCGAATGTCGTAGATTCGAGCGTTCAAACCCGAGTCGCCGGAGCTTATAACACAGTTAAGTAAATATTACAGCGGAATAAAAAGAATATAGATATACAACATCTGATACAATATCCAGATACAATGATGATACAATGAATATCTATATACATAAGAGATATGATACAATAAATTGCAGCGGAAAGAAAAATAGATAACATCAGCAGCGGATAATCTTCATCTCCGAAGCACGATCTAGAAATAGCTCGAACTCCCAATAACGAGGCACAAAGATAAGCAAGTGCAGTCCATATCCAAAGACTGAACTAGCTCCAGATAATCTACTAAATCTGAATATCTGAAAAACCCAACTCTAGACTGCTCGTGTAGAAAATTATGAGCACCCAGAGTTTAGGAAAGAAACAATAAACTCCGGATCAGTCATGGGACTGGTGTGAGCAACAAAAACAGTTTATCTTTAAAAAAACAAATAGCAGAGAATTTTAAAGTCAATTCGTAATGCTTTTGGAAAATGAAACTACCATAAGACCTCCCACCACACACACAATGCAAACGCAGAATTGGAGGAGATTTCTTCTTATGATAGTCAAAGATGCTTACTACGCAAAATCAAATCATTGGATATTATTACTAGTGCATAGTGCAGAAAACATTTCGAAAGTAAAATATCAATCTTAGCCAGCATAGACATTTCGAACTATGCCTACTATAGCTACCATCTAAACAGTGGTGACCACCATAAGTAAATGGCAGGTTCTACAACTAATACCGTACAAGGTTCGTATTTGGAAGATGGATTTCCAACAAATGGTCAGGCTAAGGAACTTCCTATTCCACGAAAGAAACGCCTCTGGCGGGACGCTCCGAGAACCAACTGTTCTCTGCCAAACAAGGCCGGCAACCCCTTTTCCCAAGGGATAAAAGAAACCTCAGATATGCCACCCCCGGTCCTTTGGGACCTTTAACCGAGAGCTCTCTAACCAACATCACACAGTAAATAAAGTGTGTCCACATGAGTAAGTATCTGGGCTCCATACCATGATACTACCCTTTTCCAGAAGGAATGGTCATACCCTAGGGGAGCTACCCCTGAAAACCTTGCCGCACGATTCCTGTTTCGACCATTACCGGGTTGTGAGGCTCGACGAAGTCTCGTCCACAAAGCTACGCTTTTTCAAAAAGCCACGCTTTGGGTCAATAGATGATCAACCTATGATCACAAAGATATAAGATCAAACAAATGATCATATCACAAATGATCAAACACTGATCATCACACAGCAACACTCAGCATGCCACATTACCAAATTGGGATATATCGCTGATAAATTTCAACTACATAACCTCTGAGCTCGTACGTCTCAGAGAAGGGTGTTAAGCTAAGAGAATAAATTCTCCGCCACCAAACAGATATGTATTTGAAAGAAATCGGCTTTATATCTCAAAGTGTAATGTCAGACATACAATCCATACAAGTCTGTTCCGGGATCGAACAGAACCGAAGGCACTTCTCACGAAGCCCTTGCAATTCCGGATAACTTTCAATCACGTCCGGACTTCCCGTCACAAAAGAGTGATATAAATCTCTATACCGGGAGCTACCCAGTGCAGAGACATTCGACGGGTTGTCCTTTCATTTTCAAAAATATCCGGTCTTCAACACCGATCTTCAAATGCTCTCCATATACGACGTATCACTATTCGGAATGGGTTATATGACACAAATGTCTTTTCCCGGCTAACCCGAATAGTGAGCGCAATATTCAAAAACAAATGGATAATGGGATTTCAATTAAGTCACAATTTAAACCCAAACTTTCTCTTTCAAATGGTTAAACAAATTTCCATTTTAATCTTTTTAAACAAAAAGATTCAATTCACAAAGTTCACTTAATTTCACAAAGATTCCTTCACAGATTTTCCAAATCGATTTCCATTTCAGTTTAATTAATTCGTTAAATCTTTAAATCAAAGATTTAACTAATAGCTTTCAAAACAATTTCATTTCAAATGGTTTAAACAAAACATCATTTTTAAATCTGTTAAAAATAAACAGATTTAATTTATAGCTTTCAAAAAGAATCATTCATAACTTGGAAAAACAATTTTTTCAATTCAATCTTGAAATTCCTTTAAATTGGAATTTCATTTCTTATATATATGAAAGCTTTTATCATGTGAAAACAAACAGTTTCATTTCAGAAAATCTGATTCATTCATACGAGTTGAAATCCTTGGGTTAAATCCAAATTCTCAAAATTTTACTTTTAAATGGTTTAAATTCATATAAACACATTTCTAACATTTTTAACCGTAATTTCAAATCTTAGGATTCAATTTCAAACTTGAATTCAAATTTTTAATCAAATTATTTAAATTTCATAACTCGATTAAGTTATTCAAAATAACTTTCATATTTGAAATTCTATTTCAAAAGCTTTTCACTTTTAAACCCAAACTTCCAATTTCAAAATCAATTGAAATTAAAATTTCAATTTCAAAAACATCAAATTTACATTATCTGTGACTTAACCGATTTCCACGTGAAATCCATATTTGTGTGTGTAAAAGTGTGGTACAGGGGTTTTACACAATAGTGCAACATCATTCAATCATCAGAGATCAAATACAACAGTATATCTGATAAGCGATATAAATTATAACGCTTATCTTCATTCACAGATCACAGATATATATATCACAGATAAGTAAAATACAGATCATAACATAAATCAGGGTATATCACAAAGCAGCATATATCAGGGATATCAAACACTTCAACCATTCAATAAAATCCAAACATTCATAGTAGGATCAATCAATTACCTGATTAATTCAAATCATATTAATTACTTATAAATAAATTACTAATCTTGGTTAATTAACATTAATTAATTACGAACCATTTTAATTAATTATCCTTTAATCATTTATTAATTAATCTTTAAGTTAATTACATAATTAATTAACCTTTAATTATTAAATAAATCAACCTTAATTTATAATTAAGTCACTTTAATCATTAAATAATTTACTTTAAATTATTTAATTATTCTTTAATTAATTATCTTTAATTAATCAAGTACTTAATCCTTTAATCTCTTTCATTAATTAACCTCTAATTAATTTCAATAAGTAATTATTCTTTAATTACTTCCATTAATTAAATCTTAAGTAATTATCCTTTTAATTACCTTCATTAATCAATTCTTCTTTAATCATTTTCATTGACTAATAAATCTTTAATTACTTAATTAATTAATTAATCACTAATTATTGAGTAATTATACTTGAATTAATTAAGAGATTATATTTCAATTACAAAGACCTTAAATAATAAATTAAGATATATATCTTAATTTATTGACTATTTAAACCCATTTTAAAATTGTTTAAAACTTTTTAATTAATAAAGTTTACTTAAATTTTAAAACTAGGATTCAAACTCAGTTTTGAATCCATACTTAAGATTTTATTTAAAATTTGCTTCAGATTTTAACTCAGTTGAAAACAAATCAGGTTTCTAAAGAAACCTGTAACCATTACAATACCCGAGTCTCCCCTTCAGTTACTCCGGGTAAAACCCTCTACCACTTCGAACAAATGATCAAATTACCCGAGTAAAATTCGAGTACACCATCCCCTTTAACAAAACATCACCTGACATAGATCACTGCACCGTGCATATGCACGGGGTTCTTGCCACCTCCGGTCACTTCCCAAATAACGAGCACGTCGACGTTCATCCCTGAAACACATCACGTCCATCATAAGCCTATCATCCATTCGAAATCACACTCGAGTTTCCCAAATCAAACCTGGCAAAAACTGGAACAACACCACCATTTAAACCCTAAACCTGGAAACTCCTCATCCTCTCTCCTCCGGCCATCGGAGGCGTTGGAACTCCGTCCATCTCTTCCTCAACACCCAAACTACCATCTCCCCAAAAATTGCAGCACTCGATCAACTTCCGTCAACAAACGAGACCAATTACTCAACCGTGGCAAAAACTAGGTTTACGAACGAAAACACGTCACCTCCGCTTCCACGATGATCAATGACATCTCCGAGCATTTTTCCCTGTATCATCGTAGTCTCCTCCACCTTCATGCACAACCCCGACCCCTCCTAATACTTGGATCACCAGAAATCATCCCATTACCAAATTATGTTAAAACCAGAACTACACCCTTAATCCCAAACTATAAATTATGGTTCCAATGTTAAAAATCATATTTTTATTTATGTATTCAGATTATAACCCTGGATTTATAGATTACACACTTTATATTTTCACAAATTTTGACATTCACAGATATTTTTAGCTTTACAGAGACAGTGGGGTTTATTTTGACTTGATTAAAATTTTAATCCTTGATTCATAACTAAACAAACAATTTTTGTTTGCAAACAAATACCCTAACTTAGATTTAAAAATGAGTTAATGGATTTTGACTTGGAACTAAAGCCTGGAAAGTAAACAGGGAATAACCCAGATACACACAGCATGCACACACCAATATTCACATGTATATAAACAGATATCCACTTATACATACTTATCACAGAGAATAAAAGCAACCAAATTTATTTAAGTTTTTTTTTTAAAAAAAAAATTACTCACAAACATCAGATCACTAAACCATGTTAAGAGTTTTTAAAGGAGACAATTTGCTCACCTATTTATCTGGAAAACAGAGAACACAAACATGCATAGTTGTATATAATGTAATTAAAACTAAAGTTTAGTTGAAATCATCCATGCAAACCAATATTCACAACAATACTTGACAGATTTATCACAGGCATCAAGAAAAACAGTTTTAGGCTTTTAAAAATAAAAGTTTACTCACTTGAACTGAAGGCTTGAAACTGGAAAGTAACTTGATCACTGGAAGATGATTTCGATATCTTGAACTAAATGTTTGCTGAGATGATCTTAGGCTTCAAGTTGTATTTTATTTTGAAATTGCCTTAAGCTTTCAGATTTGCTTTTGTTGAATGATGTCTCCATATATATATATATATATATATATTTCTTCTCTTTTAATCTCAGATTTTAGTTGAGGTACTTTGAATTCCTTTTTCTGGTTTGTTTGGTTTTGCCTTTGAACAAATTGGAATCAATACCCATAGATAAAGAAGACGTGCAGGTTTGAAAGCATTTAATGCTCATGTTCTTCCCATACTTGTAGTTGTATGTTTACAGCCTATGCTGTTTAAATTTGTACTTGTTTATTTTTGTTGAGATGTAAGCATTCAATGCTTAAGTCCTTTATGCTTTTCAAGTCTACACTTATTATATTTTTTTTCTTGGTAGTTCTTTTGCCATACTTACTTCGGCTGGAGATATTTTGTTTTGTTTTTATACATTATTTGCATACATAAAGTTGTTTTATTATTTCTTTAGATACATAGATATCTTCTTTACTTTGATTTACTTTCTAAACTTCCCATACCAGATTCTATTTACCTGATTTGTTTTTAATGTTTATTTCTTGTCTGCATAACATTTGTCTTGCTTTGTACATTGCTTTACAATATAAATAATTTCTATTCCTAGTTTAAATATTTATTAAACCATCTATAATAAATTCTAAATTATTTATTATTATTATTTATATTTTAAAAACATCTATCTAAGATTCAAATCACCTATATATGTAATATTTAAAATTAAATGATTTAACAAATTTTAATTTGGATCCGGGGAAACTCGCTCCAATATCTAATTAAATTTACAAATTTTTATCCAAAAATTTATTTAATTACTCAATTTAATTCAAAAATTCATTTAATTATTAATTTAAATAAATTTAAAATCTGGGGTCGTTACAACTGATGACGCGGCCGTCATCACCAGAATTATTTTCCAGCGATCGAAGTGAGTTTAGTGCTTTCTTACTTCAAGCATCCATTTAAAATACTTCCATTCAAAAATATTCCAAATAATATTACTACTATTCATTTCAAAACACTTTGGAAAACATTTGCAAAAATTTTCGGGATTTAAATCTCCAATTCTGGTTTGAATCTAATTTCAATTATCACCCATTTGTATAATCTTTACCCATACAATTTTAATCTGGTTATATATATACCATTTCAAATTTATAATCTGGTTTAGATAATAACAACAACCAAACACACCAATATACTATAATTGTTTCATAAAATTATTTCTTTTCTACCAAAATATATCTTTGGGAAAAATTATTTCATTTACCCTCTTTTCAAAACAATACTGTGTCAGTTTACCTTGTTTAAGAGTTTAGAAACTCCTATCGACACGGTTGTACTTCTCGTACCGACCAGAATTCATAAACACTCAACCGATAAATCAACACAATATAAAACAATTTATATTCACTAACAAATAAGCGCTCATATCTATTAATACACTCAAACTCAATCTAGAGTACTACTGACCCTATCTCTAATGAGTAATCCCCACCAAAGCCAAGGTTCTCGCTTAACCTTTAGCTCTGATACCAAGTGTAATGGCATGTATCACCGCACCCTTTGAGTCGACAATAAATCACACGTGTCCAACTCAAATTGAATAGAAATACGAATCATTATGGGTGAAGAAGAAAAATGCAACGACCCGGAAATTTTAATGATTTTTATAACGTAATTAACTAATTTTTTTTGGAAATTAAACAATTAAATTCTTGCAATGAAAATTTGATATTTGAGATACGTCTATTTAAACGTAGCAAGTGTCAGATTTTCATCAGAAAATATGTAAGTTTGTTCAGTTGTGAAATTTCAATTTAAAATTTAAAATCAGTTGAAAATTTGTTGGAAATAAAATAGTTTTGAAACCTGAATATTTTAAAATAATAAATTTGTAAATCATTTTTTGAGTGAGACGTCATATTTCATTTCGCTGAATTTGGACTGCTCTAGCTCCGTTTATATTATTTTCGGCGTTTTAGCAGCATTTTCGTCAGCGAAAAATGGAGTTTTGATAGAAGGGTCGTATCGCTGATATCTGTATACCATTCTTTTTGTCTAGTCGTGCTGATCTCCACGGTATATTTATTTTGGTATTTCGGTGTCCGGTACGCGGCGAAATCTACGAAATGATTAGCCGTATCGGTACTCGTCTAAGCCTTTTGGTTTCTCAGTGACCATTCAATTGATCACCGTGAAAACAAATGGCCACTTGTTTTATAATCCCAGCAATTCGCGCATTTGACTTTTGTTATTACCATGACTTTTATTATTCCAACCTTTCAAATTTATATTATGCTAGTTCTTTCATATATATATATATATATATATTTGTTTGATAACCTGCTCACTTTCTTTCCCCTTCCCTTTTTTTCGGTTCCTATTTTCTCAGAGAAAAAAATATAAATATACAAGTTTATATATAAAGTAAGATCTATAGAAACTGCTTCTCCTCTTCTTCATGCAAACCCGTCCTTCGTAACCCAAGTCTTCGCCGCCACCGCCTTTTCCCACCGACGACCCACTCCTTCTTCCTACCGCCACAACTCCACGTGACCTTCCCTCCCTCCGACCTATCACCTGACCAAACCTCATGCCCCTCGGACGGCAGCTTCGCACCCCTGGCTAGCCTCCACATGGCTCGTCCATCACCTGATACCATAGCCTTAAGCAACAACCCCGTGCTTCCCATCACCGACCAAGCACGCAGCCGCATCGAACCCTCCGACCACTTGCCAAAACCATACTTCCTTCTCCCGCCTTCGCTTCCTTGACTAACATCAGCTACCTTCCCTTAACCCGAAACCTTCCATGCCTCATCCACACCTCAGACCCGTACCCATCTGACAGCCTACCCATCGCTTCACCGGACACAGTGCAGCTTCTTCCCATGACCCAACTGAACTCACCCATCGACCTGCCACCTTACATCCTATTGCCGATCCGCCACTGTCAACCTATCTCCGAACTCGTCCTCTTCCATTATCGTACCCAGACCAATCGCCACTCCAGCCTCACGCGACAACCTTGCACTGCTCGCTCTCCCATTTGCTGTAGCCTGTCCATTACCTTCGTCACCTTGCCGAACCACCAACACCCAACACTCACGTACACCACCCAACCCAAACTCCATGTATGCCAGACTTTGCTTCCCCGCCTTGTCACTTCGTCCACCTAGAAGCCGAGTCACTTCCTCTCCTCCGTTGTGCCTCTGCTTCTAACCGGCAGCCTCTCTTTCTTTGAATCGAAAAAAAGCTCTTTGACGTGTCATGTCCATATTCGTGTGCTGTCTGTGTCCATTTGCTTTCATTTCCATTATTTCTCTAGCCTCGAAAGGTGAGCGATCACTCACGATTAACATTCTCATATTTAGTAAATTTATATTCACATGAAATGACGATTTAAATAAATTGTTAAAGTTAAATTTGGTAGTGATTTGATTGTTAAATATGATATGTTATTATCTGCAATTATTTACCTATATAAATTGACATATGTCACTATAACCCATTGAATATATTTAAATTGTTAATTGTGATATATGCTTGCTATTGATATGCTATGGCATTTTATATTATTATTTTATTGTTTCTCACTCTGCAAGTTCCCTGATAGTTTAGGAAATCCCTATAGGTTGAAATGATGCATATCCGAATGATATTATAGATTAGGGAGAATCATTATGGGTTGGAATGATAAACCCAAGCGATTTTATTGATTTTGAAATTTTGGGATTGCGAGTTGAAATGATATAAACCTGTAAATTTAAATAATTGCAGATTGAAATGATAAACATCTGTATCACTTGACCATAGGATAGAAAATTATATATGGACACCGTTGGTTTATTTTGAAAAATTATTTTTCATAGTTTGAAAGTAAATAGATGGTTTTTATTAAATATTGATTTTTAAATATAATATAAAGATTTTTATTTTAATATATATGTGTAAAAGTTTAGATTTTTAAATTATATGTATGATTTTTATTATTATAAGTTAAGTTTTGAAAAATGTAGATTTTACTTATAATTTTATTATTTTAAAGATATAAAATATAGTTTAATATAAAATAATATAGATTTAATAAAATCAGATTTAATTTAATAATATTTAATATAATAAATTTAATTCAATGGAATTTAATTGGATATGTATATATATTGTATTTAAAATATTTATTTAAAATTTATATTAATATTTTGAAAATAGATTTTGTAATAACTTTAATAAAATAAAGGTTGGGAAAGTAAATTAAGTTAATTTGTAATTTAATTTGTTTGAGAATTGAATATAAATAAGAATTGATTGGAAACTTATTGATTTTGAGATTTTGAAAGGTATGATTTTATAACTTGATTTAATTAAAGGTGATTCAATGAATATTTTCAAATTTAAATAAAATTGAATATTTAATTTTGATTTAAATTTGTAATTTGAGATTTTTATTTAAATGCTTATAAAAAGTGATTAGGTGAATATTTTAGAATTAAATATAATATAAGTTAATTATTGATTTTATTTGAATTTGTAATTTGAGATTTTATTTAAATGTTATTAAAAATGATTAAGTGAATATTTTCAAATTCAAATAAAATTAAAGTTGAATTTTGAAATATAAATGAAATTTATCAAATTGAGTTACTGTAAATCATTTGAATATTTAAACTTTGAAACCTATTGAATTGGAAGTGGTTTAAGTTTGTAGTTCAAACCTGGATTTGAAATCGATATAAGTTAAATGGTTGTAATGAGAATTTGAATTGAACCTTTAACCTTTATAATTGAAATTGTTGAGCTGAGATTGATTTAAATTGAATTTTGGAACTAAAGGTGATTTGAATTGATTTGTGAAATTAGAAGAAATAATTCTAATTTGAAACTATTTTTAAATATAACTAATTTTAATATATAAACTATTTTAATCTATAAACTATTTTTAAATATAAACTATTTTTAAATATAAACTATTTTAATATATAAACTATTTTAATCTATAACCTATTTTTAAATATAAACTATTTTAATGTATAACTATTCCAGTATAGAAACTAATTTCAATATTCAAACTGTTTAAGTTGGAACTGTTATGATTTAGATTTAATGGATTTAAATGCAAATACTTTGATATGATGGTTTAACCTATTTTGTGGTTATAATTTTGGAAATGAATATAATTTAATGTGAATAATGATTTCAAAAGTGAATATGATTTCGAAAGTGATATGATTTTGAAATGAATATGATATTTTGATATAAATTACGAACTGTTTAAAATGAAAATGGCCACGGTGTGAAATAAGCGTTTGGTTGTTTAAGAGATCGAGATCGGATATTGTCATACTCTCTGCCAATAACGAAAACCACTTTAACAACTGTGCACGTGGTGGAGATTCAAGAACGAAGTAGGATGGTTTGGCGAACGTTTGTATGAGGTATGAACACGGCCCTGACTCCCTCTAGTCAGCTTGATGTGACTAAAACAGGAGCCACGTCGGGCCAAGTGAGGTCGCACCTCCGATCGAGCATGCTTCTTCGATTCCATTCTATTACTTTGTGATTTGATTGGGTGCACCTTTGATTATGGGAGTATGTCTCGAGATGGGCGGTAGTAGCTGCTATGTGTTACCACCAGTCCAGATCCGAAAAACGGTAGTATCCTACCCTGGGAATTACCTCGCGTGCCTTGCCACATGCCTTATCGAGCCCACTACGAGTTTGGTTTGTGTTGTACCTATGGAGTGCTCCCTAATAGCCCACCGGTTTGGTGGAGTTTACAGGTATGTATAGACTACGACATTTATATAAAATGTGTTAAGGAGGATATGGGTAACGCCTTAACGCTATTTTAATAGTTTACTTTATTATAGACATTATCTATGTAGCGTATTATACTATGTATGTTGATAGTTTAACGGATCCTTAAGGGATGGAATCCCAACATCCTTTAAGTTATATTGCATTTCATTTGAACATTTCACTTGAGTTGGTTTACTTGCATAAGAATGTTAATCCTGACTCGAGTGTTTTGTGTTTTGCTTTATGCTCGGGTCAGACTGAGTGTTAGTATTTGAGACTCACCTTTGGAGCTTGGAGATTTTCTTGGAGTTATCTATTCAGCTTTCAGTCATTTTAGTTGTTTCCAGTTGTTTATGTTCAGACTGGTCATTTGCTTTGTATTTGAGATTTATGTTGTATCTTGTTTTAGACTTTGATGTTGTAGTAGCTTCATGAACTACTGTTTATCTATTCCGTTGCTTATTGTTGTAAACTCTGTGTCTATGATTGATTTATTTACTGTATATGCTAAGTTTTGCCAAATATATATTAACAATCTGTTGTTTTGAGCAATTCAAGTCTGACATGTGTGGATGATTGTTGATTTGAATGGTTTGAAATGCCAGGTCGTTACAAAAAAGATACCAAACTGTAACGACCCTACTGCGATGCCCAGATTAGCAAAGAACATTACAAGTAATATCGTCTGCTAATCCGAAGAATACGGCTTGTTAAGGGCGATCGAATGTGATATATCTTTATACTAATACTGACACATCATTTATACATTTTCACTTAATATCTGAACTGAATTTGACGTGTACAAGATTAATACAAAGTAATAGACACGCCGATTTCTCAGAGTTAGAACAATATATCATATAAATAACAGTCACAGATCACAGTGGAATAAATCTCAACCTATACATATACAAATTATTTAGTTTACAAAATAAAATACTAAACTCGATTGTTATACAAATTTAACAATTCTCTAATCTCAATTATACATTTTATATAGAAGAAAACAAAAAATAATAACCCAGAATCTCACAATCGCAGCGGAACAAAATATAATATATAATAACAGATCTTTATACAAAAGGAACTGTAACCGTTAATATACATACAATCATCGGAGTACAACAATCAATATATCAATATGGATAGTTATTATAACTTGTCCTTACCAGTGCTGACCATACAGCCTGACACACACAGCGGAATATAATCTAGTACGTGAAACACGACTGAAATCCTCCAGCTCGTCTCCTGAGCTCCATAGCAACATAACCTGAATCTGTAATACTTGGTCTGACCCGAACATTATAATAAAATAACACCCGAGTTAGTCTGGAAAACCAGCGTGAGAAAACACACTCAATTTGAATTATTAATATTTTCAAAATCCTTTGAAAAACAAAGGTATCTCGTAAGACCACGCCACACATAAATACGACGGGTTTTTACCTTACGATAACCAACACATTTTATATTAACATCATCTGATATTATAATAGCGTCTATAGAAAGTAAATTAGAAAATAGCTGAAATGCCTGCATCTCACATTCCAGCATAGTTGGGCACAATCAAAACCGTACAAGCTCGTAGTGGATATTGGATTCCATACAATGACTGGGCTACCGGGGTACCGCCCGTCACAGTACATCTCTAGAAAAATGTACCGAGGACCTCGCCTAGATCCCCTACCAACACAGGATCGGCCTACCCCTAACCTAGATAGTTCCGAATATGTTATCACCCCTGGTGTTCCCACCCTAATTGAGCGCTCTCTTTTTCATGCACAACCATATCCATAATTTATAATATATATCTGAGGGTATCTAGAAAAGTGATAACATACCCTACTTGGGTGCGACCCACTTAGCCCTGCTGCATCTCCCCTGTTTTATTCATTCCCGGTTGATGAGGCTTGAGGCTATGTTTACCTTTGGAATACATACTTGGAATGCTAACACTACCTTCCAGACCACGATGCAAATGATAGCATTCATCCATATAATTTGTTCTGGGTCTGAACAAACCGAATCTCCAGAATCAGCTTCTTCATTATCTTCATGATATCCCAATTCGCAACGCACATATCGGATCGAAGTGGTTTTCGGATAATTAAATCTGATCCCGGTCTCTTCGAAACGATTAGCGAATTTGACCAAATTTGATGGTCGGTTATTTAACTATCAAATAACGCACATAAACAGTCACTAGGCCCATATAATAAATTTTCCAAAATATTTATTTCAAAATATCTTTACAAAGATATATACCCAAATCTCTTTCAATACTTCAATATTCGAAAACAAATTCAAATGCTTATATCCATAACAGGATATTTTCGAACCATCTCAATACCTAGAAATATTTCTTCCATATCCATTTATAGTTTAACACTTTGAAAATATTACTATAATAATATCCCGTAGTTAAAATACTTCAAATCCCTCCCGTGCAATATTTAGGAAATATTAATAAGTATATTTTTCCCGAAATCAATTTATTTCCAATACTAAGGAAATATTCCATTTATTTCATACTTCTCAAAATCCTTTACAATTAATTTGTAAATTCCTTAACTCGACGGATTCCATAAGTTTTCGGAATTCATAAATTAATTTCCTTTAAAATTTCCAAACTCGATTATATTCGTCCATAATTACAACTACCCATTTCTAACTTCTTTATGAATTCTAATTCATTTTCGAAGTTTCTATATTTAAATACTTTGAAAATTTCCTTAAGTTTCCCTGAATTCCATTTTGAGAATTTCTCTTATAAAATCACACCTATTAAATAAACCTCGTTTGCAAATCTCGAGATGATTTATAAATAAATTTCAATCATTTCAAAACTCTCTCTCTATATATATATATGATAAGTATGTTTAAAGAATAATAATATATTTTTAAAACATATTTAAGTAATTATTTAAAATATTAAAACATTTTAAATAAACATGGGTAACTCATTTCCAATTTCATTTTAAAATAAACTAATTGATTTACAAAGCTGATTATAAAAATTAGAATTTATTTCCATAAATACCAAATATTTGAATAATCCACTTTCCCGAGATATTTTAGTGATATTTAATAAATAAAAATCCCATTTTAAAACAATTTTAATTTCTCGACAAAAATCTATTTTTAAAATTCAATATTACCAATTTCAATTTATAAATCCATCTTGATTCATATCACATCGACTACATTTCAATTTCATAATCATTCTCACATTTCAAAAGTAGAATCCACTATTTTTTTTCCAAAATCCGATTTCCATATCTCGATATAAATTCACACTATAAATTTATATTTCCAATTTATCAACTGATATCATTTTCCCTTATTTATAAACATCGTTTATAAATTTATAAACTCCTTTGAGTTTCACTTGTTTATAAAACTAATCTCATTTTACGAATCCATTTCTTAATAAATCTCATTTATATTTTTCAAATCTATTTTTAATATCAATTTCACTTCTTTCCATAAATCCTGAAATATCACTTAAAAATCCTTTATATAAATTATTTTAAAAATCTCTATTTAAAATATTTTTCGAAAATAGATAAGTATAAATTCCAAAATCAAATCATTTATTTTATCCAAATCAATTTCCTTTAAGTAATCCAAATTTCGATATAAGTATTTTTATATCCAAATCTACTTTAAATTCCTTCAAATTCAAAAATAATATTTTATGGTATTTGAAATACCAAAATTAGGGTCAGTGCTACTATAGCATCCAATAAATCCAAATCACAACGTAATCTATAACAGATTATCCACACACATCATATACCACTATATATGAAAATTAAATCAACATTTTTGAGGAATCCAGTTGGATCCCTCCAACCTGTTTCTCTACAACCACAGATATTAGATAGCATAAAATACCAATCCCGCTTCGAGGTGGAATATCGCGGTAATATAGGGTCATCTGCTATTATGTGGGGCGCATAATGTCTCATCCGCTCCAATCAGTGGGAAAACCTACAATCGGTAATATAGGGCCATCTGCTATTATGCGGGGCGCATAATGTCTCATCCGCTCCAATCGGTAATATAAGGTCATCTGCTATTATGCGGGGCGCATAATTTGATACCCAGAACTATAATGATTGGTTGTAGCTTATCATAATAATATTTTTGTTTACATATTTGCAAAAAGAAGTTTACATAAGAATTAAAGCTACATGCCTGCTTGCTACTATCGTAAATAAATTGGGGCAAATTTAATTGGAAGCCACATGCTTAACAGCATACAAACATTCACATGTTTTAAAAAAAGTCTACTGCTACCTACTGTTATCTGATAGAGATTGAGCTGTATAATAAAATTAACAGGTGAAAACATGTTACTGCCTATTGAAATCAAGAAAAAAACTTGCTGAAAACTGCTAGAAAAAAAGACAAAAGCTTCCGGAGCAGCTGCCAAATTTGAGAAAATATGAAGTTGTTGCTGACGAAGAATGAAAAGAGCGGCTGGAATTTATAGAGGTAGAGAAGATCTAAATTGTATCCAACGATTAACCGTAGCTGAAAAATATCGCCGAACACTAAGGTTGGGATCTGCTTACTTTTTCAAACCAAACGTGTTCATTTTTTCCGATCCTGTAAAGTTTAAGCGATCGACGCTTTTTTTAGGAAAACAAACGAAGCCTTAGTTATCATTTGATAGTTTCATCACCTCGCAATTTTTTATTTTATAACATCAAACAGATAGCCCAATCTAAAATGTAATACGCAATGAAGAATTAGGCATCTAAACATAATTACACGAAAATTCTTGCTTGATAAAAAAGATTGCTCACGATTTCGTCTATAAAGAAAACAAGGTTTCTTAACGAACTTGACACTCTCTAAGTTTTCTGATTTCTATAGTTCTTACTCTCCTTGTCAAATTTTCAATTAAGTAAGAAACACTAACTTAAAATTATTTGCTTACTGAAATTTGGTTTAATTAAAACAAAAGATGATCTTTTGTACCGTCTAAAGTGGTAATGCAATTTGAGTGCTGGGGCGTTACCTAAAAAATTGTTTTGAAAATTAAAATCATTGGAAAAGCCTCCAGTGGTCGAAATCACCATATAAGTGGATATGCAAAATTAAAACTGATACTAAAATGTAATGGCCGAGTATACTTTTTACACATATTATCACTATTCGATTATTATCACACAACTACCAAAGTAATTCTTTCTTTGGAAAAAAAAGAACCTAAATAAAACACTTTCAACCTAACAAAAAAGTTCACTGAAACACATTTAAATATAAAAAAGAAAACAAAAACAACAAAAAACAACAAAAATAGTAATAATAAATATAATAAAATTTTAGAGTAATAATGTGGTAGAAAATACATAAGGTGCTCATTTATGGTGAACATGACAAAAAACATGAATGGATATGTGGTAAAATTCAATATAGAATTAAAATGTATTAACTCAATTTCAACCACTTGTCACAACAAGTGTGAGGAGGCCAAGATGATGGATTTGGGTTAAATTTCTCTTACACGTTAACTAGTGACCTAGTGACGAGAGAGTTGATAAATTTTTAGTTTCCATTTAGTTTGTTGTTCTATAAATTACATAGAAAATTTAGTATATTTGGTAACTTAAAATTTTGGACCAAGATGATGTATTTGGTGCATAACCGTATTTCAATGTATAATTTTGTACTTTAAAGAGGTATCATAACTGGCTTTAATCTATGTCCAAACACACTAGTTGCACTCCAAAGAGGTATTCTAACCGCTTTAATTTGGTGTCTCGAAGAAGAAGACTAGTGCAGTTGAAATATGGTAAACAACGTTGATAGAATAACATCGTAAATTTCAGTTATTGAAATTAACGTAACAAAATCATAATTCAATGCAGTTAAGTTAATCAGGATTTTACGTCCAAAATTATTGCTTGATAAGATAACGAGTTTGGGTATATGTATGTTGAGACAGAAATTTTAGATAATGGTTTAGAATATGTTGTTTGCGCTAATAAGCAAAATGTTTCGAAGTTAGTGGGAGAAGTAAAATATTTGTATTTAATTAATTTAACTTCGTTAAAAAAATAATATGGATCTCAAATCTACTATTCAACATTTTTCTAAAGCTATAACTGTGTAGTCCACCGTCCATTCATATATACACACACACATTCCGGACTTGGTTTTTCAAAAATTAGCAGCGTCCCTTTTTGCATGATTGTTCGGATACATTCAGGACAATAAACAGAATGTGATGCAAGATCAGTTATTGCACTACAACGTAGAATATGACGGAGGAATAGGCTGAAGTGCAGGATGGAATAGAGTTTAACAAAATGAGCAGCTGATATTACAGCCATGTGGACTGGGTTGTACATAAAAGAGTTTCATACTTGCACTAAAGAGGTATTTACTTCTTTGCTAATTAGCTGTTCTTTTTCCCTGTAAGAATTTTTGGCATCCGAATGATGATTCCAAAATGGAAGGAGCACTGTCAAGGATCACAAGTTAACAGGTCCTTTTCCACAAGCTCTACCGTCAGTCCTGCTTTGGATGATTCGATGCTTCTTTTTAAAAGCACTTTTAAAGGCCAAATGTATTGCATTGATATTTCGCCTTGTTACATACAGTGTGCATGTGGCCATGCAATACGTATAACTATGTACATATAATGCACTCTCGGTGATTGACCAAATGTGCATACGATGGACACAGTGTGGAAACAATACAGACATAAGATACGAACAAAATCAAAACTTTATTTGCTCACTTATATGTCATGTGGAACAATAGATGCATCATCAGTTCTGAAGTCGCAACTGGTATCCAAAATATCAGGCATCTGATTTATCTTTGTTGTAACACCCGATGTAATTCTTTTATATGAAACTAGACGAGACACAGCAAGTTCTTGAAATATGAACTGCAATATTTGCTACGCATAACAGTATTTCAATGTATGTTTTTGTGCTCTAAAGAGGTATCCTAGCTTTAATCTAAGTCCAAACACACTAGTTGTATTATCTAAAATCATCGCAGTTCACATAACAAACAGGACATGCCAAACTCCAATAGACTTCGTAGCGACATAGCTAGTTTGGCAGCAAAAAGATAAATGTAGAATGGTTATAAGTTCATAACTAAATCAAAGTAACACAACCACACAACACAAGTGCTGCAGACAGTCACTTCGAGTATTCTCCAACTTCAATTATTGCTTTAACATAAATAAATTTCTAAATTCAAACTTCATTTAGCCTAAGATCCTGTTAATTAAGTTCTATAACAAACCGAGGAGAATCAACATATGTACTGTATGTTTATTCTAGGATAAAATTAGTTTATATGATCCTTAACTTCAACATGCTACATGCTACATATGCACAATACTTATGATTATTAGAACAGAGCAAATAGCACACATTGCATTTTGTTTTTCTTTGGTTTCAACCAATGTGCACGGTTCATTTATTTTGTTGAGTTTTCCACACACAAAATATGACTAATAATCAAGGGAAGTCCAAGTCTACACCTCGACATCTCAAGCAATAATAGCCCATTGTTCTCACTTCTCACCCATAAAATACGAGTGAACTCTATGTACTCAGAACCAGTCATTTCATTGCTCAGATCATTGTCACTCAAACTACTACTTAACTCAAATGAATAATGGATTTTCAAGTTTTAATCTTTAGCATGTTTTAAGCTTTTAACACCAAGGAAGGGAATAAAAGCAGTAATATAAATTCAAAAGTACCTTTTTGCTTAAGTAAGAAGTCCGAACTTCTCTACATATATAAATCACTTTAATCAGATTTGCACTCAATTACTTAGCTTCATCACTTACATGGAGGAAATCGTTTGTTTCAAGATCATCATCTGATGACTCGTAGGGGCTGGAGACGAAATTGGATCTCCAGAATCGGATGTGGATTCAACAATGTCGAGAGCAAGTTCTTCAGTTTTTGTATGCTGCGTTAGTTTTTGTAGAATCTGAGAGCTCTTCTTTCTTTTTGGGAGCCATGGGAAGTACAGAAATAGACATTAGAATTCAGGGATTTTCATATGTATTTTTAGTGCATTTTCTTGTTTAGTTATTGAAGTGTATTGTGTAGTCCCACATCCTGTGAGAAGATATCACGCGGTCTAGCATAGAATATAAAAACATGGCACAGGCAAACGATAAATTCATACCTTTCTCGGCCTTTTGGCTAAGATCAAGTGTAGTATCTGTTCTTATCAGTTTAATATCTGATACGTGGCCCATTGGGCTACAACGATATTAAATTAATTTTTCCATGGGGAGAGTCCAATAGGTAGCTTGCTGCCTGGGCTCTCAAGTGTCGCTCATGTCTAGCACTATCGCATGAGCTGGCGCACCCTACCAAACTTCAGTGTGAACTTTTTATCAGATTTTTAGCTTTGGTTGGTTGCTCCAACTAAGTGTTAACTTGCAGTACTTTGCGCTGAAGAAATTTATGTTCCCAAACTCTTTTAGTTCAACTGGCCTGAATAGCCCTTCGCTCGTGAACTGACATTTTCTCTCTTCCCTATTTGATATATTTTTTGTTGCCTATAAAGCGGTCTGATGATTTGTT
Organism: Allium fistulosum; assembly: GCA_030737815.1. Classification (NCBI taxonomy): domain Eukaryota; kingdom Viridiplantae; phylum Streptophyta; class Magnoliopsida; order Asparagales; family Amaryllidaceae; genus Allium; species Allium fistulosum. The sequence continues at coordinate 265,594,079 of CM060903.1, forward strand.
CATTTTATTCTCCTGTTAAATTTCTGGAACTTTTTTCTGTTTTCTTTGCTTGCTTGACTAAGTTTCCAACTACTTGTGATTATCTAGCAGTTCCAAAAATTAGGTAGACTAGTATGACCGCACAACGGTGGGGAAACCGACCGTTGTGATATTAGATATAAAAGAAAAACATTTTTGTTTAATTTTTTCCTTTATTACAAATTTGATAAAAAATTAAGTGCGTTTAAAAAAAATTGAAACTGTGTAAATTCAATTATATCAATGATTAAAAATGTATGTCAACTTGATACTAAGGATGTGCTATTAATGTATTGATATGAACTACCTACAGGCACATAGACATATATGTATCAAAAAGGTTCAATATACAGATAATTTTGAGCTTATTTGTAGCTCTAATGTATTAATGAATTTGGGAAGAAAAAATCAAAAAAATGTTACCGTAATATACATATATCGTAAATTTTCAATTAATTTGAACATGGATCACACAATTAGGTAATTTCTAAATAAACCAAGTCTATGTTAAAAAGCATTTTCATCAGCTCTATCGTGGAGGAGCATGTTGTGACTTTGCCTTTGGAAGATCCTTCATTTTTGGTGCTTGTTTAACCCCATGGTCCTGTTGTAAAAATTCAAGCAACCGTATTATTATCTAATATCATAAGTTGTAAAAGATGATTACAATGCAGAATCAGAAGAGAGAGATAATATCAAGTGGAAAATATTTACCAGGGTGCTTCTGGAACATGGTTACTTCCAAATATCACCATGTGAATCTCACTGTTTATTCGCTGAGTTGTAGTTATGATTTTCAAATTTTATTATAAAACGCCTAAACTTTGACAGATGAGAACTGATGTAACCAACATCAAAGAATCACATATATAATAAGCAAATACACATCCCAAGTTATTACACATAAGAGAAGCACCAATTCACATTTCATCACCTATACCATAATAACAATCCTCTACACTCAAAAAATATGATATTCTCAGTGTCAGCATACACAACTTCTGAAGTAGTTTTTTCTTAAGAAAAAATGTGTAGCGGTTAAAATTAAAACAATAATTGGTGTAAAGTGCAATGGGCGTTACTTATATGATTTACAACAGTGGACTTCCAAACGGATTGTTCTGGTGAGGATGATTATTGTTGTTTACAGGGAATGTTCCGAACCCAGTGGCATCGCCAAAAGGATTAGGGGCAGCCATTCCACCATTGTTGTACATATTTTGCTGAAGCAGATCAATAGGAGGCTGGAAAAATGGATTTGGAGGCGGCATCATCTTGGAAGGTTGTTGATGTTGCGCCATCGATTGCATTTGAACAGAGGCCGGTGCAGCTATTTGGTTTGAAACGGCAAATGGGTCTGCAGTCATGAATGGGTTCGGCGCGGAGGATCCGTAGTATTGATTTTGCTGCTGCTGATGTCGATACGCTGCATCGTCGTATAAGCTGTCCAGTGTTAGTTTGTCGAACCCACCACCCTGTTGATGTTACAAATTAAATTCGCAATGCTGATTTTTGTGTTTTCAGATTTTATCACACATCCATCATGCCTTTGATGTGATGCACAAAATATATTTTTTATAATCAAGCAAGTATATTTTTTATGAAATTTAAGAATATGTGAGAAAACATGTCAACTTATCAATTTAATAATCAAGTAAATTTATTTTTTAATTACCAAGGCACTTCATAACTTATGAAACTATAACAATGCGGATCCGAATTTTACGAAATACAACGAAAGTATCAAATATATTCCCAGCTATATATGCAAGAGGGTATCTACAGCCTAAAACAACTAACACTTGCGAAATTCCAGTAGATATCAAAGTTTCATTAATGGCTGCGTGGACCCGTTAAGAAACAAGAATACCATAGTTTGAGTTTGAAAATTGCAGTAATTATTTTAGTTGAATAATGAATTTGGTTTGCACTGATGTTATTTTTACATTTTTTTGAGGATTTTCGCTTACAGGGCTTCATAATTCAGCGCAATAAATTTCTAGAACAACACTCAAAATAATTAATTTTAAGGACATTTATCATATTCTGAAAAGAAAATGATGGTTATCATTTTTCTTTAAAAAATAAATATAATAATTTATCTTTTATCCTTAAAATTAATTATTTTGAAGTCCTAGAAATTTATTACCATATGCTGAGCAGCCCTTCAGCCTAATTTTGCGTGTGCGTGTGCACGTGTGCGCGCTTAATTATGCATTGTGGAGGAGTTTTTAAAATTTTAAAACTGGGTAATGCTATATGTACGTATATGAATATTGCATTATACATGTGCAATGCTATATGAATATATCATTCCGTTGTCCTTCGGACTAAATTTTGAAACTTGTGTCCATATTAAAATTGGTCTCAGCCTTTTCTTTCTCCTAATTCCCCCTATACATACATACATACATACATACATACATACATATATATATATAATGCAGTTATTTCATGATAATATTTAATAATTATGAAATAATATAATAATACATAATATAATCAGGGACTAATAAATAAGGAAAGGGGGTGTATATAATATTCCCTGCAATTAGTTAATTATTATTTTATAAAACACTGAACTTGGATATGAACCATCCATATAAAAGTTTCTACGAGCAGTGAGAATGCTTATCGCCAAGCTTTTATAATTATACTGCATCCTATCACCACCAAACATTATATCTCCACTACACTATCAAATCTGAAACACTACTTGAGAACGCTGAATTGTAATGATTCAGTCCATGACACGGTTGTCTCCACCTGGAAATTCTTTACAATATTGTAGTGAGCCAAACATGCTCTAAGCTTTCTTTGTTTTCATTTATTTGCCTTTAAAAAAATTTCTATTATTTTCCTTCTTAATTAGGGTTATCAAATTGCAAATTAATACAAATCTTCAATGCTAGATAGGCTAGATTACCATGTCCATAGTTAATGGAAATTAGGCAATGCCATATCCGATGATAATTAATAACAAAAGGGGTTTTATGGAACTTCTAGAGAGTCTCAAGGTTAAGAGCCTCCTAAACTTGTTGGAGTTGCAACAAACCATTAAATTGTAAGACAAAGAATAATCTTCAAAAGAAAATCAAAGAAACTTACCAGTTGACTTTCAATGGTAGATGAAGCTATACTACTAGGTGCGGTAACAAGAGCAAGTTCCCATCCTGATGGATCAAATCCATTATTTTGCACAGAAGAATTTGTGGCTTCAGAACCTATATCATTGCATGTATTCGATCGAAATTAAATATCTTCTATAGCTGGTTTTCTGGTAGTTGTAAATGAGAAGTAAGGCATACTCGTTGGAACAATGGCAAGAGCTAATGCATTACTTTCCTCTATTGCTGAAGCATCAGGACTTATTGTATTCAATCCCTACAAAGTTTAGTTTATTATTATTATTTTTTAGATGTTTTTTATGATATATGGATAGGGAAGCTATAATAATTTAAAAACAATATGAAAAACGGTTACCAGTAGATCATCAGTATCTGGTAACAAAGGAGGGTCAGTATTAAAAGTAGGCGGAATTGGACTTCCTTCTTCTTTAACTGTGTTGTCTTCTTGAGATGCTGGATTGCCTTCTTGAGGCACTGGATTTTCTTCTTCAATGGTCGTAGGAGCTTCTTCGGGTTTGTATGTAAGAAGCAGTCTCTCTGGGAATTCCTGGCCAAGCAGTTTATAAGCTTTAATTTAATGCGTTGATCCATATCAAATACTTGATTCACATGGTTTGTATTTTTCTCTAAATCACGAAAAGTTACAAGTCAACTAATATTGAATAGAATTATAAAATTCAAATTGTATTACTTCACAAACAAGTTTTAATATACCATCACTACAACCATGTTGAGGTATATATTTTGAGAATATCTGGGCAAGAACCGTCAATCCAAATGCAAAAGGTTTTGGTCTTCAAAGAAACCCATCTTTGATCAAAGGGGAAAAAACAAAAACAAAACATACCATCATTTCATGTAATTCAAGTACAGCAGTACTCCTGTGATGGTATGACTTTATTTGATATGAGATTGGAATAGCTTCAACTGATCATATCTAATTACTACAATTTGAAATCCATTAGTTTTAGTTTTAGAAATATACCTCATAATTGAAGAAAGAATCAAACAAAACTTTAGGCTATAATCCATAAAGGTTTGCATAGAAGATTATGTCAAAATTAAGAAGGAAACAGCAGGCGCCAACAGCAAGAATGATCGTATTCCTCGAAATAAAAATAAGCAAAACACATAAGCAAGGCATTCAGCACTACAGTGGAGAACAGAAGTTTGGGTATCAACAGTTGCTGATTAGCCTCATTTACAAAGAGGTTTGACTGCTTACTGCATGCTAAATTATTAAAGACAAAAACCAAAACTGAAAATATATGAATCTTCATTAGTATCTAACCAGTGGCTCTCTGAATAAAGAAACAACTCTTGGTGCTTCCCTAATGTACTCTTCCATGGTTACGAGAATATATTGAATTTAAGCTACGATGACAAAAAAGTAAGAATTTGAAATAACAACACTTATTCTATAAAGATCAATGAAAGACATTATTTGTTATTTCTTTACTACTAATGTTCATAAGAACAGTAACTTGACTAAGTTCACGTACCATTCATGTTATCTTTTAATTGTTTGGCCTTTATTACTATTAGCTATGGCACACATATGATGTTTATACACCTATGAGTTAAAGTAACACCAACAAATATTTTAACAAAGAAAGTTACAATTTTTTGTCTACATAACTAAAGCATGTTAATTATACAGATAGATCTACTACATAGATTCATGTTTTCAATGACAAACCCCAACTTCTTTTTTCTTAAAAGCTTGATATAAATTAGAATCAGAGCAACTGCTGATTCAAACGCAAACAGTATACAAAAGCGGGCCATCAAAAAAAGGAAGAAAACAGTTATGCATTCATACCTCCATTCCAAATTAGAAGGCCTATGATGCTTTAACCATCCCAAAAGTTGATGTTTCATTATGAGATGTTAAGTGCCACTTTGCCTCACCCGCTGCTCTAGAGGGACCTTCAAAAGCACTCGAAAACCAACTCCCTTCACTACCAAATTCATCATTGTTGTCCTGATTCTCACCTGAAATCTCATCACTTAGCCTGGTTGACAACCAAAGTTGCACCTTCTAACACAACTCCACCTAGAATCTCCAAATGCGAAGCATACCACAACTTTGTGTTGAGTGCTGGAACACCACTTACAAAAAAAATCAATTTTTTTTAACTTAAATTTAACATACCTGATAAAAGCGGTTGTAGGTTAGGTTTTAGGAGATCGATTGTTCGTTTGGTTATGGACGAAGAGGGGGTTGTTGAATCTGATGGTGCGCGGCGCTAATTTGAGATCGGTTGTAGGTTAGGTTTTGGGAGGCGTTTTGTTGCGTGAATCCGATGGTGGACTTTAAGAGTTGGTTGCGGGTTAGGATCTGGAAGGCAGGATGTTGCGGCCGATTGTGGGCAAGGAAGGGGAGGTGAGGAAGAGAAAATTCGGGGGAGAGGAAACTGGAAAAAAGAACGAGAGAAAACACGGGGAGAAGGAAACGGGAAAAAAAAGTAAAAAAACAAGCGAATGTTTTTTTTGCCTGCAGGAAAATTGATTTTGCCTAGTAGAAATAGGCAAACCTCCCTACGGTCGGTTTGATAATATATGGAAATAAGGTAGGCTAGGCTATCTAGTGGGAATTCGATAAAAGAATTTTTCCTTGTTATGTTATGTAATTTATCTAGCGCGTTTCATCCCACAAATATTAACAATTTGAAAACCTATCATGCTTTAATAAAAAATAATGTCATCGCATGATCCCCGTTGGATGCCATATGCATTTGTTAACACACCCTAAGGACCCCTAATATGAACAGATTATGTTATGAAATCTTCGATTGCAAGATCGACCGATAAGAAAAATACATACCTGTTGGAGTATCAAATCCTAATTCTAGTTCTCCTGATGGCTATTAATCAATAATAACCACGAGATATATTTATCTTTGACCGTCTTCACCATTAAATGAACATGCATGACAATATACACGAGTGTTTCTGTTGCTAAATACACGTATGTCAAAAGTTGCTAAATACACGTATGTCAAAAGGACGTTCTTTTCTAGAATATCGTTTCCAAAACAAAACAACCCAACACAATCATATTAAAAATCAGATGTATTGTGTCCAATAATCACAACCCTTCACCTCGACATAATACCACCACTAACTCTACTTAGTTCAAAAAAATATTCTACAATATTCAAACCATTTATGTATGGATGTTTGTCAATCTAACATGTAACAAACGCTCATTTAGAAATGCTCATAGTACCATAAGTTAGCGGTCTGGAAATATTCTTTCAATTTATTGGTTGTTGTAAATAGGATTTGTTAAAGGCAGCTCTAACAATCCGACATGTCCAACCTTCGCTTCATCATTAAAACATTCTAACTCTATTTACATACACATATGATCTCTCTCTCTCTCTCTCACGTTGTAGACTAAGTCAAGGACCTTTAGCTCAAGTGGTTAAAGGTATGATGTTTTAGACTAAACTTCTAGAGGTCCTGAGTTTGAGCTCCTGAAATATCATGATGAGTGCTCTACTTGAATATAATATTAATCTTGCTATAAATTTTTTATATTACACACAACATTTGAAAATTTTATTTTAATTATATTTGGAATTTTTTTTAATAAAATGCATTTTTCCAATTTAAAATATATACTTATCGATTAACATAATCAAAGTACAACATAGCTATTTAATATTTGATAAAATAAGGAGTTTGAAGTAGGAAATACTTAGCGACCAAGGTATTCGACGATCTGCAGGATTACAACAATGGGGTAAAAAAAATTCTATTTCTAATTTATTCTTATTCATGCTTCATATCTATGCATTCTTCCCACGATCATAATTAATTTTGGAAAAATAAATTAAAAAAAGTCGAAATTAAATATAATTTTAAATTAATTTAAATGAATATGTAAGAGATTTAAAATATATTTATACATCAAAAAAAACTTATGCTTTTTTTTAAATTTACAGAGTTAGTTCGGATCTACACACATGTGTGTGTATAATATTAAATCATATATGTGTGCGCACGCGTGTTTATATATATATGTATGTGTGTGTATGTATATATGTATATATATGTTATCCGCATGGGTTATATTTATAAATTAATGTTGGTAACTCAAGGAATTTGAAGTTTAATTTCTTATTATTTTGAAATAGTCAAATTATTTTAAATTCTAAATATTAAATTATCGAATATATAAGTATTTAATACAACTATATATATGCATTGTTAAACTTAAATAATTTATTTTCAATATACATGTATACAAGCACCAAAAATTATATTATAGCACATATTTAATTTTTAATTAATACTATATTACCTATATATTAATCAAAAATTAATGGATGAGTTAAAGTAAACATAGTATATATACATTAATAATTTATATCAATCTTGATATAAGTATAAATGTTTATACATGTGTATGACATTAAACCTATTTGTTAACCATAAATCACAATGGTTAATTAATCACTTATGACATATGTTCCCATTCTACCCTTATGACGTATTACCACACTTAATATAGTTATAATGTTTGTGTTATGAATACAAACATTGGTCCAAACCGACTCTTTAGATCTCTTAGATCTGCACCCTTCTTGCAAAAGACAGATGTACAATACCAAATTTAACATAATATAATTATTTAGATGTGATTGAAGTGGAAAAATGGAGGCACGGAGGGTTGCTACTGGTGGCCTAATTGAAGAAGTGGGAGGAGGCAATTTCTTTAAAATCAATGAAGACATGGTTAGGAAAGATTTAAGAAAATATCTTACCTAAAGTTCTCTCCTACCAAGTCAAACTTGGACTTACTCTATCTCTATGGCCGACCATCTATTAGTTCTTTAATGGACTGATAAACACTTCAAACCCAATAACAATTAATATTATTTAAACCAGATTTAAATACAACTAGATATCGAATATCGATACTTATAAATATAACTATTATATATATGCACACAATTAGTTACTAACTGCACCCTGAACATTTACAAAGATAATACCATTTTACTAAACTTAGGCCATATAATAAATATAATAATAATTAATATTTTACAAATATGATTAATTTAATTAATTTACAACTGTATAAATTAATTAAATCAAGTGGTGTTTTGAAGATTGAATTTATTCGATTATGCGACTTACAGGTGTGAATTTAGCCAATGATTAATATTTAAACAATTTAGTACCGATGTTCACATGTCATCTTAGTTAGTGGTGTGATAATTTGACTTAATTCGTCGCTTATAAATCTCATCGATAAAATCAAATTTTACAAATTCAAGCGGTACCTTTTAGTAATGATAATTTACATCAATCCTCTTCGTCAATACTATATCACTTTAGGACATATAAAATTTGTTTTTGCCCAAAATTCAATACCGTCCACATTCAATTCAGTTAGTCCATAAACAAAGGACTTATGAATTTTTTTTCTAGAATATCTTTTCCAAAACTAAACAACCCAACACAATCATACTAAAAATCAAACGTATTGTGTCCAATAATCACAACTCTTTACCTCGACATAATACCACCACTAACTCCACTTAGTTCAAAAAAATATTCTACAACATTCAAATGACTTAGGTATGGATGTTCGTCAATCAAACATGCATCAAACACCCATTTCAAATGCTAAGTATATCATAAATTATGGGTCTAAAATTATTCTTGCAATTTATTGGTAGTTGTAAATAGGATCTTTTGAAGGTAGCACTAACGATATGATGTGTGTAACATTTGCTTCATCATTAAAACATTTTGATTCTATATACATACATATTGTTGGATCTGGCCTATATAGCAGCGGATAATTGGGTGAATTATATTTTTTTTTCCTTTAGTTTAGATCTTTTTGGGCCTATGAAGTCTATATTAATTTTGGATATAATCTAAAATTAATTTGAATAAAGTCTTTTTTTATTTAATTCATTGATTTAATTATATAATAGATCTAATTTGGAATTTAATTTGAGTATATTAAAATACGTTGATGTGCGTATTGTGCACGTGCAACATATACGTATTGTGTATACGATAAATGTCTATGTGTATATGTGTTGGGATTTACATCGCAACATTAGTAAAAAGTTTAAAAAACCAGATCCAGATCTATAAATTTAAAATTATATATATATATAATGTACTAAAAATTAAAACAAAAACATATTTCAAATAACATATGATAGACAAAAATAATTTATTTATTTATTTTTATATTAATTAATTTATTTAATTTTACACTAAAACAATTACCGAATTAAATATAATGTATATAAAATAAAACGCGTTTTAGCCATTTTTGTTTAAATCGGTATGTAACAAAATAACATATAAGTTTATAAAATTAAAATTGTTAATTTATAAAAATACATACATATTAATAAATATATAATTCACTTTAAAAACAACATAAAATTTATATTTATTAATAAAATATAATCATGTTTTGGAATTTTTTTATTATTGTCGAATATAATTTGATGCATAAAATAAATGTATATATGTATACATTTTGCACTTAAAATAAATTCAAAGTAATTAAAATTGGTTTTAATGTTTCGAAATGAAGATGGAATATAGACGGTGAAATTCGCACGCACAAACACACACACACATATACAATTGTATAATGGTATATTGATAAAGTGGACGACATATGCATATAAATTCGTTCAAGCATTATTATAGATCTATATTAAACATGATAAATATATAAATCATAAACAAGAGAATATTACCTAATTAGATATCGCCTTTGAATGCACTTCGATTCACAAAATAACTCCTAGTTTCCTCTAGAATCACCATTCAAATGTTGCAAAGATTTAAAGTACCACGTCTTATACTTGATTTGATCAAGATTGATTTAAATTTTAGGCCTTGGGGTTTAAATGGGCATGGCAATGGTGGAGGCAAGAACATGTGAGATAGAAGAGAGAGATAACTCAAATAGTAAAGGGTTAAGATGGCTTTTATAGAAAGAGAGCTAAGGAGAACTATTCTCCTTAATTTTCTAATCCACTTTTTACCAAGTTCTAGATCCAATATTCAAATCTTGAACCCCTCCTTAGTCCACTTTAGGCCCGTTGTGACTAGGGCTTCTTGGGCCCTAATCACTTCAACCCCGTTTAGTAATTATTACAATTAAATCAAATTTAAATGTGTATCGATATCGTACACGATTTGTACATCAATAAATTTTATATATGCACCCACTTAATTACTAATGACATCCAAAAAATTACCAGTGGCATCAACAAATCAAATAAATAAATTAATAATATTTCATAAATATAAATTAATTTAATTAATCTATACTATACTATGAATACCGAGTTTGATTTTAAGAGCACAGAAACCCCCTTTACATTTTGCAAACTGAACCGTCTCCAGCTTTTTTTCCCTTTCCACTGTTCGTAATTTTCTCGTGCCCTTTTTGTCCCCCTCAAACTTCCGTTCTCCCCACCGCTAATCTTCTTTTCCTCCTTTCCTCTGCCTGAGATAAATTGATTCCCCTTCCGCTGATTCCCTCTTCCCCCTTTTCCTCAATTCGAAATCGGTAGGTTCCCATCGATTTCTGTTGTCATCGTCCCTATACCATCTATATCTGCCACACATCGTCCACTGTTGTACAAACCCTAGCATTACCGTCCTGCCCGTTGAGGCATCTCCATCAGTTTTCTCTTTCGCCATTTCTTTGTTACCCCTGTTTTCCGGAAGCTTCGATTGTACGGTCGCTCGGCAACGCTTGGTTGGTTAGCAAGTAAAGGTGTTGATGAGCTATGGGTTCTATTCGCCTAATTCTGTATTATATTGGAGGTAAAAAAACCTAATTTTTTTTAGTGATGCATTATGTTGCCATTGCTTTAATGTTTGAGCTTCCATGGTTATATTTGCTTTTTTCCCCCGTTCGTTGTCTACTCTGATGCCGCAGCTATGCTATTTTTGGTATTCAGTTATAGTATGAATAAATCAAATAGATCCCGTCATTTTTCTTACTATTTTACTTCCATATCCATGAATAAGTTGCTCTGTGTTTTTGTTGTTCTTTTTTTGTTGTTCTTTAAACTAGCAAAAAGGGAGTCCACTTCTTGATAGACTTACATGAAGCAGTGAGGTCGGTTAGACAGAACAATTCATTTTATATGCAATCAAGTTTTAAGGACTGTTGGTATAGTTGACAGGAAAATATATTCGTTAAAGTATATATTGGTATGTTCTTTCTTGCCTTTATTGTTGACACTGTAGATCTTAGCTTTCTAGATTGATTGCAACATAAGTTTCGTAGTTATTGATTCCAAATTTTAAATTATGTTACATCTTATACAGGTATGATAACAGAAATATGTTATAAGGAAAACTCAACGTTGTTGACAATAGATAATAAAACACTGTTATACTCAATTAGGAAAACTAGAGTTATGTAGTGTTTCATCTTAGCCATTCCAGTTACTCCAATACTAAGTAGCTCAACATTATTATACTGCTAATAAGTATGAATGCAGGTACAGTATGTTAAATAATTATATGGAAACATTTCGTATTATGCTAAGTAAATGATCTCCAGAGGTCAGTTTTGCATTCTTAAGCCTATAGATTCAATCCTATAAATTCTGATTGTGTATGTTTGGACTTTTTTGTACTTCAGAGCAATTTCATCAGAAAACATGAAGTAAAAGGTGAAAGAAGAGTTGGAGGCCTATCAAAACGGAATTAAGAAAGGTAAGTACATGAGTTTAGATATTTAATCATTGTTTATTTGATTTTGTTTTCTTTATTTATAGATTTATTTAAATATATTTTGTAAGCTTATTTATTTATTTATTTTCAATTTACTTTGAAATTGACAAAATACCGAATTATATTGTGATTTAAATTTCACAAACTTAAAAGCAAAATATTTATATCGTTATTGGAATTTAGTTTTGATACAATTAGCATGCTTAAATCCCATTTAGTTTTGATATCCACTTTAGTTTTTTTTTACTTTTAATTGGAAACTAGAACCATACAAATTTAAATTGGAAGTTTATCTTTCCTATTTATTGTCAGATCATTTTATTTGATGTAAATAGATATTGATTCTGCGATATCCAATTCCTTAGAACTTGCTTGAATTTTATGTACTGGAAGGTTATGTTAACATTGCTTACTTTGCATGTATGGTGCTTGAATCTGAACTTAATTTCTATTTTATTACACATTTTGATTATGCCTCATCAGCGTCTTTTATACAAAAAATCAAGAAATTTATGAGGAAACTGAGTTATTTGTCAAAACTCTTTCTAATTATTGCTGAGATTAGTTTCAGTTTACGTTTTAACACATTGGTCTCCCTTTTTTCACTCTTCTATTTCATATCTTCTGACTAATTTTCTCATTTTCCATTGGAAAATATGACATAACTACATACACAAACATACAAACAGGAATAGATGTAATGAACAAATTTATAGGATGTAGAAAAAAAAAGAAATTGAACTGTCCATCGGCTAGATTATGCATCTACCCTTACATTGAAAGCTAAAATTACCAACATCATCATCTTGGCTAACAACATTGACCTTAATTAGTCGATATGATCGGACATTTGGTAGATAAGTGAACTTTGATTGTACAATGATGCACATCATCAAGTATAATCTCACTTTTAGCTTTAAAACGATGTCATCCACTCCGATGTTGAATAGTACTTAACCTATTCGTCTTTATCTGTTACTAGCATTTAGGTATAAGGTATAATCATGCAACGATACACACAAAGAGAGAGATACACTCGGTTTGATGGTCGAGAGTTATGAGAAAAAAATAATATGGCATTGAATCTTATTTTGTAATATTGGTAAGTTCAGTAGGCAAAAACATTGTTTTAATCTAGAGAATATCAGAAATCGAGTTGAATGATTATATATTAGTTTAATAAAATTTCAAAAGCTCTTAGCTGGAATAAATTTACTTTTCTTACCAAAAAAGTAATAAACAATTAATGCACACCGACTACAATGTTTTCATTTGTAATAACACAACCGAATGCTAGATTTTACTCGAGAGATATACACAATATATATGCATTGTTCCTAAGAAATAAAGTTTAAATAAATAAACAAAATCAAATGTTAACATACTTAAAAGATCATAATATATACCTGTATGCATGCACAATTTCAGCTTATTATTAATAATTGCTTCATCCATTCTATTTTATATTAATTTTTCTCGGAAAACATTTCGTTGGTCTGCCCACATAATAAGAAAGAAAATTTTAGAAAAAAAACAAATTGAATTTTTTTTACCGCATACGTAGCCAAAGACTATCGTCTAATTATAGAATGTAATATATTTTGACTAGCCTCTTTCTCCGCGGTTATTGGAAAAAATTAGCAAAATTTATTCCTTCCACAGTTAATGAGGATCATCTAAGTCCGAGATACTCGGTATTATTAATAATATACATCTCTTTCTCTTTAAATATAATTATTAATACATAGATCTCTTTCTCTCTAAATATAATTATATACATATGCTAAGAATTATTACTATATTTGCCTAACTATATGCTTCACAAATCTTATTTTACAATTTGAAAGTGATGTGAATAATTGAAATTTTCTTCCTTCCCACATGGACAGGTAAGAAAAAAATAGGTACATATATACCTAAACAAACACTATTTTATGAATTTGAAATGACATAGACTTACCCTTTTTCACTCTATGATTACAACATGCTTGCATAAAAAATTTCCTAAACAAACCTACACGTTTACCAAGGTTTACTCTATACATATAGTTAAAGACTATCATCTAAATTTGGATTGCAATGTATTTATATTAGCTTCTTTCTCTATAACTATTTGAAAAAAATAAAATAAAAAATCTTGCATTTCCAGAAAGCATCATTTAAATCTTGGACGTGATCATTTATACTTATCCCATTCTCTTTGATTGTTATTAATAAAAGCATCTCTTACTCTCTGGATATTAATGATATATAGCTCAGAGTTATTAATATATTTGTTTAACTACATGCTTCACAAATTTTAAGTTATAGTTTGAAACTAAGGCGAATAATGGAAAATATCATTCTTCCCGCGTAAGAAAAAAATCCATGTACATACCAAAACACTATTTTGTAAAAAATGTGATACACTTTCCTTTTACAGTCTCAATATTATTACAATATATGCTTGCTCAAAAATAAAACTATATCAAGAAAACGAAATAGCATGATACAAGTTTCTTGCTAAATGGGGGAGCTGAAACTGGGAAAGATACTTTTAAACTTTATATGACAATACGATAAAAAAATCAACTTTTTTTTGGAATTTAAGTAGGATTTTTAATGAGTGCCCTTATCACACTTCATAAATTAAATGTATAGTTCATACAAAAATGCTTGGTAGTTAAATACAAAACCCAAGCATATACTGTAAATTTTCTATCAGTAGTTGTGATAATTTCTTTGTCACTCCACATAATTATCTTCTCCATAATAGCTTGAACACAAGTCTAGATAATCTCCTCGGCCTTTCTACATTTTATTGAAAAAATAGATCATTCCTCTCCCTCCATAATTCAACTAAGACTACCTTCGGTATTGCCTGCATATATAGAAAAATGTGACGACCCAAAATTCTGTGCCCTTTGTGCTGACAATAAACCACACATGTCAGACCCAAATTACACGGAATTGTGGATTATCAGGGGTAATAAAGAAAAATAGACAGAACAGAATCTCACACGAATGGAATAACATATAATATTGAACAAATATCTTTACAGCGGAAAACTTTTAAAATACATATATCAGAGTCTAACCTAAATTCAACTTGGACAGTTATAAACATCTGTCCTTACAATTGCTGACACTCATCAAACAAAACAAACGGAAGCGGATAATAGAATATGTCCATATGTAGATGAATATCTCCAACTCTCCTCTGGAAACTCCAACCGTCTTCGACTAAACCTGAAACTACTCGGATCTGACCCGAGTATTGAAAATACCCGGATCAGGCTTGATAAACCAGCGTGAGAAAAACTCAATAATAAATGATAGTGTCATATATCAGCCTTTGAATAAAATCCTTTGAAAAGAAAGAGTATCTCATAAGACCACGCCCACACATAAACACAGACTGGTTTTTACCTTATGATAACTAAAACACTTTTATATATTAATACATTTGATATTATTTCTAATGACATCTCTTTGAAAACATTTGCAAATAAACTTATTAATCTTAGCCGAAATGGTTTCCCATATAGCATTTCGGGGTTATTTATTACGCCAATACAAACAAAACCGCAGGTTCTTATTGGAGAATGGATTTCCATACAAATGACCAGGTGAAGGGACTACCTTCCGGCAGTACATCTCTAGAGGAATGTACCGAGGAACATCACAAAGGATCCTCTACCAACACAAGACCAGCCTATCTCTGTAACTAGATAGTACCGAATATATCATCCCCCGGTCGTTACCGACCTTTAACCGAGCGCTCGTTTTCCATACACCACATTAATTTACATCTCGAACGTCATAGCGGGAAGAAATATATCTAGAAGGGGATGATCATACCCTAATTGGGAATGACCCACTTAGCCTTGCCGCATCTAACCCTGTTTCGGTCATTTCCAGTTGATTTGGCTTGAGGCAACGATTACCTTTTCGCATAGCACATATCACATCTCTAAATGCCACATTGCCATTTCCGTTGACTACTAATTGCCTTCCACAAAAATACTACTCTTGAGCTCGTACGTCTCAAGGAGGGTGTTAAGCTAAGAAAAGTTGCCTTCTCCGCCACCACAGATGTATGTTTGTAAAAACCAATGTACGTAATCTCAAAAAATGCATTGTCAGACATTCATCCATACAAGTTCGTTCTGAGACTGAACAAAACCGAAGGTACCCTCCTACCACATCCTGTCGGGAATTAACCCTAGGATTAGTAGTGAGAAGTCCTTGCAACCCAAAGAATTTCAGAAATGAAAGCACCACTGCTACTTAGTATTTGGGAGCTAACTAGAATTATCAACAAGCAGTCCTTTCATCCCGAAAATCCTTAGTCTTCATTCTTCATTCTCTCTATCAGGTCTTCATTTTTCGAACACGTAAATTGGTTCGAAGTGGTTTTCGGATAGGAATCACCCAAATCCAACCCGGTTCCTTCGAAATCCAATCACCGATATAAAGTGAATATGAGTATACAGGATTTATTAAGTCTCTTTTCACTTTAATTCTTTTTGGATGATTACAAAATCTCTTCTTTTTGTCTTAGAGTAATTCTAAGTTAATTCATTCTTTTGGTTTGGAAATTATTTCAAATTTCCTTACTTGTCATCGATCCAAATTCCTTAACTTTTAAATGGGTCAAAAACAATGTTATTTAAGACAACGTTTACTGTAAACTCTAAAATCAATCTTAGCAAACATTATTGAGTAAATAGGATCGTGGAAATCATTCTAATTTTAAACAATATCAATTTTTGTATTCAACAAGTGCTATGGGCGGAATAACGGTGAAATCACCTTTTAAATTCCACGAATAGGATGAGTTTCCTCTTTGGATTTTAACACCAAGTATAAGAAGATTATCTCTATGCAATCCAAGTTGTAGTTTATTCATTTTGTAGATTGCTTAAATTTTGGATAATACTAATCTTCTTTAATATAGTCTTTTTAGAGCATTCGGGCTTTCCTTTCGATCTGTTACACCCCTCGCCTAAGAAGAGAAAACAGAGGCCAGGTAAGTTCAGGGCACTAGTTGCTCCATCCCTAACCTTAGTAAAACATCTTGTTTTATCTTCCCAGATCTCACAGGCGGGACAAATGTACTAGTCATTTCCGCATACTCAGTTATCAACTTTATTTTGGAATTGATTATAAAAATTCCAAATTATCTTTTAAAAGCTTAATTTTCCTTTTAAAAATATTCATAATTGATTCTAGGAAAAATCGTTACATTTAAGCTCATATTCAAAAGGTAAAAGAATTCGCAGGATAAAAGTGCTGCGGAAAGTGCTATATAAGCTTATTTGATTTAAACCACCTTTTAATATTTGAAAATTCATATTTTCCATTCCAAATCTCTTCTAAACTATTTAAATATATTTATCAAATTTATTTCACATTTTTCCATAATTAAAAACGTTCATTTAAAAGGATTTCCTGTTATGGTCACTTAACTGCACTAGCGCGATTTTTCTAGAAAATTGATTTGGACTTAATTCAAAATCTACTTATCGAAATTTTGATTTTCTTTCTTCATTTAGAAGATATGGATATAATAGTCTGGAATTTTTATATCTCGAAGAATTCCGAGCTATATTTCACTTTATACACTCATTTGAAGTTTTCGGCGCGAAACCGCAAACTACCGTTGCGCGACGCGCCTAACTTTAACTTTTCAATATTTGAAATAATCTATTCAAATTGAATTTTATTACTTATAAAATCATTACAAATTATTTTAAATCAATATTTTCACTTTTTAAAGTATTTAAAATGTATTTTCACTATTTCCATATTATAATATTATTTTATTTCTATTATTTTATTATTAAATTTTAAATTTCAATTCAATTTCAATTCTAACTTCAAATTAAATCAAATTAAAACTTAGATTTTAAATTTAATTTCCATTCTAATTTAAATTTCAACCTTAATCTCAATTTCAATTTTCAAAATTGATTTCAATTTCAATTTCACTATTCATCTCAATTTCAATTTCAACTTAACTTTCCATTTCAAATCCAATTTCACTTCTAATTTCAAATTCTCTTTTATTTCCACTTTAATTTCAATTCCAATTAAAAAGAGGCCTATTTTCCGAAGTATATTGTGATAACCCGGATTTTTGAAACACCTGATAATGGGATAATTAACTGGTTTTTACTATTGAGATACTGATTTATAAGTTAAATAAATAACTCTGGTAATAATATATATATATATATATATATATATATATCGGGATAAGTATTGGTTTGGTAATCCTCCTAGTATAATTTTTTTTATTATTGGCAAAATTATTATTTACAAATAAATTTAATGGGTGTTATTTAAATACATATATATGAGTCAATTAAAATTTAAATTGAGAATTGAAATTCAAAAATAAATAGAATTTGTGTTGTTCATACATAAATTGTGATTTGAAATTTGGAATTTAAAATTCAAATAAATATATGGAAAATATTACTTGTAATAGATAGTTTATATATTTAAAGAACATCATTTAATATAGATAAATATATATATAAACATTTAAAAACCTAATACATAATTTATAAAATATAATACATATGTTAATATAAGAAATATGGTTTATGACATTTGTAAATATAAACACATGCAAAAATACAAGTGTTAGATTAATATAGCATGAAATTAACATGTGGCAAAGATATTTTCTCTTGAAATGATAAAGTAAATAAAATCAAAATGTTTAAACGTGGCTGCTCATTTTAGTTCAAAAGTTTTCTCAGTTTTAAAAACTTCTCAAACCTGAGAAAAATAAATACAAACCAGAAAATAAATCAAAGCAAAAACATATTCAAAGTAATTTTAAAGCTGGAAATCTCAAATCTGGAAACAATTCGAAGATCAAAACAAGAAGATAGTGGAAAATTCGAATGCATCTCAAACATTAGTAAGCAGTGATTCAGGAATCATCTCAGGTTAAAAGCAAGAGCAACTCAACTAAGTTTCAGATCACCAAGCATTCAAGTTTTCAAAATAAAAACTGCTTCAAACCTTCTCTGTTCAACATATTCTTAGGTGAGTAAACAAAACATTTAAAAACAGTAATATGGATTTCTAGCTTTATTGCATGCGATGATCCTATATGAAGAAGTTGTTTGCATGATTGATTTTATCTAGATATATATGAATTGTTTTGATTATATGTGAATATATCTGATATATATAACTGCTCCCCTGTTCTAGTTTTCCAGTGAGCAAACCTACTTGATTTTTACTTCTATGTCTTGATGTTTGAATTGACACTGGAAGTATATTACGAAAAATGTTTGTTTAGTGGTTAAATAGGCCTGCATGTTATATATATATATGTGTGTAAATTTGTGTGTGCATGTCTGTATATAAATATTGCCTCTGTTCATTGTTTACAGGTTTTAAAACCTGTTAAAAGATTTCAAATCACTCCACCTAAATGATTTTTGGCTATAACCTTTGAGTGAAAAATGTTTGTATATAGGTGATATCATTTTACAAATTAACTTCAAGTGTTTAAATTTAATATTTATTTCAAAATGATATATAAACAGTGAAACCTAAAGTATGTTAAAATTCAAATGTTTTAATTTCATAATTCGATTACATAACTCGATTAGGAATTGAAGATGATGATTTTAGAAAGTTATTTCAGGATTTTTAATGTATTAAATTGTGAGAAAAAGAGAGTTGAACGGGATTGTCGTTTTCTTCAAATGCTGGTGATCGTCGACGAACTATGGGTCGTGCTCAACACCGAGAGTAGTTTGATGGATGCTGATCACTGGAAAAATAATCACCAGATTTTTAGGTGGCTGAGGTGGTCAATCTATGACGATTTAGGGTTTTCAACCTAGTTTTGTTAGACGAGGAAGATGGGTCGATTTCGTCATCATTGGTGAATCAAGGTCGATCGGACCCAGGGAAGACGATGCGTTGGATTGTGACGTTGCTCTGGACGGGATTGCAGGGGTTCTGATGAACTAGATTGACGAGGCGAAGTGATTTTGTCATCAGGATTGGGTTCCAGGTGATGGTCATGTCAGCTCGATTTCGATTTTTTGATAATTTCGACGATCTGGGTTATCGAGATCGTTGGCGAAGTCATCGGTGACATGTCGAGAGTCGGGGAGTTGGTCGGAGGTGAGTCGTTCGACCGTGCACGTGCACGTGTGCACGTCTGTGGATCTGGGTTGTTTGCGATATTGGGGAAGAAGATAAGCTTCTCGGGTTGGATCTCGGGATGAATACGTGAGTGACTCGAAGAAACGAAGTAGGGGGAAAACGCGAGTGTGTTATCAGGTTTAACCCGGGTTGTCTTGGGTCTGAAATGTTTGAACAAATCAGTTTTTGAAATTCAACAAGTTCTGTTTTTTTTTTCTAAGTTTATTTTGAAAATATAATTTAAGGTTTAATAGATTAAATGAAGAAACTGATTTAAAGGATAATAGTTTATTTTTAATGATGTTTTAGATTTTTAATTAGCTTGAAGATATTAAGTTATTGTACATAATGATAATAATATAATTTCTAGATTAATTAGATAAGCTTTTAAAGATAAAAATGATTTTTAATATGTTAATGATGGTTAAGTATAATTACTTGATTTGATTAATAAAAGGTTATTAAAGATAATTACTTTATGTAATTACATTAACGGATGATTAATTAAGTAAAGTTTAATAAATGACAAGTAACTAAAAGCAATTAATTACTTAAAGATAATTACTTATTGAAAGTAATTAAGAATAATTAATAACCAAAAGGTTGATTTATCAAGTAATCAAAGAACAATTAAATTAAATTGGTTAATTAATTGGAGGTAATTAAGGAATGATTAATTAATTAAGAATAATTAATCTAATGGTAATTAATGTAATTAATTAAGGATTAATTAATTTGTAATTAAGTTTTATTAATTGATAATTAAGGTTTATTAATTAATAATTAAAGAATAATTAATCTGTAAATAAAGATTTATTAATTTGTTTAAAAGTAATTAAAGAATGAATTACTCAATTGTAAATAATAAATGGATATGATTAATTTAAGTTAATTAATTTATAAATTAATTAAAGATAATCTTGATACTGATTAAGTATAAATACTTAATGAAATTTATAAGTGTAATTACTGTAAGTAATTAATGTATAATTACAAGATGTAATTATTAAAGGATAATTACTTAGGAGAAGTAATTAAGGATTTATTATTGGGTATAATTATAATGATTGAATGATATTGTATGCCTTAGATTAGATAATATCTGTGGTATGTGATGTGGAATGATATGTGATATAATATGTTTGGGTTGAAACAGTGACACCCTGTATTTAAAGTTGAATTGTATTTCATTTGAATAACTCGGGTTAAGATGACATTGGATTCGAAGAGATAGGAGTTGGGTATCAGTAAATACCCAAAACCACTTCGATTTGAAATCTTCTATAATTCTTTATAGATTGATATGTGAAATCAATAGGCCGGTTTGGGATAATATGGACCATTTAAACTAAGTTGGATACTTAGATATTGTTTTGTGAACATATGTGTTGACTATATAAGTTGTTTTACTTATAGTAAAGTACGAGTTACCCCGGGTTTTAAATAAGTTCTATGGATTGGAATTTCTTGTTAGATGAGTTTACTCACGCTGGTTTCCAGCCTGACCCGGGTGTTACTTTGATGTAATGCTCGGGTCAGACCGAGTATTACAGATTTCCAGGTAAGGACGTTCTGGAGCTCAGGAGGCGAGCTGGATGGCAGGAACGTATGGAGTGTATTCCGCTGTGATATATTATAGTTGTCCGAGACATGTTAATTCTAACTGTCTAGTATATTTGTGAATGTTGTAACTCTGATGTATAAAAATGTAATTAAAAAATACAGGTTTTCTTTGTATAAATGCTATTATTTGTTATTATATTTAATCCGCTGCGAATGTGAGATGTTGTGTTTTCTGTTCTTCTTTCTTCTTTCTGTTTCTTTCTTCTATCTCTTTTCTTTTCTCCTAACTATCTGGAATTTTCGGGTTCGAAAATTCCGGGTCGTTACAGTTGGTATCAGAGCGAAGGTTAAGCGAGAACCTTGGCTCTGTTGGGATTACTCATTAGGATAGGGTCAATGGTACCTTAGAATGAGTTGAGTGTATATATATATGAGAGAACGTACTTGTTAGTTTTCTATATAAAGATTTTAAATGATTTTAAAGGTAAATGATTTTATATAAAATTATATTTGATATATAAAGCAATATTTCTATTAAGGTAATTGGTTGTTAAATTATTGAATTAAATATAAGTGGTAATAGTAATACAACCAAATTAAAATTGAATGAAGATAAGTTGAAATGGATCCAAACTAAAATTAAAATCTTGAATTTGTAGAAGTGTTATCAGAATAAAGATAATAATAAATTGGTTTCCAGATATGATAATCTTGGTTATTATCATAAATGGTAGTTGTGTTTAATAATGAATGTTGTTAATAATTAAGCAAAATGAAATGTTTTAGGGAAATAAACTTTTAGGTAAGTATGACTTATAAATTGGAATTAAAGATAATTTAAAAATTGTGAAATTTTAAATCTAAATCCAGAAAATTTGAAATTGTTTTAAAGAAGTTTGTTTTGAAATTAAAAACCAAAAATGGTTTAAAATTTTAAGTATGACTTGAAGTGTAAAGGAAATAAATATGTATAGATAAGAATATACATTATATTAAAGATGTTTGAAATAAACTCTAAGTATTGAATTTTAAATTTTCCTTGGGATGTGATGTGAAACCGAAAGTGAAGTAAGTTTTTAAGCTTAAAAAGGGAAAGATTATTAATCTAAAGTTTAAAATTTGAATGGGAATTCAAATTGTGTAAAGTTGACCGGATTAAGTAAATTTAATTTAACTTAAGGAAGTTAAATGAGTTTAGAATGAACAACTTGAATTGGAAATTTCAAGATGAAATTTAAATTTAACTTGGGTAGTTAAATGGTTAATTTAAACGGGAGTTATGAGTGATCTCAAAATGGGTTTGAGATCTGGAAATTGAAATGGATGATAAATTAGAATCTGAAGATTAAATTGTTTTTGAATTCTTATTTGAACTTTGTAATAAGTTAAGTAAAGATAATTTTAAAATAGAATTTTGGAATTTGGATTCAGAATTAAATGGTTTAAAGATTTAAGTTGTTAAATTAAAAATAAAGGTTGATTTGATTTAAAAATAAGGGTTAATTTGACTTAAGGGATTAAATCAACATTTAAAATGTTTAACTCGAATTTATATAATTCGAGATGGTTTTAAGTTGAGATTTGAATAAAATTTGTTCAAATTGTATTTGATTTGAATTAATTAAAATTGTGATTGAAGATGTATAAGTTTAAAAATTCGAAAGATAAATTAGAATTGAAATAATTTGGAATTGTGATTAAAGTTGAATAAGTTTAAAAATCAAATAGAATTTGATTTGAATTTGGAAAGGAATTAAAGATAATTCAACTTGAATTGAGATTAAATCAATTTCAATGGAAATTGAAGAATTGAGTCAATTTAAATGGAAGTGGAAATTTAAATTGAATTAATGGGAAATTAATTGGAAATGGAGATTGGGAAATTAAACAGTTTGGCTCTGGATTATTTTCAAAATAAATTGTTTTAATACAAATATATTTTTCCAAACTATTTACTATATAATCTTCTTCTTAAACCCCAAACTATCTTATACTTATTTTACAATTATTTTGGAACTATTTAACTATTTTGAAACTGATTTATAAACTAATTACTATTTTTCAGTTACTTATATCTAATCACTATTTCAAAAACTATTTTGCAATTACCTAACTATTTTATAATACTTAACTATTTTACAGCTATTTTACAAACTAATAACTATTTTTCAACTACTTATCTATTTTAAAACCTTTTCAAGCTATTTTTAAATTTAAATTGGTCAGAGTTCCAACGGTTTGTAATTGAAGTAATAACTCAAATGGGAAATGAAGTAATTGAGAATAAGTGAATGGAATTAAAGGAAATGTGAATGGAAAAGAGAAGTGATTTGGCTAATAACCAATAAAGATAAATACGTAGGATATACGTATATTATTCTATTCGCATAGTGATTTGATCCAGATTCGAACACAGAATTTCGAGATAGTATTATCGATCCGAGTTGGGATCTTTCGCTCGATTTTCGACGACGAACCTGGATATGGATTTTTGTTTGGTTCTGGATATTCTCTATCATAGCTATGACTATGCAAGGAGAATGACGGTTTCTGATCAAGAAACCAGATCTGAGTCCGCACTAGAGAGTCGGGTGGACGATACTAGTTCGAAAAAGAAATTGTGTGATCGAGTGAGCGATCAAATTGATATAGCGTACGGATGATATGTGTACATCGTACGAGTTTGAATGAAATTGATATTGAAATTGTGTGGATAAGAACTGTAAAATGGTTTTTGAAATGAAAAGTAATATGATTAATAACTTTATAAAAAGAGTAATCAAATTCGGATATTTGATTTGGAATAAACAAAGTTGTGTATATATAAGATAAATCTTACCTTGTTGAATCTATAGCTAGAAGAAAAGGGTTTTGAAATATTAGAAGTATAAAAGAGGTTTTATACAAATTTGAAATGATCCAAAGATTTTCAAAGTTATATATCTCTATATATAAGGGATTTTATGGGAATGATTTTGAAAAAGGTTTTGGAACCTATGGATGTTGGAAAGGCTTTTGATTTTTGGAAAAATCAATTTTTGATTTTGGAAAGCCAAGTTTGGAACTATCGATTTTGGATATCGATTTTGTGTAAAGGATATTTTGATATAAATCATAAAGGGTATGATTTGAAGATACTATAAGTATATAGTATAAAGTGTTTTGAGAATAGCTCTGGGGAAAAAGGCGCTTCCTTGAAATGAACTTCTCAGGAGTACCACTGGGTGGTACTGCCTTGAACCCCAAGGGGGGATTCTAAAGTTGATCCTGTGAGGAGTCCGGACAAAACTAGTTCCTGAGGATTATTTGTGTAGCGAAAGTCGAGGGGCTGGTGCCCACAGAGGCATTTGAGTTATGCTGTGACGACAGTTTAACTCGATGTCACTGCGATCTACTGCAGACCATAGCGAAAGTCATGTGTGCCGCTGAGAGCCAACTGTCTACGTTTGATTTTATATCGGTAGACTGTGACACTATGGTAACATAGCGAAAGTCGTTTGTGCCGCTGAGAGCCAACAGTCTGCGTTTGATTTTATATCGGTAGACTGCGACCTATGTGGGAGATGTTTCATTTTGACAGCGAAATCGTGTGTGCCGCTGAGAGCCAACAGTTACATGGACTTTTGCTGCGACGGCAACGTAACCCTGGAATGTAACTGCGATCTGTTGTGGGTTCCATGCTGTCATCAGTTACATGGACTTTTGCTGCGATGGCAACGTAACCCGTGATGTAACTGTGACCATGGATGGGGGTGATGATTTCCAGAGCATTTTTCACCAAGATATTTCCTCCATTTTCAAAATAATTGATTTCTATATTTTCAATAAAATTATTTTCAAAGTATTTTCACTGGATGTCGAAAACGAGTTTACCAAGTACTGATAGATTTTCAGTCTTACGCCTGATCAACGTATGACCGAATTTCTGTGAGAACAAGGATAGACTGGTTGAGACATCGAGTTATAAAAAGTATTTTTATAATATTATGTAAATTTTAAAATGTTTTGAAAAATTTAAATAAAAAGTTAAGAGTTAAAATATCTAAGGAATAATTTAACTAATAATCAACATTGTAATAAAAATTCTGGCTTCGTTCCTTTTCGAGGACGAAAAGATTCTAAGGGGGAGGAATGTGATAACCCGGATTTTTGAAACACCTGATAATGGGATAATTAACTGGTTTTTACTATTGAGATACTGATTTATAAGTTAAATAAATAACTCTGGTAATAATATATATATATATATATATATCGGGATAAGTATTGGTTTGGTAATCCTCCTAGTATAATTTTTTTTATTATTGGCAAAATTATTATTTACAATAAATTTAATGGGTGTTATTTAAATACATATATATGAGTCAATTAAAATTTAAATTGAGAATTGAAATTCAAAAATAAATATAATTTGTGTTGTTCATACATAAATTGTGATTTGAAATTTGGAATTTAAAATTCAAATAAATATATGGAAAATATTACTTGTAATAGATAGTTTATATATTTAAAGAACATCATTTAATATAGATAAATATATATATAAACATTTAAAAACCTAATACATAATTTATAAAATATAATACATATGTTAATATAAGAAATATGGTTTATGACATTTGTAAATATAAACACATGCAAAAATACAAGTGTTAGATTAATATAGCATGAAATTAACATGTGGCAAAGATATTTTCTCTTGAAATGATAAAGTAAATAAAATCAAAATGTTTAAACGTGGCTGCTCATTTTAGTTCAAAAGTTTTCTCAGTTTTAAAAACTTCTCAAACCTGAGAAAAATAAATACAAACCAGAAAATAAATCAAAGCAAAAACATATTCAAAGTAATTTTAAAGCTGGAAATCTCAAATCTGGAAACAATTCGAAGATCAAAACAAGAAGATAGTGGAAAATTCGAATGCATCTCAAACATTAGTAAGCAGTGATTCAGGAATCATCTCAGGTTAAAAGCAAGAGCAACTCAACTAAGTTTCAGATCACCAAGCATTCAAGTTTTCAAAATAAAAACAGCTTCAAACCTTCTCTGTTCAACATATTCTTAGGTGAGTAAACAAAACGTTTAAAAACAGTAATATGGATTTCTAGCTTTATTGCATGCGATGATCCTATATGAAGAAGTTGTTTGCATGATTGATTTTATCTAGATATATATGAATTGTTTTGATTATATGTGAATATATCTGATATATATAACTGCTCCCCTGTTCTAGTTTTCCAGTGAGCAAACCTACTTGATTTTTACTTCTATGTCTTGATGTTTGAATTGACACTGGAAGTATATTACGAAAAATGTTTGTTTAGTGGTTAAATAGGCCTGCATGTTATATATATATATATATGTGTAAATTTGTGTGTGCATGTCTGTATATAAATATTGCCTCTGTTCATTGTTTACAGGTTTTAAAACCTGTTAAAAGATTTCAAATCACTCCACCTAAATGATTTTTGGCTATAACCTTTGAGTGAAAAATGTTTGTATATAGGTGATATCATTTTACAAATTAACTTCAAGTGTTTAAATTTAATATTTATTTCAAAATGATATATAAACAGTGAAACCTAAAGTATGTTAAAATTCAAATGTTTTAATTTCATAATTCGATTACATAACTCGATTAGGAATTGAAGATGATGATTTTAGAAAGTTATTTCAGGATTTTTAATGTATTAAATTGTGAGAAAAAGAGAGTTGAACGGGATTGTCGTTTTCTTCAAATGCTGGTGATCGTCGACGAACTATGGGTCGTGCTCAACACCGAGAGTAGTTTGATGGATGCTGATCACTGGAAAAATAATCACCAGATTTTTAGGTGGCTGAGGTGGTCAATCTATGACGATTTAGGGTTTTCAACCTAGTTTTGTTAGACGAGGAAGATGGGTCGATTTCGTCATCATTGGTGAATCAGGGTCGATCGGACCCAGGGAAGACGATGCGTTGGATTGTGACGTTGCTCTGGACGGGATTGCAGGGGTTCTGATGAACTAGATTGACGAGGCGAAGTGATTTTGTCATCAGGATTGGGTTCCAGGTGATGGTCATGTCAGCTCGATTTCGATTTTTTGATAATTTCGACGATCTGGGTTATCGAGATCGTTGGCGAAGTCATCGGTGACATGTCGAGAGTCGGGGAGTTGGTCGGAGGTGAGTCGTTCGACCGTGCACGTGCACGTGTGCACGTCTGTGGATCTGGGTTGTTTGCGATATTGGGGAAGAAGATAAGCTTCTCGGGTTGGATCTCGGGATGAATACGTGAGTGACTCGAAGAAACGAAGTAGGGGGAAAACGCGAGTGTGTTATCAGGTTTAACCCGGGTTGTCTTGGGTCTGAAATGTTTGAACAAATCAGTTTTTGAAATTCAACAAGTTCTGTTTTTTTTTCTAAGTTTATTTTGAAAATATAATTTAAGATTTAATAGATTAAATGAAGAAACTGATTTAAAGGATAATAGTTTATTTTTAATGATGTTTTAGATTTTTAATTAGCTTGAAGATATTAAGTTATTGTACATAATGATAATAATATAATTTCTAGATTAATTAGATAAGCTTTTAAAGATAAAAATGATTTTTAATATGTTAATGATTAAGTATAATTACTTGATTTGATTAATAAAAGGTTATTAAAGATAATTACTTTATGTAATTACATTAACGGATGATTAATTAAGTAAAGTTTAATAAATGACAAGTAACTAAAAGCAATTAATTACTTAAAGATAATTACTTATTGAAAGTAATTAAGAATAATTAATAACCAAAAGGTTGATTTATCAAGTAATCAAAGAACAATTAAATTAAATTGGTTAATTAATTGAAGGTAATTAAGGAATGATTAATTAATTAAGAATAATTAATCTAATGGTAATTAATGTAATTAATTAAGGATTAATTAATTTGTAATTAAGTTTTATTAATTGATAATTAAGGTTTATTAATTAATAATTAAAGAATAATTAATCTGTAAATAAAGATTTATTAATTTGTTTAAAAGTAATTAAAGAATGAATTACTCAATTGTAAATAATAAATGGATATGATTAATTTAAGTTAATTAATTTATAAATTAATTAAAGATAATCTTGATACTGATTAAGTATAAATACTTAATGAAATTTATAAGTGTAATTACTGTAAGTAATTAATGTATAATTACAAGATGTAATTATTAAAGGATAATTACTTAGGAGAAGTAATTAAGGATTTATTATTGGGTATAATTATAATGATTGAATGATATTGTATGCCTTAGATTAGATAATATCTGTGGTATGTGATGTGGAATGATATGTGATATAATATGTTTGGGTTGAAACAGTGACACCCTGTATTTAAAGTTGAATTGTATTTCATTTGAATAACTCGGGTTAAGATGACATTGGATTCGAAGAGACAGGAGTTGGGTATCAGTAAATACCCAAAACCACTTCGATTTGAAATCTTCTATAATTCTTTATAGATTGATATGTGAAATCAATAGGCCGGTTTGGGATAATATGGACCATTTAAACTAAGTTGGATACTTAGATATTGTTTTGTGAACATATGTGTTGACTATATAAGTTGTTTTACTTATAGTAAAGTACGAGTTACCCCGGGTTTTAAATAAGTTCTATGGATTGGAATTTCTTGTTAGATGAGTTTAGTCATGCTGGTTTCCAGCCTGACCCGGGTGTTACTTTGATGTAATGCTCGGGTCAGACCGAGTATTACAGATTTCCAGGTAAGGACGTTCTGGAGCTCAGGAGGCGAGCTGGATGGCAGGAACGTATGGAGTGTATTCCGCTGTGATATATTATAGTTGTCCGAGACATGTTAATTCTAACTGTCTAGTATATTTGTGAATGTTGTAACTCTGATGTATAAAAATGTAATTAACAAATACAGGTTTTCTTTGTATAAATGCTATTATTTGTTATTATATTTAATCCGCTGCGAATGTGAGATGTTGTGTTTTCTGTTCTTCTTTCTTCTTTCTGTTTCTTTCTTCTATCTCTTTTCTTTTCTCCTAACTATCTGGAATTTTCGGGTTCGAAAATTCCGGGTCGTTACATATATCATATCACCAAAATTGGTCTTATATAACAAAGGGGATACTTAATCAAAATGAGCATAATCGAGTTAACATTTATCACTAACATAATTATGATCCATACATAAACTAATATGATAAATTATCACAACCATAAACACTTGCAACTATTCAAACATAACACAAACATACCCAAACATCCATAAAATATTTTAAAGGGGTGTATACTTGCATATGTCATAAGATAATTATTATAGCAAAATCAAAATACGATCTTTTAAAAGCGATGAGAATTTTCTCACCTTTAACCGAAACGTTTAACTTCCTACCAACATTCATATCAACCAATACTTCACTAAACCACCACCTAAACACTCTTCCACCTTTTCCAAGTGCTCGGCCACCACCCCGAATCCCTTCTTTCTCTTGTCCATAGCCTCCCCCTTCCATACTGCTCACGTCCTCCCCCCTATCCACTCCTAAACTCAAGGTCTAAGGCCGTTTTTAAGAAGAGAAGAGGAAGAAGTGAATTAAGAAGAGGTTAGAGAGTAACAAGTGGATTAGTGCTTAAGCACTCCACTATTTTTAACCCTACTACCTCTCTTAAAGAGAGAAGCCATTTAAATTAGCTTAAAGGAAGAAGAAGAAGAGAATGATTTGTATGAAAATGGAAGTGGTATGCATGGCTATTTATAGGAAAAAGTTTGGAATAAAATATTATTATGTAAAATGATCAAAATACCCTTTACTTACTTTTTAAGAAACCTTACTTTTTTCAACACTTAACATCACATTTCAAATCATGTTTTACGTCACTTTCACTTAAGGAGTAAGAAAAGTAAAGTAATAATTATGTTTGGTTTGATTTGACATGTTTTGGAATTTTGTGCTTACTTTTTCTTAATGAAATTCTAGAATTTTCTAAGTATGTTTAGTAAAAGTAAACTTGATTTGTGAATTAATTAATACTTATACTATTTGAATATATGTTCATATATAAGAAAATAAAGGTGCAACAACACTGCGACAACTTTTAATCGACAAAACATTGATTTTCAACAAAATGTTTTACGGTCATATTTTAACGTTTTAGTTATACTATTCATTTATGTAAACCAAATTTAAAATGAACTTTTTTCTTCTTTTAAATAAATTAAAACATGTCTATTTATATTTTAAAATCATATTTAAATAATATCAAAATCTCTATTTTTACAGTGTATGTAAAACTAACAAAATGCGACAAATTTTGGATATTTTTGTAAAACGATTATTAACATATTTTTAAGTCTTTTAATATACTTCTATTATCTTTATTAGGTGTTTTTAATAAGATAAATATTTAAATCCATTTATTTAAGCCTTTATTTCTTTTTAACAAAACTTAACTTTTGCTGATTTGTTCTAAAATCCAAATTTATACTTTTTAATTAGTAGTTATAATAATAAATAATTCCTCTATTATTATTTTATATATAACTTATTTATTTAAGTTTTAAACCCTTTTTAAATTTAAAATAAACAAAATCTCTCATTTTCGAAGTAGCGAAATTACGGGTCGTTACAACATTATTAGTGAATAATTTTTCTAAGCTAATTTACAGAAATCAAACTATATTTTATTCATATACGAAATCTTTACATTGAAAAAAAATCATGTCCTATCAATAGATAGTGCCATAGGTTTTTAAATTTATGAAATCTTTACATTGATGATTTATGAAAATATCAATATAATAAATTTGGGCTCTAATTAATAGGGTATTTGAGATTATCGCCATTTGGAACCCTTATTCAGGATTGGCTCTATATCTCATCAAATAACTTTTTCTTTTTCCTTTTTCTGAATAGTTTAGTGGAAGGGTGAAATTACACAGGTAAAGTTGAGGACTTATGTTTTTAACTGGAATTTGCTGCAATGATTAGTTGAAAGCCCTCAATTCTAACGACAATAAATATAAGTTCGTTTATTGAAATATGCAATAATATTAAATTTAAGGGCTACCTTTATGTATATTGTTATTTTCATAAAGAAATAAAAAATAATAATTAATAGGAGGTTTGAGTCTCAATAACAAAATCTCTTTTCTTTTTAGTTTTCTGCATGCCACTGTTTGGCAACTTTAATATGATTTCCGAGTGTTTACAGGTGTCTTCTATTGAATCAAATCAGTTCACGAGGTAAGTATGTTTATTTCTATACCATATACAAAATTGTCAACAAATTGATTTGATTTTGTGTGATAATTGTTACAATTTTGTTAACCAACACAGTTATATTTGCAAAATCGTGTTTGTACATCAATTTTCAATGACATTTTCTCCCTCCTAAATGATTATGTCAAGCGGCTCATTAATCTCTTAATGATAAAAATTACGAATTAAAGCGACAATAATAAAGAAAAAGTATGTCGATTCTGTTAAAATGAAAAACAAAAATAATAATTCAAAATGACAAACACCATTGTCTAAGTGGTTAAGTGATTCGGGTTTGGTGGAGAGGTCACAAGTTCGAAACTTGCGTAGCGTGATTCGAACGTTTATTGACATGTGATCTGTTGTCCCAATGACATGTTGTATATAAAGTACCATTTCAAAATAGTAATAATAATAATTCAAAATGATACGGCATGATTTGGGATGGACGCCATGTGCGTAGTACAGGTTTGCACTTACTAGCATGTGAAGCAAGATATCGGGATTGTTACATTTTTACCTCCATTTTGCATATAATATTACGATCATTTACCCTTTCATTTAACCCACCCTTCTGTTACTGTATATATGTAACTTAGATTATTACTTCAACATAATGCAGCTACTGATGTGAGCTTCCTTTTTTTTCTTCTTCCCCACAGATAACGAACTACCATTCTGGATAATAGTCTGCTGCGCAACATGCTTCAGCATTTGCTGCCTTCACACTTACTAGCAGGATCAGCTACTCACTATTTTGAAGTACAAAATTTGTGTTTTGCACTGTACATAATAAAATACAAGTACCGTCAAAGGTATTTTTGTTGTTGTTTGATTGTTGCCTTTTATCGCTGCATTCTATTTGTCCAATTACTATTCAAAAGTTATTTTCGCTGTCAGCTAACTCCCTGCTGTACAACTGACCTACTGTGGTTAAAATTACGAGTAGTTGTTACTTTCCTCCCGACGTTGTTATGCTTTGCATAGTTTATAAATATTTGTGATATTTAATATTGTTAGCTACTATCCTTCTTAGCTGTAACTGCTTTAAAAATATCCATATATCCACCAAAAAGATATAACCTACGCACAGTTTGAAGATGTCAGATTTATGGCAACTTTGTGAGCTTGGATTATTTCCTACATCCATTTGTGCAAAAGTAGGCAATTTATATGCACTATACAACTTAATACGATCATGACTGTCTTTCATCGTTCATTCTACAGACATTTTCTCCTACTGCTACGTGACAAATTTTGATAAACCAATTCTACTCTTTGTGGTAATAATAATAATTTTTAACTGTCTTTTATACACTAAAATCTTCATCGTTTCTTTTTTCCATTTCATTATTTATAATTCAGAATAATTTTGTAACTGTATGAACTACCAGTATGGCCAAATCCGTATGCTAAGCATGGGTTCGCACTAGTTTGCAATAGTTATAAATTAATTAAATCGTGTGGTATTTTACAATATTCACTAATATGGTTGTACGTCTCTCAAGTTTAAATTTAGTTAGCAACTAATATCAAACAAATTGAATATCAATGTTCATACTTCAACTTAGCTAGTGGTATGACTGTTTGGTCGAATTCATTGCTTATACATCTTTTTGGTAGAATCCAATTTTGTGATATTAAGTGATACATTTTAGTAATAATATTTGCACCAAATCTTTTCGTCAAAACTATATCAATTTAGGACTTATGGAATTTGGTTATAGTCAAAATTCCAATTTTGTCCACATTAAACTTGGTTTCTCCAAATACAAAGTCATTGGTTCAATAATAGAAATTGTTATTAACCGTAACACTATGGCTAGAGATTTGGACTTTGAGTTGACTATAGTTGATCGTGATAATAACCTCATATAATTGAGAAGGCGAATTCTTTATTGAATAAAGAATCGCTCTTATTATCGATTTTTTGATTACATACAACATTTGAAAATTTTACTTTAATTATATTTGGAATATCATTCTTTTAATAAAGTATATTTTTTCAATTTAAAATATATAATTATCAATTAACATAATCAAAGTACATACTAGCCACTTAACATTTGATAGAACAAGGAGTTCGAGGAAGGAAATAACTAGCATTGTGCTTATATTGATAATGAACCAACTGTAGGGTCGTTGAAGGAAATGGGCCAGTTGTAGCGGGAAAATTGTTAGGGTTTTTCCTAGGATCCCTACATAATTAGATTTTAGAAGAGATAAGAAGTGAAGAAAAATAAACACGCAAATTCCTACAAACAAAAACCTTTATTAATTCACCAAAAAGCGCCTTAAAATTCAGAAGAAACCTCAATCCCCAACACCCAACAAGATGCACTTTTTTCCCACACACATATAATGAACCCTATACATGCCTATTTATAATAGACTTTACAAAACGCCTTCATTAATCACCGTTTGATTACATCCATCTTTTAAAATAAATCCTTCCCCTATTGATAATTTGTTGCCTTCTTTAATGTAATAAAAGTGGCAACTAATCACTCTACCAAATCCATAAAATCCATAATAAAAAAGGCAACGTATTTTAGTCACAATTCCATCTTGACTCAAATATCTCCAAAATATACTTAAATATGGAATACTGTATCATCAAAATTTAGCAATCTCCACCTTGATACCATATTCCATAAATATCATCCAAGCTCTATCTAGAACCTCAAACTCCAAATAATCTCTAATATTACCCTGGAAACAAATGTCTCCATTCCCAAAAGAAAACTTTAGCAACATCCAAACCAATTAAATATGCACGCCCCCTAATTGATCATGCATATCATTAATAAATCAGAACTGTTTGTAATACCATAAAGGTATCCAAGCGGACTTTGTAGTTTTTCGTTGCATGCTCCACTTTGATTCTAGCAAATATGCATCTCTAAAACCACTTTGATAAGTCCCTT
Source organism: Allium fistulosum (assembly GCA_030737815.1). Classification (NCBI taxonomy): domain Eukaryota; kingdom Viridiplantae; phylum Streptophyta; class Magnoliopsida; order Asparagales; family Amaryllidaceae; genus Allium; species Allium fistulosum. The sequence goes on from CM060903.1 coordinate 265,628,875, forward strand.
CATTCTCCACCATTCTTCCAGAAAACTTGTAGACATTGTTGCTTAACCTTTTTGCATGCATCACCTCCCGGTTGTCCTTCAAAACCCTTGTAACTTCACCTCGAGTTGAAAAATTATAGCCTTTTACCTCCAACTATCCTACTGAAATGAGATTCTTTGTAATTTATGGGATGTGTCTAACTCCTGTAAGCTTCACCACCCTTCCATCATGCATCTTCAATCTAACAGAACCTATGCCCTTAACATCCACATCTCCACCATTAGAAGATTCCACCTTAGCATCTTGCTCTTCATAATCAATAAATGATTCCTTTTGATTGCATATATGGAATCAAGCACCTGAATCATGCACCCAATCTTTGCTTTTATCTTTATCCACACATAGGACATTGTCATTAAATTTCTCACCAAAATGCACCTCATCATGCAACTATCTTGTTATTCATTTTGGCCTTCTTCCAATGCCTTTATCCACTCCTTGCCATTTTAAGCTTATTGCAAAATCTCAACCGATGACCAGGTTTTTCATAGTAATAGCAGATGAAATCCCTTTTCATATTTGGATGATTAACCCTCCTTGTAAGATGGACTTCTTCAACTGGATTTCTATAACGACCCGCTATTTTGGACCATTCGCATTCGCACATGTCAGACTTGAATAATTCAAAATACCGAATTGTTAATTTAAATTTGGCAAAGCTGAGCATATACAGTAAATAAATAATCACAGATCACAAACTCAGAGTAATAATTGCAGCGGAAATAAAAGAGATAGTAGTTCATGAAGCTACTATATAAAATATAAGTTACATCAGAGTTAAACCAGATACAACGGAAGAGTAACACGATACATCAGATACAAATCAGAATACATCACTGGAATCATCGAATACTGAAAGCAGAATAGATGGATGGATCTTCAAGCAAAGCTCCAACTCCAAAGGTGAGTCTCGAATACTGGTACACTCAGTCTGACCCGAGCGTAAAGCAAAACACAAAAACACTCGAGTCAGGATTAACATTCTTATATCAATAAATCCAACTCAAGTGAAATAACAATTGAAATACAAGTAACTCAAAGGATTTTTGGAACAACCATCCTTCAAGGATCCGTTAAACTATCTACTATGTAGTAGTGTACGATAAGTAGATAATGTCTACCAGTAATATAAAGTATCAAAATAGTGTTAAGGCGTTACCATTATCCCCATTAACACATTTTTATAAGCGTTATAGTCTATACAGCACTGTAAACTCCACCGTAAACTAGTGGGCTATCAGGGAGTACTCCATAGGTATAACGCAAAACAAATCATAGTGGTCGCGTATAAAGGGATACAAGTATGACAAGGCACATGAGGCAATACCCAAGGTAGTGAAACTACCGTTTGCCTGATCCGGACTGGTGAGAACGCATCGCCGCAGCGACCGCAACACCGCGAAACAACACTCCCAAAATCAAGGGTGCACCAATCGACAACAAGTAATGAGTAGTTCGAAAAAGTGTGTTCGCTTGAGGTAGCTGACCTCCATTGGCCCGGCACGGCTCCTGTTTTAGTCATTTCCAATTTGACACAAGTGTCAAGGCTATCCATTATCGTTCTCTTTCTTCAGTCATCACGTACATCATTACAACCACTTCATTCTGGATCACACTCCGCGTATAGTTATTAAAGTGGTTTACGGTTTAGACAGAGAGTATGTCCATAACCGATTCCGGTCTCTTTAATAACCTTCGTAATTATTACACCGATTGGTCGTTTAGTAAATTTCAAAACCAAATCAAATTCCATTTCAATTAAAATTTGTAAACCAACATTTCATTTCCCTTTCTAAATCAATTTCCATAATTTACGTTTCAAAACTTCCAAATTACCATTTCAAAGTCTCATAATTCAAATTAAATATTTGATTTAAAACAATTCAAATATTGATTCAAGTTAATATATAAATTTCATTCCATAATCATTTAAATTAATTTAATTTAACATTCAAATCAATTTAAATTCATTGATCGATTTCATTCAATATTCGTTAAGTTAAATTTATCATTCAAAACAATTTCTATTTGATTTCCAATTCATTAAATCAATTAATTAAGTTCAACTTCATTAAATCAAAACTTAAAAATTGCATTAAATTAAATTCATCAAATCAATTTCTTTACATTTCAAATCTTACATTAATTTCAATAAAACACATTTGCATTTCTTGATAAAGAAATTCAATTTCACATATCCATTTACTTAGTTACAATTTCAAGCTCAATTAATAAAGAACTAAATTTCACTAATTAAAAAGTTCAATTTTAATTATCAAAGGATTCAATTTTATTTAATTATTAAATAATTCAATCTCATTAAATTATTAAATAATTTCAAAACTTAATTCAATCATTTCTTAAATTAAACAACATTCTTTCATCAATTTTGTTTCAGATTATTAAATATTCACATTTAATTTCATTAAAATTCAATTTCCAACTTCGTTTCAAAACCATTTTTATTTATTCAAATAAAATCTTCATTTTATTTTTAAATCAAATTATTGACCAATCGGGTTTTTATTTAATTCTCTATCCTAGGTCAAAGTTCAATTTGGGTATTTATCATTTCAACCCGATTCCATTCCAATTCAAAAATCAAAGCATAACAAAGGGAACTTGCAGTGTGATAACTGGGATGGTGTCAAAGTAAATAAACAAGCAATAACAACAATCAATAACAATCCAATAATCAATTCAAATAATCCCGAAATAACCGTATTAATTCACATTGTTGTTTGTGCGAATTAATATAATTATTTCTAGAATCTACACTATCATTTCATGTAGATTAAAGATTATTACACTAATTATTCTATGCAATTCTACACTTGGCATCAATTATTCAATTTCATACTTCATCAATTAATACAACATAAATTCAAATGGTTCCAGGGTAATTAACTATTTTCTACGTGTCAATTAATTTTAACATTTTAAAGGGGTCATATTATACAAACTTGTCTAATTAAATTGAACATATATATCAATTTCAAGTCGCTAACAATTCTACGTCAAATTCAATTTCATATTTCTATCACTTCCTACATTAACAATTTAACGTCCAATGTCAAAAATCAAACAATCAATCATTTATCAACCAAAACTGGATTATCATTTCATAAATAATAGATAATGGTGTCAAATGTCACAGGTGAACTGATACAGGTAATAGCATATATAACAGTGTAATTAACTAACAGCAGCATTTCAATTGTCATTTCAATTGAAATCAGATTTAATAAATAAAAGAACGTTAATCGTGAGTGATTGCTCACCTTTCGAGGCTAGAGGGATAGATAGTGAAGTTGAGTAATGAAATCCAGACATGAATCCAAACCGAACAAGGTTGGCACGAATTCGGCGAATATAGTTGATAGATAAAATAGACGAAATCAATCAGACTGGATTGCTGAAGATAATTGATATAACCCTATATAAACATTAAATTTAAAACAAATATTAAAATAATATATATTTAATTAAAGATCATTCTTTTTTTTTAAACACATATAAAACAAACATATCTACCGAAAAATAGTTTGAAATGAATATGTATAGAGATATATATACTTATGACTTTCGAAATCAACAAACTATACATAAAATCCAAGGCTGGCATACGAACAAACAATCCAGACTAACATATATACCTTATACATTATAGATTTATATAAAACTCAGTAGATCAATGATATAAAATAGCTTTTATATATTGCGTGTAAAACAACTTAGGTATGCATCATCAGAACAAACTTTATAACAAACGCATACAGCCTTTATCTATTAATATAAGAAGTTTTAAGACATAATGAATGTAATAATACATATAGTTTTCAACTTTTTATATAAATAAATTTATATATACTAACTGTATTAAGGAGAAATATAACAAGATGGAATACTAGAGATAAGCTATAGATATATACTACTATAACATGCCAGAAGTTTATCACGTATTCAACACAGCGAAACCCATCATGTGATAAAATATATATATAGTTAAATTATTGCTATTATAGGCATATACCTATATAAACACGGCAGCCCAAAATCCAAAGAATTGAAACCTATATATACTTATAACTTCATATAGGCAACTCATGTTGTAACCATACTGCTTAACCCAGATATATATATATGTCAACTGTTTTGAAAACTTGTAATACCGATCATATAAAATATAGATGTCAAATCAGTAAAAGGACTTGTAATAAAAAATATACAATGTATCTAACAGTAAACTAAAAATGCAAATTATACAAAGTATATATTTAACAATAAATGAAACTTGTTAACCACTTTAGTTAATACTTAAACATACTGTAATATACTGTAAATATTGTATACATATAAATCGAAACAAAATTCTATACTTTAAACAATACGTGTACTATATACTTAATACATATAAGATATATTTCAAGCTACAGGTTAACCCATAATGTATAAAGCCATACAGACTAATAGTTGGCTGTACTGTTAGTATAGAATAATAAAATCATATATGTATGCAACATACAGCTATATGTGTAGCTTATATTATATACACTAGAAATATGTGACACTATAATATGTCTATACTATTTTATTCCACTGTAATGTACATAGTAAATTGATGAATGTAAACTATCACCCATGCAGTAAAACCAACGGAATATATGAAAACTAGTATATAAATAAGTCTTATATAATATACAACCCATCACAATATTAATATATATGAATATAATACCTCACAGAGATGCTCGATCTAAGGATAATGATGTTGACAATGCAACTAAAACTCTTGGCAAAGGCAAGGATTTTGAGGCCGAGCTAGGTGTTTGCGTGGTAGGGGTGGTTGACGAGAGCATATCTGGGTCGTCTGACGCGGAGCTCGGCGTGGAGTGAAGTGAGATGGATCGGAGGGGAAAACGGAAAGAAGTGGAGCGGGCTTGGTTGGTGGTTGCCGCGGGGTAGCGAACAGGGAAGGGAACGCGGGTGCGGTGCTGGAAACTCGGGCGGAGGAGGCAACTGCCGTTGGCTACACGGGAATGGATGGGCGAGGTGGAAGGAGGAGTGGCTAGAGGGGTGCAGATCGGAGAGAAGGGTCGCGGGTTCCTAGAGGCTCGACCATGCTTGCAAAAGCTAATGATTGGCTGAGCAGCTCACATGGGTGGCCGCTGCGCCTTCGGCCAGGCAAGGAGGAAACGGTCGGTCGTAGACGAGCGGAGGACGGTGGCAGATGGCACGGCAGAGCCACAGGAGAGTGAATGCGGTGACGCAAGGCAAGCGCAAAAAGAAAAACGAGAGGAACCGAAATGGCTGTTGGGTAAGCTCTTTCTTTTATATATATTTTTTATTGCCGAGAACAGGAATAAGATGGACGAATAATTATTGCTAAAGTTAAACCCATAGAATGTGAAACGAACCGAAATTATAAAGTGAAGCTAGGGAACAGTGAAAGTCTAGCACGGGGATTCAGGAATTATGAAAGCCAACTGGCTATTGATTCCAATAGGTAGATAGATGGAAGGACGAGAAGTCCAAAAGGTTTAGATTAGATACCGGTACGGTTAAATCGTTTTACAGATTCTGCTGTGCACCGGTCATCGAAATTTGACAATTGGATATACCGTGGAGATCAGCACGACGAGACGATCACAACGGTATAAAGATATCAGTGGTATGATTGAATTATAAAAATTCGAATTTTCTACTAGTGGAAAATGTAAGAAAAACACTAAAAAATAAGATCGACGGAGCCAAAGATGTCCGAATTTGGAAAAATGACAAACTGACATCTTGCTCAGAAGATGGTTTAAAATTTTTCTATGTAAAAATATTTAGGTTTCGGAAACATTTTATTTTCATCGCTTTTTAACTGATTAAATTGAAGTAAATTTACGCGCGAAATAAACTTTCATATTTTCGGACGAAAATTTACCAGTTGCTATGTTTAACTAAACGCATTACAAATATCAAATTTATATTTCAAAATTTTATCATTTAAAATTTCACAAAATTCGACTAATTACGTTATTAAAACAGTTAAAGTTTACGGGTCGTTACAATTTCTACTTTTCTTTTCCTCCTTATCCTTTCCTTCCATGAGGTTCATTCTCCGCAATTCCACATTATGTAGGCTACTAACCATTGAACCCATTAAAACAACTCCATTCGAATTTGAGTTGTTCAATGCAACCACAAGCATTTCCCAACTCTCTGGTAATAAACTCATCGACATCAAGGCTTGTGTTTCATCATCCATCATATAATTCACCACCACCAATTGGTTCACAATTGCCTAAAAATCATTAAGATGCTAACCAATTGACCTACCTTCCTTAAGTTTTAGATTCATCAATCTCCTCATAAGAAGAGCCTTATTTATTGTGGAGTTCTTTGCATAAATTCCTTCCTAATTAAATAAGCGGATGTTTCATTAGTAACAATATCAAACACCGTTTTCTTCAAAAAACATTGAATAGCTGCCACAGCCTTCCTATCCGAAGTCTTCCAATTTGCTACAAATACATTACTAGGTTTCTCCCCTTTGTTCTACAATGGTTGGTGAATATCATTGAGATATAAGAAATTCTCCATCTTCACCTTTCATAATCCTAATTTCTCCCATTAAGTTTTTGTACACTTATCTTCTCCATAATCAAACTCTCTTTAAAAAATTTGTGTAGTAGGCTCTAATATCAACTATTAGGGTTTTTCCTAGGTCCTTAAACAATTATATTTTAAAAGAGATAAGAAGTGAAAAAAATAAACACACAAATTCCTCCAACCAAAGACCTTTATTAATTCACCAAAGAGATTACAAAAGAGAGTCTTAAAATTGAGAAGAAATCTCAATCCCCAACACCTAACAAGATACACTTTTTCCCCACACACATATAATGAACCCTATACATGCCTATTTATACAGACTTAACAAAATGCCTTCATTAATCACCGTTTGATTACTTCCATCTTCTTCAAAATAAATCATTCCCATGCAGATAATTTGTTGCCTTCTATAATGCAATAAAAGTGGCAACTAATCACTCTACCAAATCTTCAAAATCTATAAAAAAAAGGCAATATATTTGAGTCATAATTCCACCTTGACTCAATCTCCAAAATCTACTTAAATATGGAATACTATGTCATCAAATTCTAACATAAATAGAGTAGATTTCAAAATATTTTCCCAAGTTTAGATCTTGTCGAGCCTATGAAATTTAAATTGATTATAGATCTAATCTAAAATTTGATTGAGATAGGATATTAATTTATTTAATTTATTGATTTAAATAAATACTAGGATTATTTTGAATTCAATTTGAGTATATCCAAATATATTCATGTGAGTATTATGCATGTGCAACATAAATGTATTGTGTATATGTAAAGGTACTGGGATTTACACCACAGTGGACACATTTGCTCTTTATAGGCACATTGTTGTCCAAATCAAATATATATATACACACATAATGTTTAATTTGAATTTTTTAATAACCTTCGCCCTTGAGAAGGCCTTCCCAGCCCACAGAAAGCCTTAACAAATCATTTTGAAAATGTCAATAATTTTTTTGAGAGATATGAATAATCCTCCCATGGAGGAGAGCACTCATGTAATTTTATTTCACACACAAGAAAGAGCTACCAACAAGCCTGGTAGGTAGCAGAAAACCCTCATATAATAAAAGAAAGAAAAAAACCCCTCCCAACCTAAGGTTTGTGTTCAAAGTGGAATAGTAGAGCCCAACCAGCTATAGATGCAGGTAGAGTAGGATATGTCATCCCTTGATGTAATTAGTTCATTTTGAATAAGCAAATAAATCATAATGCAAAATCGTGTATTCAATATGATTGATTAAACTAAGGATTTCGTTTGAATGGTTCGACCATAATGGAAATGAAAATGAACGTACGAAGCTAGATGTAACTTAAGGTACAGTTGAGATGAAGAGAGTGAATGATCAATTCTGCTTCATAAGGAAACGTCGAAAACGAGATTTGTAAAATAATAATTAACACTTAACATTGGAATGAGAATATGATTTCTATTCCAAAATATGTTTTTTGTATAGAGAATTATTTTCTATGAAACTTATTCTTTTAAGATCAAGATATTTGATTTGAAAACTCTCAACTGTAAAATGGTTACAGCTGATGGAATAAATAACCTACAATAAGTGTTTGAATGGATCTTCGTATTTCATTTGTTATTATAATAATGGCAGAAATAGCGAGAGCTTGCCATATAACACTTATTGGTCGCATTTAAGTTATGAAAATTATATTCATAAAATATACCACACATTATTTATGAAATAATAGCTGTTTTTCAATGCAAACTAAAAAATGGGCATAGTTTTATTTCAATATGAATATTATGAATATTTATAAAATAAAATAATAATAGTGGTATTTTTTGCATAACAAAAGTGATGCATTGAAAACACAAAAGTATCTAAACTTATTTGCAATTATTTTGGAATTATAGATTAAGCCATAGTTTTGAGAAATAATTTTTGATTATATGGTTATGAACCATATGATACTGGTTAATTATATCTTAGAAAATTAAGGGAAAAACACCCATTCAATGGGAGCGTCATAAGAGTTTGTGAACTCTTCGGAATGATACATATAGATGCATGCAATCGAAAGTTCCAAAAACACTTCCATGTACTTTGTTATATTCGCTGATGAATTATTGCAAACATGAACATGCCTATATGATACACATGTGATATGTTAATGATGAGTTTATTGAATATAAAACAGAAGTAAATAAAATAATATGCAATAGAAAACAAAATGGTTTGATTTGATTAATAGGTGAGTACATTGGTAAGATTTCCGAACATACCTAAAAATGAATAAAGCTTCAATCTCAAAAGTCATCCTCCCTATGATACATAATGATACATAATGGTTTACAAAATCATACAAGTTATGAGTTTATAAGAAATCCTACATATCCTAAGCTAAGAAGTTTGCAAGCTGTGCAAGTCAAAGACTACATGTAATAATTATACATTAGGGATCTTATATGAGTCACCCTAAAAGGAGTTTGGAATGATTATCATTTGGTGGCCAATTTATATTTTGAACATAAGTTTTATAAACTAAAATCAAATTAGTTTAATATACGGAAATTCATAAAATATTTATGAATACCTATTCCGTTGCACTGAGAAACAACTGCTATTTCAAAAATATCAACTTCGTAGTGAAGAAATTTCATTTTGAAATTATTAGCAGTAAAATAGATTTGGATACGATCCAAGAATAAAACTGATCACACGGAGTAAAATAAAATTAACCAAACCTTAATGAACACATGCATTAGAATGTCTAATAAATATTCTTGCACATTGAAGACAAAATATGAGTTTCTTATCAATGTCGGGAATAAATAATCCTCAGTAGTCAATTAAACCATTAAGAGTATTGACTCTGCCATATAGTATAATGCACAAATCCAAAAGGATTCCAAGTACATTATCAAAACGTAATTTGATAGTGTACCCAAAGGAATATGATTCATCGGCCGTAATTGTTTCTTCAAGAGAAAGACTAATGCAGTTGGGATATAGTGAGCAACATTGATAAGATTAAAATTGTAATTTTCAATTGTTGAAATTAACGTAACAGATTTGTCATACAATCTGCTCAAGATGATTCGGATTTTACTCAAAACATTATCGCTTGGTATGACTTTGTGTTTTGGTACATATTTGTTGAAATGGAAAATTCTAAATAATGATTTAGATTAGACTGTTTGCACATAACAACCAAAGTGTCTCCAAGTCAGTGACGATGGTATTGAGTTTATGGGTTTTGGGATATGATCCAAGAAATGATAAAAAAGTATCATTCTGTAAGCATCAAAATTGAATAAGTGTTTTGATAGAAATATTGAATAGTTTGATTTTCAGTTAAAATGCAGAGCAAACGTGTGTCCATAAGAAAGAACTTTAAAAGGGTACATAGATATTTGTAAAATTATAAGTGAACAGCATTTTACTAATTGTTAACCATGTACTTATGTTAAAATCTGTAATAGTCTGGTTGTTTAATATTTGATATTGGATTTGTAAATTATATATAAAGGATGTTAGGAATGTCCCAAATGATATGCGAAGACACCATATTAAAATGTTTAAAATAGAACATATAAGATGGATTCCTTATGTGTTGACAATAGGAATTATCATACATGTCGTATTGTCTACAATATCATATCTTGCTTATGCATTTGATGCATGAAATATCAAATCCAAATTAAGGTCACTAAATGGTGGTTTAGAATGTTCTTGAGTATTTACAAAATACTAAAGAATTGTTTATAGAAACAATGAACTTCTTATGAAGGAGTACTCAGACTTGATCTTCATAAATCCTATCGAGTATAATATGTCAATATTAAATTTATGTTCAAATCGTGTAACGACCCATATTTTTTTAACTATTTTAAATTATTAAATTTAATATAATTATTAAAAAAAATGGTTAAAAATATTTTTTTTAATGATTTATTAATGTAATTTATTAGATATGAACTTAGATAAAAAATTTAAATAACAAAATTTAATAAGATAAAAGATGATAACTTATATTAAAAAGTAAATTAAATGATATTGAATTGTAAGTAATTGATAACATAAACTGAAATAATCAATGTTAAGTTAATAAAGAATTGAATGAATGTTTATTTAAAAGTAAAAGCATAAGTTTATTTATATGAAATTGTATTTTTGATAAGTATAAATTTCAGAAATAAGAAAACATTTATTTGGCAAGAAATGAATAACTTTTGCTATATACAATAATTGCATTGATGTTGAATTACTGTAAAATGGAAGTAGTTGTTCGGTTATTTGAATTCATTTTAAAAGTGAAATAACTTATATTTCAAATATAGTGATTTATTTGACAATTTAATTGTTATATTTAATATTGGAATTATTTAAATAATTGAATCCTGAATTTAATATGAATGAAAATGATTTCGGAAGTTGATTTAAATTATATTTGAATAAGAAGGAAGACTGTTAACTTTTAAAATTGAATTTAAAGTGAATAAATTTATTTTGGAAAATAGCTTGTTCTAATTAACGTGTAAAATAGCTTTTTGGGGCACTGTCTTGGATTTCGACGAAACTAGTTTCATCGGATCCGTAATAGTGAATTATTATAGGATTTCAAATATCACAGCGATCAGACTTACATTTGGTCGTGCGAGCTTGAAATGCGTAGAATTTATTTTCAGAACTTTAATTAAAATAATTTGATTTTGAAAAGCTATCTTCTGAATATAATGGAATTGGCTCCCGATACATATTCCATTATGTTTAGAATAGGGGTATAACATATGGAACGCTAGGCGGCACGCTTCGTTTGGAGTTCAAAATTTTCATGGATGAATAGTGTCGCGAAATTTTCTATATAAGGACATGAAAACTTTATTTTTGAAATCCTAAAACCCTAGTTCTTCAGCCGCCCCCTTATAAATTTTTAAATGGCCGAAAATCACTGGCCTTTCTTCCCCATTTTCTCTCAATCCACATGCATTTAGGCTTCGACTTCAACTAGGAAGATGGAGAGCTCGACGAGCTCTACAAGATCGACGGTTGGATAGTCAATTTTCGTCGCGTGGTGGCCGATGTATGGCTACGTTCGACGATCGATTTTTTTGGGTTTGCTGGTTCGTGGCGCGTGCGCACGACAAGAGGGTGGTGTGGCGGCGGCGGCGGATCGGCATGGGGGTGTGGCGACGTTAGTGGATGGGCTGGAGGCACGATCGATCGTGTATAAAAAAACAAATGAAGATGCACGCAAGCCTGGAGATGAACGCGTGAGGAGGAACGATAGGAGAAAGGTGTAGTTTAATTTTTATTAATTATGTTAATTATTATATTACTTATGTCGTTAATAATCGATGCGCTAAATATTGAATAACTTTTTCATACGAGGTCAGATTCGAGAGAAACAAGTCGTGTTGGATTCGTATCGACATCATTTATGACATGGAGTTGGAATGGAATTTATTTGAATCTGAAAAATGTCAATTTCAAATAAAGGTGAGTGTTTTAAACCGCTTACTAAATACTATAATATTTTGATGTTAGTTAAATTGAAATCATGAAGTGATTTATCTTTATTGACTGTTGTTTGGTAATTTAACTGACATTTAAATTGACATATGGTTTGAGCTGATAGGAATTTTAAATTGACAATTAAATCGGAATTGAAATTGAATTGCTAGTTAAACACTCGGTATTGATAACTAGTTAACTGTTGTGATTTATTAGCTGATTTGGATGTTGATTGATATTGGATGCTATTGGTTGATATATTAGATGATTGGATGTTTTTTTATTTTATATATATCCTGTTATCACCTTGTAAATTATTTTACAGCATATAAACTGTTATTTGAATTATTTCGAAGAAATTAAGAAATAGGTTGAAATGATATATACCTATGACACTTTGATTTGGATCGAAATGATATATATCCATCCCTGGAATTAAAATCGAAATAACTGATCACTTGGCCATAGGATAGAAAATTATATACGGACATCGGATTGTTTAAATTAAATAGTTTTAAATTCTTGAAGTTGAATCTATTTAATTGATTTTGTTTTAAAGAAATAAAAATTGGATCTATAAAGATTTAATTATTTTCAAATTTGAGCTTTGAAATGTTGAAGGTGGAATTTGTAAAAGAAATTGTTTAAAGAATTTAATTTGAAATGTGCAGTTATAATCGATATATGACTTGAATTATGGAAATTTAATTGTTTTAAAGTTTTGAACTTTTACTTGAACTTCAAATTTATCTAAGTAAAAGTGATATAAATGGATATTCCAAATATGGGCTCGGAGTAGAATTATTTTAAAGATTTGAACCTTAAATTGAACATTGAAGTTAAATTTGATTTAAGTAATTTAAATCGGTAGAGTGAAATTGGACTTGAAATTTATTTAAATTGAAATGGTTTAAAATGAGAATTGAATTGCAACTTAAGCCATTGAATCGAATGTTGAAACGGATTTGAAGTTAAAAATGAATGTTTCGAAATGGGAGTTGATGTGAATCGAAATCGAAATTGGAGTTGATTTGAAGTCAAAACTGAGTCGATTTAAATTGATTTGAGATTGAAGATGATTGAATTGGAAGATTTGAAATTAAATCGGTTTGACTGGAATTTGGACCTGAGTCCAGATTATTGAAAATGGAAAGAAACAGCTTTAAATTTGAAACTATTTTCACTATAAACTATTTTACTATAAACTATTTTACTATAAACTGTTTTAAATTTCATCTTTTTAAACTTTCAAATTATGTAAATTTTTAAATAATTTTAATATATAACTCATTTTCAATACTCAAACTATTTTATTTCAGATCAATTTAATATCTAAACTATTTTAACTATTTAGACTATTTTAACTATTTAAATTATTCAAACTATTTTCAAAAATTCAAACTGTTGAAGTTGGGAACTGTTTACATTTAAATCGTTGATTTAAATACAAATGTGGTTAAAATGAACTTATAACCTAAGTCTAAATTCGAAATGATTTTGAAATGAATTGATTTCAAAGTGAATATAATGATTTTGAAATGAAATTGATTTCGAAGTGAATATAATGATTTTGAAGTGAAATTGATTTCGTGGTGAATAAAATGATATTTTGAAGTGAATATGACATATTGAAGCAAATATGATATTTTGATATCAAGTAATGATTCACTTTTGAAATGTAAAAGAACCAACCTGTGTGTAAAATGACGTTTGGTTGTTAAAGAGATCGAGGCCGATTATTGCCATACTCTCTGTCAATGTTGGAACCACTTTAACAACTGTGTACGTGGAGGAGACTCCAAAATGAAGTGGTTGGATTGGTGTACGTTGCTGGATTTGAAGAAAGAGAACGATGATGGATAGCCCCGACACTTGTGTCAACTTGAAATGACTAAAACATGACGGCTTGAACATGCCAAGTGGGCTAGCTACCCCTAGCGGATACCTATTCTTTGATTTTTCTTATGGACTCGGTCCATACTATTACCTTTGTTGTTGGTTTCGATTGGTGCACCTTGATTTGGGATAACCTCTTTGACTCGATATGGGATGGGTGGACGCGGTGGGCGGTCATTGCGGCGATGCATTACCACCAACCTGGCGACTCGATCTGGTAGCATACTACCTTGTGCATTGAGTAACATGCCTTGTCATACGTTTATCCTTATCCGAGACAACTACGAGTTTGGTATAGTATTGTCGTATCACGACACATCCCTATCTACCGATGTTCTACTGGTTGTGTTATATGCAAACTGTATAATGATGTTTAAAACGCGTTAAGAGGGATTAATGTAAAGCCTTAACACTAGGAAAAATATTTATTTTATTGATTAGACATTACATATATAGCGTATTCTACTACATATAGATATTTTGACGGATCCTTAAGAGATAGAAAATCCCATAACATCTCTTAAGTTATTGCACGCACGTTGTACACTGGATAGGAGACTTAAAACCCCGTAAACATCTCTGACACTATTACACTCCTATTATATGTGATATTGATTTGACTCGCATGAGAATATTTTAGTTCTGACTCAAGTGTATTGTTTTACTTTATGCTCGGGTTAGCCCTGAGTATTTAAGTGCATTAAAGATTATTTTTCTGGAGGATGAAGACGAAGATTGGTATATTATCAATACTAGTATTATTCCACCGCATTGTTTGTTCCGCTGCATTATTCTATTGTTCTGTTATGTATATAATTCTGATAGATGTTGTAAAATTTTAATCAAATGTATACTGTAAACAGCTTCATGATCTGTTTATTTGATTATTATATTTTGTCATTCCGCTGCGAGATTCTATGTTGTCTTCTTCTTTTCTTTTTTTCTTAATAAAATCTCATTGATTATCTGTGTTTCAGATTGTTTTGAGTTGGATATGTGTGGTTTATTGTCGACTTAAACCTTCCGAAATGCGGGTCGTCACAGTTGGTTTCAAAGCTTTGGTTTAGCGATAACCTTAGCTTTGATGGGGTTTGACCCATTAGAGATAAGATAGTAATACCCTAGAATGAGTTTGTTTGTGTGTGTATATACGAGAGCACATACTTGTTAGTGTTATAAAATGTTTTATATTGTGTTTACTTATTTGTTGAGTTGTTTATGAATTTTGGTCGGCACATGAGGCGCCATGTTATCGATATGGGTTTCTAAACACTTAAACAAGGCAAGTCGACATAATATTATTTTAAAATAGGGTAAATGAAATAATTTTACCTAAATTATATTTTATATATAAAAACAAATAATTTTCCATAAATAACCATAGAGGCTTGTGAATTTATTTATGGATGTTGTTTGTTAGAAGATGATAATATTTAGTTATCATCGATTATTGGTTGAATTAAACTAAAAACGAATACTCTATGAACTCTACTTCACGAAGCGTTCAATAATTATATTAAATTGAAATCTAATTACAATAAGAATTGTTCTCAATAATAAAGTTGTATAAGTATGTTTATAATATGGCCTATAAATAGAAAGGATTTAAAAGCTGAGAATTTTAGAATTTAAAATCTCGTTGATTTTCAAAAATTGTTTTGAAAGTTTTCAAAAATAATAATAATATTATTTGAAAGTGTTTTAACTAGAAATATATTTTAAAAAGGTTTTCGGAAGAAATTAAAATCATTGAACTCACTTTAGTCGCTGGTAAATAATTCTGAGGATGACTGCAGCATCATCAGTATTCATTTTCGAGTTTCTGAGTGAGAATTGCTACCAAAAGAAATTTATTCTAGTAAAACAAGTTGTTCATATTTCAAGGATATAATTTGAGATATAAGGTAGATTAGTATGATATTATTTCAAAATGATTTGAAATGTAAAAATCGGGTGTTCGGATTTTGAGATTTTCATCCAAGCTAGGTTATAATATGATTATGTGGATTTTAAAGGTATTTAAACTTGTTTGGTAAAGTTTTAAAGGTGTTTGAACTTGTTTATAGTAGTTTGGAATATAAATTAAAATAAACGCGTCGCGTTTTGGAAGTTCACGATTTCGCGACCTAAAACTTTAAACGGATGTGTAGGATTGAATATAAGTTGGAATTCATTGAAACAAGAATTTTTCTAGACCATTATAATCATAGTTTTCATATGAAAGTGAAAAATCAAGATTTCATTTAATAAAACACAAGTTATGTCCAAATCAAATTTTCAAAACCGTCACGTTTTGGTAGTTCGTAAATTATATTATTTTCGAACTATTAAAATGGTGAATAAATAGGGTTTGGAAGTTTGTTTAATAAATTTGGATATGCAAATAAATCTGAATTGGTATATATACTCTTTTGGATAGAAGAGTATTATATTAATTTGAACTTGAATCAAGGAATGTTTATTCACTTAAGTAAAAGTGGTAAGAAATAATTTAAATTTTAAGTTTAAATTATGAAATGATTAGATTTATAAAATAAATTGAATATGAAGTGAAAAGGTTATAAAACCAAGTTTGAAAATATTAACTTAACAAATTTGTGTTTATGGATATTTATGAACTTAAGTAAAATCTAACTTTAGTTTAAGTTAAAATAATGAAATTTAAACTGAGAGTTTGGGAACTTAAATCCCGGTGCATTTAAAATTGTTTTCTAAGATTTTAAAAATAATATTAGTATTATCTAAAAATATTTACGAATGGAAGTCATTTCAAAGGGATTTTAAAAGGAAGTAAGTCCAGTACTCCCCTCTTTTGTCGCTGGAAAATAATTTCGGTGATGACGGTCGCATCCTCGACATTCATTTTCGAGTCTTAAAATGGGGGAGGCAACTTAGTAGCTTTGCTATGCATCTGATTCAATAAACAGATTTTGATTTAAAATATCTAAATATGATTTGATATATATATATGAAAGATATTAGTATATATATTATTTCAAAAATGATTTGGAAAGAAACCCGGTGTTTAGTTCTTACGTTCTCTGTAAATTAATAATTTTCACTTTTTGAAATGAAATTAATTAATAAAATGATTTTATAAAAGATTTCATAAATAAATTGATATGAAATGTGTTAAACATAAAGTGAAACAATTGAAATTTGAATAAATTGAATGTAAATGAAATAGATGTGAATAAATTAGAAGTAAACCAATTGGATGTTAATAAGAAATGAAGTGTATAAGTTAACTGTTGACATTGGATAATTTAAATTCATATAGTGAATTAATTGGATGAATATTATTTGCTGGATGGTTTCGTTTGTTGCAAATCATTGTTATAACTGCCTTTGGTTACATATGATTATTATGTTGTGTATTAGTGCTTGTGCTTATGGTTTGGATTTAGAATTCATATTATACGGTTCTATTAAACTCATACATGTTTCTATATCTTTTTATAAGTAACCAATATTCAAATTGAGTTGAGATAGGTACATGAGAAGCCCGTTTGGATGTATATGCGATTTGACACGCTTTTGCTCGCTTAATATGAGCGAACTCGCTCGTATTAATAATAATAAGGTACATATCTCGGATCACATACCATACTTTTATATTTTTCCCTATGAGATGCCTCATCACCGAGATGAGATGTATATTTGTTATAAATATATGTGTTGTAAATTTTTAAGATCGAGTCATTCAAAGGAGACGCTGCCGAAATTTTCCATAAATTCGGATGTTAGAAATTTTTTGAGACTTTAAAATTTTATAATTTGTTTACAAATAAGCCAGTATCAAAGTGGCATAGTGGAAGCGTGGTAAAGGTTTTTCAAATAAGATTTTATGTTTTGTAAGTTGATTATTTTGAGTAAAATATATCAAATGTTAGATTCCTTACTTAATTCCTTTTCGAAGACGAAAAGTTTTAAGTGAGGGAAATTGTAACGACCCATATTTTTAACTATTTTAAATTATTAAATTTAATATAATTAATAAACAAAAATGGTTAGAAATAAAAAAATTAATGATTTATTAATGTAAGTTATTGGATATGAACTTAGATAAAAAAAATTAATAATAAAATTCAAAAAGATAAAAGATGATAACTTATATTAGAAAGTAAATTAAATGATATTAAATTGTAAGTAATCGATAACAGAAATTAAAATAATCAATGTTAAGTTAGTAAAGAATCGAATGAATGTTTGTTTAAAAGTAAAAGCATAAGTTTAGTTATATGAAATTGTATTTTTGATAAGTATAAATATCAGAAATAAGAAAACATTTATTTGGCAAGAAATGAATAACTTTTGCTATATACGATAATTGCATTGATGTTGAATTACTGTAAAATGGAAGTAGTTGTTTTGTTATTTGAATTCGTTTTAAATGTTAAATTTTAAAATTTAAATAACTTATATTTCAAATATAGTGATTTATTTGACAATTTAATTGTTATATTTAATATTGGAATTATTTAAATAATTGAATCCTGAATTTAATATGAATGAAAATGATTTCGGAAGTTGATTAAAATTCTATTTGAATAAGAAGGAAGACTGTTAAGTTTTAAAATTGAATTTAAAGTGAATAAATTTATTTTGGAAAATAGTTTGTTTTAACTAACGTGTAAAATAGCTTTTTGGGGGCATTGTCTCAGATTTTGACGAAACTAGTTTCACCGGATTCGTAATAGTGAATTATTATATGATTTCAAATTTCATAGCGATCGAACTTATCGTTTGGTTGTGTGAGCTTGACACGCATAGAATTTATTTTCAGAACTTTAATTAAAATAATTTGATTTTGAAAAGCTATCTTCTGAATATGATGGAATTTACTCCTGATACATATTCCATTGTGTTCGGAATAAGGGTATAACATATAGAATGCCAAGTGGCACACTTCGTTTGGAGTTCGAAATTTTCATGGATGAATAGTGCCGCGAAATTTTCCATATAAGAACTTAAAAACTTTATTTTTGAAATCCTAAAACCCTAGTTCTACAGCCGCCCCCTTTTAAATTTTTAATGGCTGAAAATCGCTAGCCTTTCTTCCCCATTTTCTCTCAATCCACATGATTTTAGGCTTCGACTTCAACTAGGAAAATGGAGAGCTCGACGAGCTCTACAAGATCAACGCTTGAATCATCAAATTTCATCGCGTGGTGGCCGATGTAGGGCTGCATTCGTCGGTCGATTTTTTGGGTTTGTTGGTTCGTGGCATGCGCGCGCGATAGGAGGGTGGCGCGGTGGCGGCGACGGCTAGGCGTGGGGGTGCGACGTCGTTCGTGGATGGGATGGAGGCGCGATCAATCATGTATAAAAAAACAAACGAAGAAGCGCACAAGCCTGGAGATGAACGCGTGAGGAGGAACGATAGGAGAAAGGTTTAGTTTAATTGTTTATTAATTATGTCGTTAATAATCAATGCGCTAAATATTGAATAACCTTTTCATACGAGGTCGGATTCGAGCGAAACAAGTCGCATTGGATTCATATCGACATCATCTATGACATGGAGTTGGACTGGAATTTATTCGAATCTGAAAAATATTCAGTTTCAAATAAAGGTGAGTGTTTTAAACCGCTCACGAAATACCAAAATATTCTGATGTTAGTTAAATTGAAATCAAAACATTCTGATGTTAGTTAATATCCTGTTATCACCCTGTAAATTATTTTACAACATATAAACTGTTATTTGAATTATTTCGAATAAATTAAGAAATTGGTTGAAATGATATATACTTATGACACTTTGATATGGATTGAAACTATATATATATATCCATCTCTGGAATTAAAATCAAAATAACTGATCACTTGGCTATAAGATATAAAATTATATATGGACGCCGGATTGGTTAAATTAAATAGTTTTAAATTCTTGAATTTGAATCTATTTAAATGATTTTGTTTTAAAGAAATAAAAATCGAATTTATAAAAATTGAATTATTTTCAAATTTGAGCTTTGAAATGTTGAAGGTGAAATATGTAAAAGAAATTGTTTAAAGAATTTAGTTTGAAATGTGAAGTTATAATCGACATATGACTTGAATTATGGAAATTGAATTGTTTTAAAGTTTTGAACTTTTACTTGAACTTCGAATTTATCTAAGTAAAAGTGATATAAATGGATATTCCAAATTTGGGCTCAGATTTGAATTATTTTAAAGATTTGAACCTTAAATTGAACATCAAAGTTAAATTTGATTTAAGTGATTTAAACTGGTAGAGTGAAATTGGACCTGAAATTTATTTAAATTGAAATGGTTTAAAATGAGAATTGAATTGAAACTTAAGCCATTGAATCGAACATTGAATCGGATTTGAAGTTAAAAATGAATGCTTTGAAATGGGAGTTGATGTGAATCGAAATCAAAATTGGAGTTGATTTGGATTGAAATCGAAATTGAGTCAATTTAAATTGATTTGAGATTAAAGATGATTTGAATTGGAAGATTTGAAATTAAATCAGTTTGATTGAAATTTGGGCCTAAGTCCAGATTATTGGAATTGGAAAGAAACGGTTTTAAATTTGAAACTATTTTCACTATAAACAATTTTACTATAAACTGTTTTGAATTTTATCTTTTTAAAATTTTAAATTATTTAAATTTCAAATCATTTTAATATATAGCCCATTTTTAATACTCAAACTATTTTATTTCAAGCTATTTTAATTCAAACTAATTTAATATCTAAACTATTTTAACTGTTCAGACTATTTTAACTATTTAAATTATTCAAACTATTTTCAAAAATTCAAACTATTCAAGTTGGGAACTGTTCATATTTAAATCGTTGATTTAAATACGAATATGGTTAAAATGAAGTTATAACCTAAGTCGAGATTCGAAATGATTTTGAAATGAATTGATTTTGAAGTGAATATAATGATTTTGAAATGAAATTGATTTCGAAGTGGATAAATGATTTTGAAGTGAAATTGATTTCGAAGTGGATATAATGATTTTGAAGTGAAATTGATTTCATGGTGAATAAAATGATATTTTGAAGTGAATATGACATATTAAAGTAAATATGATATTTTGAAGCGAATATGATACTTCGATATCAAGTAATGGTTCACTTTTGAAATGTAAAAGAACCAATCGGTGTGTAAAACGACGTTTGTTTGTTAAGAAGACCGGGATCGATTATTGGCATACTCTTAGTCAATGTTGGAACCACTTCAACAACTGTGTACGCGGAGGAGACTCCAGAATGAAGTGGTTGGATTGGTGTACGTTGTTAGATTTGAAGAAAGAGAACGATGATGGATAGCCCCGACACTTGTGTTGTGACGACCGCCCATGACCCCTGCACTGAACATAGATATAGTGCGCCAGGCAGCCATGGACGATTGCCAAGGTTAAATTAAAATAGCAGAATCTATCTTATTACTCACAACGCATGGATAAAATACAATAGAGAATATATATAGTGAAGCATCTCGAAAATAGAATCTCATCAATTAAGCTTCATAATAGTTGAATACAACATCTGAATAGTCAATACATCAAGCCTCACTACATATCACTCAGAGATTATACAAGCAGCGGAACATCCAATACATATAGTAAGAAACTAATACGCAAGCCTCCAGCTCGACTTCGTCATCAGCATCGTCGATCACTAAGAACAGCACCTGTCACCTGCTACCTAGTCTGCCCATCCCAAAATGGATGAACAGCCCAAGGTAATAAGAGTTGAACATAAAACCTTGAGTCAGACAACAGTCTTAGTGAGCGGTAAATTAACTAACAACATACCAAAAGAGCATAAAGGTAAAAGGAATAGGAATCCAACCCTCCCACTCCACCTCTTTCTACAGTGATAGCCCCCAGACAAACTAAGCAGAAGTAAACATAGCAAAGCAAACATTTAAAGTAAAGTAATTATCACTCGAGTCAAGGTCGGTGTTTTCTAAGCACAAACCCCCAAGGCCTAAACCAAGATCAGATAAGCACCCAGAAAACACTGCTCTTGAGACCAAATGACGATACAACCAAACATCCATGACTTTGGCTATCACTGTTATCATTGCTTCGATACTACCGTTAATTGAATGACCGGCACATTCTTTCAGCCGTCCGTCAAGGGTTAATGGAAACCCCGGTTCTAGACAGAACTCTGCACGTCGTCGCAGCCCGTGCCTAGGACTATCGAATCTGCCCAGAGTACTCGACTACAATCATAGTCTTTAGGGACTATCGAATCTGCCCAACGTACTCTTGCTTTGAGCCTGTTAGAACCTTCAACAACGATGGGATCTCAGCCTTTTAGTCATCCTCCTCAACGACTATTCTCATACTAGCTCAAGCGCCTCTCGAGCAAACCATTATCCTCAAACCCGAACCATTTCACCGAGTTATCAACATGCTTGGAATGATCCCGTCTGGATTAAACCAAGGCTATCTCATACCATGCCTCGCTTCATCTCATCATAGCAAAGCCTCATCTCAACATCATCATCAAATCTATCCATATGAGCTTTATCATCCACATCATATGCCACGAGCAGCTTTCCTTATTCAAGAGCCTTTCCCTTAGCTTTTGAATCATCTTCGACTAACTTGTCCAAATCAAATCATCAATCAACTAATTTACAACAATCAATCAAGTCAAACATTAATCCAAGTAATCAAGCATTCAAACATGATATAATAAACAATTTTAACAATAATGGCAATCTTGTAAATAAAGAATCTAAATCTAACGAGCATGAATCATGAGCAATATCTCTACAACTTGATGAATGGACTTGCATAGATTAACATGTAGTAAAATGGATGTCAAATCATCATGAACAAATGATCTATTCTTAAGTTTACGGAAATGCATGGAAATCACTATTTAACACCAAATCAAGCCATCAATCCGATATACTCCTTTGGATCCGTGTGAGAGATAACCACCACTCACCGAATCTCCTAAACAACTCAAAAGCAACACACTTCAGATCTGGACAGTGAAGAATCTAACTCGATCTACCAAAATTCCGCTTCAAACGATGAAATCTCTCTTCGAAGAATGTAGATCTTCAACTTTAGCTCTTGGATCTTCGATCTTGGATGAAAGGAAGTACAAAATCAAAGTGGAGAAAAGAAGTGAAGAAGTATAGAACTCGAGCTCTCAAAATAGCAGCACTTCGTCGCTTCAAAATCCGGATCCCAAAAAGTGAAGTAGAACCGGGTATTTATAGGCTGAAATCCCCTAAGTCGTTTGCTCGCTATTAGGTCGTCCACGACCTAAGAAACCCCACGGCCTATGTCTTAACGACTTAACAGAATGCGGCTTCGCGACTTAACAACACAAATCCTCACACGACCTAACTATCCTCATGTGCGCGACCTAATAACCCAACGACCTAGGCCTCAACACTAATGCGCGACCTACAACTTAACTGAGACGCGACTTAACGGATCTCACAACTTACGACTTAACAAAAGTACTGACCTAACATATACACGGCTCACCACACGTCCTAACGACTTAACACCTTAGGTCGTCTAACGACCTAACTACACGCAGGGTCTTCCGACCTAACTCCTAAGTCGTCTGGACGACCTAACTACTCATAACTGCTAAACTTAGGTCGCTCACGACCTACTAAGCACAACACCCCATAGGTCGCTCACGACCTAACTACAACAACTCCTTAAGTCGTTAACCCGCTTATCTCCTAGGTCGTTAACTCGCTAATTCTTAAGTCGCCGCTAACTACAAGGTCGTTCACTTCTAATACTAACTTCCATAGGTCGCTGTCTTTCCTTAAGTTGCCCCAATACTTAAGTCGTTAACTCTTAAGTCATTCACTCGACCTAAGCCACCACACGACCTAACTTCTACACGACTTATCCCAAAATTCTTAAGTCGCCAACTTCCTTAGGTCGCTCCTTCGACCTAACTACTATACGACCTAAGCTCCGAACGACTTAAGCTCTAAACGTTCTAACAACACTAGACGACTTATCAACACTATGACCTAATGACAACTGTTTTACAATCTTTCGATCCGTAAAAATACGGGTCGTTACATTCTCTCCCCCTTAGGAATTTCGCCCCCGAAATTCCAAACAAACAAGAGCAATCAAAAACTATTCTGCATGCCTACCATCCATAGCAATCAACAAACCATGTGTCCAATTCTAGCCTAGCATGCAGAATTCTAAAACTAGAACAAGTTACAATGTCGTGAGATGACACGATACCTCATGGCCATACCCTGAAGAGTTCAGGATGAGCTGCCTTCATCCTCTCTTCCACCTCCCATGTATAGTCGTCAACATCATCACTCCATTGTATCTTGAGCAACCTAACTACCTTCCTCCTAAGCTGTTTCGTGTCAGTTTCCACTACACGAAGCGGCTTACGAGGTCTCTTCTCGACCGGATAAATCTCAAAATCTTCACAGCTATCTGTAGAAACCACCATATTCGAGTCGTCCACATACTTCCGTAGATACGATACATGAAAAACATTGTGCACACTCGACATCTTTTCTGGTAACTCCAATTTGTAGGCGAGCTTTCCAATTCGCTCGATGATCGGGAATTGTCCAACAAATCTCGGAGTCAATTTTCCTTTCTTCCCGAATCGAATAACATTCTTCAGTGGAGAAATCTTCACAAAAACCATATCACCTACGTCGAATTCCAAATCCTTACGACGCTTATCAGCATAACTTTTCTGTCGGTCTTGGGCTGCCTTCATTCGTTGTCGAATGATCTCTATGCAATCCGAAGTCTGTCGAATCATTTCTGGCCCAAGTATCAGCTTTTCTCTGGCTTCTAACCAACATGTCGGAGAGTTACACGGTCTTCCATACAATGCCTCATACGGTGCCATACCAATGCTTGACTGGTAACTGTTATTATACGAAAATTCCACCAAATGAAGATGATCTTCCCATGATCCTCCGAATTCCAAAACACATGCTCTAAGGAGATCTTCCAAAACTCGGTTGACTCTCTCGGTCCGACCATCTGTTTGGGGATGATAAGCTGTACTCAAATACAACTTGGTTCCCAAAACTTCCTGAAAGCTCTTCCAAAATCCACTAGTGAACAATGGGTCTCGATCGCTCACTATACTCTTTGGAATACCATGGAATCGAACTATCCACTTAACATATAGCTCGGACAACTTTGATGCAGTCCTAGTTGATCGAACAGGAATAAATCTTGCACTCTTAGTCAAACGATCTATAATGACCCAAATCCCTTCATTTCCCGTTCTGGTTCTAGGTAGTCTATCGATAAAATCCATCGATATTTGCTCCCACTTCCATGTAGGAACTTCTAATGGCTGAAGCAGTCCACTTGGCTTCTTCTGCTCGGCTTTTACCAACTGGCGGTTCATGCACTTGGAAATAAAATTTCCAACATCCTTCTTCATACCTTCCCAGTAATAGGTTCTCTTCATATCCCAATACATCTTATTTCCACCTGGATGAATTGTCAACTTCGAGTGATGACTTTCCCTCAGAACTTCATTTCTCAATTCATCTATATCGGGAACAACTAGTCGTCCTTGCTTTCAAAGCCAACCCTCTCGATCGACCTCGAATCCTTTATCCTTTTCTGGGTCCAATCCAGATTCCAAATCACGGATAATCTTGACAAGCTTATCGTCTCGCTTTTGGCTCTCGCCAATTCTTTCCACAAGAGTCGCTCTTATCGATAAGTTTGCCAACATTTCAGGTTCCAATTCACATCTAGGCCTGAAATCAAATCCAGCCAAATACTCGAGACTCTTCCATTCTGAAAACATGGCTCCCAATCCTGCATGTCTTCGACTTAACGCATCTGCCACTGCGTTACCCTTTCCCGGAGTATAGGCTATACCAAAATCATATGATGCCAAAAACTCTAGCCATCGTTGCTGCCGAAGATTCAAATCCTTTTGGGAGAAAAGATACTTCAATGACTTATGATCTGTAAACAACTCGAATCGAACTCCCAATAAGTAATGTCTCCATATCTTCGAAGCAAATACAATCGCCGCTAAATCCAAATCATGAGTCGGATAATTCCTTTCATGCGGCTTTAGTTGTCGACTTGCATACGCAACAACTTTATCCTTCTGCATCAGCACTGCTCCAAGTCCAGTACCACATGCGTCAGTGTAAACCACCATCTCATCATTTCCACTTGGAATAGTCAAAACAGGAGCACTTGTCAGTCGCTCTTTCAGGATTCCGAAAGCTTGCTCACACTTAGCATCCCATCTGAATACTTGGTTCTTTTTCGTCAATCCTGTTAATGGTGCAGCCACCTTGGAAAAGTCTTTGATAAACCGACGATAATATCCTACTAATCCAAGAAAACTTCTCACATCAGATGCATTCTTAGGTCTAACCCAATCCTGGATTGCTGCCACTTTAGCGGGATTAACCGATATTCCATTTCCAGAGATAATATGGCCTAAGAACCTCACTTCACTCTTCCAGAAGTGACACTTCGAAAACTTAGCCTTCAGCTGATGTTTCCGTAAGATTTCTAAAACAATACGCAAGTGCATCTTGTGCTCTTCTTCAGTTCTGGAATAAATCAAAATATCATCCACGAACACTAGTACGAACTTGTTCAACTGATCTCTGAACACTCTATTCATAAGATCCACAAAATATGCTGGTGCATTAGTCAATCCAAACGGCATTACCAGCCACTCAAAGAAACCGGATGGTGTCCTGAAAGTAGTCTTCAGCACACTATCCTTAGCCACTCTTAACTGGTGAAATCCCGTTGCAAAATCCATCTGAGAAAACACCTTAGCTTCGTGAAGCTGATCAAACAAGTCATCTATTCTCGGCAATGGATACTTGTTCTTCTTAGTCACTTTATTCAGCTCACGATAATCCACACACAACCTCAACGATCCATCCGCTTTGGTTACAAACACAACTGGTGCACCCCATTCGGACACACTACGCAGAATGAATCGTTTCTGTAGAAGATCATCAACTTGCACCTTCAACTCTTGCTGTTCTCTAGGCGCCATCCGCCTAAGAGGCATCACAACAGGTCTAGCTCCTTCAACTAAATCGATACGAAACTCGATCTCTCTATGCGGCGGTAACCCTTTGACCTCATCAAAGACATCCTCAAATCCATTAGCGATTGGCACTGATGATAGTCCATCACGTGGAACAACCAGCGAATACATGAAGCTCATGAAGATGCCTTCCTCATGCTTACATCGTATCACAACCTTTTTCCCTTCCACATTCTCAACTGTCACCTCCAATCTTTCACAATCAACCTTTGCCGCATACCTCCTAAGCCAGTCCATACCCAAAATAATTCTGAACCCCGCAAAGTTCAGAACAAAACAATCACAAACAAAAGGGCAATCATGACTCGATACAATCAGACCACGGCATAGCATACATAGACAAGACGAACCCCCAACTGGATTAGTCACAACCAATGGCCTATCAACAATATCCGGTTCTAAACCCAACCGGCCTACAAGTTCATTACAAACAAAAGAATGCGACGCCCCAGTATCAAATAACACTCTAACCGGAACACCACAAATGGAAAGAGTACCCTGAACCACCACACTCTTTCCTTTCTCTTCAGCAGTAGGAGCTTTTGAAGATGATGGAACAGCCCCCAAAGCATAAGCTTGCACAATCTGCTTGTCATTCTGCTGCGAGATTCTATGTTGTTTTCTTTTTTTTCTTAATAAAATCCCATTGATTATCTGTGTTTTGGATTGTTTTGAGTTGGACATGTGCGGTTTATTGTTGACTTAAACCTTCCAAAATGTGGGTCGTCACAAACCGTAATGAGCTTTTTGTTGGAAATGTTCCTAACGAAAGCCGGTGGCCGATTCAACAAAAAGGCTAAGTACATCGCCTTGAATAGCGCCATAATAAAAGCAATGTATAAATATAAACTGCACAAATTATAACTGAGCAAGGAGGGATTCCAAGTATTGAGAATACTACATCACTGTTATATTGTAACAATATAATTGCCTACTAGAAGTTAAAAAAACATATTTCGAATAGTTCAATATGATAAAGGTAGTTTATCAGTATTAGAGAAAGTTGATTGATAGGGTAGAGAATTAAAACAAAATAGCATACCCGTTCACTAAGGGATTGACTTGATTAGTTTCGAGAGAAGTGATCGAAGAAGCTGGAATAAGATTCCATAATTGACCCTAAGTAGAAGTGGAAGATTGATAGAGTTAGGGGTATGTCTTCTTCAAAATAAAAGGTGTTTTCTTTCTGTTATTTACTTATTATAATGTACTATAAATAATTAATTATTCAATTTAAGCATACGTAACAGAAAATCCACAAATGGTATCTTTTGTGATAGTAGTTACAATGTGTTGTAACCATGAGTAATTTATCACAATATAATGAACCTACCATTTTAAATATTCCTAGTCAAGATGTATCGAGACTGGATATCGATACATTCATTGAGACTAGAGTACATAACACTCTCCAAATATTGGGTAGTGTATTTCTCATGGCAACCAAGGGTTTACGTAGTAATAGTTATTGGATAATTATGGAATGACTCACTCGATAGTTTTTTGTTGGTTAATATAACAAATATAAAACAGAGAATACCGATGTGACAATATTCCACAATTCCCTCGACTTGAGAATACCGTCGAGCTTCAATGTGGAAACTCCACTTTGATTATAGTTAAATTATGGCACGACATCCATCGAACGACAGTTTTATAGGGTTAGTATTACGATCAACTATAATCAACTCAAAATCACAGTCTTTGGCCTGAGATGTACATTTAATAATAATTATTATTATTGAACCAAGGATTTTGCATTTGGAATTGCAAAGTTGAACGTGGAAAATGTTGGAATTTTTACTAAAACTAAATTTCATAAGTCCTCATGTGATATAGCTTTGACAAAGAGAATTATTGTAAACTATCGTTACTAAAAGGTACCGCTTAAGTGTTTGTGGAATTTTATTTTACCGAAAAGACCTATAAGTAGTGAATTCGGCCGAACTGTCACACCACTAGCAAAAGTGACGTGTGAACGTTGATATTTGAATTGTTCAATATTAATCGCTAACTAGATTCACACCTCTGAGTCGCACAACCGCATTTATGATTTTTTTCAAAAACCACATGATTTAACTAATTTGTAAAATGTTATAAATTGATTAAATTAATTATTATTTATGAAATATTAATTATTGTTATTTTTTATGTTTTAATATTGTTGGTAATTATTTAAATGCATGTATAAAAGTTATATTCCCGTATGTCGATATACGATATTAGTATAATTTTAAACAAGGTTTAAATAATAAAATAATTACATTAAACTTTTATATGGAAAATTTGCATAGTGAGAATTTGCTTGGACTGGCCATATAATGGTGAAAGGAGGAAATCTCATGAACCTGCATATTTTGTAGATCTCATGAACCGTGTTTTCCGAGATGTTCTTAATAAGTTTGTGCTAGTTTTCATCGACGACATCCTTATCTACTCCAAATCTAAGGAGGAGCATAAATATCATTTGGAAGTGGTGTTGGAAACATTGAGGAGACATGTCCTGAAGGCAAAAATTTTTACGTGCCATTTTTGGAAATCAGAAGTAAGATTCTTAGGACATATTGTGACGGGAGAAGGTATTTCAGTGGATCCAGTGAAGGTGGAGGCTGTTCAAGAATGGAAGCAACCGCGAACTCCTACCAAGGTTCGCAGTTTATTAGGATTGGCCGGATATTGTAGGTGGTTTATTCAAGATTATTCCAAGATTTCATTCCATTTGACTAAGCTAACTAAGAAGGAGGAGAAGTTTGTATGGACTCCGAAGTGTGAAGAAGCATTTCTGGAATTGAAGAAGAGACTTACCAGTGCACCGGTTTTGGCAGCTCCAGATGGTAATAGTGGGTTCATAGTTTACACAGATGCTTGTGGAGTGGGACTAGGTGCTGTGTTGATGCAACATGGTAAAGTGATTGTGTATGCAAGCAGGCAGTTGAAGCCTCATGAGAAGAACTATGCTACGCATGACTTGGAGTTGTTGGTTGTTGTCTTGCATTGAAAATGTGGAGGCACTACTTGTTGGGTAAGGATATTTCTTTTCTTCTTTAGTTTCTTTCTAATATTTAGGATTCTAGAAGTAAGATTTCTTTCTTTAAATTAGGTGAAAAATCGAGCTCTTCACGGATCATAAATACTTGAAGCATCTATTCACCCAGAAGGATCTGAACCTGAGGAAACAAAGGTGGTTGGAATTCTTAGCGGCTTATGACTTGGATATAATGTATATGCCAGGAAGGAAAATTTGGTGGCAGATGCTTTGAGCAGGAATGCTGATTTCACTCTCTTGGAGGTTACCCCGACACTTCAGGAAAGGATTATGAGGAATCAGAGGGAGGATGAGATACTTAAAGGTATAATACAAGGTGTTGAGGAGGGTAGATGTTCAGATTTCAAGATGGATGGCCGAGGTGCTTTGAGGATGAACGGACGATTGTGTGTCCCAGGTGTGGGTGGGCTGAGACTGGAAGTTTTGTCAGAATGCCACAATTCTAAGTTAAGTATTCATTTAGGAGTTCACAAGAGGTACAAGGATATGAAAAGAATATTTTGATGGCCGGGGATGAAGAAGGACATTTTAGTCTTTGTTAGCAGGTGTTCGTGCTGTCAACAAATCAAAGGTGATCATCAGAAAACAGCCGGATTATTACAACCTTTGGAAATACCCAATTGGAAATGAGAAATGGGAAATAATATCAATGGATATCGATGGTTTGTCCAGAACCAAAAAAAGAAATGAAGGAGTGTGGGTTACCATGGATCGGGTAACGAAGACTGCACATTTTATCCCAGTCAAGCCAACTAGAATGGCAGCTTCATTGGCAAAAATTTATATGAGGGAAATAGTTCGTCTACATGGAGTTCCAATAAGAATAGTATATGATCAAGATCCTATCTTCACGAGCCAATTCTGGGGAGCTCTGTAAACAACTTTGGGAACAAAGTTAAGACTAAGTACTACCTACCATCCTCAAACCAATGGCTAGACTGAAAGAGTTAATCGCATTTTGGAAGACATGCTGAGAACCTATATTCTTGACTTCAGAGGATCATGGGAGGATCATATTCACTTGGTTGAGTTCTCTTATAACAATAGCTATTAAGCTAGCATTGGAATGGCGCCTTATGAAGCTCTGTATGGGAGACCGTGCAAACACCCTATGCGTTGGGTAGAATCTGGAGATTGTTTAGTGCTTGGTCCAGATATGATTCGAGAGGCGAAGGAG
Organism: Allium fistulosum; assembly: GCA_030737815.1. Classification (NCBI taxonomy): domain Eukaryota; kingdom Viridiplantae; phylum Streptophyta; class Magnoliopsida; order Asparagales; family Amaryllidaceae; genus Allium; species Allium fistulosum. The sequence continues at coordinate 265,660,192 of CM060903.1, forward strand.
AAAGTTGAAATGGTTAGAAGAAGGATGAAGGAAGCTCAGCATCGCCAAAAGAGTTATGCTGACAATAGAAGGAAGGATTTGGAGTTCAAAGTCGGAGATGTTGTGTATGTGAAGATAACTCCCATCAAAGGAGTCATTCGATTTGGAAAAGCAAGGAAGTTGGCACCTAGATACATTGGACCATTTAAGATTATAGAAAGGATTGGGTCACTCGCTTACAGAGTTGAGTTACCCGAAAGGTTGTCAGGAGTCCACAATGTGTTCCATGTCTCCCATTTGAGGAAGAGCGTGCATGATCCATCTTCAGTGGTAGAAACGTCAGTTCAGGATGACTTGGAAATAGAACCGAACTTGACGATAGTTAGGCATCCAGTTGGTACTGTGGATCAAGATGAGAAGAAATTGCGCAACAAAGTGATGCGACTGGTTAAGATTTAGTAGAGCGATGATCCCAGAGATTGCACTTGGGAAACTGTGGATCACGTAAAGGAAGCTTATCCTGGATGGATGTTAGGATAGTTGTTGTTTACGTGTCATGGATGCATTGTTGTTTTGGACGCTTGTATATCCTTTTTACGAATTTTATGGTATGAATATATGATTCCTTTTGTGTTAACTCTTGTTAGTAATTTCGAGGACGAAATCCTTTTAAGGGGGGTAAAATGTAACGACCCTAAATTTGGTCTCTTTAACTAGGCAATTATATATATATATTTTATATAGTCAATAAATAGATTTTTACTAATAAATAAACTCATTTTAATAAATTAATAATGAGGGAAAATTCGTTTTCAAAATTTGTTTACCAAATTAAATAGTTCGTAGAAAAATAGAAAATGTGACCGAAGAACGTTTTCCGAAATTTCGACCTTTTGACACCGGAATGTTGCTCATCTTTGTGCACCATATGTACACATATATAGTAGATAATTAACTAAATAATAATACACTTAGGAATAGATTATCTTATGTGAATTATAATTAACGGATGATGTGACAATTCACAACTTTAAAAATAATAAACAATATATATAAATATATATATTGTTAAGTGTTGTCATATCTTAGTATTTTTCATAATTAGACATCATTACTCATTATGAGCTTAAGGATTTGGCTAGAAAAGGAAGGGGAAGTGACAAGAGAGAGGAGTAGGAAGGTGATGTGGTTTTTCAATATCATGACATATTATGTTAAATCATTAAAGAGTAAATTAGTAATTATCTCCAATTCTTTTTGCCTATAAATATACATCCACACACATATTCTCATTTGCTTTCTCCTCTCCAAAATATCCATGGCTTCCATAGTTTGCAAAAGTTAGAAAAAATCACTCTTTTCCGCTCAAACTCTTCTCTTTAGCTCACTAAAACCATTCTACATCCATCTCTACACTTCCTCTTCCAAAATCAAGTCCCCTTCCACCAAAAACACATCAGGACGAGCCCAAATAAGACCATGGCCGAGCCTAATCTAGGTGTTTAGGCATCCAAAAGCTTCACGTTTGCAAGTTAGGACCAAGTGCTAGCATATATCAAAGTTCTAGTGGAAGTTGCTTTGAGATTTGTAAAGCTTTCGGTGTGTAAACTTTTAATTTTTGGAAAAGAAAATTCAACTTGTTTTTATGCTATATATGTTGATAAATATGCTAGGTTGATATGTTGAATTACCATGTGAATTGGATAATATGTGATTGTAAGTTGGTTGTTTGAATTGGATAAGTGATTTGGTTAAATATGTGATATATTTGGATATGTATATGTTTTATATGGATATGGTTGTAGACATGTTATATTGGTTATGATATGTTGGTAGTATTGGTTGTAAACGGAACCCAAGTTAGTAATGAGATGGTTGTGAACTAGTGTTGAAATGGTCGCAAAGCGATTTGAGATCCGATGGATAGAAATAGGTTTTCTTTGGGTTGATTTTGGAAATGTTTTCCAAGTTACAAGTTGTTGAAAGTTTCAAAACCTTTCACGTAAGTTTTTAAAAAAAAGTGTGGTGTTGTTTGAGTCAAATGTAAGTTTCGCCTAGAAATCAATTCTAGCGAATTGCGCTTATAGCAATAGTCGCTATGGATGCAGTTCGGAAAATTTCATGATTTCAAGTTTTAAGTGTTTTCTTTTGGATTGTTTTTTAAAACTCATTTTGAATTAATTTAGTAAGTCAAAAGTTTAGTTTTAATTATTTAATAACTTATTTATTTAATTTAAATTAATTTGGGTAATTATTAATTAATTAATTAAGTATTTAGGTTAAATAATTAGAGTTTAAGAAATTATTAACTAAGTAAATTATTTCTAAGTAAGTAAGTTTTAAATAATGATTAATTAAGATAAAAATAAAACTAATTTTTTAATTAAGTTATTTATTTTAATTAATTTTTAATTAGAGTTAATTATTTAATTAATTGTTATTTAATTAAAGGTTAATTATCCACTTAATGAGGGTTTAATTTCCTAAATAAATGTTAATTAAATATAGTATAATTAGGCTTTAATTATAAATAAAATTTGGATTATTAATGATTTAATTTTGATTTAATTAAGATTAATTAAGGTTTGGTTGAGTTTAAACTTATAATTTAGTTAAAGTTTATTTGTTTAAGTGAATTGTTTTAAAACCAAGGATCTCTTATCCATGCTATTAAGTAGCCAAATGAATTAAAGTAGTTGTAATAAAAAGATGATGCGTTTTATTGAAAGTAAGTCGACTTGTACTCATCACAAATACCACACTTCGGGAATGTGATAAATACAAGGGGGTAAATTTTGATAAGTGGGTCATGATAATCTAAGCATATGGAACATATGTTAATATGTAAATCTTCACACCTCGATAGTAGGATTGCCCACTATAAATAACTTGACTCTTTAAAATTATCGAAGGTTGGTTTGGAGAGACCGAGATCAGATCTTAGTTGTTATCCGAAAAGCACTTCGAACCAACGTAAATGTTTGAATTAGAAATAGTAAAGGCAAGGTCCAAGATAAAGACTTTGAAGTGCAAAGGCTATTTGCTACTAACCCTAAGGGTGATTCCAAAACGGGTGTAGTGGAAATAGTACCTTCGGTTCGTTTATCTCCTGAACAACTTGTATGTATGAATGCTGACATTGTGTCAACATCTGGAAGGCGATATAGCTTTCTAAGTGGCAGTGCTCTAGAAAAGGTAAACGTAGCCTCAGGCCTCATCGACCGAAAATGACCAAAACAGGGTATGCAGCAGGGCTATGTGGGTCGCTCCCATAAGGTATGTCAACACCGTATCGAGAATCAATATTTGACCCATTTTTTTATATGCCCCTATACGGTTGTTGATCCCAACCGTAATGGTGATGTATTCGGTACTACTAGTCAAGTGGTAGGGCGGTTCTGTGTAGTGGAGTTACAAGATGTTCTTGTCAGACCCCAGGTGTATTTTATCTAGAGGTGCATCTTCGGAAGGTAGTTCCATACCTGGTCATGTATGGAATCCATTGTCCAATAAGTGACGTACGGAATTAGTTGTTTCCAAATATATTGAAATGTGAGATGCAAGCATTTTAGCTATGTTCTATCTTACTTGAAAATCCTAGACATTGTTATAATATCATTGAATTTCAATACAAAGTGTTTTGGTTATCGTAAGGTAAAAACCCATCCGTGTTTATGTGCGGCGTGGTCTTACGAGATACCATTGATTTTCAAATTGTTTTATAAAAGTAAGAATTAAGTTGTTTGAGTTTACTTACACCAGACCCATGTTTGACCCGAAGATTTATTTTTCTTTTCCTAAAACTCTTGGGTACTCAAATTTTTATGAGTAGCCAAGTGATCCAGGTTTCTCACGATAGCATGATGGAGGGGCTAGAGCAGGTGGCTTCATGGATAGTTATTAATATTATTAAGTATTTTGCTGTGTATGTATCTATGTATGACCTATGTCTTTTATGGACAAGCAGTTGTAATTGTCCTAGTCTAGAACTTGTATCATTGAACTCCGATGTAATATTTTGGCTTGACTATGTAATATACTACATTATTTATTATATGTTGTTCCATGCGTGGTAAGATTCTGTGTTTGATTAGTCTTTCTCTTATCTTTCTTATTTCTTCGAACCATAATGATTCGTCTTTCAAATGCAAGAAAGGCGGTTCGTTACAGTTAAATTACTTTTTTTACTTATCTATGATACTTATCTCTTTTATAAAAGGGGAGAAAAGTACGTAGATTTATTTATTAAGAGATATATTATATTTAAAGGGAGTTTATAACATATAATATGCCTTTGCTCTTATCTCTTTTTGTTGATGACAATGAGGGAGAAGAACGCGTACTTTACATATTTTATATTGACATTATACCAAGTTGAGGGAAATAAACTTATGGAAATTAGGTTGGAAGGCTTCTCATTCTAGGGCAATTAGTTTTAAGGACAACACTTCTGAATAATTAGTTTCAAGGACAATTTACAGAAAAATGATAAATCATTTATCCTTTTAAGTTATACAGAAAAATGATAAATTCATTTATCATTATTTCTATATATCTGAAAATGATAATTTCTTTTATTTTTTTCTTGTAAATTGTACTTAAAACTAATTTTTCAGAAGTGTTGTCCTTAAAACTTATTACCCTGCACAAAGAAGCCCATTGAGTGAAAATCCCGAATAAATTTAGATATATATAGCATATATTTTAGGGAGTTATTATTTTATAAAGCTGTGTGGTTGTCATCATCAAAAAGGGAAAGAATGGGAGAACTATATATATATATATGGTGTTTTGATAATAACAACCATACGACAATGTTACTAATGTGTTTATTAAGTTATTTCAGAAAAAAAAGGAGGATGAAAAAGTTGGAAAATAAATGGCTAAAATTATACATACAAGGTAGGATTCGAACCCAACGAGCCAAGAATAAAGCACACACCTTTATCGCTGCACCATACAAGTTTTTTAAATTTATAATGATTCAATCGACTGACTAGTGCTCCCAGCCGACTGAGCCTAGTCGACAAAAAACGTATATAGTCTTATGTTTTTTTTTCTATGCTCTCATGAATGATTTTTACACTAATTCAGTTAACTGACCATCATCTCCAATCGACTGAAACTAAATTTTTCTTAAAAGGTGTCTTCGCATCTCTTTGCGTTTGCAGTAGATTCTCTTCATCAATGTACAATCTGAATGGTTGCACTCCTATTTAGCATCCCTACAACACCTATATATCCCTTAACTATTCCTGAGTCATAACATAATAATATACAACAATAAACTACTCCTCGCTTTGATATACTCTCAATCCCAAAAGCAAGAGTCTGAACTTCAAGAGATTCAATTGATTCAAAGATTTTCGACTAGTGCGCTTCATCTCCACATCCTATATTCTAGTCGAATAAACTCTTTAGCCTCTACACCTCCACTTAATATCATTTGGTTTGTTAAAAAAGTCATTTTACATCAAATAGAAAATCTGTATATTTAGATACGCTATGTCAAAAAGTAACATTTGTTACACTACTTGTAATAGTTATTGAAGTCTCATTCGGTTGTTCAGGAGGAGTCCATAAACCTATTCCTCGAGGTGAAGTGAGGGTGTTTTGGTTAGTGAAATACTGTAGGGAAGCTTCGGAAATGGATGTAGGACGAGAGGTTCGAACCAGTATAAAATCGACTGTGTGATGTACTATATTATTCCGTTGCATTTACATTACTTACTACTATTGGCCATCTTCGATCCAGTGCATAACGACTAACAATATTTTTCACAAGCATAAGACAAAAATAGTTTTTCTAGAGTGTTCAAAGCAGGCCAATAATTCGTCTTATAAATTTTTTGCCCGATTTAATTCAATGTTACCGATAATAGCATATATTGCTTTATAGTCCTTATCATAAATTTTCTCATGACTGTCAATTCTTGGGATAAAAGTGTTTGTAATTATGCATTCAAGCAATCTTGATCAAGGCCTTGAATTTTTGGAATTCGCGTTAATAACTTGGTATAACCAAGATGATGGAAAACTTGATTTCGTCTCCTATTTTGGATATCTACATCCTTTTTTCTACTCAATTATAGCTGATTTCAAGAATTTGACCAATTTGATTATAATGAAGTTTAGTTATTTTTCCATAGGCACTCGACCATATATACCCTTCATCATTATGTAGTCTAATGAATTTCCCACTTATATTAGTAAGAAGTAATTTCACCGCCAAAGAGTCAATTTTACATTATTATGTAGAAAACACGAGCATATCAATAGTGGGAGAGTGTGTGTGTGTGAGGAGCTTATACTAAGGGGGAGCATTATTATTGTATAAATTTTATTTCATATAAGTTGTAAGGTTATCATCCTCAAAAATGGGGAGAATGTTAGGAAAACGATTTTAGTATTTTAATGATAAAAACATTACAACAATGTTATTCATGATTTTACCAAGTATCCAAGTTATTAATGAAGTAAATACATGTGCACAATCCAACACGATAACATACATATGCATAAGTAGAAGATATGAATGATACTAATCAATTATGGAGTGTTCGAGCATTCAAAGATCAATTATGGTTTTTAAAAGGCTATTAGGACTCAGATGCGTCAAGATGACAAGAGAAGACGAACTTGAAAGCTTTAAAAGATTGTATGTCATAAGTCAAAATATTTGGACAGAGTAGTACAATTAATAGTAAATGTTATTATTGGACCAATGATTTTGTGTTTGGAATAATTAAGCTGAATGTGGATGATGTTGGATTTTGACAAAAACCAAATTTCATAAGTAGTAATGTGATATAGTGTCGACGAAGAGAATTGGTATAAATAATCATTACTATCGGACACCTCTTATTATAGTAAAAATTGATTTTACAGAAAATATATGTAAGCAATAAATTTAGCAAAATATCATACCACTAGCTAAGGTGATGTGTGAACATAAATATTTAAATTGTTTAATATTAATCGCTGATTGAATTTACCCCTTTGAGTCGCACAATCATAATGGTGAATACTTCGAAAATCACATGATTTAATTAATTTATAAATTATTGTAAATTAATTAAATTAATATTTATGAAATATTAATTATTAAATTTTATTTGATTTATTTAAATACCATCAGTATTAAATAAAGTGCGTATATTAAAGTTATATATGTAATTACCGATATACGATATCGATAAACATTAAATTTGGTTTAAGTCAATTATTTACTAAGTTGGTTTGGAAAATTTTAAGGCCCATCTAGGCATGTTTTTGGCCAGCATACATCATAGGGGGAGGAGATTTGATTGAGATTTAATGAGGAACTAAAAAGGGAAAGATTTCAAGGAAAGAATTGGAAATGTTCAATGATTCCCTTAAAACAAAATTTCTTTCATTCATTTCATTCATTCATTTATTCCGAAAATTCAATTTTTTTCATTCCCTTCCTCTCTCCCTTAATGGATAAAAATCATGGCCCACATGGCATGAAATATTCCTAAAAACAAATTTAAATAAAATCAATAATATTCAAGATGGTGCTTGCATCTAGAACCTTGTAAAATCCAAAGGTTGATTTTATTAAATATAGGAGTTTATACCTCATTTAAGGTGCAAATTTTGGCTCCATCTTGATGTAATATTCTAATTTTATTTTATTACATAATTAATGATGTTAACATAGTTTAGATCTCCTTATTTTATTACAGAATTGATGATATTACCAACAGTAACTAATCTTGTGAAATAAACAACCTAACATATTTGTTTTCATTTGGTAGCCATTAGATAACAATAAGTGAAACATGGGACCATTTTTCCATAGATGGTGATAGTAAAAAAGAGTTAAAAAATGATAATCATACTCTAATTGACATGACAAGCAATTTTTTTTTTCTAAAGTACCATTTTGTTTTTAGTAGTAATTGAGTAGATGTAATGCAATTTCAGCTAAAATATAACTACATTAGTGCTACTCCAACTAAAAATATTCCAAAAAACATGATATTAGAGAAGGAACTTGTCATTTTGTTCATCGAGTTTTACAAAAAGAAAGGAAAATGAGAAAAAAAATACAAAAGTAAATGTAACGACCCAGAATTTCACTGCTTTGATTTGCGAATATTTAATTAGTTTTAAATATTCAAATAATAAGTTTTATAATTAAAATAAAACTCTTTTGAATGATAAATAATGATGGTAAAATAGTTTTCAAAATTTGTTTACAAAAATATATAGTTCGATGAGAAACAAAAAATGTACCGAAATTTGTTTTCCGAATTTTCGACTTTTCGCCAGTTAAAAGTTATCGAAAACGTTGTGAACTCTTTAGCATAAATATACACATTTGTAAATAAGTTAACATAAGTGTCTATGGTGTATTAGTGTATGTGTATGTATTTACACTTAAGTATACATAAAAGATAATATAAGTTTTAATTATAAAAAGGTAAATATATATATATATATAAAAGTGAAGATGCTTCTTTAGGAAAAAAAGTACAATTAAGTACAAAACATGTTTTAACATATTGGAGCATGAAGTGTTAGGATGGGGACAAGGCTAGGTGAGGTGGCAAAGGATGAGTGGAGGGAAAAGGACAAAGGGTAGTTTAGTAATTTACATTTCATATTGCTTATAAATAGCCTTCCACTTCTTCAATTTTTCCTCCTATTCTTTCTATCATATCTTCCTCTTCTCTGATTCAAATAGAGAAATTATTTTTTCTAAACCATGTAAAATTCCAGCGACTACATGTAACGACCCTGAATTTCCGACCCAATTTAAAAAAATTTAAATCCATTATTTTAATATAAAATGTGAAATTTACATACGATCTCAATTAACATCCAAACTTTGTTTATAAAATGAGCCTAGTTGGTTATAGATATGGGTAAAGTTTCGTCGTAAAATATCGCAGTAAATTTCGTTCACGTTTTATTGTATATCAGTTCATTTTAAAGTGTGAAATTTTTTATCTTCCGAACCTGAATATTTTTACATAGAAAAATTCTAAATCATCTTCTGAGCAAGGCGCCATTTTTCGTTTTCCAAAATTCGCACTTCTGTAGCTCCGTCGATCTTATTTTTCGGCGTTTTTCCGCTAGTATAAAAATTCAAATTTTTATAAAACCGTCGTATCGCAATTATCTGTGTACCATTTGAAGCGCCTCGTCGCACTGATCAAAACGGTATATTTATTCGTGCGAATCGTAGTCCGACGAAAATTGTCGCGTTAATCTAACTGTTCCAAGCGGATCGGTTAAACCATTCTCAGCCCAAATCTTTAGCCCGTATTCACTTAAAATTTGGAAAATATAATCTCAGATAGTGTAATAAATGGGGTAGTTGGAAGCTAGGGGTTAGCATTGGAAAGAGTTGTGGCGTTTCAGTATTCGAAAAACTGAAATTTATTGGTACAAAATTTTAAAACTTAAAAGAAACGTATCACTCCAATTCATTTTCACTATTCCACTTTACAACATTTCGAAAGCTTTCAGGTATCCCTCATCCTCCTTTCTTCTTCCTTATTCTTTGTTTTCTTTCTGAAAAAAAAATACTTTTCTTTTTTGGCCAAAACAAAAAGAGCATCGCACCCTGCGTTCACCTCTCCCCTCCACCGAAACGCGCGCACAACTCCCCAGCCCACCGCCTCACCCAGTCTCACGCCACCACCACCGAAACGCGCGCAAACCTCCCCAGCCAACCGCCTCACCCAGTCTCACGCCACCACCACCGAAACGCGCGCATACCTCCCTAGCCCCACCGCATTCCCGTCTGTCCACTTCGCCGCCTTCCGCCTCTTCCCACACCGCCCTGACTTCCGCCTGCACTTCGCCCACCACCCCACTCTAGTGCACCCCACTCCCCACCTCCGGCCACCGCCCGAACCACCTTGGGTTGGCCGAGTACTGTGCTGTTGCGCACTTCCTTTTTGAGAAAAAGAATGTAACAGTTTTGTTTTATAAAAAAATAAAAATAAAAATAAATAAATAAAAGGAAGAACAGTTGTTTTATAAAGGAGGAAGTATGGACAGTGGTATGCGGAGGGAAGTAGAAGTCCACTGAGTTGAAGTGATTACAGAAACAAAGAATATATGCACTGTATATATTCTGGTTGCGGAATACATAGTAACCATCTTTCTTTCTTTGTTGTTGCAGCAACCGATTGACTCCCGTTTGCAGCAACATCGATTTTCAGCTTCGATTCTTTTTCTCTCCGTCTTCGGTAAGCGCATTTATATAGTTTCGTAAATTATATGTGAACGTTCATTGAATTAATATAGTCTTTCTTTTGTCGATATTTGCATTGTCCGTTGTTCGTATTGTACCGACTCTATTCGTGCTTTTTCCGCTTCGCCGTCAATTTCTTTAGCCACGAAAGGTGAATTAATTTTCACGACTATATTCTTATACAAGTTTGGTTGATGAATATTTGCTATGTGATGATAAAATTGGATGTTAATTGTTATTGTTAAGCGATAAATAATATGCAAGTTGAAGTTGATATAGGATAGTCAACAAATTAAAAATGGATTATATATGTGAAAATGGATTAGTTAAACTTGACCCCTTCATATGTTAAATTTGATTTGTTAAATATGACCCCTTTTAATTGTTAAGTCGATTGACACGTAGGAAAGTGATAATTACACTTTGAACCATTGATCGTATATTGGATAAATTGTTGTAGTATAAATTTTTTGGAATTGAACGACAAGTGAAAAACCGTAATATAATAATCTTTAATCTACATGAAATGATAGTGTAGATTCTAGGAATAATTATATTAATTTGCATAAATAACAAATGTAAATTAATACGATTATTTTGGGATTATTTAAATAAATTGTTGAATTGTTATGCATGGTTGTTATTGCTTGTTTATTTACTTTGACACCATCCCAGCTATCACACTGCAAGTTCCCTTTGCTATGCTTTGATTTTTGAATTGAAATGGAATCGGTTTGAAATGATAAATACCCAAATAAACTTGACTTTGGATAGAAATTCCATAAAACTCGATTGGTCAAAAATTTGATTTGAAATAAAATAAGGATTTTATTTGAATAAACATAAAGTTTTGAAATAAAACTAGAATTTAAATTTTGATGAAGGAACGTTGTGTAAAAATTTATTTAATTAATAATTAAATTTGGAATTGTTAATAATTAAGTTTTGAAATTATTAATAATTAAGTTTTGAAATTACTTGATAATTGAGTAAGATTGAATTATTTAATAAATTAAACTAAATTGAATTCTTTAATAAGTGAAATTGAACTTCTTGAATAAGTGGAATTAAGTTCCTTTATTAATTGAGTTTTGAAATTTGAAATTAAGTAAATGAATAAGTGGAATTGAATTTCTTTAACAAGAAATAAAATGCGTTTTATTGAAACAAATGTAAGACTTGTGACTTAAAGGAATTTGATTTGACAAATTTAACTTAATTAAATTTGAAGCTTTGATAAAATAAGTCGAACGTAAGTAATTGATTTAATGAATTAGAGGTTAAATGGAAATTGTTTTAAAAGATAAATTAACTTAACGAGCATTGAACGTAAATGATAAATGAGTTTAAATTTATTTTAAATGATTATGGAATGAAACTTGTATTCGAATTCAAATGAATAATTGAATTGTTTTTAAACAAATTTTGAAATTGAATTATAGAGTTTTTGAAATGAAAATTTTGAAGTTATGAAACGCAAAATTTTGGAAATTGTTTGGAAAGACAAATGAAATGTTGATTTACAAATTCTTATTGAAATTGAATTTGATTTGGTTTTGAAATTTATTAAGCGACCAATCGGTGAAATAATTACGAAGGTTATTAAAGAGACCAGAATGAAGTGGTTGGATTGACGTACGTTGATGATTGAAGAAAGTGAACGATAATGGATAGCCTTGACATTTGTGTCAAATTGGAAATGACTGAAACGGGAGCCGTGCCGGGCCAAATGGGGTTAGCTACCTCGAGCGAACACACTTCTTCGTAAACTACTCATTACTTTGTGATTGATTGGTGCGCACCCTTGATTTGGGAGTGTTGTTTTGCGGTGTTGCGATCGTTGCGACGATGTGTTCTCACCAGTCTGGATCAGGCAAACGGTAGTTTCACTACCGTGGGTATTGCCTCATGTGCCTTGTCATACTTGTATTCCATATACACGACCACTACGAAATTGTTTTGTATTATACCTATGGAGTACTCCCTGATAGCCCACTAGTTTACGGTGGAGTTTACAGTGCTGTATAGACTATGATGCTTATATAAAATGTGTTAAGGGGAATAATGGTGACGCCTTAACACTATCTTGATTTTACTTTACTGTTAGGCATTATCTACTTATCGTACACTACTATGTATAAATAGTTTAACGGATCCTGAAGATGTTTATTCCATTCATCTTTAAGTTATAGTTATTTCAAATTCTGAATCATATTATCTGTATAAGAATATATGTCTTGATTCGAGTGTTTGTTTGTGCTTATGCTCGGATCAGACTGAGGGTTGCTGTTGCTGTTCTATTTGGAGATGAAGACCGAAGACTATCATCATTTTATCTTATCAGTATTGTTCCTTCTATTTGGACACTATTGGACATGTATGTTGTTCTATTTCATTTTATCTGAGACATTGTTGTATTTATGGGTAGCTTCATGAACTACTCTATGACTATGTTGTAATTCCGCTGCACTATTCGGTTATGTTATATTTTCTGTGATTCTGTGATGATTCTCATTTATATACATATACTCCATTAATGATTCGTGTTTTGTACTATTTAAGTTGACATGTGTGGATTATTGTCAATTTAAATGGTCCAAATATACGGGCTATTACACTACAACTTTTATTTGTACTAATTATTCAAATTTTGAGAATAGCTATGTCAAAAATGTATTTCATTAAGACCCATTTTTTAAACTCTGATTTTCTAGTCCGAAATTACCACTCCTTTTACTGACCATAACTCCCTCAAAACTAATCCAAATTGAGTGATTCTTTTATTAAAATGATAGGGAAAAGAATTTTCAAGAACTTTTCTTTTGACCACTTTTTAAAATTTCGAGAGTAACATGACCAAATATCCAAGAGAATATGACTAATTTTTGCGTCCGGTTTTGTGAATTCAACCTTATCCGAAGTACCTCCACCTCTCCAAGTCAAGCCCACACATCCTTGTTCTTATCAATGCCGATCCATGCATGCCCTATTAGCATCATGTCTGAGCCTATTCCATGCTCCTAGGTCCAAAGATCAAGTTTTAAAAGGGGAAAAAGTTTTCAAATGGTTTTGCAAAATTATTGTGAGTAAATTTCTTAACTTTTTGGAAAGAATTTACTTATATATATTTGTGTGTGTGTGTGTGTGCATGTGTGTTGGTTATGTGGCTATATATATATATATAATTTTGTGTGGATTGGGGTTTGGTTTGGATGTGTATGTATGCGCTAACTTGTAGTTTAGCATTAAATTTTGAATTGATGGTTAAAAGGATGTGTTGGTTATAAAAGTTGTGATTTTTGGTTATGTTAGTGATGATATGATTTGGTATATATGAACTTGGATATGTTGTATGTGTATTAAGTTTGACTTGAAGCTAAAGAGAGTTAGCATGTAAACTAGTTAGTCAGTGGAAATTACGGGTCATATAGCAATAATCGATATAAATGCAGTTTCGCTTAAAAATCCGAATTTTGCAAAAAACATTTTACAGTTGAAAGTATTTTTAAAATGTTTTAGAAACTTAACAATGATGTTTAAGGAAAGATAATTGAGAATTTAATAATTATATATGTTAATTAATTAAGTATCAAACAAGGTTTATTAATTTTAATTAATTAAAGATTAGTACTAATTTATTATCTTTTAAAGTAATATTAATTTTTAATTAATTATGATTTAAGTTAATGATTTATTTTTAATCAATTATTAATTAAATAAAGGGTTTAATTGTTAATTGATTACTAATCAAGTTAATTTAAGTTAAAGATTTTATTAAGACTTAATTTTGATTTAATTATTTTAAATAAGGGTTTAATATATTATTTAAGTTTTAATTAAAAGATTACTTAATTAATTAATTGAGATTAATTAATAGTTAATTTCTAATAAAGGTATTAAGTTATTATTTAATAATTAATAAAGGATTAATTTATAGTTTAATTTATAAATAAATTATTTATTAAAGGTTTAGTTATTTATAATTTATAATTAATTTAAGTTAAGAATTAATAAAGATTAATTATGATTTAATAAAGAGTTTAGCTTGTATTTAATCATTTTAAAATGGAGTTTTAAGTTTCAAATCCTTTATTTTCCAAGAATCAAATTGTTTTTAAAGTAATTCTTTTTCAAAGATGATTTAAACACAAGGGATTCAAATATTGGTACCATTAAGTAGAAAAAATAACTGTGAATGAACTACAATGTGATTGGTTGTATTGTGTAGAAATCTAATACCAGAATTAATACCCGCTCTGCTATAATGTAATTGATTTGATTGTTGTGAATATAGGTTAGCATAATACATCTCCATTCTGCTATAAATTGATTGTTTGATTGTTTGGACATTTGATAGCAGAATAAATCCCCATTGTGCTATAAGTAGCGAATTGTTTGGACATCTATTTAGCAAGACAAATCACCATCCTACTATTATGTTATTTGGACATGTATATGCCAATTATTTTATATTGACATGTTATTTCCTGATTTGGATATGAATTGCATGTACATTTATGCTGACTTATGTAAATAAATGGTTAAGTGACTGGAAAGTGAAATTGATGTTAAATGGAAACTTAAATTAGTACCATTAGGATTGCTAAGCTCTTTTGAAATTATAAAGTATGGTTTGAATTAACTTCAATTCTTTAATCAACTTGGGTTTAAAGTTTATAATTGATTTTCAAGCTATATTATTATTTTATAAAGGTAATTATAAATAATAACTTGTTTATAAAAATGGGTTTTGCTAAGTAAAAAGGTTTATTTAAAGTGATTTAAAAGGATGAGTTGCAAATGATATTTTGTAAAGATTTTTCTTAAAGAAGATTTATCCAAGGAGTTTTAAATGGGGAAATGTTTTATAAATTATTTTAGAGGTTTGTAAAGAGGTTTTGTGAATTGACTTATAGACTTATAAAAGTGTTTTATAAATTGACTTTGGAAATTTATAAGTTATTTGAATTATGAAGTGATCTTTTAAAAAGGGAATTGTTTTAAAGGATAAGAGTTTTGGTTTTATAGTAAGTAATGTTTGAAAAAAAGGGAATTTAAAAGGAGGAATTTTGCCAAATGTTTTAGTAATATACATATACCGTTGAGATAAGTATATAAAATTTTCCAAGTGTAGAAGGGATGTTAGGGGTATTGGGAATAGTGTTGTGTAAAGATCTTTTTATCAAGTTTTATGAAGTGATTTTATTAATTAAAGGTTAATTAATAAAAGCTTAGTGGATCCCATATGTAATCAAATCAATTTTGAACGTTTGTTTATTTGATAGTTAAATAACCGACTATCAAATCTAGACCTAAACGTAACTTTGGAAATATCTATAGAAGACATGTGAGTTATATGGCATAGTCATCTCCAATGATGTTGTATTGTGCGTATAAATTTCATTTCGTTCTTGTAGGGTAAATCATAAGGAAATCCGTCCACAAATGGTTAGGAGGTGAACTCCGCTCTTATCTTTTGTCTGCTTATTTCGTAAAGAACCGGAGTTGAGTTTACCGAAAATTATCAAAAGTTGTTTCAAAGAGACCAGGATCGGATATATTATTCGAAAACCACTTCGATCTAACTCCAGCATTTCAAACTGAAGACATCTTGAAGAGTATGGAACCAAAGAGGGAGCCAATGAAGTGCAAGGACAACTTGCTATTAACCCTAAAGATTATTACAATATGGATGTGGTAGAAGTAGTGCCTTCGGTTTGTCCTTATCCTAGAAAACACATATGGATGAATGTTGGCACTGCATTGCTGCGTCGAAGGCAGTGTTAGCATTCCAAGTGGGATTGCTATTCAAAGGGTAAGCGTAGCCTCAAGCCTCATCGATCGGGAATGACTAAAATCAGGGGAGATGCAACAAGGCTAAGTGGGTCGCTCCCATTAGGGTGTGTCATCACCTTTCTAGATATATATACATGTATATGGATTGTTGTGCATGAGATCTCAAAAAAAAAATGGTTGCAAAGCAACTGAGGTGATGACATATTCGGTACTATCCAGTAAGGGGTAGGCCAGTCTTATGTTGGTAGGAGATCCCGGCGAGGTCCTCGATACATTTTCTAGACGTGTACTGTGATAGGTGGTACCCCGGTGCCTTGTCACACTATGGAATCCAATCTCCATTACGTGCCTTTACTGTGATAGCTAGTTATTATCTTATTTCTGTTGTATTATATGTATCTTGTATTAGTTAGGTAGGGACAGGTTGTTATAACTATCCTGGGGTGGAATTGGTATTTGTATGACTCTGATGTATCATTTTGAAAATGATTTTGTAAAGAATTATGTTGATTAATATATGTTATTCCATTACGTTGTGAGATTCTGTGATTGTTTAGTTTCTTCTTATCTTCTACCTTCTTTCTTTCCCCTAACGATCGGTCTTTCTGGCACTTAAATGCTCGGCACGCAATACAGTGTACGTATTAATGTCGATTTTCAAGGGTCAAAAAACCCCATTCGTTGCATTTTGGTATCGAAGCGCAAGATTAAGCAAGAACCTTGGCTTTGGTGGTGAAACAACCCACACCCCTTAGTATTCCCAAAAAGGGCACACCAAAGGATGTGACGCATTATAGGTTTAGCTAAAGCTTCATGGAGACTAAGATTCACAAGACAAATAAGTAAAAATAGCGGAAACATTTAAATAATAACTTATCATTCAAAATTAAACTTCATCTCAAAATAAGTCATAAAAACATAACATGTCTCAAAAACTCAAAATATCTCATGTCTCATGAAAATACATCTCAGTCTCATAAAATCAGAGTATAAAAGTTACAATAATAATAGTAACCCCTCTCACAAGTGAAAGTCTATCATAAGCCAAATGAAAAGGATGAAGAGCAGAAGAATACATCTGAAATGAGAAAACTCCTGGAATGAATCTCCAAGCAACCTGAATCAACTCAACTCTGATGGCCTATTGGAGGGGAAAAGGAGAAAATAGAGGAGTGGGTCAGATAATAAGCCTGGTGAGTGAAAGTAATTACTAGCATTTCTAAGCAAGATAATAGACTAAGCAATAGTTCTAGCTTGAAAGGAAAATACAGATAATATAAAACTGGGGTAGAATACTATTTCTGATTCTGTTTTACTGTTTATTTTGATTGTTTGATTGTTTGCACTTGTCTTAAACTGCTATGATTTGGCTGAAATCCTAATCTTATCGAATGTTATCTTGATTAGGCTGAAATCCTAATTCTACCCTTTGATCGGCCTATTCTACCTCTGTTGAGCCACTATGAGCTGATCAAATCCTATTCTACCTCTATTTAATCCATATTAGCGAATTCTTCTCTTTTTAATTTATTCACGTAAAAAGGGATTAAATCTCTATAAAAAGAAACTAACATTTACAGTCTAAATTGCAACTTTAAAACAGATGTAAATAACTGAAATAAATAACTGAATAAAAATAGACCGGAAAGAACTTCTAAAATTTAAAAAACTGACTGTAAATAAACTTATATAAAAACTGTCTCAAAATTATAGAAAAACTACAACTATTGAGAACCCTATTATTTTAAATTGCTTACAAATCTAAAGTAATCACAAAACACTCACCTGTGGTCCTTAGCTCTATTCCTGGGCCTTCCTGCATCCAATTCTAGGGTGTAAAATATTTTTATTAAAAAGATCTCCTCCCTAAAAAAAATTCCATTTAGGGTTCAGCCTCAGGCAATGAACCCAATTGGGAGAAAAACTAAATGATAAAAATAGCTAGGCCTAGGGTTCTATTTTTTTCGTTTTTGCTTATAAAATTTTGATTTCTTGTTTCACTCGTAACTTCTCCATACTAGCTCAGATTTTGATAAGTTATATATGAAAATTGATCAGAAAATCGCCACGGACCCAATGGTGCAACTCCCGTAGCTCTATTTTGACAATTTCACAAAAAAAATTTATTATTCGATTAATTTGTTAATTAATTATTACTCTAATTTTTCGGGTTGTTACATTCTCCCCTTCTTAAAGGATTTCGTCCCCGAAATCTCCAAGGACAGAAGAATGAAATAAATATTTTCATCCAAATTCTACAACCACATATTCAACCATCATCCATTACATCCATTGTCCTTAAGCCTTCTAATCCAATTTATGATATATGCAATAGTGTAGTGTCAATGTCCCTAACTAATGCAAAAGATTAGGTGTTCTACTGATTTAGTCGACCTCCTTTTTATGCAATCATGTCTGTATCATGTATCCAAATGAATGCAAATTCCCTAATAATAACTGATAGTTCTACATGCGTGCTACACTCATCATCCAAATGCAACAATCATATGATAATCACTCATTATAGAAACCAAGGAAATAAAAATGCAAGTGCACACACATCCATATGCATATGCTTTAGTGACCTAGTTAGGCCGATCCCTAAGAGATAATATTGCCTAGTGTGTGTATATGTGTCCATTAGCATCCACTAGCAAACACTTGCAACCACTAGCGTCCAACATACATAACATATTCTAGTAACATGTTTACATTTAGTCCTACCATCCATAGGTTAAATCATAAGATCTACCCTCCCAAAGGATACTAAAGGAAAGAACCTATTCAAAGCTATAAATGAAAATAGGAAATTCAAAACGTACTATCGAAGAGATGCGGATAAGAGGTATGTATTTTCTCCTCAGCCTCCCACGTAGCGTCCTCAATACTATCTCCCCACTGCACCTTAACCAAAGGGACTTCCATATTCCTAAGCTTCTTGATATCATGTCCAATGATCTTGGTAGGAATGCGACGAACCGATGCCTCTCTCTCCACTTCAACTTCCTCAAGTTGGTTAGGTTCCACTACCTCTGTCGAATCATGTAAGCACTTTCTCAAGTGCGAAACATGAAAAACATCATGAACTCCCGCGAGCCTCTCTGGTAGCTTTATCCGATACGCCATCTTCCCTACCCTTTCCACAATGGGGAACGGTCCTACGAATCTGGGAGCAAGTTTCCTGCTTGATCCAAACCTCACTACTTTCCTTAGCGTAAACACCTTAATGAAAACCAAATATCCTACCTCAAACTCAATATCCCTTCTCCACTTATCTGCATAGGATTTCTATCTATCTTGGGCCGTCTTCATTCTTCTTCTAATCAAATCAATCTTTTCCGAAGTCTCTCTACCCATGTCGGGACCAAGTAGCAATCTCTTTACAGACTCCAACTAACACAAAGGCGACTTGCAAGGTCTTCCATAAAGGGTTTCAAAAGGAACCATCCCAATGCTAGTCTGAAAACTATTGTTATAAGCGAATTCCACTAAAGGAAGGTGCTCCTCCCAAGTTCCTCCAAAATCAAGAATGCACATCCTCAAGAACTCTATTAACTCTCTCTGTTTGGCCATCCGTTTGAGGGTGATAGGCCGTACTCAATCTAAGTTGTGTCCCTAAAGCCTCTTGCAAGCTCCTCCTCCAAAACTCGCTAGTAAAGATAGGGTCTCTGTCGCTCACTATGCTAGAGGGAACTCCATGAAGTCGGACTATCTCATGAACGTATAAGGATGCCAACTAAGGTGTTGTCCTGTTACTCTTGACCGGAATGAAGTGGGCGCTCTTAGTCAAACGATCTACAATCACCTAAATACTAGTATTTCCCATCCTAGATTGAGGTAAACCATCTATGAAGTCCATCAAAACACTATCCCACTTCCATTTGGGTACATCCAATGGTTGAAACAATCCACCAGGCCTTTGATGCTCTGCCTTATCTCTTTGGCACACAAGACACTTAGCCACAAACTCTGCTACATCCTTCTTCATGCCACTCCAATAAAACACTCTCTTCATGTCCCTATACATCTTATCACCACCCGGATGAATAGTCATCTGAGAATGGTGTGCCTCTGCTAGAACTGCTCTCATCAAATCACTAGTGCGGGGGATACAAAATCTTCCATCTCTCCTTAACCACCCTTTACTATCGATGGAATAGCGTTGGAGATGTCTAGAAACCTCTTCTCTGTTAA
The DNA here is from genome assembly GCA_030737815.1 of Allium fistulosum. Classification (NCBI taxonomy): domain Eukaryota; kingdom Viridiplantae; phylum Streptophyta; class Magnoliopsida; order Asparagales; family Amaryllidaceae; genus Allium; species Allium fistulosum. The sequence goes on from CM060903.1 coordinate 265,680,395, forward strand.
TCCTATCTAGAATATCCACAAGCTCTGAATCCTCTCGCTGCCTTGAGCCAATCTAATCTATGAGGGTAGGCTTAACCTCAAGTGCTGCCAATAATCCAAGGGTAATGTCTGTAGAGGGATTAAAATCAAAGGTGGAAATAAACTCTAAGCTTTTCCACTCCATGAACATTGGACTAAGGGTTGCTCTTAACGCATCCACAACCACATTCCACACGAATGCCACAATCTTCTTAGTGAGGCGAGTAAGCGGTGCTGAAATCTTAGCAAAATCTCTGATAAACTTTCTATAATAACCAGCCAAACCTAGGAAGCTTCTAACTTTGGTAGCGTTCTTGGGGGCCTTCCAATCCTATACTGCCACTATCTTAGTGGGATCCACAGCTAAACCCTTTCTTAAGATTATATGCCCAAGAAACGCAGCTCCTCACGCCAAAAGTGACACTTCAAGAATTTTGCTTTCAATTGATGAACACGAAGTGTACGAAAAACCTCCTCAAGATGAATAACATGCTCTTCCATACTCTTGGAAAACACCAGAATGTCGTCCACAAATACTACAACGAACTTATTTAGGACATCTCGAAAAACATGGCTCATCAAATCTACAAAATAGGCAGGGGCGTTGGTCAGCCCAAACGGCATAACCAACCACTCAAAGAGTCCATCGGGTGTCCTAAATGCTGTCTTATCGATGCTATCGTCAGCGACCCTAAGATGATGAAATCCAATGGCTAAGTCGAGCTGAGAAAATACTGAAGAGCCAACCAACTGATCGAAAAGATCATCTATCCTAGGAAGTGGGTAACGGTTCTTCTTCATAAGCTTATTCAACTATCTATAGTATATGCAAAATCAAAGGGAACCATCCGCCTTTGTAGCGAAGACGACTGGCTCCCCACTCAGATATGCTCCTTCTGATGAAGCCTTTCTCCAATAGCTCACCAATCTGCTTACTTAACTCATTCCTCTCCCTAGGAGCCATATGTCTCATGGGCAATGCTACTGGCTTAGTATTGTCGTTCAGATAGATCTTAAAGTCGATCTCTCTCTTAGGAGGTAGTCCTCTAACCTCCTCAAAAACGTCTGAGAAATCTCTAACAACTGGAATTGAATCTAACTCTCCTAGTGATGAATCAAGGGAATAAAGGAAGCTCAACATGACTGACCCCTATAGGTCTAAAGAAACCTCGAGAGTCCGTCCACTACATGTCTCTAGTCTAACGACTCTCCTCTTGCAGTCCAATATCGCACCATAAGTGGATAACCAGTCCATCCCCAAAATCATCCCATATCCCGAAAATCCCAGTACATTAGCGTAACAATCAAATTCTATGCCTAGTATAAAAAATTTCAAACCCCTACAAATCATGGATAAATGTGCCGATCCTCCTATGGGGTTTGAAACAACTATGGGGTCTACAACTAGAGAAATATCTAAGTGCAAACAATCAACCAAGGAACTAGAAATGAAAGAATGCGATGCTCCAGAGTCAAAAAGAGTCCGAATAGGAAAATCTGAAATAGAGATCAAACCTTCTACAGAGACTTTCCTACCTCGATAATGCATTAAACTTATTTATATACTCCTTCACCAAAATATTCCCTTGCTTCAGACTAATGAACTTCTCCAATAGTCCAACTGCATGCTTTCCTCGGCTTGCGACAAGAACTTTCTCTCAAACCTTTCCCGAAATCCAAACCAACCAATGTCTCTACCCTCCATCTCTATGATCTCCCACCAATAAGAAGCTTCTCCCTTCAGCTCCCAAGATGCAAGCTGAACTCTCTGTCGGTCCTCCAATCATAACAACCCAAATATCCGCTCTGTATTCCTCAACCAAGTTCGTGCCTCCACAAAATCCTCCGTGCTAGAAAACGTCCTACCTCCTAGATTAGCGAAGTCCTTGCATAGCTTAGAAAAATTGACTGCTGCAGGTGGATTAACGGATCTCCACCCGCTGGTGCTGCATTAGGCACTTGCCCTTGCACCTCTGGTGTCGTAGCTTGGAGGTGTCTACGGAACTAGCCAGGGACTTGGACACCCTCTGGAAGATTCAGGGCGTCCGCCATTTTATGCAAAGAAAAGAAAATTTAGGCTTAAAAGAATCAAAAGAAGGTTGAACTGGACTTTGAGGGGATTTTTTATAAAAACTCTCTTATACTTGAAAACCATTTCTATAATAAGAGTTTCTTTCTGGAAAATACTTTTAAAGATATGTTACTTTTGAAAAATACTTTACTTTTAAAACAAGTTTTTAGGAATCCTATAACCTTAGGCTCTGATACCAAGTGAAACACCCCACACCCCTTAGTATTCCCAAAAAAGGCACACCAAAGGATGTGGTGCGTTATAGGTATAGCTAAAGCTTCATAGAAACTAAGATTCACAAGACAAATAAGTAAAAATAGTGGAAACATTTAAATAATAACTTATCATTCAAAATTAAACTTCATCTCAAAATAAGTCATAAAAACATAACATGTCTCAAAAACTCAAAATATCTCATGTCTCATGAAAATACATCTCAGCCTCATAAAATCAGAGTATAAAAGTAACAATAATAATAGTAACCCCTCTCACAAGTGCAAGTCCATCATAAGCCAAATGAAAAAGATGAAGAGCAAAAAAATACATCTGAAATGAGAAAACTCCAGGAATGAATCTCCAAGCAACCTGAATCAACTCAACTCTGATGGCCTGTTGGGGGGAAAAAGGAGAAAATAGAGGAGTGGGTCAGATAATAAGTCTGGTGAGTGAAAGTAATTACTAGCATTTCTAAGCAAGATAATAGACTAAGCAATAGTTCTAGCTTGAAAGGAAAATACAAAAGATAAAACTGGGGTAGAATACTGTTTCTGATTCTGTTTGATTGTTTGCACTTGTCTTAAAATGCTATGATTAGGCTGAAACCCTAATCTTATCAACTGTTATCTTGATTAGGCTAAAATCCTAATTCTACCCTTTGATCGGCCTATTCTACCTCTGTTGTGCCACTGTGAGCTGATCCAATCCTGTTGATCCCACAGTAAAAAGACACCTCTTTAGCGCTTAGGATGCAGTAGCGAATTATTTACCCTCATCGATGTCGCATGCTCGGTCATTGCCGGTACACACTAACTGTTGCCCCCCTATTTGACCCTTTATTTACCTTAATCAGCATAAGCGTGCCCACCTCACCTAACTGTTGTAAGACCATCAGTCCTAGTGCTAAAAGGGAATGCTGCCCAGCCTCACCTAACTATTTTGAGACCATCATTCCTAGACCTGAAAGGGAATGTTGCCGGTACTGGTCCTAACGGACAATCTTCTAGTTTTGCGCCCCTGTCCCAAATCCCTAGATTTGAGCCTCTATCTATTGGCCACTTATTTACCCTAATCAGCATAAGCGTGTCCCAGCCTCACCTACTATTGTGAGACCATCAGTCCAAGATCTGAAAGGGAATACTGCCGGTACGGGCCCTACTTCTATGTTTGCTTATTAACTTAATTTAAGATCTAAGTTTCAAAATAAGCCCCTTCTGTTAACTCTGCCATATTTGCTTATTAACTAAATCCAAGATCTAAGTTTTAAAATAAGCCTCTTCTGTTATCTCTTTCTTTCTAATTATAACCTATGTTATAATTGTTACTCTTCTATTTTCTCTTTTTAGTTATAACCACTTGTTATAATCATGCTTGCAAATATCTTAAATTTGCCTATTTCGGTCCATCTCTATTTTATTTTAGTTTTTCTTATTTTACATCTGATTTCTGTAAATTTAGTGTTTTTCTATTTTAATCCATATTAGCGAATTCTTCTCTTTTTAATTTATTCGCGTAAAAAGGGATTAAATCTCTATAAAAAGAAACTAACATTTACAGTCTAAATTGCAACTTTAAAACAGATGTAAATAACTGAAATAAATAACTGAATAAAAATAGGCCGGAAAGAACTTCTAAAATTTACTTAAAAACCGACTATAAATAAACTTATATAAAAACTGTCTCAAAATTGTAGAAAAACTACAACTATTGAGAACCCTATTATTTTAAATTGCTTACAAATCTAAAATAATTACAAAACACTCACCTGTGGTCCTTAGCTCTATTCCTAGGCCTTCTTAGATCCACTTCTAGGGTGTAGAATATTTTTATTAGAAAGACATCCTCCCTAGAAAAATTTTCTATTTAGGGTTCAGCCTTAGGCAATGAACCCAATTGGGAGAAAATCCGAATGAGAAAAATAGCTAGGCCTAGGGTTCTATTTTTTTTGCTTTTGCTTATAAAATTCTGATTTCTTGTTTCACTCATAACTTCTCCATACTAGCTCGGATTTTGACAAGTTATAAATGGAAATTGATCAGAAAATCGCCATGGACCCAATGGTGTAACTCCCGCAGCTCAATTCTGACAATTTCACAAACTTATTTTATTATTCGATTAATTTGTTAATTAATTATTACTCTAATTTTTTGGGTTGTTACAGGTGGGGTAACTTATTAAGAGATAAGGTAATGGAATGTCTTATTATGAGTTTGAGTGTATATATAAGAGCGTGCATTTGTTAATGGTATAAAATGTTTTATATTGTGTTGATTTATCTGTTGAGTGGCTTTAGAACTCTGGTTGAGACGTGGGATGCAACAGTGTTGATAGGGGTTCCTAAACACTTGAACAAGGCAAACTTACACAATATTGTTTTGAAATTGGGTAAATGAAATAATTTTACCTAGAAATATATTTTGTATATAAAGAATGATTTGAAAAATAGTATAGTATTTTAAGGTATTGTTGTTAGGAGATAATAATATTCTATTATTATTATTTAGGGTTTGGTTAGTCATGCTTGTCCAATTTGAGCATTGACTATTGTTAGTGTGTATAGGTAGCTACCCTTTTTAAGATTTGGTGTGAGTAAATAGAAATGGGGAAAACATTAAAACGAACACCTTGTGAATTAAGTTTCACAATTTGACTATAAGGCGTTCGATTGATAATGTGGGGTTAAATTTGATTTAATAAAAGATGTTTATCAAAAGCTAGAATATTTGAAATAAATATTTGGAAAATGTTTTATAAAAGTTGATTTATAAAATGGATTTATAAGAATGTGTCTTTTGATTAAAAAGAATTTAGGTTGAAACTTGAGGGCCTAAATATGATGCTTTTGGAAAATGTTCAAGGTTTTGAAAATATAATAGTATTTGAAAGCTATTTTGGTTCAAGTATAAAATTTTAGGGATGAAAATTTTAAGTAAGAAGTATTTTCTTTGGATTGGTTAGGGAGAATGAGTCTTGATTGTTTTGTGATAATCAGAATAATCTTCTAAGTGACGATCGGGTGTTTGCCTAGGTTAATGTTGTGGTACACTTGGTAAATTATTCTCTGTATCATTGTACAATTGAAAAGAATTCAAACCCAAACCAACCCAAAGCAAGTTGGTGATAAATGTTTTGTTCGAAAAATGAAAAGTGTTGTTTCAAAAATTGGATTTTGAAATAAAAGTAGTATTTTTAAGTTAACTAGTTCGAGTGGCTCGAAAACAACTTAAATTTGGGGAAGAGATGTGTTCGGATGGTAAACACTTCTCTTGAGTATTACCCTACCTAGTAAGGGAGTATATGATACTGTTTGGTAGTACCCAGTTCCTTAGTATCATTTTGGAGTTACTCGGGCTATATATATATATATATATATGATTAAAATATATTGTTTCAATTCAAAAAAGTTTTTGAAATAAGATCGGGTGTTTGGATCTTGAGTTTTCTTAGGAAAATAAATGCAAATGGAATAGTTGAATCAAATAAGGGTGTATACTCTTAGGATGTAGTGGAGTAATATCCAAGTGAACCTAAGTTCAGTTTTATGAAATGTTTTCATAAATAATTTAGTGGAAATAGAATTGGTATTAGGGGGAACCAATCAAAGAAGTGCGTAGATTGGATGTAGATCATTTCTCCTTCCATATAGTTTTAATCTAAGATTCGAGTACATGGCTTTGGAGTGATTCACACCATTCCAGATAAGGATCTATTACTCGATTTTTGACGGTGAGCACTTGATGAGGATTTTTGTTATAGAACCAGTGTTTTCTATCATAGTTACAACTATGTAAGGAGAACACATGTTCCTAATCAAGGAACTTGATTGGAGTCTGCACTAGAAAATCGGGTGAGCGATACTGGTTCAGAAGGGAAGTTATGTATTCGAGTGGTGATCGAGTCAGATTTTGCATATGATTGATCTATGTACATTATACGAACTGATGTATAGTGCTAAGTGTTTTCTAGGATAGGTTGAGGTGTAATTTCGGGGATGAAATTCTTTTAAGGGGAGAGAATGTAATGACCCGGAATTTCATTGCTTTGGTTTGCGAATATTTGATTAATTTTAAATATTCAAAAAATAAGTTTTATAATTAAAATAAAACTCTTTTAAATTATAAATAATGATGGTGAAATAGTTGCCAAAATTTGTTTACAAAAATATATAGTTCGATGAAAAAAAGAAAATGTGACCATAATCTGTTTTCCGAATTTTTGACTTTTCGTCAGCTAAAAGTTATCGAAAACATTGCAAACTCTTTAGTATAAGTATCCACATTTGTAAATAAGTTAAGATATGAAAATATGGTGTATCATGTTGGAACATGAAGTGTTAGGAGAGGGACAAGGCTAGGTGAGGTGGCAAAGGATGAGTGGAGGGCAAAGGACAAAGGGTAGTTTAGTAATTTACCTTTCGTACTGCTTATAAATAGCCTTCCACTTCTTTAATTTTTCCTCCTATACTTTCTATCGTATCTTCCTCTTCTCCGATTCAAATAGAGAAATTCTTTTTTTAAAACTATGTAAAATTCCAGCAGCTACAACTTTTATTTGTACTAATTATTCAAATTTTGAGAATAGCTATGTCAAAAATGCATTTCTTCAAACCTATGTTTTTTGAACTCGGATTTTCTAGTCCGAAAATACCACTCCTTTTTGACCATATCTCCCTCAAAAAAATCCAAATTGAGTAATTCGTTTTTTGTAATGATGGAGAAAAGTATTTTCAAGAACTCTTGTTTTGACCAATTTTTAAAATTTCGAGAATAACATGACCAAAAATCCAAGAGAATATGACTAGTTTTTTGGTCCGATTTTGTGAATTCAACCTTATCTGAAGTACCTCCACCTCTCCAACTCAAGCCCACACATCCTTGTTCTTATCATGGCCGAGCTATGCATGCCCTATTAACACCATGGCTGAGCCTATTCCATTCTCATGTGTCCAAAGATCAAGTTTTGAAAGTGGAAAATGTTTTCAAAAGGTTTCAAACGGTTTTGCAAAATTATTGTGAGTAAATTTCTTAACTTTTTGGAAAGAATGTACTTATATATACATATATCTGTGTATGTACTGGTTATGTGGTTATATATATAATGTTTTGTTGGATTACGGTATGGTTTGGATGTGTATATATGCGCTAACTTGTAGTTTAGCATTAGATTTTGAATTGATGGTTAAATGGATGTGTTGGCTATAAAAGTTATGATTTTTGTTTATGTTGGTGATGATATGATTTGGTATATATGAACTTGGATATGTTGTATGCGCATTAAGTTTGACTTGAAGCCAAAGCAAGTTAGCATGTAAACTAGTTAGTAATTGGAAATTACGGGTCATATAGCAATAGTCGATATAAATGCAGTTTCGCTTAAAAATCCGACTTTTGCAAAATTTGGTTTTTAGAATTAAAAGTATTCTAAAAATGTTTAGAAACCTAACAATGATGTTTAAGGAAAGTTAATTAAGAACTTAATAATTATTTATTAATTAATTAGTTTTGATAATTAATAATTAATTAAGTATTAAACAAGGTTTATTAATTTTAATTAATTGAAGATTAATACTGATTAATTATCTTTTAAAGTAAGATTAATTTTTAAATTAATTATTGATTAAGTAAGATTATTTTAATTAATTATGAGTTAAGTTAATGATTTATTTTTAATTAATTATTAATTAAATAAATGGTTTAATTATTAATTAATTACTAATCAAGTTAATTATTAATTAATTACTAATAAATGGTTTAATTATTAATTACTAATAAATTGAGAAAAATGGCGTTCTCTCAATTTTCTTGCTCTCAGTTTTCATCTTCCAAATTAAATTTGTTCTCTGATTCTCGTTCGAACTTCTCTAATCGTATTTCAAATCCATACTCTTATGCTCAACCTGTCAAGAATCGATTGCCTTCACAAACTCAAAGATTGTCCAATCGCGTCTTAAAAACAAAGTGGATTGATTCTAGAAAAGGAAAGAAATTTTGTTTTAGATGCGGGGATCTTAATCACGTTGCTAATCATTGTCGAGACCCTATCAGATGCTTTGCCTGTGGATCTTTTGGCCATAAAAGTAAAGACTGTTTGAAGTTATCGTCTTTCTTTGGTTCTTTTCCCAAATTAGTCGATCATGGCTTCCAATTTGTCTTGAAATGCATGTTGTTGAAAGGAATATTGCTAGATCATCTTTGGTACAAGAGAGAAGAAGGAATTCAGTATCTTGAGGAACTGTTTTATCACTTTGATATAATTAATGCTCCGAATATAGGCAAAGGCTACAAAGATAGATTCGGCGATCCAGAAGAGTTTTTTGGTAATTCTGATTCAGATTCTCCAGAGAAAAGTTTCACTGATTCGAGCATTTCTTAAAACTCTGCTGCTGTTTTGAATGAATTCAGATTGGATTTTGATCCCATTCTTCTTGATCCAGCTGTTTATAAATGTAAAGAGGAACATTCTCTTTTAGCTTGGACCATTCTTTGGTTGAAATGGGAAAGAACAAGGAGAAGCATGATATCAATGGTTTCTCTTTGGTTAGCAGCAAAAGATTTAAATCTAAGTCTCGAGAACAGGGTAGTTTCAAGATAGCTACTTCTAATGAATTTGACTGCCTCTCTACGTGGTTAGGTTCTGATTTCATTATTGATAGTCTTGGAGATGATACTGGATTGTTAAGTCACTCTGAAAATCCACAATTGATAGTTTCAAGTGATAGTACCTTAAAATCTGAAATCAACAAAGGTGTAAGTTCCATTGATAACAGTTTCTTGAATGTCGTTTGGATGGATTGGTCTGAAAAACTTGGAAATTTGGATTTCGAATTGTTGGAACAGGATGTTATCATTAAGGGCAGCAGCAAGTCTGAGGATCATATAGTCTATTGTCTTAAGAATTTTGTTGTAAACACAATGTCGGATGAGATAAATTGTTTTGTTAAAGGATTAGATGTTTCATCTGTGGATACCTCATATGAATATTCAGAAATGAGAAGTGTATCAGAGATGCACCATCGGGACATTTTCACTGTAAGTTACAATGATGATGCTTATTCTGTCACATTTGGTAATATTCTGGATTGGGATATCATTTTTATCTGGTGATGATGTTAATATATTGGAGGAGGAGGCCTTCGTATGTATTGATAATATGTTTAATGTTGGGAGTGATATCAGCCTATGTATGTATGATAAAGATACTGCTGACATGCACAAAGTAATAATTAGGCTTGAATTTCCAAGTTCGAATTTATCAGCAGGTGTTCTAGCTTTGGATTTTGCTGATAATCTGGATGGTGTAGATGGTGTTTTAAATGAGACTGTAATTCCCAAGGATTCAATTGATGAATTAGCTAGTGGGGATGGGAATGTTAGGATGGAGAAGTTGAATTTAGGTTGTCTGGAGCTGGTTAATTCTATGGTTATAAATAAGGTAGAAAATAATCAATATCTGGAGCAGGGACCTTCGAATTGTTTGAGTGATTTGGACATAGTGGGTCAGGTAGAAAAAAGAGGTTATTCAAATAAGCAAGCAAGTGTTGACTGTTTGTTAATTTTGGAAAATGCTAGTGATAGTAGGATTGGCAGATATTCGGCCTCTTGTTCTTCTTCATCGAGGAGAGGTAGGCAGAGGACTTTAGCGAAGGCTAGTGGTTCAGTTCGTCGAAGTGCCAGGATCCATTGTTGTAGATCTCAGTCTTCGGGTGAGTTCCCTGATTCGAGCACCATGAGTGGTGCTACGAATTCAGGCTCAGGTTTGCATTCTGATTTGGGTAGTATATATTCATCTTATGCTTTAGGTAGTTTGTCTTCTTCTCAATTTAGTCAGTTGGCTAGGGATACCGCTTTCATTTTTTCTAATGTTGACTTAGATCTTGAGTACATTAGTGATAGGGGACTTGAGAGGGCTATATCTATTGGTATATGAGGATTATTGGTTGGAATATCAGAGGTTTAAACGATTTAAATAAATGTGACAAAGTCAGGGCTTTCTTTAAAGACTATTCTATTGACATTGCATTATTACAGGAAACTAAAATTGAATGTCCCGATAATCGTTTTTATAGAAGATTAGGTGGTTTTCATTTTAGGAAATGGGCTTGTCTACCTTCAATGGGTGCTTCTGGGGGTTTACTGATTGGTTGGCATGACAATTATTTTAAAATGCTTCAATATATTTCCAAGCAACACTCATTACATATTATTTTCATTAATCTTAGTGACAATTCTCTTTTAAATATTTCTAACGTTTATGGTCCTAATTTGAAAATAGCTCGTCGAACTCTTTGGTATGAATGTTTGGATTTTAGATCGTATGCTCCGGGTTCTTGGATTTTGGGGGGTGATTTTAACGTTACGCGTTTTTTAGGAGAGCGTTCACCTCGCGTCTCGCGAGGGTGATTTCTCGTCTATGGAGGAATTTGACCAATTTATTATTAATTCTAATTTGATTGAAATTCCTCTATCTAACAGAGTTTTTACTTGGAGCAATGCTAGGGAAACCCCATCTATGGCTTTACTTGATAGGTTTTTTGTTAGTGATGAAATTGAGGATAAATACCCTATTTGCAAAGTTTTTGGTTTACCTTACACTTATTCTGATCATTGCCCTATTATTCTCATATGTGATCAGCATAGGGTTATCAATAAATCTTTCAAATTTGAAAAAATGTTGTTAATAGAACCTAACTTTTTAAATTTAATTAAAAACAAGTGGATTTCTATGAGTTATTATAATATTAGAAATAGGGGTAATTCTGCAAAAAAAACTGTTCTAAAACTTAGGGATCTTAGGATTTTTCTTAAAAATTGGAATAAAAATGTTTTTGGTAGTATTAAAATTAAGAAAGAAAATATTCTTTCTGAGTTGCTTAATTTAAACAAGATAGAAGAAACTAGACAACTAAATTTAGGTGAGTGTAATGTTCTAGCAAATCTAAAAGTGGAACTTAATTCTATTTTAGAAAAGGAAGAGATAATGTGGAAACAGAGATCCAGAATTCAGTGGATTAATGAAGGTGATAATAATACCAAATTTGTTCACAATATGGCTAATGGCAAAAAATGTAGTAATTCAATTATTGTAAATAATGAAGAGTTAGTTGATCAAAGAGATCTTAATAAGGCTTTTATGGACTATTATAGAGATATTTTTGGTAATAAAAATACTCATAGAATTAATGCTAGATGGAATGATCTATATCCGTCTGACTCTATCGTTGATCTTTCTGGGTTAGATAATCCTTTTACCGAGGATGAAATTTGGAAAGCTATCAATGATTTGCCAGGGGATAAATCCCCTAGGCCGGATGGGTTCCCAATCTTCTTTTATAAAACGTTTTGGGATGTTTTAAAATTAGATTTAATTAATATGTTTTAAAATTACAACTAGGAAGATTTAATTTTTCAAATGTTATTTTATTGCACAAAAAAGTTGGTGCTAATAATCTAAAAGATTTTAGACCTATTTCTTTGATTAACTGTTCAGTTAAAATTATTTCTAAAGTATTAGCTAATAGACTTAGTTTAAGAATAAATGATTTAATTGACTGTTCACAAACTGCATTTATTAAAGGGAGAAATATTACTGATGGTGTAGCAGTTGTTCAAGAATACATTAATTACTGCTGTAAGAATAATATAACTTGTGCGATTTAAAATTGGACTTTGCTAAAGCTTTTGATTCGGGTAGATTGGGATTTTCTTGTAGATATCTTTCATGCTAGAGGTTTTAGTAATAGATGGATTGGCTGGATTATGAATTTGCTTAAAACTGGTAACTCTAACATTATGGTTAATGGTATTTTAGGTAATAAAATTCAATCTAAGCGTGGTTTAAGGCAAGGGGATCCTTTATCGCCTTTGTTATTTAACTTAGCTGTAGATGTTTTCGCTAAGATAATTAAAAATGCGGTTGATAATGGATCTCTGGGATTTGTAGGTAATCATATATCACGAAACGGTATATCTATCCTTCAATTTGCTGATGATACCTTGCTTTTTTCCTCCCATTTACCTAGGCACATTATTACCTTTAAGTTTATTTTATATAGTTTTGAATTACTATCAGGTTTAAAGATAAAATTTGCCAAAAGTTCTGTTTTAGTTTTAAACGACTTTGAAAAAGTTAAAAATTTATTAGCTAATACTCTTAATTGTAAAACTATGAACTTTCCATTCGACTATCTTGCTTTTGTGATTAGACCTACTAAGCTCAAACATGACGACTGGTTTTTAATCATAGATAAAATCAAAAATAGGATTTCTAATTGGAATGGGAGATTATTATCAAGAGCGGGTAGATTAGTTTTAATAAATTCTGTTTTATCAGCACTCCCGATCTATTGGATGTCTATGTATCTATTTTCCAGATTGGGTGATTGATAAAATAGATAATATTAGAAGGGATTTCTTATGGAGTGGGGAAAACTCTAATAATTGCATTAAATGCTTAGTAAATTGGGAAACGGTGTGTAAATCAAAAAAGGATGGATGTTTAGGAGTCATTAATTTGCGTAATATGAATTTATCCTTACTAGGCAAATGGTTATGGAAGTTTAAGGATATTAATGATATAGCTACTTGGAAAGAGATCATTTCTAAATATTACTATAATGGTAGTAGTAATTTATATCAAATTACTTCTCCAATCATTCGTAATCTATCTAATTTTTGGAAATCTATTCTAAAATGTCATGAGATTTTTAACCTAGGTACTAATACTATAGTTCATTCTGGTAATTTTACTTCTTTCTGGCATGATCGTTGGATTTCTACCTTACCTCTTAGGATTGAGTTTAAAGAGATTTATGAAATCTGTAATTTTAAGTATGCTTTAATTAATGAGGTTTTTTCTCCCGAAAATGACCCTCCTTGGAAGTTTAGTTTTAACAGTATTTTAGTAGGCTCTACCTTTAGACAACTTTCTTTGCTTTATGCTAGATTAAATCTTTATAACATTGAAAACGATAATGATATTATTAGTTGGAAATGGGATAAGAGCAAGAAATATACTTCTAATTCATTTTATAGATTTATTAATTTTTCGGGTATAACTAATAACTCTTTTAAATTTATTTGGAAATCTAATGCTCCTCCTAAATCTAAAATTCACATGTGGTTAATACTGCACATAAAACTAAACACAATAGAATTTTTAAAGAGGAAAAATATTCAGAATAATAACAAATGTTATTTTTGCAATATATATCTTGAAGATATTAAGCATATATACTATGATTGCATGGATACTTACTTTGTTCTGAATAATACCCTTAAAATCTTTAACTTTAATATACACACTAAAATTTCAGATTGTGAATTCTATTGGAATACTTTTAGATTTAGGTTCAAAAAGAATATAAGATTCTTAATTGACACTTTATTCATCATTACTTGTTGGTATATTTGGTTCGAAAGAAATCGGAGAATTTTTAATAATAATAATAATCACATCAATAAATTGATTTTTACCATTTCTTCATTTTGTTTTAATTGAATTTCGAATCCCAAATATAAATTTGCTAAAAATAACCATTTTAAAGAGTATCTTAATAAGGTTAGTTATAATATGAATTTATTTAAGTACAGAAACAATTTTTTTAACATTAACAATTGTAGTTTTAATATTTTTTCAAATTCAAATGTTGATTTCACTATGTATCATAATTTATTTTTGATCAAAGGTACATAAGAATATTTCATGATTTGTTTTAATTACCATATTAGTTTTTGTCTGTATTAGTTTTTAGTTCTTTTAGTTCTTTTGCTTTTGGTTCATATTGGTATTTCTTTATTAGTTCTTTTATTGGTGTTTTAGTTTTTCTTCTCTCTTTTCTTAATTCTGTCTTGTTAGTCTTACTTAAGTATTTTTACCCTTATTTCATGTACACATATAAATGTATATAAATTTTATTTATATACATTTATGTGTATCTTTCTAATTATCTTCTTAGTCATTTTACAGTAACAGGTATGGGTGATAGGGTGTAAGATAGGGTGCTAGGTTCTCTATGCAGGTGCACAGGACTACAGATTGCAGGATTCCAGATTGCAGAGAGGCTCTCTTCTCAGTACATCTTCAGCTTTATCATAGCGGCTTATTATTATGAAGATTTGCTTTTCAGCTAGGTGCTTCTTCCATTTTTACCGAGCCTTCGGAGTAGAGTTTTCCTTTCAGGAGCACTAGCAGTTCCTCCTCTGTTTAAAATTACCGCAAGCGCACGGCGTACACTTGTAGTACGTGGCGAATACGGGTCGATCCGTAGGGAATTGATGATTTTAAAATTCTATTCAATCAAATTAACCAAAGTTGAAAGTGTGATTAGCTAAAAATGTAAGAAACTAACAAAAAGTAGCAAAAGAAAAATAGATAAAAATATGAGAGTTAAATGACAATTTAGAGATAAATCCACTCTCTAGATCATATAATTCAACAATTAATGAAATTATAATCTCTTTTTTGGTCATAAGTGAGTTTAAATGATGTGTTTATCATAAGTATGGCTCATTTGTGCTATTAATTAGCTCAACATAAGCCATCAAACTATAACACAACCTTTAAACCACTTACTACTCTCATGAAAATGACAACAAAGTTGAAAATGAAATCTATTTTAAGTATGGCCTATTAACTATTAATTAGAAATATAGACCATCAAATTTGAATTTCAAATCACTTTCTTATGCCATAATCATATTTTGATGAAGAGGCATTTGTGTTAGTGATTGTTTAAGCATAGCCTATTTGGTGTCATAGGCTATCAAATTCAAAACAAAAACAACAAATTAAACCACTTCAAGCATTGTCATTAACCACAAAAGGAGAGCTATAATTATCAAAATGTTGAAACTACATGATTAGAGGCTTCATTACCCCTAAATTGAAGGGATTAGCCTCTCATATTTGTTATCAAAACAAAAAATATAGCTAGCAACATGAAAGCAAAAGAAAAGGAAAATGAAAGCTAATGGAAAAGAGAACTACTATTCTACTTGCATGAAAAATAAAAGAAATCTACACTACAACATGAAAGGAAATAAACAAGAAAAGAAGAAAAGAGCATGTATTTAAAGTTGCATAAAAAGAAATTACATGAAATAAAAATATCTAAGTAGCCATGAAAAGAAAAGAGAAGCTTTCTTTTATTTTGAGCCTAAACTAATCTAAAGAGAGACTAAGGGAGAAGGAGGGTTACATGAAACATAAGGGGATTTTATACACGTGTTAAACCCTAATTCATATTTTTGGGGAATGCCCAAAATACCCTCTTAGGAAGTGTGGAGGCCAAGTAATCATTAGCTTCAAATAATCCTCATTTAAGTGTACATGAAGCCATTAATTCCATAAGCATGTGCATTAGCCTCTAATTTGTACATTAAGGTAGGTGGGTAGGTGGGGTCCTCCATTATCTTCACTTTGAATTATTTCCATCTTCATTTGTTCTCTTCACTTTTATGCATGCATATATCATCATATAACCACTTGTAAAATTCACCAAATTTCCTACAAAACAACATAGAAAATTCCAAGTAAATTTTCACAATTTAATAAATGCATAAAAATGACCATTTTGCCCTTGGATGAAGATGAATATGTGACAATTTGAAATAATTTGAATTTTGGTTTAAACAAGTTAAAATACCCGATATGATCATTTATTTAATTTAAATAGATTAAATATGGTGGTAAAAATATGCACATTTACGTGCACATCACCTGCCCCGAAGCCGTCAACGGAAAGACAAATTCAAACAGGGAAATTTTGTAGATTCCATGAAAGTTATGGCCATAATACAAATGAGTGTTGTCATTTACAAGACCTCATTGAAAAGATGATACGTGAACGAAAGTTGGATCAGTTTGTGCGGGCGCCGCAGTCAGGAGGTGCAGGCCCGTCGAATCAGAATCGTGCACCAAATCAGGAAAGGCAGGAGGAACCCGCTTGTACTGGCTGGAGATTGGTTATTAATACAATAAGTGGCGGTCCCCATCTAGCAGACTGAAGCTGGAAGGAAATGGAGTCGTATGCCAGCTCTATTAGGCATGCGGACTTCGAGTGTTATAGTAGTTTTGATGAAGGGGCTCCGCCCAAACAACAGGAGACGATGACTGATGACATCGTATTCAGAAACAGAGATGCTGATAAAGTCGAAGCCCCCACTATCGATCCACTGGTCATCTTGGCTCAAGTAGGTCCTGATTGGATGAAGAGGATCTTAGTTGACAGTGGAAGCTCATTGAATATTCTGTTTAAACAAGCTTACGATCAGATGAGGATGGAGGCTAAAGATTTAAAGCCTTGTCAATCTCGAATTCATGGTTTCAATGGGAGCGCTACTATACCCACTGGAGTAGTGGAACTACCAATGGAGTTGGGAGTTGGAGAACGCTGGAGAGTCCGGATATTACGGTTCGTTGTGTTGGACATAGACTCCCCTTATAATGCTTTCTTGGGTCGACCGGCCCTTGCCGAGTTCAGGGCAGCCATCGCCCCATGGTGCTTAACTCTGAAGTTTCCCACTGATCGTGGAGTGGGAGTCATTGAAGGAGATCAGGCTGCTGGGAGAGCCTGTTACGTTGCTGAGTTGTGGGAGGCGCAGCGAAAGGAGAAAGGAAAGGGCGTAGAGGAATCCCTCTGCATATGTTTTGCTGATAATTGACAATTAATGCCTGGGCCTAGGCCCGGGCACCCCAGCCAATTCCAAAGGGATCTTAACCCAAGGGAAACTGAAGATGAAGGAGAATCTAAAGAAAGTCAAGCATCCCCGGCTGAACTGACGATCGATGTCCCAATTGACAATGATGATGATTCAAAGATGATAAAGATTGGCTCTCAGCTAAGCCAGCAGACTCAAGAGGAATTGGTTGAGTTTCTAAGGGCGAATCTTGACGTATTCGCCTGGATGCATTCTGATATGTGTGGGATCTCGCCGGACATCACGAGCCACACTTTGAATATTGACCCGCAGCATGTCCCGGTCAAACAGAAAAGACGTGGTATGGATTCAGAGAGATATGCCACCCTTAAAGAAGAGGTAGAAAAGCTTAAAACGAATGGGTTCGTTCAAGATGCGCTATATCCTGAATGGGTGTCGAACCCCGTGCTTGTCCGAAAATCAAACGGAAAATGGAGAACATGTGTCGATTACTCCGATCTGAATAAAGCTTGTCCTAAAGACAGTTTCTTGCTTCCTAGAATTGATCAGCTAGTAGACTCGACAGCTGGACATGAACTCTTATCCTTCATGGATGCGTATTCTGGCTACAATCAGATACCAATGCATTTACCTGACCAGGAACATACCAGCTTCGTAACCAATCTGGGACTTTATTGTTACAAAGTTATGCCATTCAGACTCAAGAATGTCGGGGCTACTTATCAACGATTGTTCAATCAGATGTTTGCCAATCAAATCGGGAAAACCATGGAAGTATATGTAGACGATATGCTTGTGAAATCATGATTTTCCACTGACCATATTAAAGATCTGGAATCAATGTTTAACATACTTCGAGAGTACAGAATGAAGCTCAACCCACTGAAATGTCATTTTGGAGTTGCATCCGGAAAATTCCTTGGGTTTATCGTCAATGCTCGAGGAATCGAAACTAATCCTGAAAAGATCTGGGCAATCAGAAATATTAAAACTCCGAAACTATAAAGCAAGTCCAGAGTCTCAATGGGAAAGTAGCGGCACTGAGCAGGTTCATTTCAAAGTCCACTAACAAATGCATTCCCTTCTTCGATCTGATCCGAAAAGGAAAACGAAACTTTGAATGGACCACGGAGTGTGAGGGCGCTTTCCAAGCATTAATTCAGCATCTATCCACACCACCTATCCTATCAAAACCTATTGATCATGAGAGGTTGTACATTTACTTGGCGATATCAGAAATCGCTATCAGCGCTGGCCTAATTTGGGAAGAAGACGGGATACAGAAGCCAGTATATTACATCAGCAAACGATTGACCGGAGCTGAAAGGAATTATCCGAAGCTAGAGAAGCTGGCTTATTGTCTTGTTATTGCATCAAGGAAGCTCCGACCATATTTCCAGGCCCATCCTATTATTGTTTACACCGACCAGCCGTTACGACAGGTCCTTACGCGGCCTAAGACGTCTGGTAGGTTACTCAAGTGGAACATCGAACTGAGCCAGTTTGATATTTCTTATACTCCAAGGCGAGCCATTCAAGGAAAAGTCCTAGCTGATTTCATAGCTGAATTTACCATTCCAGACGGCTTGCCCGAAACCAGTGAATTTCCCGAATACGTTTGGAAGCTGTACACTGATGGTGCATCAAACGATCGGTGCTCGAGCGCTGGGGTTGTACATGAAACCCCCGAAGGCCGATCTATATGTTATGCTTTAAAGTTCGATTTTCATGCAACCAATAATGAAGCTGAATATGAAGCCCTCTTAGCTGGATTAAAACTTGCCAGAGGTTTGAGAATTATCACTGTGGAAATTTATTGTGATTCACAATTAGTTGTGTGTCAAGTTCGAGGAGAATATCAAGCGAGGGATTGAAGGCTGGCTGCTTACTTAGCTCGGGTTCAGGAAATACTGAATCAGTTTGATTATTATGCCATTTATTGTATACCTCGAGAACGCAATCAGAAAGCCGATTCGTTGGCAAAGTTAGCCAGCAGGGGTGAAGCGTAGCAAATGGGACTCGTTCCCATAGAGACGTTATCTTCCCCAAGTATTGACCGGGCAGAAGCAGATTGGATATGTGAAGTCGCTCCTGATAAGGAATCGTGGATGACTCCATTCAGAAATTACCTTGAGCATGGAATCCTACCAGAGCGCAGGAGTGAAAAAAGACAAGTCCTTCGGAAGGCTTCACGATTCACCATCCAAAATGGAGTCATGTACAGACGAGGGTACTCTATTCCTTTACTCCGGTGTATCACTCATGATGAAATTAAACGAGTATTACACGACGTACAAGAGGGAGAATGTGGCGATCACACCGGGGGGAAAGCACTTACCAAGAAAGTACTTCGGTACAGATATTTTTGGTCGACTATAAATCGCGATGCGTCAGATTATGCCAAGAAATGTGATAAATGTCAAAAGCATGCTCGAATTCCTAGAGCCCCACCTACCGAGATAACTCAAATGGTCAGCCCATGGCCGTTTGCAGTATGGGGCATCGACATCATTGGTACTCTACCTCTGGCAAAAGGTGGAGCGAAGTACGCCATCGTCACAGTTGATTACTTTACAAAATGGGCTGAAGCTGAACCTCTTGCTACCATAACGATGAAAAAAGTGATCAACTTTGTAGTCCGCAACATTATCCGTCGATTCGGTCTCCCGCACACCATTATCACTGATAACGGAACCCAATTCGACAGTGTTGAATTTAAAGATTTCTGCAAACGGTTTCGCATTCAAAAGAAATTCTCTGCAGTTGCACACCCTCAAGAAAATGGACAGGTTGAAGCAGTCAATAAGGTTATAAAGTCCATTCTGAGAAAACGACTGGACAAGGTCGAGGGCAAATGGGTCGATGAACTTCCTATGGCTTTATGGCCTTACCGAACAACCCACAAGTCCGCGATCGGTCACACTCCATTCTCTCTCTCTTATGGTTCAGAAGCTGTTATTCCAGTCGAGCTAGAAGTGCCTTCTCATCGTGTGACATACTATGATCCAAAGACAAATGCTATATTACTTGCTGAATCTCTCGATTTACTAGATGAGAAATGTGAAGAGGTTGATTTGAGGGCAGCCGCGTATCGAAGTCGAGTCGCCCGATTGTACAACGCCAAGGTCCGCCCGCGAACCTTTGAACTCGGCGATCTCGTCTTGAAAAGAATCTATCCGGTTCCTTCGCATATGAAGCCAACATGGGAAGGGTCGTATGTTATTGAACGAAAGCTCGGAGATGGCACATTCAAATTATCGACCGTTGACGGTCTTACTCTACCAAGGGCTTGGAACAGCGAGAGTCTTCGTCGCTACTACACATAACAGGCTATGTTTATTCATTTAGTTTATTTTTCATTTGCAATTTGTTTCTGCATTTCGAAATTAAAATTTGTAATAAGGCAACTGACTTTGCCATATTTTCTTATTTCAGCAATAAAATGCAATCTCTTCGAGCCAGAGCTGTGATTTACTTGAAATACTTCATATGATCATCACCATGCATGGAGAGCTAAGTTCCACCATACGGTGGGATTTATTCAAATAGGGAGTGACTGTGATGCAACCGGTCACTCGCTAAGTGAAACCCGAGCTCGAGGACAATCCATCACACCAAAGTCAAAAAAGGATTGATACACGACAATCCTTCACCTAACTCCAGATTCCCTGAGTGCGAACTGGAGTATAAACTTACAAATACGTCTTCGAAAAGGGTGGATCCGTCCACCAAACGACTTCGTCCGTATCTGAACCAAGTTTGAGGAAGATGGACCCGTCCATCTAACGACCTCGCATGTTAACTCAGGGTGGATGTGATCCGACCATCCACGATCCTGATACACCTTTCGTTCCCAGAGTGCGAGCGGAGTCCAAAAGCATACAACAGATGTGATTGACCGTCTGTTTACCAACTCCGGATTCCCAGAGTGCGAAACAGAGTATAAATTTCAACTCCAAATTCCCAGAGTGCGAATTGGGGTATAAACATCAACTCCGGATTCCCAGAGTGTGAAACGAAGTATAAACATCAACTCCGAAGTCCCAGAGCACGAATCAGGGTATAAACATCAACTCCAAATTCCCAGAGCGCGAATTGGAGTATAAACATCAACTCCGAATTCCCAGAGTGCGAATTGGAGTATAAACACCAACTCCGAACTCCCAGAGTGCAAGTCGGAGTATAAATGTCGACTCCAAGTCCCCAGAGCGCGGACATATGATTAAAACTTAAACCGGTGTAACCGACCGCCAGTGAACAAATGAAAATCCTCGGAGTGCGGATATGATCATCGATAATCGAACAAGTGTGGTTGAACCACTCAATCTCCGCTTGTCTCAAACATTCATTTAGTGGCACTAAACTCAGCACGTAATAAATGAGATCCAATCGCTGGCTGATGTTCTACAACTCATCCCCAAGACTGGGGGCAGAACTTAAGTGTCGACCATTGACTTCAAAATTCAACTCACTTCCCGGTCATGAACCGTGTCCACAATTTCCGGACCTGGCGAATAAAAAAAAACTTGACTCGGAAGCTGAAACTTCACAAGTGCACTTAAAATATTGAAACACTTAAGAAAATACACAATAACTGAGAAGAAGCTAAAAAAGAAGAGTTTCATTTCTACTGTTTGTGAAAGAAATTCATGTACAAGTTTGTTCCAAAAAATTCCTACTAGCAGGGGCCGAACCCGCATCTATACACGGCCTACAAAAGGAAAACCAAATCCCTATCTACTCAGAGCAAACTAAAGAGGCCTATCTATTTCTTCTTCTCTCTCGGCTTCTTCCTCAGTGTAGACCCGCTGGAGCCACCACTAACTTTCCTCTTTGAGCCTTTACTTTTAAGTGGTCGGTCTCCAGGCGGGGGCATGATCTCGACGTCTTCCTCCGAGCTCGAATGTATAGGGATGCTTCCTGCAGGCGGGGTCGGAGGAATGGGATCAACTGTAGGAGGCGGTATGGACACACTAGTGTCAATAACTGTACCACCAGGTGAAATCATTCTAAGCGGAGCTGGACCAGGTGCCGCCATTCCACCTCCGAAACTACCACCACGAGCCGCTGCTTCCATTTCAGCGTCAATTTCGGCCAATATTTCCTCTTTATTAATCGCTTGGGCCTCGCTAGGAGCATCAGTGGTTGGCATTGAAGTGCCTGTAGCAGGGGCGCTTCCGCCCATAACAAATGGCAGGTCCGCAAAAGGATCGCTGTGACGACCAAGAAGTTCCTCCATCATTTGCTCATAAAAAACAAGCGTGCTTCCCTGCATTTCGTCAAGTGGCGCAGTTGTAGTTACGGTGGTCGCTTCGGTGACGATAGCCTCCTGCGTTTGATATGATTCTTGGGTTGCAGGAAGCACAATCGGTGCAGCATCAATCACTGGACAAAAACAAGAGAACTGTTAGTACTTAATTTGAATGACGGCTCCGACTTAAGATAGACATATAGGATGTTCAGAGTACCTTCCTCAGTTTGGCTGGCAGATGGCTGAGCGGCTTCGGCAACTTGCTCTATGACCGGAGATATCTGCGGCTGATCTGGATTGTAGGCAGGGACAGCTTGGGGATCAACCATAGATAAGGGTTCGGGCTAGGTTGACACCGGAACTTCAAGACTTGCATCATGATGTTCAACCCCTGAGCTTTCTCCAACTTCCAAGTGCTGGGTGCTGAGCCTCTCCCTTTCATGCAGAATCATCGACTCGTGGAGAATCTTTCGTTCATCTTCACTTAGCAGACGATTCTCCAGCTCAAACTCATCGATTGACTCACCCAGATGCACCGCCTTCTCCTCCTCAACCAATCGGCCCTAGGCGTTGTATAAATGTGTCGGGTAATCATTGAGCCAGGCTAGACCTCTGTGCCTCAACACGTTAGCGTTGTAAACGACAAGAAGATATTAAATATCGGCTTCTAGCCTGGACTTAGCTGATTTCACCTCCTCCTCAACCCTGGTTTCCGCCTCGCGGACCTTAGCCATGGTCGCATCCCGTTCACCCCGAAGCAAGACAGCCTGTTCACACGCCTCCTGGGCTGCGTTGTTCGCGTCATCCCTCTCCTTGGTAGTGTTAGAGAATTTGGCCTTAAGCTCATTGAGTTCCTTAATCGCCGCATCCCATTCGACCGTGACAGTAGTATTTCGGTGGCCCATCTCCTCCACCAAGGCAACGTCTGTCTGCCTCAATCTCTCCATCGCCACATCCGCTTCATCAGCTTTTTTGGTGGCCTCAATTTCAGATTTCCGAGAAGACTCAGCCTCGGTATTGAGCATTTGGATGATTCGGTCCTTTTGAGCGAGTTCAGACTCCATCTTTTCAATCGCTTTGGCTCGCTCAAAGGCCACCTTGGAAGCTTTTTCTACAGCCTTCACCCACTCTCTATACTGGGCATAGATGTCATGAATGTAATCATGCATCGTGTTTTCCGCCCCCGATGGAATTCTCTTTAAATGAGGTGGAAAGATGTAGCCATCGAAGCATATGCTTGGGAACTCTTTCCTCAGCTGAGCGATTTTAATAGCCCCTTCCCCCGTGGGCTCAGTTATGGCCTGCTCTGCAATTATGGGGGCCACAGTTTCGACTCACTGGTGATGAGTTTCGGACCTAGAAGTGTGAGAAGACGGTCGGTGTCGCGGAGGCTCTGATGGGTGTGAAACATGAACAGGAGGTGGTGAGGGGATTCTAGGAGGTGGAGAACGGGACCTAGATCGGTATCTATAGTCTCTATCCCTATCCCGCTCGTATCTTTCCTGATTGGAGTACCCGCGATCGCGGTCTGTATCCGAATCCCTCCTGCGGGGCTCATAGTAGGTAGAAGACTTTCGAGCCGAGCGAAGGCTCCCTAACATCGATCCTTTCCCAGACATCGTACCTGTAAATGAGAAACGAAAGAAAATTTAGTGATCTCTTGAATTGGACAATTAAAATCGTGTAGTGACATGAAGTGTATGCATGTGCAACCCCCCGACCAACCGGAAATGTCGGCCGCACTTATGGCAAGCGACTCACTCAGATCAAGAGCACTGTCAAGCTCCTCCAACCCGGTGTCATGTTCAAACGACACATAATCTGGAATCGAAATATCAGCAAGCCTTCGAAAGGATTCTCTACTTGCGGGGGAGGAGCCTCCGAAATTCTAATTCCAGGAACAGGCAAAGACACAACCACATATTTCAATCTCATGGATTTAGAATGCTTATGAGCAACTGCCTTGCCTTTTCTTCTTCCTTCCAAACCCTAAAAACTGCTAGAAGATCCGGCTATAAGTTCGTCATCAGTAGGTGTTATCTTCAGATCAACCCCTTCAGCTATTACGACATCGGGCGCTTTGCGTTTCACCCGCTTCTTTGGAACTGCCCTAAGTGTCCCTTCGAGCCTTATGCTTTGGTTCCGCTCAATCAGCCCGACGATTCTCAAATTTTTGTCGGTTAGAACCGAATCAATGTCCCTCATTTCGCTCGGAACTTCTTGAAGGACCCTTACTATCTCTTTGAAATACCCGCCTTCAGGTCGTGAAATTACGGCTGTAAAAGGAAAAGAAGATGTCAGTTTATATCAACTACTATCATCTGGATAACTCTTGAAGAGTACTGTAACACTTACGTCTGACTAGCCATCGGCTGGCAAATCCTGGGGGGCACCGGACATAGAACCATTCTGTTTTAAAGTAACTCAGCCTTCCCCAGGATCCGGTTACTATTTGGCAGTTCCTGACTGACTCCAGGAAAGTGAAAGACGAACTATCTCCCCTACTCTTGAAGTTAAAGAGATATCTAATCTCAGTCAGCATTGGTGGTCGGAAGAGATGCTCCATAAATACGATAAATAGGCTATTCAGCAAAGCGTATCCATTGGGATGTAGTTGTGATGGGGCGATTCCCAGAAAAGACAACACTTCTCTAATATATTGGTTGAAAGGAGGAAGTGTTCCCGCTACACACGCATGGCGGTTAAAGGCAGTAAACCCCTCTAGGGGAGCATGTGGTCTATCGTTTGGTCCCGGTAATAGTACGTCGTCCAATGACAAACCATGCCTTAAGCATATCCACCCCAGCATGTCTTCAGAAACGTTGGATGGCACTGAATCCTGTGGATTCATAATAAACCTGGCCCCAGGTAGCTCATTCGGAGCTGGGTCTATAACTTCGGCTGCGATGGCCGGAATCTCTAGGACAGAAGAAGACGAATCCTGAACTTCCTGCTGTTGCGAGCTTGAAGGTTCCATAATTAACTAACTTATGAGAAATCATCATTAGACGACAATAACACTCGTGCTTCCTCCAGTGCAAGGTGTGTGAATGTGTTGTGCAAGTGCAGTGCTGGATAATACTTAAGAAATTATACAAGGTTAGAAAAATGTCTGAATGACAAGACTTTGAAATTCAACTGGAGTGACCATCATCACTGACCATCACAACCGTGCCATCCAAATGTTAGCGATCGATCCGAGTTAAAATTCGTTATCATTTTGTTAAGTTACAGTTCCATCGACAAGCTTCAAAAGGCAGTCAAGTACGATGTTCTACAGTTAAGTCCAAATATGCAGGAACGAAGCTTGCCGGAGTTAGATGTCTCAAATATGCAAAAGTTTTTCAAATTCATCGAATTTCGGTTTGGAATCGATCGCCAAAGTTCAAGTTTATATCGGTTGAGGGTGCCTCAGTTTCGTATCGATCCTGTTCGAAGCAATACGTTTCGTATCGATGACAGGAGTGTAAATCGTATCGATCCTGTTCGAATCGATACGTTTCGTATCGATCATAAGAGCATGTTTCGAATCGATCGCCAGAAGAGTTCGCTCGCATCGATCCGAAAAGCTCGACTTCGTATCGATCGGGGGCTTGTGAAGTTCGTATCGATGCGAACGTACTTCCCAAGTCGATACGAAGACATATTTTCTCCTTCCTTTCATCGATTCGAAATTGAGACTTGGCTACCATCCCTTCTTCATCTTCTCCAAAACAACTCAGACGCCGTCTTCTTCCTCCTCGACCTTATGTCGACCACCCCTTTCTGACCATTCGCGGCCACCACTTCGCCAGAATCGGCCGCAAAGACGAACGGGATGGCAAGGGATCGAGTCTCGTCGTTCTTGCGATCCAACAGTTCAATCAATTACCTAAATCAAGGTGTAGGTTCGAGAGTTTAAAGTGTTGTGTTGATTTGGAGACGAAGACGATTTCTAATTCTCGGTCTTCCTATCGATACGAAGGGCTGAAGAAAAAAAAGTAAGCAAGTAAGAAAAAAATGCCAAGTCCAAAAAGTATTTATATGGACTCGAGTGTGAAAGGAAAAACGTTTCGCCTCCAGGTAAACTCGACCGGTTACAACGGTTCCACCAAATCAATATGAATGAGCTATTCGAACCCATAAAGCCAAGCTCTATCGATACGAAAATGTTGTTTGTGTTCGTTGTTCTCGATTCCATCCACTGTGCATCGATACAAACTACGCCTTTCGAGTCCATCAAATCGCAGCCCCAAAGGCCAGTACCCATCGATGCGAATTGTCTATTCGTATCCAACGACACAGGATCCATCGATTCGAAATACACAGTGAGGGCTGTTCTGAAGGCATTGAACTCCATCGATACAAAATGCTTATTTCGTATCCATCGGCTCTCGACCCACAACAGCACAAGTTCAGTATCGATCCTAGAAACTGCCTTTCAACCTTCTACATCGATTCAGGAGAGGATCGATATGAAGGGACATTCTGAAACAACCATCGAGCGTTGTTGCAATTCGAATTTCACATCGGTTCAGGAGAGGATCGATACGGGATTCGATACAAAAGAACTGACAACGACTCGTGAATGTGCAACGTCAATGAGAGTCAGATTAACATATGTGCATATAAGTTGGACTAATATTCAATTTTTAACATTCACAGGAATTGGATACTCATCTGATAATGATTACGATGACAAACAGCTAATCACAATCATACAACAATCAGTTACAACAATACAGGGTACAATAGTTGACAATCAACAGTTCACATTACTAAGGAAATCAGTCAAAGATTACAACTTTCAACGAAAAGACGATAACTGTTCAAAGTAAAGGTTGCAGTTTTTCAAAGCACGTCATGTTTCCACAAGACGTACTTTGGGGGGAAAATGTTATCCCGCCTTTTGGCAAGGCCGAGATATCAAGGCATTGACTAAAAACCAAGGATCACTCATCTTGGATATCAAGTACGCACAGGTTCATCATGGATATCGATGAATTTTGTCGGAGTTCGGATCAGGCTAAAATTGACAAGACACGACAAGCGAAGCCATGAAAGCCAACGTTTCAAATTTCAAGTCAATCCGAGTTTGTATGCTCGAGTTATGATCGGTGCAAACCAAAGAGTTCAATCCTTTCGTATCCATCATTTCGAATCGATCGAAGTCACAACCCATTATTTCGCATCGGTCAACTTCGTATCGATTGGCAGATAGTCTCATTTCGTATCGATCACCATTTGACTACTTCGCATCCATCGACGAACATCTATTCGTATCCATCGGGGCGCGCTACTTCGTATCCATCAGATAATCTTTGTTCGTATCCGTCAGGAGAGCCTTGTTCGAATCCATCGACTCACGTTTGTTCGAATCCATCAGGAGAGACTTGTTCGAATCCATCGAGAGAGCCTTGTTCGAATCCATCATGGAACTGCTATTTGAATCCATCAAGGCATTAGTCATTCGCATCCATCAAGTTGGAACAACCTGGATTGATGCAAACAAGCCAACACAATCGATGCGAACAGAGCATACTGTAGATCGATACGAAGGGCACGCTATTGATCGATTCGAAAAAATCAACTACTTCGATGCGAACAGAGCGAGAATCTGGGTTCGACTCGATCAACTCAGCGTAAAAAGTGGATCGATCCAAATATCGCGCGCCACGTCATCACCTAGGCACGTGCCTAGTATCGATTCGAAGTAATCGATTCGAAATCATCGATTCGAACCAAACAGCCTACCGAAAAACACCAATTCGTATCGATCATATCTCGCGATCCACAAGTCCAAATGCTATGAAATTTTCACAGGAGCTTACGTACAAGCTAAAGAATGTTCACACCAAGTTTCGACTCCATTGGACAAAATCTTGATCGATACGAAATTCGTTCGTATCGATCACGGATCGAGCCAAAACTTTATGGGCCCGGTCGCGTGGGCCCACTTACGTGCTAGAAAAAGTCTCCCGAGATCTGAGCAAAATATCAGCCTCTTACGCCTATAAATAGAGCCCCAGGGCCTACAGAGAAAGGATCTTTTGACGCTCCAACGCCCAGACTCTGCCAGATTCAATTCTAATCTCCATTACTGCTGTTGTATTTGAATTTCATAACTTTAATTTGCTGTAATCCGCTGCAATCAATTGTAATCATCAGAGAAACATCAATAAAGTGATCAACTTCATAGTGGACGTAGGCAACACGCCGAACCGCTCTAAATTCTTGTGTTTCCGTGCATTTTTATCATTTTATTTTTGAAGTGTTTGTTAGATAATCCTCCTTTTCCATTTGATTTCTTCATTGTTATCTCTTCAAACTCTTCCGAAGAGTGTTGTGCCCAATTTTGGTACAAACATAAATAATAAGTTATTTATAAAAATGGGATTTGCTAAGTAAAAAGGTTTATTTAAAGTGATTTAAAAGTATGAGTTGCAAAAGATATCTTGTAAAGGATATTACTTAAAGAAGATTTATCCAAGGAGTTTTAAATGGGAAGATGTTTTATAAATGATTTTAGAGGTTTGTAAAGAGGTTTTATAAATTGACTTGTAGACCTATAAATGTGTTTTATAAATTGATTTGGAAATTTATAAGTTACTTGAATTATGAAGTGAGCTTTTAAAAAGTGAATTATTATAAAGGATAAGAGGTTTGGTTTTATAGTAAGTAATGTTTGAAAAAAGGAATTTGAAAGGAGGAAATTTGCCAGATGTTCTGGTAATATACTTATACCGTTGAGATAAGTATATAAATATTTTCCAAGTGTAAAAGGGATGTTAGGAGTTTTGGGAATAGTGTTGTGTAAAGATCTTTTGATCAAGTTTTATAAAGTGATTTTATTAATTAAAGATTAATTAATAAAGGCTTAGTGGATCCAATATGGAATCAAATCAACGTTGAGTGATTGTTTATTTGATATTTAAATAACCAACTATCAAACTTAGATCTAAACGTAACTTTGGAAATCTAGGAAAAACACATGAGTTATATGGCACAGTCATCTCCAATGATGTTGTATTGTGCGTATAAATCTCGTTTCGTTCTTTTAGGATAGATCATAAGGAAATCCACCCACAAACGGTTAGGAGGTGAACTCCGCTCTTATCTTTTGTCTGCTTATTTCCTAAAGAACCTGGGTTGAGTTTATCGAAAATTATCGAAAGTTGTTTCGAAGGGACCGAAATCAGATATGTTATCCGAAAACCACTTCGATCCAACTCCAGCATTTCGAACTAAATACATCTTGAAGAGTATGAAACCAAAGACGGAGCCAATGAAGTGCTAGGGTTACTTGCTACTAATCCTGAGGATTATTCCAAAATGGATGTGGTAGAAGTAGTGCCTTCGGTTTGTCCTTATCCTGGATAACTCTTATAGATGAATGATGGCACTGCATTGCTGCTTGGAAGGCAGTGTTAGCATTCTATGTGGGATTGCTATTCAACATGTATGCGTAGCCTCAAGCCTCATCAACCGAGAATGAATAAAATCAAGGGAGATGCAGCAAGGCTAAGTGGGTCTCTCCCATTAGGGTGTGTCATTACCTTTCTAAATACATCTACATGTATATGGATTGGTTGTGCATGAGATCTCAATAAAAAAGGGTTACAAAGCAACTGGGGAGATGACATATTCGGTACTATCCATTAAGGAGTAGGCCGGTCTTGTGTTGGAAGGGGATCCCGACGAGGTCCTCGGTGCATTTTCTAGACGTATACCATAATAGGTGGTACCCCGGTGCCTAATCATAGTATGGAATCCAATCTTTAACATGTGCCTTTACGGTTTTGATTGTAGAGCCTAGTATGCTGGAATTCAAAAATGGTAACAATTTTGGCTATTTTCATATATTTATTTTGAACGCTTAGACATTACTATATTATCACTGGATTTTCTATAAAAAGTATTTTGGTTATCGTAAGGTAAAAATCCGTCCATGTTTATGTGCGGCATGGTCTTACGAGATACCTTTGATTCTAAAAGGGTTTTGAACATAATAATTCAGTTGTTTGAGTTTACTCACACTAGACTTATATCTGACCCAGAGTTTTATTTTCTTTTCCTAAAACTCTTGGGTGCTTAAATCTTTATGGGCAGCCATGTAGTTCAGGTTTTCCTCGAATGCATCTTGGAGGAGCTTGGAGCAGGAGGTTTCATCGATAGCTAGTTATTATCTTATTTTTGTTGTATTATATGTATCTTGTATTAGTTAGGTAGGGACGGGCTGTTATAACTGTCCTACGATAGAATTTGTATTAGTATGACTCTGACTTATCATTTTGGAAATGAGTTTGTAAAGAATTATGTTGATTAATATATGTTATTCCATTGCGTTGTGAGATTCTATGATTATTTAGTTTCTTCTTATCTTTTATCCTTTTCTTTCCCCTAACGATCGGTCTTTCCGGCACTTGAATGCTCGGCATGCAATACATTGGATGTATTAGTGTCGTTTTTCAAGGGTCGAAAAACCTCGTTCATTACAGTAAATGTGACTTTTAAAGCTTGCATCAATAATATACTTAACAGATAATAGATTGGATTCTCAAAAGTCAAAATAAATTACTCTGGTATGTGTATGTGCAAACAAAAATGAATATGAACTAAAACAAAGATACTTCAACTTTATAACACAAAAGGTAATCAAATACACAATCGACTAACCGTTACTCTATAAATGATTAACCACAACTCAATTTTGGAACCGTGCATATTCAACGTAATATCAATGATTCAATGTACATAGACTATTACAAATACAACAGAAATACAACACACATTATCAAATAAAATTACAAAGAGCATTTTCCCAACAAATACAGCAATCAACCATTTACAAAGATAGCGAAACAAAGTTTCTAAGTCCAAAATATGTAACATAAACATACAATACAGCGTTACAGCCACCATTACTGCATTTTCACTCTTTACCTAATGCAACGTTTACTGGCTCCTCTCATTTCACAGCTTTAGAAAATCATTCTTATCATCATGCTGTCTCCTTCTACGCAGTGTCCGCTTCAGTGTGAACTCTATGGCATCATTTTATTCTTTAGATTCATGCAACAGAACCTAACATGTCTTCAACTGCATATATGTTGTGTCTCATGACATGTTGAATTTATTGACTATTATATTCGATTATAAACTTTTAAAAATAAGCATGCCTCAAAATGATAAAATAAAAGTTAAAAAGAAGGTAAATTGCATATGCTAACGATGTGAAATAAAAATAAAAGAAACTTAGAACACTATTTTGAATAATCGAAACTGTATATCCTTTTGTCAATACATATGATTATGAATGAAAATAATATCACAAACCGTAACAATGGCGAACAAAAATTTCTTTTCATAATTTAAATATACCTCACAGTTGAAGTAATGCAAATTGGTCTATGATTGGTATTCTCTGATGTTGTATCTTCATATGTAAAGCTACTTGGATAGCAATGATCTTTTGCCTACACATGAATAAAATCAATATATTATATCTAACTATTTTTTAACTCGTGCTTTGCACATGGATGAAAATAAAATAAATTGTATACTTATAAATATTAATTTTCACACATAAATTAAGTTTAAAATATGAAAATATCTGTATCTTGAACTACTGAAATAAACGATGTTTCAGCGCATTGGAGCATAACTTGGTATTAACTAATATTTTTACAAAGTATCATGATATGTTCACCTGATCACTCCCAATAATTAAAAAAAGAGCAAGGATGACGATGGAGATGAACTCCATAGACTAATATAAACTACACCAAACTGATTGCATTTGAAAAATATGCTTATCAATATAGTTGAATCAATTTATACTCAAGGTTTGTCAAGGCACCTAGGAGCTTAAGTGTGAAGAATCGTGAGCTTTGGAAACCAAATAGCGGAGCTATAGCGAATTTTTAGTTAATCGTTTTATACTCAAGGTGAGAACTCTTAAAACTATAGTATTATATGCTATTGGATGTTATATATATTTGATTATGATTGTTAATAATGGTTGATTAATATGAGTGTTGAATATATATGCAAGTCATGGAAATACATGTCGATAAGCATAAAGGAAATCACTTTTCTCTATATTAATGAATTGGTGTATATGAACTGTTAAACCCCTTTAAAATGGTTTAATAATGAGTTTGAAATGTTTTATATACATTTAAAAGTGTTTTGGTGAATTTTGAATGAGAATTGGAAATTTAGTCAAAAATAGGCGCGTCGCGTAATGGTAGTTCGCGATTTCACGCCATAAAAGTCAAACGAGTATATAGAATGGAATATAGCTCGGAATTCTTCGAGATAAGAATTTTATGAACTATTATATCCATAGTTTTCGAACAAAGAAATAAAATCGAGATTTCGATAAGTAGATTATGAAATATGAGTAAAACAAGTTTTGGGAAAATCGCGGTTTTGCAGTTCGCAATCCATAATAGCATTTCTTTGAAATTGATATTTTAAAATTGTTTTAAAATAAGAAATAAATTCTAAAAATCTTTTAGAAAGTTTTAAAAGTGATTTGAGTTATGAAAATGAATTTTCAAGTAATAGAAAAGTCGTTTTGATCAATATAGCTTAAAAAGCACTTTTTGCAACACTTTCCGCATCACTTTTTCTATAACCTTTAAAATATAGCTTTAAACTTAACAATTCTTTTCTAATTATTTTATAAATATTTTCAAAGTAATAATTAAGTTTTATAGTTTATTCTTTCGTGACATATTCGGTACTATCCAGTAAGGGGTAGGCCGTTCTTGTGTTGGTAGGGGATCCCGACGAGGTCCTCGATGCATTTTCTAGACGTATACCATAATAGGTGGTACCCCGGTGCCTAATCATAGTATGGAATCCAATCTCCAACATGTGCCTTTACGGTTTTGATTGTAGAGCCTAGTATGCTGGAATTTAAAAATGGTAACAATTTTGGCTATTTTCATATATTTATTTTGAACGCTTAGATATTACTATATTATCACTGGATTTTCTATAAAAAGTATTTTGGTTATCGTAAGGTAAAAATCCGTCCATGTTTATGTGTGGCATGGTCTTACGAGATACCTTTGATTCTAAAGGGTTTTAAACATAATAATTCAGTTGTTTGAGTTTACTCACACTAGACTTATATCTGACCCGGAGTTTTATTTTCTTTTCCTAAAACTCTTGGGTGCTTAAATCTTTATGGGCAGCCATGTAGTTCAGGTTTTCCTCGAATGCATCTTGGAGGAGCTTGGAGCAGGAGGTTTCATCGGTAGCTAGTTATTATCTTATTTTTGCTGTATTATATGTATCTTGTATTAGTTAGGTAGGGACGGGCTATTATTACTGTCCTACGATAGAATTTGTATTAGTATGACTCTGACTTATCATTTTGGAAATGAGTTTGTAAAGAATTATGTTGATTAATATATGTTATTCCGTTGCGTTGTGAGATTCTATGAGTATTTAGTTTCTTCTTATCTTTTATCCTTTTCTTTCCCCTAACGATCGGTCTTTCCGGCACTTGAATGCTCGGCACGCAATACATTGGATGTATTAGTGTCGAT
Source organism: Allium fistulosum (assembly GCA_030737815.1). NCBI lineage: Eukaryota > Viridiplantae > Streptophyta > Magnoliopsida > Asparagales > Amaryllidaceae > Allium > Allium fistulosum. The sequence continues at coordinate 265,714,151 of CM060903.1, forward strand.
TTTCAAGGGTCGAAAAACCTCGTTCATTACAGTAAATGTGACTTTTAAAGCTTGCATCAATAATATACTTAACAGATAATAGATTGGTTTCTCAAAAGTCAAAATAAATTACTCTGGTATGTGTATGTGCAAACAAAAATGAATATGAACTAAAACAAAGATACTTCAACTTTATAACACAAAAGGTAATCAAATACACAATCGACTAACCGTTACTCTATAAACAATTAACCACAACTCAATTTTGGAACCGTACATATTCAATGTAATATCAATGATTCAATGTACATAGACTATTACAAATACAACAGAAATACAACACACATTATCAAATAAAATTACAAAGAGCATTTTCCCAACAAATACAGCAATCAACCATTTACAAAGATAGCGAAACAAAGTTTCTAAGTCCAAAATATGTAACATAAACATACAATACAGCGTTACAACCACCATTACTGCATTTTCACTCTTTACCTAATGCAGCGTTTACTGGCTCCTCTCATTTCACAGCTTTAGAAAATCATTCTTGTCATCATGATGTCTCCTTCTACGCAGTGTCCGCTTCAGTGTGAACTCTATGGCATCATTTTATTCTTTAGCTTCATGCAACAGAACCTAACATGTCTTCAACTGCATATATGTTGTGTCTCATGACATGTTGAATTTATTGACTATTATATTCGATTATAAACTTTTAAAAATAAGCATGCCTCAAAATGATAAAATAAAAGTTAAAAAGAAGGTAAATTGCATAACGATGTGAAATAAAAATAAAAGAAACTTAGAACACTATTTTGAATAATCGAAACCGTATATCCTTCTGTCAATACATATGATTATGAATGAAAAAAATATCACAAACCGTAAACAATGGCGAACTAAAATTTCTTTTCATAATTTAAATATACCTCACAGTTGAAGTAATGCAAATTGGTCTATGATTGGTATTCTCTGATGTTGTATCTTTATATGTAAAGCTACTTGGATAGTAATGATCTTTTGCCTACACATGAATAAAATCAATATATTATATCTAACTATTTTTTAACTTGTGCTTTGCACACGGATGAAAATAAAATAAAATAAATTGTATACTTATAAATATTAATTTTCACACATAAATTAAGTTTAAAATATGAAAATATCTGTATCTTGAACTACTGAAATAAACGATGTTTCAGCGCATTGGAGCATAACTTGGTATTAACTAATATTTTTACAAAGTATCATGATATATTCACCTAATCACTCCCAATAATTAAAAAAGAGCAAGGATGACGATGGAGATGAACTCCATAGACTAATATAAACTTCACCAAACTGATTGCATTTGAAAAATTACGCTTATAAATATAGTTGAATCAATTTATACTCAAGGTTTGTCAAGGCACCTAGGAGCTTAAGTGTGAAGAATCATGAGCTTTGGAAACCAAATAGCGGAGCTATAACGAATTTTTAGTTAATCGTTTTATACTCAAGGTGAGAACTCTTAAAACTATAGTATTATATGCTATTGGATGTTATATATATTTGATTATGATTGTTAATATTGGTTGATTAATATGAGTGTCGAATATATATGCAAGTCATGGAAATACATGTCGATAAGCATAAAGGAAAACACTTTTCTCTATATTAATGAATTGGTGTATATGAAATGTTAAACCCCTTTAAAATGGTTTAATAATGAGTTTGAAATGTTTTATATACATTTAAAAGTGTTTTGGTGAATTTTGAATGAGAATTGGAAATTTAGTCAAAAATAGGCGCGTCGCGTAATGGTAGTTCGCGATTTCACGCCATAAAAGTCAAACAAGTATATAGAATGGAATATAGCTCGGAATTCTTCGAGATAAGAATTTTACGAACTATTATATCCATAGTTTTCGAACAAAGAAATAAAATCGATATTTCGATAAGTTGATTTTGAAATATGAGTAAAACAAGTTTTGGGAAAATCGCGGTTTTGTAGTTCGCAATCCATAATAGCATTTCTTTGAAATTGATATTTTAAAATTGTTTTAAAATAAGAAATAAATTATAAAAATCTGTTAGAAAGTTTTAAAAGTGATTTGAGTTATGAAAATGAATTTTCAAGTAATAGAAAAGTCGTTTTGATCAATATAGCTTAAAAAAGCACTTTTTGCAGCACTTTCCGCATCACTTTTTCTATAACCTTTAAAATATAGCTTTAAACTTAACAATTATTTTCTAATTATTTTATAAATATTTTCAAAGTAATAATTAAGTGTTTTAATGATGATTTGGAAGTTTTATAGTTTATTTAAAAGGAATTTAAACAAACGATTTAAAGAAAAGCTACTACAAATTAAGAGATTTAATCTTGGCTCTAAAAGCCGACAAGTAGACTGATTTTTCTATTCGTGAGATCGGGATGTGAGGTGCTTAAACTAAGGAGATGTTCAGGAGCAACTAATGCCCTGGCTCACCTGGCCTCTTCCATGGGCGAGGGATAGATAAGGTCGAAATGTCGAAAATGAGTTAAGTATAAAAAGGTTTTTAAGAAATCAAAAGATTTGATAAGAGAAGTTTAATGATTCCGTACCTGGACAAATTGTATGGAAAAATGTCTAACGTTGCATTTCAAGTTACATAAGTGATCTCTATGAACGTATTATCTACTTGGTGGTAGAGAAGGCAACTTCTCTTAGCTTAACACCCTTTCCTGATATATATGAGCTCAGGAGTTATACGTTTGTGGAGATCAGTTGTGTGATTATGGAATGGTAATGTGGCATCCAAAGTGAAAAGATGATATACTATGTGAAAGGTAATCGTTACCACAAGCCTCACACCCGGAAATGGCCGAAACAGGGTAGATGCAGCAAGGCTATGTGGTTCGCAACCATTAGGTTATGATCATCCCCTTCTAGATAAATTTCTACCCGCTATAACGTTTGGGTTTAAATTACTGTGGTGTGTGCTAAGAGATGTCTCGGATAGGTCGATAACGACCAGGGTGATGACATATTTGGTACTATCTAGTGAGAAAGGTAGGCCGGTCTTGTGTTGGAAGAGGTGCAGATGTTATGTTGACCTCGGTACATTCCTCTAGAGATGTACTGTTGGAAGGTAGTCCCTTCACCTGGTCATTTGTATGGAAGTCCATTCTCCAGTAAGTGCCTGCCAATTTGTTTATAGAACCCACGTTTGTGGCTAGTATGTTGGAATTTAATTAATGTAACAATTTCGGCTAAGATTAATAAGTTTACGTGCAAATGTTTTCAAAGAAATGTCATTAAAAATAGTATCCCTTATTTTTGCGTAATAAAGATTTGGTTATCATAAGGTAAAAACCCGTCCGTGTTTATGTGCAGCATGGTCTTATGAGATAACTTCTGTTTTCAAACATCATATTTTGAGTTCTCATACCAGTCTCATGACTGACCCGGAGTTTATTTTGTTTTCCCTTTAAACTCTGGGTGTCCTATTTTTCCGGGCAGCCAAGTAGTCAGGATCCCATTTTGGAGTATTTTGGGTAAAGCATGCTGGAAGAGTTTTTGGATCATGGAGCTAGAGCATCTAATGTGGACATCTATCTATCTTTTTTATTTTCCGCTGTGCCTAAGTTTAGCTTGAACCAGCAATTGTGGGAGCAGGCAGTTGTAACTATTCCTGGCTGGGTTAGTTCATACCAAAACGCTGATGTACCCTAGTGAGAGTGGTTGTATGTACTATCTATCTATAAATTTAAACGTAATGTGAGAATTTGTATTTCTATCTTTTATCTTTACTTTACTTTACCCCTGAAAATCTACCTCCCCAGCACTTGGATTTACGGCACATGAATACCGCGGATGTATTAGTGTCGATTTTTGAGAGTCGAGGAGATGGGCCCTCACACCTTATGGAAAAAACCGATACCAGCTATGTTGATTCATTGTGATAGTACTGCGGCTATTGCAAAAGTTGAGAACTGTTATTACAACAGTAAGAGACAACAGATTCATCATAAGCACGGTACTTTAAGAGAGTATATCTCTTCAGGATCTCTAAGAGTGGAGCATGTACGCACTGACGAGAATTTGGCGAATCCTTTGACGAAAGGATTGGCCAAGGAGAAAGTCCTTTCTACATCTAAAAGAATGAGACTATTGCCCATAGAACGTGAACCCAGAGTTAAGTAGTCACTATAACCCAACCTAATGACTGGAGATCCCAAGACCTATGTTCAATGGGTAATAACAAGTTATGAAGTGACATTGATTGAACATGCTAATTTTATTAGATACAAGCATGTAGTCCTGAAGAGATAGGGGGATGAGTTTAACTCTTAATGAAATCTATACTCTATGTGGAGTGGTGTACCTAGCTACAGGAGTACTCTTGATAGATTCACCTATGTGAATGTGGAAATGTGGCCATTTCCTATGGAATTTTGGAAAAAATTCCTAGAGCATTTACTAAACTGGGATAGACGTACATAACCTTTAAAGCACGGGCTATAGACTACACTCTAGAAAGGTTGTGTGTGATTTGATGTCAAAGATAGTGTTCAAGACTATGAGTCACTCTAATATAATCTGGATCTTACTTACTGTGCAAAGGTTCAAATCGAAAGATACCTTTGTTTATGTGTAATCTTATAAAATAAGAAATTGCTCGAGAAAAATATTTTTAAAAATTCAAGTGGGGGATTGTTGGAAAATTTGGTTTTAAAAATGAATTATTGAAAATATTGAAAAAAGTATAGAATACCCCTCTTATCGAATAGTCCCACATTGAGGGAAACTATAAAATGTTTATTTTTAAATATAGGATTCATAAGAGAAAGGATGAACCCTTTGGGCACCCATGTTTTCTATTGTGTCGAAGAGGGAGACCATGCTGAGCATCACACGTGCGTGCACCTACCGACCGACTCGAATCGATTTGACCCGACCCAGATCGTGGTATGCTTAGCTAATGTGGCATTGAACTCTTTATTTTTGACAGTATATTTTTAAACCAACTTTGATTTGGTAATAATACCCAGTAAACTAAGGTCCGATATTTTCTCATGACCAAGTCCAGGTTTTCTCTCTGTATAAACCAAGCAATTGACGTAGATATAATATCGGTTTTAAAAACCGAGTTCTCTTCTTCTTCTGCCTTAAAACACAACTTTAGATCCGAGCAATATTTTTTTGGTGTTATTGAATCAGCGATCTTTATGCAAAAACCTGTTGATACTGATATTTAGGGCTGTTTTATCCTAGAGGCGGCACTGCATCAGAGACTACCATATACAATTACGGCACAGTAGCGAAACGTCTTAAAGAAAGCGACCTAGTCCGCGACTCAACCACAAATACAATATAGATTCAGATCGAGATACAACAACTACTATAAAGTCAAGCCAAAAAGGATGCAACACTGCAACTTTTAAATAAACTCATGCATGTAATGACTTCAGTTTCATTTAATAAAAGCAAACATTGTTGGATGAACCCCAACCTTTCAAGGAAGAGGCTATAGTTATCGAAAGAGTGAAAATATCAATAGTACACTTTTTTTGACTCGTCTACCACTAATAAGGAAGAACCCATTATTGATGAGGACAACAAACTAGCTTACATGCATATGCAAGATAACTACAATAATGTATGTCATATATAACATGTTCAAATTCAACTATAACTACAAAGCTACCATTAATTCTATAAATTCAATTAAAATTGAATCGGAACGATCAGGAAATGATTGCTTCATGTGGAATATGAGAGCATAAATAAAAGACAAAATTATTTGACCTAAAAACTTAAATATAAAGTAACCCAGTTAGGCCGTGTTTTTTTTTGCTGAATTCTGAATGTTGAATGTTGAATGCTTAATGCTTAATGCTGGAATGTTGTTTTTTTGCTTTTGCAACATTTTTATTAAGAACTTACGAAATAAGAAACTATTCTCAACTCAAATGCATTACACGATAAACTATCGATGAAAAGAAAACAGAAATACATCCATCATAACCCAAAAATAAAAGCATACATGAACAAATTTTCCATTATTAACTAATTACAAGCAATAGGAAATTTGATCATGCATGTTATCCATGAAAACTTGAATTGTGCTGAAAATATATCACCGTGACTTAGTGGAACTTGTGGTAGTTCTGCATCGTCGATTGTTGTAATGACCCGTATCTCCATACCCTTTGAGTCGACAATAAATCACACGTGTCCAACTCAAACTGTACAGAAATACGAATCATTAGGGGTGAAGAAGAAAAAGATAGAAGAAAACAGAAAACAATAACCCAGAATCTCACAATCGCAGCAAAACAAAATATAATATATAATAATAGATCTTTATACAAAATGAACTGTAACCAGTGCTGACCATACAGCCTGACACACACAGCGGAATATAATCAATTAGGTGATATACGACTGAAATCCTCTAGCTCGTCTCTTGAGCTCCATAGCAACCTAACCTGAATCTGTAATACTCAGTCTGACCCGAGCATTATAATAAAATAACACCCGAGTCAGTCTGGAAAACCAGTGTGAGAAAACACACTTAATTTGAATTATTACTAATTTCAAAATCCTTTGAAAAACAAAGGTATCTCATAAGACCATGCCACACATAAACAGTCACTAGGCCCGTATAATAAATTTTCCAAAATATTTATTTCAAAATATCTTTACAAAGATATATATCCAAACTCTTCCAATACTTCAATATTCGAAAACAAATTCAAATGCTTATATCCATAACAGGATATTTTCGAACCATCTCTGTACTTAAAAATATTTCATCCAAATCCATTTATAGTTCAACACTTTGAAAATATTACTATAATAATATCCCGTAGTTAAAATACTTCAAATCCCTCCCGTGCAATATTTAGGAAATATTAATAAGTATATTTTTCCTAAAATCATTTTATTTCCAATACTAAGGAAATATCCCGTTTATTTCATACTTCTCAAAATCCTTTACAATTAATTTGTAAATTCCTTAACTCAACGGATTCCATAAATTTTCGGAATTCATAAATTAATTTCCTTCAAAATTTCCAAACTCGATTATATTCGTCCATAATTACAACTACCCATTTCTAACTTCTTTTATGAATTCTAATTCATTTTTGAAGTTTCTATATTTAAATACTTAGGAAATTTCCTTAAGTTTCCCTGAATTCCATTTTGAGAATTTCTTTCATAAAATCACACCTATTAAATAAACCCAGTTTGCAAATCTTGAGAAGATTTATAAATAAATTTCAATCATTTCAAAACTCTATATATATATATATATGATAAGTATATTTAAAGAATAATAAATATATTTTTAAAACATGTTTAAGTAATTATTTAAAATATTAAAACATTTTAAATAAACATGGATAACTCATTTCCAATTTCATTTTTAAATAAACTAATTGATTTACAAAGTTGATTATAAAAATTAGAATTTATTTGAATAAATATTAAATATTTGAATAATCCACTTTCCCGAGATATTTAAATGCTAATAGCTTAACTGTATAGTTTAATAAATAAAAATCCCATTTTAAAACAATTTTAATTTCTCGACAAAAATTTATTTTTAAAATTCAATATTACCAATTTCAATTTATAAATCCATCTTGATTCATATCACATCGACTACATTTTAATTTCATAATCATTCTCATATTTCAAAAGTAGAATCCACTATTTTTTTCTTCCAAAAACCGATTTCCATATCTCGATATAAATTCACACTGTAAATTTATATTTCCAATTTATCAACTGCTATTATTTTCCCTTATTTATAACCATCATTTATAAATTTATAAACTCCTTTGAGTTTCACTTGTTTATAAAACTAATCTCATTTATAAAATCTCATTTTACGATTCCATTTCTTAATAAATCCCATTTATATTTTTCAAATCTATTTTTAATATCAATTTCACTTCTTTCCATAAATCCCAAAATATCACTTAAAAATCCATTGTTAAAAATCCTTTATATAAATTATTTTTAAAATCTCTATTTAAAATATTTTCCAGAAATAGATAAGTACATATTCCAAAATCAAATCATTTATTTTATCCAAATCAATTTCCTTTAAGTAATCCAAATTTCGATATAAGTATTTTTGTATCCAAATCTACTTTAAATTCCTTCAGATTCAAAAATAATATTTTATGGTATTTGAAATACCAAAATTAAGGCCAGTGCTACTATAGCATCCAATAAATTCAAATCACAACGTAATCCATAATAGATTATCCACACACATCATATATCACTATATATGAAAATTAAATCAACGTTTTTGAGGAATCCAGTTGGATCCCTCCAACCTGTTTCCCTGCAACCATAGATGTTAGATAACATAAAATACCAATCCCGCTTCGAGGCGGAATATTGCGGTAATATAGGGTCATCCGCTATTATGTAGGGCGCATAGTGTCTCATCCGCTCCAATCGGCGGGAAAATATATCCAACTACTAATATATATACCAATATATATAATATAACATCCAACATATAATAATATACCAATTCAACCAAGCATCCAATAATAAAATTTAATTATTATAAATTAAATTAGTCAACCAAATTGAGTGAGATTTACTCACCGAAATTCCTGTTGTTGCTTCCGCGTTCTGCTTTAATTAAAATTAATAGGCATTTAATTTTAATTGAAATTCCTGCTAATTCCAAATTATTCCAATCCACTCCATAACGAAGAAAATGTTCATACGAGTACACTGTAACTCGTCGTGCTCGATTTAAACCTCGTATGAAATAGTTACCGATTTTATAAGCATTCGATTTAATAATATAATTTAAAATTTATATTACAGTAATAAACGAACTAATTACCTTTAAAATTCAAATCCCCTTCTTCTAGAAATCGAACCGCTCATCCCAGTAAACTCCACACCATGGCCGATGCCTTTGATCGCCATTATCACCTCCTCTAGTCATCGAACTGCCCTATCGTTACCACCTCTGACCTTCTCATCACCTTCTCTTCCCGACCATTCCACCATGACACTGTTCGCACCTTCTCTAGCCACCGTGGCCCAGGCAACTCCCACCTCCGACCGTACAGGTTGCGAAACTAACCACCCCACCGCTTCTAGCACCAAGCCCTGCGCCGCCACCAGACTCCTTAGCTCGCGTGCACGCAATTCGAATAGCCCAAAACCTCCTCCGCTGTCGTGAACCCTAAAGGTTGAATGAAGAACCATCACCACTATCGACCCGAACTGTGCGTCGCTCCCTTTCCCTACTTCGCGGCCATCGATGAGTAAACAAGCTGCTTCATGCTTCTACAATTTTTTTTTTGATAAATCGATTTCGAACTGGAAGAAGGAAAGGAGAGGCACGTTTTTAAATTTGGGGAAAGGCTACTTCGTGAATAAGGTGGCTCGAGACAGGCTAGGACGACTACAAGTTGACTTTTGAATAGATTTATATTTTTTTTTTTGAAAATGTGTATATATATATACATATATATATATATTCAAAATATCTCGTTTGGATAACTCAAAATCCCGAACCCCTATTGAGGCGTGCCGCTTGGCGTTCCTAATGTTATACCCTATTCCGAACCCAATGGAACAAGTTTCGGAACCTAATTCGATCGTATGTGGAAGATAGCTTTTTAAATCGACAATTTAAATTAAATTTAATTAAATTATTTCTAGGTGTTTCCAGATCGCACGACCAAACGGTAAACCCAAACGCTATGAAATTTGAAATCCGATAATAATACACTATTACAAATCCAATGGAACTGGTTTCATCGAATTCTGAGACAGTGCCCTGGATTGCTATTTTAACTTGTCGATTAAATCGACGATTTCAAAAATTTACGAAATCACTTAAAATTTCAGTTTTAAAAACTTATTAACTCAATTCTAATTCAAATAGAATTTATATCAACATTAGAAATCATTTCGATTCATATTCAACTCAAATTTCAACTATTCACTATTTCTGTATTACAATAAATCGCTATTTTTGAAATTTAATTTCATTCTATAATTACAACCAAAATTTTCATATTCGGAAATCAATTTTATTCCAAATTCAATATTTAAAACCATTCAAATATCCAAAATTAAATATCAGAAAATTCGGGTCGTTACATTCCTCCCCCCTTAAAAGAATTTCGTCCCAGAAATTGCTGAAGTAGGAATAATGCTCCAAACCCATTAACTTGTCAAAAATCACTTAGTTAAAACTCTATATTTCACTTTCCCAAATCTTTTAGTTTCTACCCAACCATTAGTTTCCATCTCTAATTCAAAACCCTTAATTTCAATTATAATTCAAATCAAATTTTTGTTAACAAAAATTTTCCCAAAAAAAATTTCAAAATTTTTCTAACACCCTAAATTTCCAAAAAATTTAGGCAGTCTTCTTTGTACGGAGAGCCTTTTGCAATATGACAAATATGATAAAAATATATACATCGGCTCTTATGGCCAGGAAACACAATATTTATCTCATTGTTGTATTTAATCCGAAAGTGAAGCTTTATATTAGCGTTATTAAGCGAGTTCGCTTAATTTATATGAAATTACGCAACCCAAATGTAGCCAAATAGTCTCCTTGTATCTTTACTTACTTAATTAAAACACGTAAGTTCAATAATATGAAATTTAATAACTTCGCATTCATTTTACTAATGCAAATACATAGATTTCGTAACCAAACATGTTATATCATGTATTTATAACAATTACAAGGTTCCAACATACGATTATCATCTTCAAATCGATTTATACATCATTTATTCAATTCCAACGATTCACAACAATTTATTTGCATTCAATTCACATCTATACACAATATATTCATATCCATTACAAACTAGTTCTAAAATAATTTATTCACTTTTCATTGATTCATAAAGTTTTGTTTACTTCCGTTTACTTCAAACGACAAATTTTTCCATGCAAATTCGGTGATATTCATTTCCACTTCAAAACTTAATTTCATACTCGAATTCATTTAAATAATATCCCAAAGCCATATTCAATTTATTTACACTTAAATTGAATTTATTTATAACTTAAGTCATCACCACTTCAATCCATTTCTATTTTATTCGGCTACATTTCAAAATATATTTAATTCGCTTACATTTACGTCGAATTTCATTTATAACTCAAGTTCCACATTCGATTTTAATTTCAATCTATAATCCATCTTACTTAACCAAGTTAAGTTCCATTTCTATATTCGATTAACTAATTAATTTATCTAATTAGTTCACCTCCATTTTATAATTCAATATTTGATTTATATTTCAAAAATCACTTCAATCGGTTGACTTGAGTTCAAATTCATTTTATATTTCAAGTTTGGATTTTCATTTCTTCATCAAATATCCAATCATTTTTATTTTGGTTTTCTATTCCACTTTTCCAATTAATAAGTTACACAACTTATTTTTCTCAATTATATAAATCCTATACTTGAGTTGATTCCTTTTGACTCATTTTAAATTAAATCTTCTTTGCAAGGTTAAATCTTCAATCAAATACCATTTCGTCGATGCTTGCTCGAATATATTCACATTTAAAATTTTTTAACTCAAGATTATACATCAGTTTATAGCTTAAGTATATATTTATCCCATTAACTCCAATTTTGTAAACTATTCAAACTTGTTTATTCATAATTCCATAATTTTCCACTTAATTTTTTTTATTCCATTCAAATTTTATAACTTATAGTTATATAGTCACTCTATAATTCAAACTTTATATTCAATGCCATTCGATATCATTTCTATCCAATCTAATTTTATTTAACTTTTCTTAAGTTAAATTCTAATCCATACAATTTCCTTTTACAAATTCAATTTATTTAACTTGCATAAGTTAAATTTTAATTTCATTTTGAAATTCCCAATTTCAAGTTATAAATTCAAAACTTATTTTTCACACGTTTCATAAAACATTCAAATGAATATTCTGGAATTCAAACACCCAGTTTCATTTCAAATCATTTTGAAATCAATATATATAGCTCTTTTCGGGTTAACAAACCATTTCTTTAGAATTTTCAAAACCAACTTGGTTTCATTCAAAACAAATTCCTTTTTGGAATTTCTAAACAAACTTGTTTTTCTCCAAATAATCCAAAAACATTGACCACGGTAGCAATCCGCCACTAAGAAACTCGAAAATGAATACTGATGATGCGGTCGTCATCACCAGAATTATTTTCCAGCGACTGAAGTGAGTTTAGTGTTTTCTTACTTCCAGCATCCATTTAAAATACTTCCATTCAAAAATATTCCAAATAAAATTACTACTATTCATTTCAAAACACTTTGGAAAACATTTGCAAAAATTTCCAGGATTTAAATTTCCAATTCTGGTTTGAATCTAATTTCAATTATCACTCATTTGTATAATCTTTACCCATACAATTTTAATCTTGTTATATATATACCATTTCAAATTTATAATCTGGTTTAGATAATAATAACAACCAAACACACCAATATGCTATAATTGTTTTAGAAAATTATTTCTTTTCTACCAAAATATATCTTTGGGTAAAATTATTTCATTTACCCTCTTTTCAAAACAATACCGTGTCAGTTTACCTTGTTTAAGAGTTTAGAAACCCCTATCGATACGGTTGTACTTCCCGTACCGACCAGAATTCATAAACACTCAACTGATAAACCAACACAATATAAAACAATTTATATTCACTAACAAATACGCGCTCATATCTATTAATACACTCAAACTCAATCTAGAGTACTACTAACCCTATCTCTAATGAGTAATCCCCACCAAAGCCAAGGTTCTCGCTTAACCTTTAGCTCTGATACCAAGTGTAATGGCCTGTATCACCGTACCCTTTGAGTCGATAATAAATCACACGTGTCCAACTCAAATTGAACAGAAATACGAATCATTATGGGTGAAGAAGAAAAATCTAACGACCCGAAAATTTTAATGATTTTTATAACGTAATTAACTAATTTTTTTTGAAATTAAACAATTAAATTCTTGCGATGAAAATTTGATATTTGAGATACGTCTATTTAAACGTAGCAAGTGTCAGATTTTCATCAGAAAATATGTAAGTTTGTTCAGTTGTGAAATTTCAATTTAAAAATTAAAATTTGTTGGAAATAAAATATTTTTGAAACCTGAATATTTTTATATAATAAATTTGTAAATCATTTTCTGAGTGAGACGTCATATTTCGTTTCGTTGAATTTGGACTGCTCTAGCTCCGTTTATATTATTTTCGGCATTTTAGCAGCATTTTTGGCAGCGAAAAATGGAGTCTTGATAGAAGGGTTGTATCGCTGATATATGTATACCATTCTTTTTATCTCGTCGTGCTGATCTCCACAGTATATTTATTTCGGTATTTCGGTGTCCGGTACACGGTGAAATCTACGAAACGATTAGCCGTATCTGTACCCGTCTAAGCCTTTTGATTTCTCAGTGACCATTCAATTGATCACCGTGAAAACAAATAGCCACTTGTTTTATAATCCCAGCAATTCACGCATTTGACTTTTGTTATTACCATGACTTTTATTATTCCAACCTGTAACATCCTGAAATTTTCAACCATTCGCATCCATACATGTCGGACTTGAATTGCTCAAAATATCATATTGTTAATTTAAATTTGGCAAATCTCAGCACATACAGTAAATAAATAATCACAAACACAGAGTAATATAACAATAATGCAGCGGAAACAAAAGAATAGTAGTCCATGAAGCTCAATATATATATAACAGAGTTAAACAAGATACAACAGAAGTCACGAATACATAGATGTCTCAATACAATAGTCAAATACAAAATCTGAATACATCACTGGGATCAACTGAATAACTAAAAGCAGAATCGATAGATGGATCTCCAAGCGAAGCTCCAACTCCAAAGGTGAGGCTCGAATACTGGTACACTCAGTCTGACCCGAGTGTAAAGCAAAACACAAAACACTCAAGTCAGGATTAACATTCTTATATCAATAAATCCAACTCAAGTGAAATATCAACTGAAATACAAGTAACTCAAAGGATGTTTGGGATAACCATCCTCTAAGGATCCGTTAAACTATCTACTATGTAGTAATATACGCTATTATAATATGTCTATAGTAAAGTAAACTATTAAAATAGCGTTAAGGCTTTACATTTTCCACCTTAACACATTTTATATATTCTCATAGTCTATACAGTATTGTAATCTCCCCCGTAATATGCATCGTCAGAGGGCACTCCATAGGTATGGTACAAAACAAACTCGTAGTAAAGCACGCTAGGGTAGGTGACACGGCACAACAAGGCAATGCCAGGGTAGATATACCAATTACGCATCCGGACTGGTGGTAACGCAGAGCCGCAGCAATCGCCCACCTCGAGCCACACTCCCAAATCAAGGGTGCGCACCAAATCAATCACAAAGTAATAGAATGGCATACGATGGAGTGTGTCCGATAAGAGGAGCTACCTCATTGGCCCGGAATCGCTCCTGTTTTAGCCACCTTATGCCAACTCATGGGAGTTGGGTTCACGTAAATATACCTTTAGGATCGTCGCCACCATCCTACTTCATTCTGGAATCTCCACCGCGTACACAGTTGTTAAAGTGGTTTTCTGTATCGACAGAGAGTATGCCCATATCCGATCCCGGTCTCTTTAACAACCAAACGTTATTATAACACCGTGGTCATTTCAAAATAGTTTATACTTCAAATCCAAAATATCATTTCCATTTTTAAACCATATCAAAACGATATCATTTTCTCTTCAAATATATCCATTTCCAAAATCATATCACTTTTCAAAGTTATAACGCTTTTGAAATCATAGTCTTTTAAAATCAAAACACTTTGGAAGTCAAAACCTTGAAATTCATAACACTTTGAAATCAAAGCTTTGAAGCTATATCATTTTGGAATCCATAACACTTTCCTCTTAAACAGTTTAGATACTAAAATTTGTATATATAATAAAATAGTTTATAAAATAAAATAATTTATATAAAATAGTTATAAGTTAAAACAATTTATATTAAAATAATTAGTATATTTAAAATAGTTTATATTAAAAATAGTTATATAAAAAATAGTTTATATTAAAAATAGTTATATCAAAAATAGTTTATAAAATAATATAAAATAGTTTAAATAAAATTTAAAATACTTTATATAATAAAATAGTTTCCTCAAATTTCACAAATCGATTCAACTCAACTTGGATTCAAAAATTCAAATTTAATCCAATCTCAAATCCTCAAATTTCAATTCAATTCAGTTTCTCAATAAACCATTTCAAATCATCGATTTCAAATACATATTTGAACCATAAAATATGCCATTTCAATTTCAATATATTTAAGTCTTTAAATATTCCATAACATCTAAATACAACTTCAATTTACAAATTTAAATAAACAAAATATCCCATTTCAATTTATGTAAATTTGAAATATTCATTTAAGTCACTTTTAATCAAATTCAAGTTATAAAACATATCTTTGAAATTTCAAATTTAATAAATTTCAAATCAACTTATTTAAGTAAAATTCTTAAATAAATATAATTTCAAATCAATTTCAAATTTATCTTTTCAGCCTGGATCATTATAAACTCTATATTTGAAAATATATCTTAAATAAATACTTAAACATATTATATATCAACTTTATTAAATCAACTTTAATAAATCTTTAAATTAATATTTATTAAAACCATATATTTCTTTTCAAAATCATAGAAATCATTTTTCAAAATACTTATATATAGACCAACGGTGTCTGTATATAATTTTCTATCCTATGGTCAAGTGATACGGATATTTAACATTTCAATCCGCAATTTAAATATATACGGGTATATATCTTTTCAACCCGTAATCCCAAATTCAATGTCAATGAAAATCGCTTGGGTTTATCATTTCAACCCATAACGATTTTCTCCTATTCTACAGATCATTCGGGTATGTATCATTTCAACCCATAGTGAATTCTATACTAACAGGGAACTTGCAGAGTGATAACAGAGATGATAATAATATAACAGACATATATCATCAATATAAATAATAGATAATGGTGTCAGATGTCACAGGTGAACAGATACGAATAATGGCATATATATAACAATGTAAATAACTAACACTAGCATATTTCAATTGTCGTTTCAATTGAAATCAAATTTAATGAATATAAGAATGTAACGACCCGATATTTTCAACCATTCGCATCCTCACATGTCGGACTTGAATTGCTCAAAATACCACGTTGTAAATAAAAATTTGGCAAACTCATCATATACAGTAAATAAATAATTACAGTTCACAGACACAGAGTAATATAATGCAGCGGAAACAAAGAAATAGTAGTTCATGAAGCTATTATATAAATACATCAGAGTTAAGTAAGACACAATAGGAATATCAAGATACAACAGGAGTGACAGTATGATAATCAGGTACAGCTCAGAATACAACTGGAATCAACTGGATAACAAAATGAATAGATATCTGGTTCTTCAAAGCAAAACTCCAGCTCCAAAGGTGAGTCTCTAATGCTGTATCACTCAGTCTGACCCGAGCGTAAAGCAAAACACAAAACACTCGAGTCGGGACATACATACTTATACAATGTAAACCAACTTAAGTGAACTGTAATAAAGGTACAAGTAACTTAAAGAATGCTTGGGATCGCCCATTCTTTAAGGATCCGTTAAACTATCTACTATGTAGTAATATTCGCTATTATAATAATGTCTAATATAAAATAAACATACTTTTTAATAGCATTAAGGAGTGACCCAATATTCCCCTTAACACGTAATAGTCCCAGTAGTTTATCCAGTATTAGCATACTCCCAAAATGGGGGCTACCCTCGATACTCCACAGGCTATGGGAGAAATCACAACTCGTAGTAAAGCTCGATATGGTAGATGACACGGCACACAAGGCAATGCCAGGGTAGATATACTAATTACGCACACGGACTGATGGAAACGCATAGCAGCCACTACCGCTCCACCTCAGACAACACTCCCAAATCAAGGGGTGCACCCAAAAAATCACAAAGTAATAGAATGGTATCGAAGAAGTGCGTTCGATAAGAGGTGCTACCTCACTAGTCCGAGATCGCTCCTGTTTTAGCCACCTTATGCCAACTCACGGGAGTTGGGTCCACGTATATACCTTAGGATCGTCGCCACCATCCTACTTCATTCTGGAAACTCCACCGCGTACACAGTTGTCAAAGTGGTTTTCGGTATCGACGGAGGGTATGTCCATATCCGATCCCGGTCTCTTTAACAACCAATCGTTATTATAACCCGTGGTTATAATTTTAAAATAATATTTTATACTTCAAAATAGAATATCATTTCAAATCCAAAACTTTATCAAAATAAAGATTAAATCAATTCCAAACCATTTCAATATATTTAAACTATCATATCATTTCAAAACTTCATTTCAAATCATTTCAATATATCAAAATATCATATCTTTCCAAAACTTCATTTCAAATCATTTAATATATCAAAATATCATGTCTTTCCAAAACTTCATTTCAATTCATTTAATATATCAAAATATCATATATTTTCAAAACTTCATTATCAAATCATCTTTGAGTTCAAATCCAAATATTCAACTTTAAATACCCTTTTAAAATTCAAAGATATCATTCATTTATTATCATTTCAAGTCACCTTTTAAATAGTTTATATTTCAATCAAAATAATTCATCTAAACCATTTAAAAGTGTAATTATTATACTTTCAAATCAAGTATTCAATTTCCAATGTTTTATATTATTCTGAGTTCATTTTCTAAGTTAAAAACCATAAACATTGAAAATTTCAGCCTTTCACAGCATTCAGAAAAAGCTGTTATAAGTTATTCTTGAAAACATTTTAATTTAGCAAAGACAGCATTTTAAAACTGCTGTTAAATCTCAGTTTAGTTGAAATTTAGTTTAAAACAGCAAAGACAGCATTTCCAGAAATGCTGTAATAGCTCAGGTTTCAAATTAAAGGTTTTAATTAAATTCAGCAAAGACAGCAGACCACTACAGCATTTACAGAACTGTTGTAATAGGCCTTTATTAAGTTTTTAGCCCTTTTAATTTACTACTGCAACTACAGCATTTCAGAACTGCTGTAATAGCCTCTTTATAAAGCTTTTAGTTTATTTACAGAAACCATAGCATTTCTGAATGCTATTAAAAGTATTTTTCAGATTTTAGTGTATTTCCAGCAAATAATAAACTTGAATATTAAACCTTTTAAACATTATAAAAATCATATTTTGACATTCAAAAATGTTCATTAAATTTACTCTTTTAATTTATGATTTTTATAAGAAACATTTATAGTAAAATCCAAATTTCCAATAATTTTACTTAACAAATCCAAATGTACAATTTTCTTTTCTTCACATTTTTAACAAATAAACTTAACACTTATATTTTATTTCCATTTCACAAATTTAACTAAATTTTCAATTTTATTTAATTAACTTAAACCTTAATAAAACCAAATTTACATTTCCAAGTCAAGTTATATCTTAAAATTACACTTTTAAGCATTCATTTATTTAACCATTTTAATACATAGAAAACTCAATAACACCTTATTAAACCATTTAAATTCAAATCAAATTATCATATTTACCATTTTCCAAATATAATTAAATTTCCATTTTATTTATATAACTTAAATATCATTTTAAAACCAAAATTCCAAATTTCCAAACTTAAGTTATATTTCAAAAATTCACTTTTACCATTCATTTAAATTACATTTTTAACTTCTAGAAAAATCTAAATTTCTTTATTTAAACATTAAAAATCCAATTTAAATCAAATTTTCATAATTTTACACTTTTAAAAATATTTAAAATATTTAAAATACTTTATAAAAATAACCACGGGCCTGTATATAGTTTTCTAACCTAGGTCAAGTGATACAGATATGTATCATTTCAATCCGTAGTTTAAAAAGCAAAAATCCGGGTTTTATCATTTCAAACCCGCAATCCCAAGTTAAGATAAAATAGTGGAGTTTTTGTTCAACTTTTGGCTCGGTCTATGTCCCATCTAGGTTCGACCATTTCATGTACAGGTCTAGACAGAGGTAGGAGGTGATGGTTAGGGGTGTGTCAAGGTGGTGGTGGAGCAAT
Source organism: Allium fistulosum (assembly GCA_030737815.1). NCBI lineage: Eukaryota > Viridiplantae > Streptophyta > Magnoliopsida > Asparagales > Amaryllidaceae > Allium > Allium fistulosum. Next base: position 265,733,320 of record CM060903.1, read on the forward strand.
AGGAGGTGGCCAAGGTAATCTATGGTGATGGTAGTGCAATAGTGATCGACTAGCATGGTTTGGAAGGGTTTTTGCAATGTTTTGAGGTGTTTGTCTTCATTTAAAGGTCATGGCCTGATCTGGGCAGAGGAGGGGAGAGGTGTTTGAAGCTGTGGAAGGGGAGGAGGAAGGTGGTGGAGGCTATGGTGGAGATGGTGGAGGGTTTGGCCGAGCAAAGCATGAATAGTTCTAGGCAAAATCAATAAAAAGGGAGGAAAAAGAGAAGAAGGGAGAAGCCATTACCCTTTTTTTTGTTTTAGCCGTGCAAATGAGTGTAACGCCCCACTCCGAGACCCACTGTAACAAAGAGTATTACGGTAGTAATACTGTCTGTTAAAGCGGAGAATAGAGTATAGTGGGAGCGACCATTTGTAATCAAGCTATAACTATCTACCGAATACGTCGAAAGGTGGAATCTTTTTAAATTTTTCTCAATCAGGTGGTTCGACATATTCGGTAAATACTTATAACGAAATTACAAATGGCTAAAGATCTATCAGGACAAAGCATAATAACATAATGAAATAGCATCACAGAACAGAATCACATAACAGATATAATATCCCAGAACAATACATCATCAATACAGATCCAAATACTATAAGTGGGTACAAAGCCACTGCTCACACATGTGAGTCAAAAATATGTACATATCAAAGTCTGAATGATAATATAGTAGCAGAATAGTGGACAAATAAAGCGCTATCTATCAGCATAGCAGATAATGTCCAAGCGGAAGCACAGAAGCTAAGTCCAGAGACCTAACCTGAAACAACTCGGTCTGACCCGAGCGAAAACACTCGGGTCAGGCTAGCTAAACAATCAGTAATAACTGAGATATATAATAATGCGGTACATAAATAAAATAGTACTTATCCAAAGAGAAGTATATTATGAACCACATGAATATAATGACGATCCCTAATCATCAATAACAATAAAATCTTCAAAGAGAAATCAACACCAAAGTGTAGAATAAATAAAATCGCCTCATATCATCGGCGTAGCCAAAGCTATAAAAAGATGCCCATAGGCAATAATCCCAAGAGTGACCAGAGTCTGTAATCAATGCCCAAGCAAAGATCGATGCTCCAAAGAGCAATGGGGATATACTGAAAAGTCAATGAAATCCAACACTGAAAAGCAGTGCCCAGAGACACTGTGAATCCACAAGGTAATCGCACTTACATCGTATGGTTCCATAGAACCAACACCGAATGGCGGTACTCGAATGGATATAAAAATAATCAGATAATACAAGTTTTGCGCGTGCACCGACCAGAGTCGTTGTTGCCAAGTACTGTAGAGTTGTGATCGATCACTCGCACCGATGCGAAACGCGCGAGACGGCGAGATCCTTCCCAGAAGGATAAAGGCCCAGAGGCACACGCCAAAAAATAAACTGCTCCATAGAGCAGGTGTCCAGAGACGGTTGCCCAGAGGCGTGGTGACCCAGAGGTCCAGTACTGGCCGTCCAGAGGCTAATGTGTCACTAACTTCTTGGAGAGGAACCCGCAAAGTGTTAACAATGAGTCCCATACCCCACGTTCGCACTAAACGGTTTCCTAACCAATAGCAAGCTCACACTCCAAACAATAAAAAGTCTACCTCATATCATCGGTAAACTAGACCCAAAGGTCAAAACGATCAATCGAATAGGTCGGGGATTAACCGGAAAGAAAATACACACGGTTTCCATAGGCCGGAGATTTCCTAACCGTTTAAGCACCTTTCCACTTCGCTCGACGTGCTAAAAGTGAGTGTGAGATTTTTATTATAGAAAATAATGGTGTAAAACGGATTTATAATTGATTTTCGGAATCACTTTTAAAACGGTCTTTTGAAAGGTCCCCTATTATGGAGTAATTAATTTAATAATTAAAATAATATTATATAATAATTTTCAAAAGCCATTTAGGAGTGAAAAATCTTTTGAAAATGATTCATAAAACCCGTGTACGAAATCTAGAGACAAATCTCAAAGAAATCAATGAAAATCAGAAAATCATCAAAAATATTCTAAGTGTTTGTAAACATTCAAAAACAGCTGTGAACTCAAGTTCGATAATTTATTTGGACCAGCAAACTGTGTCCAAATGTCATGAAAATTTGCAGGCATGTAGTCTAACATCCCTACTTTAATATGCAAAAAGAATTTCTGGATTCCGAGTTGAGACGAAGTGGCAGCGACGTCTCAAAGTTGGACCCAGAACAAGATTTACACTGTTTACAAACAGCGACTAGAGTTCAACTTCGACATGAAATTCGAAGTACCAAACGAACTCCAATGTTGTCCAAATTTTCCTGAGATGGAGTTCGGAACTCCACCTTTCTAACGAGACCAAAAACGTCGAATTCCGACTTCCGATGCGAACGTGGAGGCATCGCGGAGTGGCGCTCAAAAGCTGGAAACAGAAGGGATATTTGATTTTCATTCCAAGTGTTTGACCATTCAAAAACTGCTGCAAACCCAAGTTCGGCAATTTATTTGGACCAGCAAACTGAATCCAAATGACATAAAAACTGGTAGGAATATAGTTCAACATCCCTACTATAAGATGCAAAAAGAATTTCTAGAATCCGAGTTGAGACGAAGTAGCAGCGACGTCTCAAAGTTGGACCCAGAACAAGATTCACACTGTTTACAAACAGCGACAAGAGTTCAACTTCGACACGAAATTCGAAGTACCAAAAGAATGCCGATGATGCCTAAATTTTACAGAGGTGGAGCTAGAAACTCCACCTTTCCAACAAGACCAAAAACGTCGAATTCCGACTTCGGATGCGATCGTGGCGGCATCGCGAAGTGGAGATAAAAAATCTGGAACAGGGTTTAAAAAAAAATTATTTATTATTATTTTTATTTTTTCTCGGTACAGTGGTAAGAATGTACAATTTTGACCAAATTAACTTCGAAATTTCATGAAACTCAAAACATGAAAGTTTTAGCTCTAAATCTAAGCTTTCCAGAACATCCAAAATTATTAGATTTGGATAAGAAACGAGAGAGATACATGCAAAACAATATCAAATTGAAACTCAAGATAACTTGTTAAAGACAGAATTGGTCTTCTGTCTTTGAACGCATTTCAGGTCATCTAAATGGCAATATTACAGAAAACTCACTGAACAAAAATTGTAGCATATGTTTTAAGCTTTCCGGAACATCCAAAATTATCTAATTCGGATCAAAAACGAGTAACTTATGGCCAAATCAATTTCAGGGTTTTATTTTATCAACTCTGTAGTTTGTTGTCAGGTCAGCGACAAACAAACGTGATTTCGACCATTGAAACCACAAAATTAGGCAAAACTCAAAACATGAAAGTTATAGGCTACAGAATAAGCTTTCCAGAACTTCAAGAAAATCTTAATTCCGATTTAAGATGAATGAGATATGCCTAATTTACTAACAGCAATAAACTAATTATAATTTCAGCTAGCATATATTACCTCTTTCCAAGCAATGAAAAGAAGATCAAAGAGTTTCACAATCTAAATGCACAAAAAAAAAGAGGATTACAAAATAATTTCAGAAATTAAAGAATGAATTAGAGGTGGGTTTTGTGATTGCTATTACCTCTTTTAGTAGTTTGGATTAACTCTCTTTGATTTGGTGTAGATTGGAGTCTTGCTTAGGAGGCCATGACTAGGTTTTGGAGCTTTCTAATTAGGTTTTAGTGGTTATGAAATGAAGTGTTGGCTGAAATGGGAGAGTAAAAGATACTTTATAGGCTAATGGTTAGGGTTATTGGATCTAATACCCATTAGGACTTTGTATTATTCATGTGCATACATATATAGGCAATTTTCTCTAAGTACACTCTACATACAAATTACTAAATACATTTCAAACCATAGAAAATTATGAAAATATGTTAACAATTACTTTTAGCCATTTCATAAAATCCTATATCAACAATATTTTACATTTTAACCCCTAATTTTTCCAAAACACCGTTTATAGTTAATATTAGCCAAAATCACCATTTTGCAAATAAATTGCAAATTAATTTCCCAAATCAAATATTGCACTATTTTACACATATAAAATTTTGCAATAATATAAATTACAAATTTCCCTAATTAATTTCCTTGAAATGCTCCATTTTACACTTAAGCCCAAAATATTAATTTATTCAAAATGACTAAATTTTGAACAAATTAGCCACATTAAAAATTCATTAATAGCTCCAATTAAATTAAAATCCCAATTTTAATTTATTATTTGGAAACCGCAATCACGGGTTGTTACAATGAGATAGAGAAGGAGTTTTTCACGTGAAACTGAATTGAGAAACTCACGGCTACAATGAGGTATACGGCCAAAAACTCAAGGCAATGAAAAGACAAAGGAAAATTAAAAGACTAGCAGCCGAAAAGTCACACGTTATAAAGCTTTAGTCCTTTCAATTTCCATTTCTATTTTAATTATATAAAACTCAGTAAATGAAATTTAAAAACTGAAACAAAGTAAAATAAAATAAAAATAAATAATTAAATTTAAAGAAAACAGAAAAATAATTAAAGAAATAGTTTAAAAATTCAAAACAGGACTTAAAAATTACAAATAGAATATCACTAGTTTTAGAAAATTTCTATTTCACTTTAAAACAAATAAAACATCAAATAAATAAAATAAATGAGAAACAAAATAAAGTGGGAATGAGAATAAAATAAGATCTTAAGAAAAATAGAAAAATAAATAAAGAATTACTTTAATTAATTGAAACTGGAAATTAGAAATTGTAAACAAAATACAACCGACACTAGAAAATGTCAATTACACTTTTAAAAATGTTTTAAAACCAAAATATATACATAACATGTTATTTTACCCATATAAATATAAATTAGAACATTAAATGAACAAATAAAATATTATTTATATAATTTAAAATAAACAATTTCGTTAAATACAGCAATTTACACACAATATTTAAAAGGGCATAACTTTCACATTATAAATCAGATTTCAACGAAACAAAAAGCAGAATTCTTAAAACTTTATTTACTTTAATAATAAAAGATAAAATTCAAAAATTTGAACTTTTAAAATTTTAAATTAAAAATCAAAGTTTGACCATATTGACCAAAATTCACATTTCTGGAAAATATCTTATTTATTCATGTTTGAAATTATAATTCACATTCAAAACACAATTTATTTTAAAATAACAAAATTATCTAATTTACATAAATAAAATAAAGGTTTTAAATCAGGAATTAAATTAAAGTAATTAAAATATACAACTAAAATAATCACAAAATACCGGGTTGTTACACTCTCCCCCACTCAAAACTTTTCGTCCCCGAAAAGGAATGAGGTACGGGAAAACACAGAAAAAGATAGAATGAAATAGGATTAAGACAAGATGACAAGAAGATTGAAATTATACCTGATAACTGTTGTTGTAGGTAAGTTTAACAAGGTGGAGATGATCTTCCCAAGATCCTCCAAAATCAAGAACACAAGCACGAAAAAGATCATCGAGAATCTGATTCACCCTTTTCGTTTGACTGTCGGTCTGTGGATAGTAAGCAGTGCTCAGATTCAGAATAGGGAGAAGTAAGAACCATAGAAGAGATAGAAAAGTTAAATGATGAAGAAAAAGGAGAAAGAAAGACTAGAACAACCTTATAAAACACAACACGAAAAACACGATCCATCAAATTAACAAAGAAAGCAGGAGCATTAGTCAAACCAAAAGGCATGACTAACTATTCATAGAAAAACCATTCTCAGTATGAAAAGCAGTCTCGGGAATACTTTCCTCAGCAACCCTGAGTTGGTGAAAACCAGAGGCAAGATCAAGCTGAAAGAGAACAGTAGCTCCAAGGCTAAATTTTCGAATTTGATTTCCTACTTAGAAGGTAGGAGAATGGAAACAACCAGAAAGAAAATAGATTGGAAAACAGAATAAGTGTGACAACCCTGAATTTTTGACATTGGAAATCAAAATATTTAATTGATTTTAAATATCTGAAAGTTAGTTTAATTTGAAATTCAAATATCAGAATGAATTTGGCAACTTAATTTTTGAATTTAATTTATTGCAGTTGGGTAAAAATATTGAATCTTCAATTTTTAAGCTGATTAAAAATATTTTAAAGGCTTAGAAAATTTATATTGATAATGCTAAAGATAATGGAAGCTTCAGAATTGAATTTGACAGTGTTTTGTTCAGTTTTGAAATTTTATCGTTTAATCGATATTTAAAAATAGCCTTCCGGGGCACAGTCTCGGAATTTGACGAAACAAGTACCATTGGATCCATAATAATGTGTTATTATCGGATTTCAGTTTTCGTAGCATTAGGAGTTGTTGTTGTGTGATCATACGATAGGCAAATGCGCTGAAATTAAATCGAAAATTTAATTTAATAACTGGGTTTAAAAAGCTATCTTCTCCATACGATCAAATTGGGACTCGAAACCTTTTCCATTGCATTCGTAATAGGGGTATAATATTATGAAGGCCTAGCGGCACACCTCGATGGGGGTTCGTGATTTTGAGCTATGTTTATCGAGACAGTTTGAATTTGAATTTAATTAATATATATATTTAAATATTTGTCAACGGTTGAGATTTCTTTCTTCTCAGCCATCCTATTCCTGAGCAAGCCGACCTACTCCTCTCTGCTTAATCACGTACCCTTTGCCTTATCTCAGAAGCTAAAATCAAATCGAAGCCACCTTCCTCCATATTAAATCGCGTGGATCTCCCTTCTCCAGATAAAAATAAAAAATTGAATTTTTTTACGATAATGGCTGCAGTTCTCTTAAAAAAAATCAAATTAAAATCCCTAAAAATCTCGTTCCTCATCTCAAATTCGAAATCAACTTTCAGAAGAAAAAAAGAAGATAAAATGGCAGCCGAGCAAAAGATTTCGAAAACCCTACAAACTAAACAAATCAATTCGAGTGATTTCGATTTAAAATCGTGAGGGCTTGGATGGAGGCCGCAGGCGAAGTCGATAGTCGCGATGGGTTCAAGCTCAGCGGGGATACTCGAGTGGACGTTCGTGAGGAAGTGGCAAGGTGGCATGATAATCGTCGTCGTGGTGGTCGAAAGAAGCTCGAGTTCGGCAATTGAGGAGTATCGCGGGGCAGCATCGAGGCGCGCGACAAGGGGTAGGTGGCGATGTCGAGCAGCAGTCTGGATGGGCAGGGAAGTCGAGAGGATCAATGGCGGAGCGTTCGAAGTGGCAACGGCCAGTGGCTTTGATCGATCGAGTGGTCGCAAACATCGGGTCGGCGATCTCGTTTGGGGTCGCGAAGGTTGGCAGTAGATAATGGTTCGAGGTCGAGCCTTGTTTTGAGCAGAGGTAGTTTCAATTTGTTCTTTTCAATTTAAATCTGAGAATATTTATAAAGAAATTTTATACAGTGAAAAAAATTTATATGCAGTTTTTCAAATTTTAAAAATATATACATGCAGAAAATAGAAATGTATATATATATACCTGACTTTGGAAAATATATTGGAATTTTTAAAATGTTAAAAAGGTTATTTAAAAATTTAATTTAGAGATCCATATAGATATATTTGGTCCCAAAGAAAATAAATATACATTTACATATCTTAATTTACTAACTTATTTTAATAGATGTGGTGAATAAATTGATAGATTAACTTATTTGGTTATTTTAGTTAATAAAGATAATTATTAAAGGAAATTAAAGATACATATGTGTTTAAAGGAGAATTTGTTTAAATTAAATTATTAAATGCTAATTAATTGATTGATGGTTTAAAATGTTAATAAATCGTAAATTGTTTATACAAGGTTCAAAAATAGAGAAACAAGCCGGAAATGGAAAGGGGTTGGAATGGACTACAAATTAAAACCAAAGGTGAGATCTTCTCACTCACTTGACTGTTTGATGAATTTAAATAGTTGAATTTAAATTCTGGATGTGTTTGGATGAATTGGATAATTTATCTATTGATGATATTAGACAAATATATATATATAACCCGCCGTTCATAGCTCGGTTGGTTTGGGAGCTGGGAGATGGGAACCAAAGGACTGCATCCGGGCAGGTTCGAATCCCAGCGCCAAACCATCAGTGGGAGTTTCAACGTTACGCATCCGTATGCGACAACTAAATAAAAGCGGGGTAGACACACGGCGTGGGGTTTACTTAAGTGAGTATCAATGAATACCATGATCTTAAGGTTCCCCATGATCTCAAAATATATATATATATATTTGGAGTGATTGATTTCTCGCATTATATAGCGGATGAGACCCTATGCACCGCATAATAGCGGATGATATTTTATTAATCCCATATACCGCGATATTCCACCTCGAAGTGGAATGGGTATTTAATTGTTGTGCTAACATCTGTGGATGCAAGAAAACAGGTTGGAGGGATCCAACTGGATTCCTCAAATTGTATGAATTTGTTTCATATGTTGTGTGACGATTTATTGATAATCTGTGAATGATTATATTGATGATTGAATTTGTTGAAGGCTATAATTTAGCCAAATGTATTTTTTGGTATCGCTGGATACCAGAAATAAATAAAATTGGATTTTTGAAATTAAAGTAGGAAATGTTAAGCAAATTCCTTTTGAAAGAATTGGGTGAATTTAAAAGAAGGAATTTAAAAGCATAAAGTTGATTTTTGAAATCTTATCGAATTATTTCCAAAATATGGGAAAAGATATTAATAAATGGGTTTTGAATAATATTGTTTAAAAGTTGAAGAATTTATTGAAAATGGAATTTTAAATAATTTGGAAAGGATGAAGGGATTTATTTAAAAGGTGATATTTTTTTTTTGAAATCCATTTGATAATTGATTTGGTATTGGAAAATAAATCTTTGGAAAATCAATATGAAAATTGATTTGGTGTTTGAATGAAAAATTGGTTTTGTGTTGAAAATTAATTCGGAAATCGAGTTGCAAATGCTTGTTATTTGGAAATATTTATACTCTATCTACTAATTTTATTAATTTGGACTTGAAGTTTTATATGAGATATTAGTATAATATTCTCATAACTAATATTCAAGTAAGAGTTTAAAGATAGTTTTATTTTAAAATATTTCCAAGTATATTTTGGATAAGTGATTTAAATTACCTTTAAAGTATTCGGACTTGGCAGATTTCCAGTGGAAATAAATAATATCGGGAATTTTATTCCCGAGTGAAAAGTGATTTGAAATTGGTTTTCAAAGTGATAAAGTGTGGAAAATATATATCTTGCAAAGATATTTTGAAATTTAATAATTTGGAAAAATTATTAATGCTTGATTGTTGTGAATGTTGTTTGATAGTTAAATAACCGACTTTCAATATTTGCCTTAGAAATGACACTTGAATTTGTTTTTAAAACAAGCGCTCGTTATTCGGTTTAGCCGGGAGAGGACCTTTGTGTTATATAACCCATTCCGAATAATGATACGACGTTATGGATTGCAATTGAAGACCGAATTTACAAGGTCTTCTTCCTTATTTGGACGAAGTGCCTTCGATTCTGTTCGAACCCGGAACAGATTTGTATGGTCGTATGTCTGACATTATACTTTGAGATATAAATCAGATTTCTTTCAAATACATTTCTGTTTGGTGGCGGAGAATTTATTCTCTTAGCTTAACACCCTTCTCTGAGACGTACAAGCTCAGAGGTTATGTAGTTGAAGGTTATCAGTGATATACTCCAAATTTGGTAGTGTGGCATGCTAAGTGCTGCTATGTGTTGATGATCATTTGTTGATCATTCATGATCAAAGCATGGCTTTCGTGTAAAGTGTAGCTTTGTGGACGAGACCTCATCGGACCTCACACCCCGGAAATGGTCGAAACAGGAAAGATGCGGCAAGGTTATGAGGGTCGCACCCTTTAGGGTATGTCATTTCCTTCTGTAAAAAGGTGGTATCATGGTATGGAGCCTAGATACTTTACCTATGTGGTTGCTGCAATCTCATTTACTGTGTGGTTGTTGCTTTGTGATCGAGGGCCCTCGGATAAAGGTCGCAAACGACCGGGGGGTGGCATACTCGAGTAGTAGTTACCTAGTTACAGAGGTAACCCGGCCTTATGTTGGCAGAGAGCTGGTTAAGTTCTCGGGACGTCCCTCCAGAGGCGTACCCATGTGGCATAGGAAGTTCCTTAGCCTGACCATTTGTAGGAAAATCCAAAGAAACAATACGAACCTTGTACAGTTTTAGTTGTATAACCTGCCATGGAATGTGGTGGTAACCTGCTATTGAACATGGTAGCTATAGCAGGCATACAATAATGGTTGTATGCTGGCTAAGATTTATATTATACTTTCGAGATGTTTTCCACACTAGGCACTAATGATAATATTAAAAAGATTTTGCGTATCAAGCATGTTTGACTATCATAAGGAGAAATCTCCTCCAATTCTGCGTTTGCATTGTGTGTGTGGCGGGAGGCCTTATGGTAGTTTCATTTTCCAAAAGCATTGCGAATTTCTTTTATTTTCTTTGTGAAAATAACTGTTTTTAAGATCTCACACCAGTCCCATGACTGACCTGGAGTTTATTGTTTCCTTTCTAAACTCTGGGTGCCCATAATTTTCCACACGGGCAGCCTAGAATCAGGTTATCAATTGGATCTGGATGGATTGCTGTGGAGATCTGGAGACAAGCTGATGGCGAGACGTATCACTTATATTATTATTCCGCTGTGTATTCTGTTATGAGGACAAGTTTATATAACTGTCACGTGTTGTGTGTTGTTGTTGTAAACTCTGATGATGTATTGTATAAACTGATATAGTTCTTTGTTTAAACATTATTCATTTATCTATTATATGTTGTTCCGCTGCGAATGTGAGATTCTGATATTGTTTCTGTTTCTTTTACTTTCTTTCTTCTTCTACCTCTTCTTCTTAACCCAAATGGTTCGTATTTCCATTCTTCTTGAGTTGATTTGATGGAGATTAATGTCAATTCATGGGGCACGGAACTGCGGGTTGTTTCAATAAGATAATAATTTAAAACCATGAAAATTTCAACTTCCATTAATAATTAATTTCATTCATTTGATTTCACTTAAGTTAAATAAATCTTAATTATTTTTAAATCTCATTATCTCATCATCAAATCAACAATTTATAAAGTCATGAATTTGAACAATCATTTATTATATTTCATCTTTATTCATTAAATTTCATTCTTCTTTATTCCAATTTATTCCTAAATTTATTCCACTTAATATATCATATCATATATATATTAAGTGTATTTCACTTATTATAACTATTCCAATTTATTTATAATATCTTTTAAATATCATTATATTGTAAATTATTCAATTAACCCTTTTTCTCTATTTACCTCTATTGATCCTTTATAAATAAAATTTAAGTGTATAACATTTATTATAACCACTTAAGTTTTATTTATAAAAAATTTCTTTATATTGTATATTTTCCAATTACATATTCAACTTCTGAATAATTTAGGTAAGTTATATTGGAATGTAATAGAATATTATACAAATAAATTCTTCAATTTCAATTATTCAAGTTTACATATTTATTCAAACCTTGATTTCCTTTTATAATTGAAATTTTCCTTTAAGATAAAATTTAAGAATTAAAATTCCGATTAACTTCAAACTATTTTAGAGATAAATATATATATATATATACATACACAATATGTATCAAATCAAATTTAAACCATATATCAATATATTATAGACCAAGTCATATTTAGAAATTCAAATCAATTTAATTTTCAAAGCAAAACTGTAGCAAAGCTACAGAATAGTCTCTTCACTTCGAAACTCGAAAATGAATGTCGATGATGCTGCGGTCATCACCGAAATTATTTTCCAGGGACAAAGAAAAGAGCACTGATTTACAAATTAAAAATCCTTTGAAACAATTTCTACTAGAAATACTTTTAATAATATATCCTTTTAAAACTTTAAAACCAATGTTCGAAATCATCGGAAATTAATTCTCAAATTCTTGTTTTAAAATTTTCATTTAAATTTCCAAATAAATTTATAACCAAGTTTTATTATTTAGATATGAACTAAAGCCAATGATTATAAAATACATACAAAGTTAAATATTATTTCTTAACACCCAATTCCATTAATTATCCAAATTCAAAAAATTAACCTTATACATATTACAATTATACAAAATTTATCCATCTACTAAATTTAAAACCCATATTGTGTCAGTTTGCTCTGTTCAAGTGTTTTGGAGATCCTATCGATAGCGTTGATCAGACGAACCGATCGGAAACCCAAATCAACATCAACAACTCAAACAACACAATATATAAAACATCTTTAAAATAAAATAAATAAATAAATTTCAAATACAAGATTAATGTTTCAAAATAAGAATAGGAATTCAAATTGATTTGAAGATAAATTGGAGACAAAGATAAGACGATTAAACAACAGAATAGGGAGTATGGATAAGCCTATGAAAATCTCAGGCAACCTTAACCAGGTCAACCGTGACTTAACGAATAAGAGCGTTGTGGATTTTCTAGGGTAAATCTACATTCGATCTCAAGAGATAGAATTCAGGCATAATAAGAGATACTAGCATCTAAACCGAGGATATAGAAGTCTTTAGTGAATCAATACTTTTTTTTGTAAAGAAGTTTCACCCCTTTACAAGTCATTAGAATATTGGCGGGACCGCCAATACATTAGAAAGATTATTCAGAGTGGAGTTATGGGACACTCCAGAATCAAGAATACACGAATAGGGGAGGACAAGAATGGACTTTGGAACCGAAGGGAACGTTCCAAAATTCAAAGGAAACTGAACCGAAGAAGAAGGAATTCAAGTTCGAACGAAAGTGATTCTGTGATTAAATTTACTCTATATGCTGAGTTTGCCTAAAACCAGAGCTCTGATACCACATGTAACGACCCGATATTTTCAACCATTCGCATCCGCACATGTCGGACTTGAATTTCTCAAAATACCGCATTGTAAATAAAAATTTGGAACTCATCATATACAGTAAATAAATAATTACAGTTCACAGACACAGAGTAATATAATGCAGCGGAAACAAAGAAATTGTAGTTCATGAAGCTACTATATAAATACATCAGAGTTAAGTAAGATACAATAGGAATATCAAGATACAACAGGAGTGACAGTATGATAATCAGGTACAGCTCAGAATACAACTGGAATCAACTGGATAACAAAATGAATAGATATCTGGTTCTTCAAAGCAAAACTCCAGCTCCAAAGGTGGGTCTCTAATGTTGTATCACTCAGTCTGACCCGAGCATAAAGCAAAACACAAAACACTCGAGTCAGGACATACATACTTATACAATATAAACCAACTTAAGTGAACTGTAATAAAGGTACAAGTAACTTAAAGAATGCTTGGGATCGCCCATTCTTTAAGGATCCGTTAAACTATCTACTATGTAGTAATATTCGCTATTATAATAATGTCTAATATAAAATAAACATGCTTTTTAATAGCATTAAGGAATGACCCAATATTCCCCTTAACATGTAATAGTCCCAGTAGTCTATCCAGTATTAGCATACTCCCAAAATGGGGGCTACCCTCGATACTCCACAGGCTATGGGAGAAATCACAACTCGTAGTAAAGCTCGATATGGTAGATGACACGGCACACAAGGCAATGCCAGGGTAGATATACCAATTACGCACACGGACTGATGGAAACGCATAGCAGCCACTACCGCTCCACCTCGGACAACACTCCCAAATCAAGGGGTGCATCCAAAAAATCACAAAGTAATAGAATGGTATCGAAGAAGTGCGTCCGATAAGAGGTGCTACCTCACTGGTCCGAGATCGCTCCTGTTTTAGCCACCTTATGCCAACTCACGGGAGTTGGGTCCACGTATATACCTTAGGATCATCGCCACCATCCTACTTCATTCTGGAAACTCCACCGCGTACACAGTTGTCAAAGTGGTTTTCGGTATCGACGGAGGGTATGTCCATATCCGATCCCGGTCTCTTTAACAACCAATCGTTATTATAACCCGTGGTTATAATTTTAAAATAATATTTTATACTTCAAAATAGAATATCATTTCAAATCCAAAACTTTATCAAAATAAAGATTAAATCAATTCCAAACCATTTCAATATATTTAAAATATCATATCATTTCAAAACTTCATTTCAAATCATTTCAATATATCAAAATATCATATCTTTCCAAAACTTCATTTCAAATCATTTAATATATCAAAATATCATATCTTTCCAAAACTTAATTTCAAATCATTTCATATATCAAAATATCATATCTTTTCAAAACTTCATTATCAAATCATCTTTGAGTTCAAATCCAAATATTCAACTTTAAATACCCTTTTAAAATTCAAAGATATCATTCATTTATTATCATTTTAAGTCACCTTTTAAATAGTTTATATTTCAATCAAAATAATTCATCTAAACCATTTAAAAGTGTAATTGTAACGACCTAGAATTTTGAACAAATTAAATTGAGAATATTTAATTAATTTTAAATATTTGAACGATGATTTAATTTGAATCCCGAATATAACTTTGAATCGGCGATTAAATTATAAAAATTTAATCTATTGATAGTCGAATAAAAATTTATATCTTCAGTTTTGAAAATTATATCGTTCAGCCGATATTTAAAAATAGCCGTCCGAGGCACAGTCTCGGAATTTGACGAAACCAGTTCCATTGGGTCCGTAATATTGAATTATTGTCGGATTTCAAATTTCGTATTTTTTGGAGTTAATATGTGAGCATAAGGCGGGTAAACGCATTAAATTTTTATCGAAATTCAAATTTAAATTAATATTTTATTTGGTCAAATACCAGCACGTTATCCTCCTTGAAGCACGCCTAGTATCACGCAGATAATCCCGGAGAGAAATCGTGCAAAACCCTGATTCATCCTATTTTTAAATATTCACGTCCTTATTCCTTCTTCTCCTCAGAATCAAATCAAAGAAAACGAAAACTGTTCTCGTACAATTTAAAAAAATGGTCGCGAACGAACGAAATCAAAAGAGGAAAAAAAGGAGAGGGCGTTGCCTTCTAAACTAAAAATCGCGAGCCACCCACTCTTCATTTTCGTTCAACCAATCTAGTCTCGATTTTTCCAGAGCTCGAGAGGGTCGCGACTTCTCTCGCGCGATCAGGCGTCAATGGCGCAGTGGAAGATGATGGCAAGCGGACTCGTACGCGAGCTAGGGGGTGGTCGCGAGTTCGTTGTCGCTAGATGGAGTCGCGATGTTTGGGGATTATTGTGCTATGGGGATTTGCGACATGAGGGGGCTCGACAGGCGACGGCGTAGAAGGGAAGGCGAAGCTAGGGCATCGAAGTGGAGGTCGCGACTCGATTTTGGGCATCGTTGCTCTGAGCTCGCGAATGAAGGCAAAGTCGCGATGGCGACTCTGGTGATCTCGCGTGTTTCTCGATGACGGAGGGCTCTCTGGTGAAGTCGAGCTCGTGTACGCAAGGCGTGGCCGTGATTGGAGCGGCAATGGTTTGGGTTCGTGTGTATACAGTGAGGTATTTTATTTATTTTTCTTAATTTATTTTATTAAACATACATATATGCAAGTGAATATATATACATATGTTTATGTAGGAGATTAACAGTAAGTTTTTTTTAGCAAAATAGTAAAGTCTAAAAAATAGGAATTTTGGTAAAGTTTATATTAGCAAAGTTTAAAAAAAAAAAATCTATATGCGGAAGTTTATAAAGATATTTTTATAGATTTTGGGAAAAAAATATAAGGATTTATATAAAATAGATTTTATGAAATCTATATAGAATATTTTATAATAAAAAAAAAATTCAAATACATATCTATATATTAAAATGTCACCAGTTAATTTTAAGATAATGAATTAGGGTGATTAACTCGTTAAATTAACTTGTCTAATTATTTTAGTTACTAAAATACTTTTTCCAAAGGGAAAATTTTTAGTTCAAAATAAATTACTAGTTAATTGAATTATAAAATGGAAAATGGATTATTCGATTTGTTCGAATATCAATAAAATTTTATAATGTTTATTCAAGGTCTTAAATAGAGAAATCAAAGCAGAAACGGAATTGGGATTGCAAATTTAAAAGCTAAGGTGAGATTTTTCTCACTCAAAATATATTTGGTATTACAGTTATTGATTTGACTGATATGATTGCTATTTGGATGTGATATTAGATATAGTAGGGTATATCTACTATATATATAGCAATATATACATATTGGCATATGTATATATTGGATTGATGATTTCCCGCCTCGTATAGCGGATGAGACCCTATTGCGCCGTTAGTAAGCGGATTTTTATAAAAACCCATATACCGCGATATTCCACCTCGAAGTGGAATGGTATTGTGCTAACGTCTTTGGATGCAGGGAAACGGGTTGGAGGGATCCAACTGGATTCCTCAACTGTATTTATTTATTTACAGATGTTGATATATATTCTGTTATCATATGATGATATATGATGTTTGATGTTGTGATGGACTAATTGATGCGTTGCATCATTGGATTCAAATTTTGAAATTTAAAAATAACGATGTTGATTTTAAAAGTGAAATTTTAAAAGCGATGTTTGAAAATATACGTTTATTTAAATTGTTGAATTGATTTACTTTAAATAGATAAACGTTAAAAACTTTTAAGTTATAAAAGTTAAGATTTTGTGAATTTTAACAAAAAAGTAATTTCTTTTGAAATAAAGAGTTAAGAAATTTATAAAATGGTTTAAGTTGAGATTTTTGAATTATTAAACCAATGTATATAAAAGGTGTATCAAATTGATATTTATCAATTAAAGTTATTGGAATTTTAAAATAAGTTTTATAAGAGATATGAAATTTATAATTATAAAATGTGAAGATATGAAATGTATAGAATTATAAATTGTAAAGGTATGAAATTTATAGATTTATAAAGTATGAAGTTGTAGAATGAATGATTATAAGAAATTTACTTATAAATTGGATTTTTGCTTTTAAATGGAATATTGATCGGATTGTTAATAAAGAAGATTTATAAATCGAAGTTGTTATAAAATAAAATTAGAATTTATAAACGTTGTTTTTTATAAATTCGAAATCAATTGAATTTGATAAATTAAATATAGAAGATTGTTAAAGGAGATATATTCGCGATTTTGGATAGCGAATTATTATTGAAATAAAATGTGTAGAAAATAGTGGAAAGAAATTAGTGAATTATATTCACGATTTTGGACAGTGAATATATTGTTAAGTAAAAAGTATATGATTTTGGGAAAGTGATATTTGAAATGAAGTAAATTGTTTTAAAAGATGTTTTAAACGTGTGAACTATCGAAATCATAGATTTCAACATTTATTGTTGAAATAGACGTTTTCGAGAAATATAAGGAAATGGTGGACTATAACACTGTTGTTATAGTAAATGATTTCCAAAAGGAAATGTTTTATATAGTATTGGGATTTATATATCTATTTTAATTCCGAATCCCTATACTATTGTTTTCGAGTCGTCGTAACGATGTTTTACGCAACATTCGTTTTGACTCAAATAGATGTTAAAATTAATGATTTCCTTAAAGAATGATATATATGTACTTAATTTGATTTAAGTATATTGAATATCTTCAAATGTTGAAAATAAAAGATTTGTGAAATACTTATTATTAAATAAGTAAGGAAATACTTTTCCAAAATGAAATGAAACATTTTGAGATTTTATCTTCTTAAAGATAAAATGAAATTGAATATTTGAAAACGATTTGAAAATCGTATATCTGTAGATATCTTGAAATTATAAATTCAATATGGAATTTATAAAAGAAAGGGAAACTGTTTAGAAAAATAAACGTTGATTTATTTTTGAAGTGTGGAAATTTTATATCTAGTAAAAGATATTTTGAAAGATAAAAATAATTTGGAAAATTATTTGGAATCTGATGATGTTGCGCATCTTTATTGATAGTTAAATAACCGACTATCAATAATTACCTTGAATGATATTTGTTGTGAATTGGATGAATTTGAATGCCACACTTATTTTTGAATAAGCGCTCACTATTCGGGTTAGCCGGGAAAGGACCATGGGGTCGTATAACCCATTCCGAATATGTGATACGTCGTTATGAATTGCATTCGAAGACCGGTGTTGAAGACCGGATATTTTTGAAAACGGAAGGATTACCGTCGAGTTACTCTACATCGGCTGATCTCCGGTTTAGAGGTTTTTATCACCCTTAGTGACGGGAAATCCTGACGTGATTGAAAATTATCCGGAATTGCAAGGGCTTCGTGAGAAGTACCTTCGGTTCTGTTCGATCCCGGAACAGACTTATATGGATTGTATGTCTGACGTTACAATTTGAGATATAAAGCTGATTTCTTTCAAATACATTTCTGTTGGTGGCGGAGAATTTATTCTCTTAGCTTAACACCCTTCTCTGAGACGTACGAGCTCGGAGGTTATGTAGTTGAAATTTATCAGCGATATATCCCAATTTGGTAACGTGGCATATTGAGTGTTGCTGTGAAATGATCAGTGTTTGATCATTTGTGATATGATCATTTGTTTGATCTTATATCTTTGTGATCATAGGTTGATCATTTTGTTTGACCCGAAGCAGGGCTTTTTGAGAAAGCGTAGCTTTGTGGACGAGACTTCGTCGAGCCTCACATCCCGGAAATGGTCGAAACAGGAAGAATGCGGCAAGGTTCTAGGGAGTAGCGCCCCTTAGTGTATGTCATTCCTTCTGGATAGAGGTGGTATCATGGTATGGAGCCCAGATACTTAACCTATGTGGTTGCTGCATTATTATCTATGTGGTTTGTTGGAAATCGGGGATCCTCGGGAAGATCGGTTACGATCGGGGGATGGCATACGCATGTCAGTAGTTACCTATTTTTGCAGAGGTAACCCGGCCTTGTGTTGGCAGAGATCCGGTTAGGTTCTCGGGTCGTCTATTCCAGGGACGTACCCATCGTGGATAGGAAGTTCCTTAGCCTGACCATTTGTTGGAAATCCAAAGAAACAATACGTGACTTGTACGGTTTTAGTTGTAGAACCTATCATTCACTTATGGTGGTCACCACTGTTTGGATGGTAGCTATAGTAGGCATAAGTGCGGAATGCCTATGCTGGCTAAGATTAATATTATACTTTCGAAATGTTTTCTACACTATGCACTAATAATAATATCAAAAATGATTTGATTTTGCGTATCAAGCATCTTTGACTATCATAAGAAGAAATCTCCTCCAATTCTGCGTTTGCATTGTGTGTGTGGTGGGAGGTCTTATGGTAGTTTCATTTTCCAAAAGCATTGCGAATTTGTTTTATTTTCTTTGTGAAAAATAACTGTTTTACGATCTCACACCAGTCACCATGACTGACTCGGAGTTTATTGTTTCCCTTCTAAACTCTGGGTGCCCACCAATTTCCACACGGGCAGTCTAGAGTTAGATTATCAGGATATTCTGGATATTCTGGAGCTTTGGAGATAAGCTGGAGGACGAGACGTAGTATTTGTATCTGATAGTATTTATTCCGCTGTGTATTCTGTATGAGGACAAGTTTATATAACTGTCCATTGTTGTATATTGACTCTGATGATTGATGTTTGTATAAAATGATATAGTTCTTTGTTTTAAAAGACTAGTAATTATCTATTGTATATTGTTCCGCTGCGATGTGTAAGATTCTGATATTGTTTTCTGTTCTGATGTGTTTTCTGCTGTTCTTCTTCTTTCTTTCTTCTCTTTTTCTTCTATCTTCTTCTTCTTCTACTTTTTCTTTTTCTTAAAACCCTCACTATTGGAGTTTCCGGCACTCGATTGCTCGGCAGTCGATAAAGTGAGTATCGATGTCGAATTTTCGAAAGTCGAAAATTTCGGTATGTGACAGCGTGGTATCGGAGCATATGGTTAAGCGACAACCCTGCTCTGTTGGGTGTTACTCATTAGAGATAGAGTCGGTAGTACTCTAGAATGAGTTGAGTGTAATAATAGATATGAGCGCGTATTTGTTATTTGAATATAAAAAAAATGTTTTATATTGTGTTTGCTTACCCTTTGAGATGTTTGTGAATTTTGGTCGGTATGTGGGACGCCATATTATCGATAGGGATTTCTAAACACTTAAACGAGGCAAGACGACATAGTATTGTTTTGAATAGGGTAAATGAAATAATTTTATCCAAAACTATTTTTGTATATAAAAGAAATGATTTTCTATGAATTATCATAGTATATGGATGCTCGTTTGTTACGAAAGTGATAATATTGAAATGTTATCATTATTATATGAAATCGGATAAGAAATTGAAATCATAACTCCAAAGTTAAGAAATAAATTCATATGCAAATGAAATTTGAAAATGTAGATTATAAATGTGATTTGTAATTTGAAACGGAATCCCAGAGAAGTTTTTGGAAATGTTTTGAAAAGAATTTGAAAAGTATTTTGGAGGAATGAGAAGCTCTAAACTCTTTTCGGTCGCTGGAAAATAACTTCGATGATGACCGCGGCATCGTTGGTGTTCATTTTCGGGTTTCCAAAAGAGGAATTGCTGCCAAATTGTTTTAAATGGAAGTGTTTGGAAAATTTGGATTTTGTTTTGGAAATTAAAAGGATAATTTGAATTGTTTTCAAATGGTTTTGAAAAAGTTGAAACGACTCTGGAATCCTATTTAAAATACTTACGAAATATTAATAAGTTGATAACTTATAGAATATTGAAATTTGATTAGAATGAAATTCAAATTGAAAAACGAATGAATTAGTGAATGAATGAATAAATTGCGATTGCAAGTGCCAGAAAATGAAATTGAATGTTAAAATTCATTTTGAATTTGAAAGTAAATAGAACTGGAATTGAATTTGATAAATGAAGTATTAAACTGAAAGTTAGTAAGTGAAGCTAATTGATTATTGACCAAATGGATAAGGTTTGAACGAATTAAATTCAATGATTATAAATGAACTTAAATTGAATTCCAATAGAATTGAAAATGTGAATTATAAGTTCAAATGAATGTGAAATGAAAAATTGAACGAAATTGAATATGTAACTTCAATAGCGAATTTAAAGAGGATATAAGAAGTATATATTGAAAATTTGTAATCGAATTTTCAAAATGATTGAATGCTGTAACTAGATATAATGGCTAGTAGGATATACAGGTGTATAAAGGGATTGGAAAATTTATTTCACAGATAATTCGAATTGCTCTAAAAAGGTATGTATTTGAATTATAATATGAGTTTTTGCTGATTTCTTGTCTAGCCGCTTGGCTTTTTCTTTTTCTTTTTGAAATCTGAGAGTCTGTAGGGACGTTTTGTAGTCGTGCCGTATTAGCCGCGCAAAGGAGACGCTGGCGAAATTTTCCGAAAATTTAGGGCGTTAGAAAATTTTTGAGAAAATTTTGAAAGTTTAAATTTGAATTTGAATTTAAATTTAAATTGTTAAGGAAAACAATGTTGTTTGAAGATTATGAAAATGTTTAGAAAGTTAGTGGAATTAATAACGAATCTTTAGTAGAAAGATTTGTTTTGATAAATTGATAAAACTATTGGATTGTGAAAAATGATAGACGAGTTAAACACCATTTTTCCTAACTTGTAATTTCGAGGACGAAATTCTTTTAAGGGGGGAAGTTTGTAACGACCCAGAATTTTGAACAAATTAAATTGAGAATATTTAATTAATTTTAAATATTTGAACGATGATTTAATTTGAATCCCGAATATAACTTTGAATCAGCGATTAAATTATAAAAATTTAATCTATTGATAGTCGAATAAAAATTTATATCTTCAGTTTTGAAAATTATATCGTTCAGCCGATATTTAAAAATAGCCGTCCGAGGCACAGTCTCGGAATTTGACGAAACCAGTTCCATTGGGTCCGTAATATTGAATTATTGTCGGATTTCAAATTTCGTATTTTTTGGAGTTAATATGTGAGCACAAGGCGGGTAAACGCATTAAATTTTTATCGAAATTCAAATTTAAATTAATATTTTATTTGGTCAAATACCAGCACGTTATCCTCCTTGAAGCACGCCTAGTATCACGCAGATAATCCCGGAGAGAAATCGTGCAAAACCCTGATTCATCCTATTTTTAAATATTCACGTCCTTATTCCTTCTTCTCCTCAGAATCAAATCAAAGAAAACGAAAACTGTTCTCGTACAATTTAAAAAAATGGTCGCGAACGAACGAAATCAAAAGAGGAAAAAAAGGAGAGGGCGTTGCCTTCTAAACTAAAAATCGCGAGCCACCCACTCTTCATTTTCGTTCAACCAATCTAGTCTCGATTTTTCCAAAGCTCGAGAGGGTCGCGACTTCTCTCGCGCGATCAGGCGTCAACGGCGCAGTGGAAGATGATGGCAAGCGGACTCGTACGCGAGCTAGGGGGTGGTCGCGAGTTCGTTGTCGCTAGATGGAGTCGCGATGTTTGGGGATTATTGTGCTATGGGGATTCGCGACATGAGGGGGCTCGGCAGGCGACGGCGTAGAAGGGAAGGCGAAGCTAGGGCATCGAAGTGGAGGTCGCGACTCGATTTTGGGCATCGTTGCTCTAAGCTCGCGAATGAAGGCAAAGTCGCGATGGTGACTCTGGTGATCTCGCGTGTTTCTCGATGACGGAGGGCTCTCTGGTGAAGTCGAGCTCGTGTACGCAAGGCGTGGCCGTGATTGGAGCGGCAATGGTTTGGGTTCGTGTGTATACAGTGAGGTATTTTATTTATTTTCTTAATTTATTTTATTAAACATACATATATGCAAGTGAATATATATACATATGTTTATGTAGGAGATTAACAGTAAGTTTTTTTTAGCAAAATAGTAAAGTCTAAAAAATAGGAATTTTGGTAAAGTTTATATTAGCAAAGTTTAAAAAAAAAATCTATATGCGGAAGTTTATAAAGATATTTTTATAGATTTTGGGAAAAAAATATAAGGATTTATATAAAATAGATTTTATGAAATCTATATAGAATATTTTATAATAAAAAAAAAATTCAAATACATATCTATATATTAAAATGTCACCAGTTAATTTTAAGATAATGAATTAGGGTGATTAACTCGTTAAATTAACTTGTCTAATTATTTTAGTTACTAAAATACTTTTCCCAAAGGGAAAATTTTTAGTTCAAAATAAATTACTAGTTAATTGAATTATAAAATGGAAAATGGATTATTCGATTTGTTCGAATATTAATAAATTTTATAATGTTTATTCAAGGTCTTAAATAGAGAAATCAAAGCAGAAACGGAATTGGGATTGCAAATTTAAAAGCTAAGGTGAGATTTTTCTCACTCAAAATATATTTGGTATTACAGTTATTGATTTGACTGATATGATTGCTATTTGGATGTGATATTAGATATAGTAGGGTATATCTACTATATATATAGCAATATATACATATTGGCATATGTATATATTGGATTGATGATTTCCCGCCTCGTATAGCGGATGAGACCCTATTGCGCCGTTAGTAAGCGGATTTTTATAAAAACCCATATACCGCGATATTCCACCTCGAAGTGGAATGGTATTGTGCTAACGTCTTTGGATGCAGGGAAACAGGTTGGAGGGATCCAACTGGATTCCTCAACTGTATTTATTTATTTACAGATGTTGATATATATTCTGTTATCATATGATGATATATGATGTTTGATGTTGTGATGGACTAATTGATGCGTTGCATCATTGGATTCAAATTTTGAAATTTAAAAATAACGATGTTGATTTTAAAAGTGAAATTTTAAAAGCGATGTTTGAAAATATACGTTTATTTAAATTGTTGAATTGATTTACTTTAAATAGATAAACGTTAAAAACTTTTAAGTTATAAAAGTTAAGATTTTGTGAATTTTAACAAAAAAGTAATTTCTTTTGAAATAAAGAGTTAAGAAATTTATAAAATGGTTTAAGTTGAGATTTTTGAATTATTAAACCAATGTATATAAAAGGTGTATCAAATTGATATTTATCAATTAAAGTTATTGGAATTTTAAAATAAGTTTTATAAGAGATATGAAATTTATAATTATAAAATGTGAAGATATGAAATGTATAGAATTATAAATTGTAAAGGTATGAAATTTATAGATTTATAAAGTATGAAGTTGTAGAATGAATGATTATAAGAAATTTACTTATAAATTGGATTTTTGCTTTTAAATGGAATATTGATCGGATTGTTAATAAAGAAGATTTATAAATCGAAGTTGTTATAAAATAAAATTAGAATTTATAAACGTTGTTTTTTATAAATTCGAAATCAATTGAATTTGATAAATTAAATATAGAAGATTGTTAAAGGAGATATATTCGCGATTTTGGATAGCGAATTATTATTGAAATAAAATGTGTAGAAAATAGTGGAAAGAAATTAGTGAATTATATTCACGATTTTGGACAGTGAATATATTGTTAAGTAAAAAGTATATGATTTTGGGAAAGTGATATTTGAAATGAAGTAAATTGTTTTAAAAGATGTTTTAAACGTGTGAACTATCGAAATCATAGATTTCAACATTTATTGTTGAAATAGACGTTTTCGAGAAATATAAGGAAATGGTGGACTATAACACTGTTGTTATAGTAAATGATTTCCAAAAGGAAATGTTTTATATAGTATTGGGATTTATATATCTATTTTAATTCCGAATCCCTATACTATTGTTTTCGAGTCGTCGTAACGATGTTTTACGCAACATTCGTTTTGACTCAAATAGATGTTAAAATTAATGATTTCCTTAAAGAATGATATATATGTACTTAATTTGATTTAAGTATATTGAATATCTTCAAATGTTGAAAATAAAAGATTTGTGAAATACTTATTATTAAATAAGTAAGGAAATACTTTTCCAAAATGAAATGAAACATTTTGAGATTTTATCTTCTTAAAGATAAAATGAAATTGAATATTTGAAAACGATTTGAAAATCGTATATCTGTAGATATCTTGAAATTGAAATTAAATTTACTCTTTTAATTTATGATTTTTATAAGAAACATTTATAGTAAAATCCAAATTTCCAATAATTTTACTTAACAAATCCAAATGTACAATTTTCTTTTCTTCACATTTTTAACAAATAAACTTAACACTTATATTTTATTTCCATTTCACAAATTTAACTAAATTTTCAATTTTATTTAATTAACTTAAACCTTAATAAAAACCAAATTCACATTTCCAAGTCAAGTTATATCTTAAAATTACACTTTTAAGCATTCATTTATTTAACCATTTTAATACATAGAAAACTCAATAACACCTTATTAAACCATTTAAATTCAAATTCAAATCAAATTATCATATTTACCATTTTCCAAATATAATTAAATTTCCATTTTATTTATATAACTTAAATATCATTTTAAAACCAAAATTCCAAATTTCCAAACTTAAGTTATATTTCAAAAATTCACTTTTACCATTCATTTAAATTACATTTTTAACTTCTAGAAAAATCTAAATTTCTTTATTTAAACGCTAAAAATCCAATTTAAATCAAATTTTCATAATTTTACACTTTTAAAAATATTTAAAATATTCAAAATACTTTATAAAAATAACCACGGGCCTGTATATAGTTTTCTAACCTAGGTCAAGTGATACGGATATGTATCATTTTAATCCGTAGTTTAAAAAGCAAAAATCTGGGTTTTATCATTTCAAACTCGCAATCCCAAGTTAAGATAAAATAAATAAAAACCGTTCAGGCCTATCATTTCAGCCCATAACGATTTTCCTCTATTCTAAAGTCCGTTCGAGTATGTATCATTTCAACCTATAGTGATTCTATTCTACAGGGAACTTGTAGTGTGATAAACAGATATAAAATGAATAGTATACAATATATAACAGTAACAGATGAGATGACAAGTAAATTAACAGGTTTAACATCATATAATTAAATCATCACAGGCAGTTATAACATATCATAATATTCTACACATTCAATTGTTGTCGCTTCACATTTGTATAAGTATAAAATGTCGTGTGAGATTTACTCACCTTTTTACGCTGGAGTTAGCGATCAAAACACAAAGAATAGATTCCAGAAAGCACGACAAGCACGATACAGCATGACTTTTGATTTGAATGAATAGAGAGCCTTGATATTTATCTTGTAAACAATAACCAAAACAAGACAATATACACATAAATATTCAACACAAAACAATGTTGAAACAATGAAGATAAGAAGCAATAAAGGAATGAATGTTTTTGCCTTGCTTTCTACCATTACTTGCTCAGCCTAGGGGATGTTTTAGCTCAGGTTTGGCATGACTTTGGCTCAGGTTTGGGTTCAAAAAGGCATGGCTACAAGGCGTTGAAGTGGTGGAGGAGTTACTACACATGAATATGAAGAGGCTTATGCAAATAGTGGAGTTTTTGTTCAACTTTTGGCTCGGTCTATGTCCCATCTAGGTTCGGCCATTTCATGTACAGGTCTGGACAGAGGTAGGAGGTGATGGTTAGGGGTGTGTCAAGGTGGTGGTGGAGCAATAGGAGGTGGCCAAGGCAATCTATGGTGATGGTAGTGCAATAGTGATCGGCTAGCATGGTTTGGAAAGGTTTTTGCAATGTTTTGAGGTGTTTGTCTTCATTTAAAGGCCATGGCCTGATCTGGTCAGAGGAGGGGAGAGGTGTTTAAAGCCGTGGAAGGGGAGGGGGAAGGTGGTGGAGGCTATGGTGGAGTTGGTGGAGGGTTTGGCCGAGCAAAGCATGAATAGTTCTAGGCAAAATCAATAAAAAGGGAGGAAAAAGAGAAGAAGAGAGAAGCCATTACCCTTTTTTGTTTTAGCCGTGCAAATGAGATAGAGAAGGAGTTTTTCACGTGAAACTGAATTGAGAAACTCACGGCTACAATGAGGTATACGGCCAAAAACTCAAGGCAATGAAAAGACAAAGGAAAATGAAAAGACTAGCAGCCGAAAAGTCACACGTTATAAAGCTTTAGTCCTTTCAATTTCCATTTCTATTTTAATTAAATAAAATTCAGTAAATGAAATTTAAAAACTGAAACAAATTAAAATAAAATAAAAATAAATAATTAAATTTAAAGAAAATAGAAAAAGAATTAAAGAAATAGTTTAAAAATTCAAAACAGGACTTAAAAATTACAAATAGAATATCACTAGTTTTAGAAAATTTCTATTTCACTTTAAAACAAATAAAAGGTCAAATAAATAAAATAAATGAGGAAAAAAATAAAGCGGGAATGAGAATAAAATAAGATCTTAAGAAAAATAGAAAAATAAATAAAGAATTACTTTAATTAATTGAAACTGGAAATTAGAAATTGTAAACAAAATACAACCGACACTAGAAAATGTCAATTACACTTTTAAAAATGTTTTAAAACCAAAATATATACATAACATGTTATTTTACCCATATAAATATAAATTAGAACATTACATGACCAAATAAAATATTATTTATATAATTTAAAATAAACAATTTTGTTAAATACAACAATTTACACACAATATTTAAAAGGGCATAACTTTCACATTATAAATCAGATTTCAACGAAACAAAAAGCAGTATTCTTAAAATTTTATTTACTTTCATAATAAAAAAAATTCAAAAATTTAAACTTTTAAAATTTTAAATTAAAAATCAAAGTTTGACCATATTGACCAAAATTCACATTTCTGGAAAATATCTTATTTATTCATGTTTGAAATTATAATTCACATTCAAAACACAATTTATTTTAAAATAAAAAAATTATCTAATTTAAATAAATAAAATGAAGTTTTTAAATCAGGAATTAAATTAAAGTAATTAAAATATACAATTAAAATAATCACAAAATACAGGGTTGTTACAAAGAACGTTAATCGTGAGTGATTGCTCACCTTTCGAGGCAAGAGAGATTCAACAATGGGTTGAGTGATGAATCCAGGCACGAATTCGATGATCAAAGCTGATAACAAGAAATAAACGATTTCAAATCAGAACTGGATCGATGAAGATAATTGGTATAAGTGAATTCCAATATACAGATATATATAACTATTTATATATATAAAGATCATATTCTAAATTTAAACACATATTAATTAAATGTATATGTATTTCAAAATCATTTTTTTTAAACTAAAACTTATATATATTCTAAATATTTATATATAAAGATCATTGTTTTATTATAAAATTGCTCAGCTTCTCATATAATTATATATATAATACACATCTATTTAATTAAAACAAAAGTCTATGCAGGTAATAAATTTTTGAAACATCCTAAATCAACAAAATCAATATATATATATATTATATCACAGAAATCAAAATAACTTACTTTATTATAATACAACCATAAACACAAACAAGTCATATGCACTTATATAAGCTTGTATATCTAAAAAAAATCAGATGGACACATATGCAGATTAATATATATATATATATATAACTTTTATATGAAATCATATATATACACTACTGTAAATACGTATAATGCTATAAACAAAACCTTGTAATATAAAACTATAACAACAAAACTGTAAAACAGTTTTTTATAACAACACATACCCTCATATAAAATCACAGCACACAAAATAATATATGTATAAATCTATATTTATAAGCTTTAATGCGTGAAATACTTTGACATAAAATACATATAGTGCAGACAACTACCAAACTTATAGACATACAGTTATTGACATATATTATATAAACAAATAAACAATATATTATTATTATTATTATTAAACCCCGTTTTTTTATAATAAAAAAACAGTATATATACTATTATATACGTAAGCTATTTGAATATGCAAACGCCTACATGTGCAATACATGTATGTAAATATATATATGTTACTATATATAAACTCATGTACTAAATATATATATTACTATATATATATATATTACTATATATAAACTCATGTACTAAATCAATATATTTATATTACTATATATAAACTCATGTACTAAATATATTATTATTACTATATATTTTATCTTGTTATAAAATCAATATATATATATTACTATATATAAACTCATGTACTAAATATATTTTAGAATTCAAGTAAACTAATAGACAGAGCCTCAAGCCTATACAGTCCTATCACTCCAACATGAATCTTATAAGGTCTCAAGCCTATAGCAGCACTGCAAAGTTAGCAATGAAGGCAAATAGAATTTATGCACAGCCTAAATATAACTGGGTATATGAGCTAACATTATATAACTTACATATAGCAATATATATATATATATATATGATCTATACGTATAAAACAATTTTAAATCAATATTTTATATAAACTAACATATAATAACAACTAAATTTAAACTTGCATATATATAAAACAAATTTTTTCTATGCTATAATACTATAAACTAGTATGATATATACCTCTTATATAAATAAAGAGGTGGCAGAGGAGAAGAATACAAGAGATGCAGCGAGCATGGTGAGTCACGGCTAGGCTTGAGTGAAAGCGGAGGTGGGAAAGATGAGGCCATGAGGGGAGAGAGCAGTGATAGATGGATCTGGGTGCAGTAGCCGGCGATGGCGGAGCAGCCGAAGAAGTGTGAAATGTTAGATTCGGGTTTGCCTTCGAGTGTACACGTGGGATGGAGGAAGGGCGTTCGGCTATGGAGTTGAGGGAGGGGAGAGGGAAAGAGGTTGTGGAGTTTTGGTGTTGCCAGGGAGGCACGGGTGGGCTCCGCATGGATGAGCGGCAGGATGCGGTCGATGATCGGCAGTTGCAATGCGAAGGAGGGGGAAAGAGGCGATGACGGCATGACGTGTGGAGTTAGGCTGCAATAGGAACAATTTGCATATGTGAAGGAGGGTGATGCGAACAAGAGGAAATAGCCTTGAATTATTACACGCAACATGCACGAAAAATGAACATATCAAAATGCAAATGAAGAAAATCAAAAGCCAGTGAACCCAAAAGTCAAATGCTGAATTCAGAGAAAAATTAATAGTTGGTGACTATTGGATTTAACGGTGGAAATGAAAGGGTAGGCAACCAAAAGACTCGGTTGCGAAATCGATACACTGGGCATTCCGTAGATTGCACCGCACACCGGACTCCAAAATACAGAAGTAAATATACCGCAGAGATCAGCACGACGAGACGATCAAAATGGTATACAGATATCAGTGGTACGATAAATTTATCAAAAGTTGATAATCGGTACCGAAAATGCTACTATTTCGCCGAAAATAAGATCGACGGAGCAATAACAGTCAAAATTTGACGAAACGAAATATGACGTCTCACTCAGAAGATGATTTACAATTTTATTTTATAAAAATATTTAGGTATGGAAAACATTTTATTATCATCAAATATTAACTGATTTGAATTGAAATAAAATTACACAAGAAAATAAACTTCCATATTATCTGGTGAAAATTTACCATTTGCTATGTTAAAGTGGACGTATTCCAAATATCAAATTTATATTTCAAAATTTTATTATTTAAAATTTCATAAAATTCAATTAATTAAATAAATAAACAACTAAAATTTATTGGTCGTTACACAACCTTTCAAATTTATATTATGCTGGTTCTTTCTCATATATATATATACTTGTTTGATAACCTGCTCACTTTCTTTCCTCTTCCCTTTTTTTCAGTTCCTATTTTCTCAGAGAAAAAAATATAAATATACAAGTTTATATATAAAGTAAGATCTATAGAAACTGCTTCTCCTCTTCTTCATGCAAACCCGTCCCTTCGTAACCCCAGTCTTCGCCACCACCGCCTTTTCCCACCGACGACCCACTCCTTCTTCCTACCGCCACAACTCCACGTGACCTTCCCTCCCTCCGACCCATCACCTGAGCAGACCTCACGCCCCTCTGACGGCAGCTCCGCACCCCTGGCCAGCCTCCACACGGCTCGTCCATCACCTGATACCACAGCCGCAAGCAACAGCCCCGTGCTTCACATCACCGACCAAGCACGGAGCCGCATCGAACCCTCCGACCACTTGCTGAAACCATACTTCCTTCTCCTACCTTCACTTCCTTGACTAACATCAGCCACCTTCCCTCAACCCGAAACAAGCCACGCCTCATCCCCACCTCATACCCGTACCCATCTGACAGCCTACCCATCGCTTCACCGGACACAGTGCAGCTTCTTCCCATGACCCGGTCGAACTCACCCATCGACCCGCCACCTTGCATCTTATTGCCGATCCGCCACTGTCAACCTATCTCCGAACTCGTCCTCTTTCATTGTCGTACCCAAACCAATTGCCACTCCAGCCTCACACGACAACTTTGCACTGCTCGCTCTCCCATTTGCTGAAGCTTGTCCATTACCTTCATCACCTTGCCGAACCACCAACACCCAGCACTCACATCCCCACCCAACCCAAACTCCATGTGTGCCAAACTTTGCTTCCCCGCCTTGTAACTTCATCCACCTAGAAGCCGAGTCACTTCCTCTCCTCCGTTGTGCCTCTGCTTCTAGCCGACAGCCTCTCTTTCAAGATCTTTGACGTGTCATGTCCATATCCGTGTGTTGTCCATGTCCATTTGCTTTCATTCCCATTATTTCTCTAGCTTCGAAAGGTGAGCGATCACTCACGATTAACATTCTCATATTTAGTAAATTTATATTCACATGAAATGATGATTTAAATAAATTGTTAAAGTTAAATTTGTTAGTGATTTGATTGCTAAATACGATATGTTATTATCTTCAATTATTTACCTATATAAATTGACATATGTCACTATAACCCGTTGAATATATTTAAATTGTTAATTGTGATATATGCTTGTTATTGATATGTTATGGCATTTTATATTATTATTTTATTGTTTCTCACTCAGCAAGTTCCCTGATATTTTAGGAAATCCCTATAGGTTGAAATGATGCATACCCGAATGATATTATAGATTAGGGAGAATCGTTATGGGTTGGAATGATAAACCCAAGCGATTTTATTGATTTTGAAATTTTGGGATTGCGAGTTGAAATGATAAACCCGTAAATTTAAATAATTGCAGATTGAAATGATAAATATCTGTATCACTTGACCATAGGATAGAAAATTATATACGGACATCGTTGGTCTATTTTGAAAAATGATTTTTCATAGTTTGAAAGGAAATAGATGGTTTTATTAAATATTGATTTTTAAATATAATATAAAGATTTTTATTTTAATATATGTGTGTAAAAATTTAGATTTTTAAATTATATGTATGATTTTTTTTATTATAAGTTAAGTTTTGAAAAATGTAAATTTTAGGATTTTACTTATAATTTTATTATTTTAAAGATATAAAATATAGTTTAATATAAAATAATATAGATTTAATAAAATCAGATTTAATTTAATAATATTTAATATAATAAATTTAATTTAATAGAATTTAATTGGATAGGTATATATATTGTATTTAAAATATTTATTTAAAATTTATATTAATATTTTGAAAATAGATTTTGTAATAACTTTGATAAAATAAAGGTTGGAAAGGTAAATTAAGTTAATTTGTAATTTAATTTGTTTGAGAACTGAATATAAATAAGAATTGATTGGAAACTTATTGATTTTGAGATTTTGAAAGGTATGATTTTATAACTTGATTTAATTAAAGGTGATTCAATGAATATTTTCAAATTTAAATAAAATTGAATATTTAATTTTGATTTAAATTTGTAATTTGAGATTTTTATTAAATGCTTATAAAAAGTGATTAGGTGAATATTTTAGAATTAAATATAATATAAGTTAATTATTGATTTTATTTAAATTTGTAATTTGAGATTTTATTTAAATGTTATTAAAAATGATTAAGTGAATATGTTCAAATTCAAATAAAATTAAAGTTGAATTTTGAAATATAAATGAAATTTATCAAATTGAGTTACTGTAAATCATTTGAATATTTAAACTTTGAAACCTATTGAATTGGAAGTGGTTTAAGTTTGTAGTTCAAACCTGGATTTGAAATCAAATAAATTAAATGGTTTTAATGAGAATTTGAATTGAACCTTTAACCTTTTTAATTGAAATGGTTGAGCTGAGATTGATTTAAATTGAATTTTGGAACTAAAGGTGATTTGAATTGATTTGTGAAATTAGAAGAAACAATTCTAATTTGAAACTATTTTTAAATATAACTAATTTTAATATATATACTATTTTAATCTATAAAATATTTTTAAATATAAACCATTTTAATATATAAACTATTTTAATCTATAACCTATTTTTAAATATAAACTATTTTAATGTATAACTATTCCAGTATAAAAACTAATTTCAATATTCAAACTGTTTAAGTTGGAACTGCTATGATTTAGATTTAATGGAGTTAAATGCAAATACTTTGATATGATGGTTTAACCTATTTTGTGGTTATAATTTTGGAAATGAATATGATTTAATGTGAATAATGATTTCGAAAGTGAATATGATTTTGAAAGTGATATGATTTTGAAATGAATATGATAATTTGATATAAATTACGAACTGTTTAAAATGAAAATGGCCACGGTGTGAAATAAGCGTTTGGTTGTTAAAGAGACCGAGATCGGATATTGTCATACTCTCTGCCAATAACGAAAACCATTTTAACAACTGTGCACGTGGTGGAGATTCCAGAACGAAGTAGGATGGTTTGGCGAACGTCTGTATGAGGTATGAATGCAGCCCTGACTCCCTTTAGTCAACTTGATGTGACTAAAACAGGAGCCACGCCGGGCCAAGTGAGGTCGCACCTCCGATCGAGCATGCTTCTTTGATGCCATTTTATTACTTTGTGATTTGATTGGGTGCACCTTTGATTATGGGAGTGTGTCTCGAGATGGACGGTAGTAGCTGTTATGCGTTACCACCAGTCTAGATCCGAAAAACGATAGTATCCTACCCTGGGAATTACCTCACGTGCCTTGTCACATGCCTTATCGTGCCCACTACGAGTTTGGTTTGTGTCGTACCTATGGAGTGCTCCCTGATAGCCCATCGGTTTGGTGGAGTTTACAGTACTGTATAGACTACGACATTTATATAAAATTTGTTAAGGAGGATATGGGTAACGCCTTAACGCTATTTTAATAGTTTACTTTATTATAGACATTATCTATGTAGCGTATTATACTATGTATGTAGATAGTTTAACGGATCCTTAAGGGATGGAATCCCAACATCCTTTAAGTTATATTGCATTTCATTTGAACATTTCACTTGAGTTGGTTTACTTGCATAAAAATGTTAATCATGACTCGAGTGTTTTGTGTTTTGCTTTATGCTCGGGTCAGACTGAGTGTTAGTATTTGAGACTCACCTTTGGAGCTTGGAGATTTGCTTGGAGTTATCTATTCAGCTTTCAGTCATTTCAGTTGTTTCCAGTTGTTTATGTTCAGACTGGTCATTTGCTTTGTATTTGAGATTTCTATTGTATCTTGTTTTAGACTCTAATGTTGTAGTAGCTTCATGAACTACTGTTTATCTATTCCGCTGCTTATTGTTGTAAACTCGGTGTCTGTGATTCTGTGATTGATTTATTTACTGTATATGCTAAGTTTTGCCAAATATATATTAACAATATGTTGTTTTGAGCAATTCAAGTCTGACATGTGTGGATGATTGTCGATTTGAATGGTTTGAAATGCCAGGTCATTACAAAAAAGATACCAAACTGTAACGATCCCACCGCGATGCCCAGATTAGCAAAGAACATTACAAGTAATATCGTCTGCTAATCCGAAGAATACGACTTGTTAAGGGCGATCGAATGTGAATATATCTTTATACTAATACTGACACATCATTTATGCCTTTTCACTTAATATCTGAACTGAATTTGACGTGTACAATATTAATACAAAGTGATAGACACACCGATTTCTCAGAATCAGAATTATATATCATATAAATAACAGTCACAGATCACAGTGGAATAAATCTCAACTTATACATATACAAATTATTTAGTTTACAAAATAAAATACTAAACTCGATTGTTATACAAATTTAACAATTCTCTAATCTCAATTATACATTTTATATAGAAGAAAACAAAAAATAATAACCCAGAATCTCATAATCGCAGCGGAACAAAATATAATATATAATAACAGATCTTTATACAAAAGGAGCTGTAACCGTTAATATACATACAATCATCGGAGTACAACAATCAATACATCAATATGGACAGTTATTATAACTTGTCCTCACCAGTGCTGACCATACAGCCTGGCACACACAGCGGAATATAATCAAGTACGTGATATACGACTGAAATCCTCCAGCTCGTCTCCTGAGCTCCATAGCAACATAACCTGAATCTGTAATACTCGGTCTGACCCGAGCATTATAATAAAATAACACCCGAGTTAGTCTGGAAAACCAGCGTGAGAAAACACACTCAATTTGAATTATTACTATTTTCAAAATCCTTTGAAAAACAAAGGTATCTCGTAAGACCACGCCACACATAAACACGATGGGTTTTTACCTTACGATAACCAACGCATTTTATATCAAAATCATCTGATATTATAATAGTGTCTATAGAAAGTAAATTAGAAAATAGCTGAAATGCCTGCATCTCACATTCCAACATAGTTGGGCACAATCAAAACCGTATAGGCTCGTAGTGGATATTGGATTCCATACAATGACTGGGCTACTGGGGTACCGCCCGTCATAGTACATCTCTAGAAAAATGTACCGAGGACCTTACCTAGATCCCCTGCCAACAAAGGACCGGCCTACCTCTAACCTGGATAGTTCTGAATATGTTATCACCCTGGGTGTTCCCACCCTAATCGAGCGCTCTCTTTTTCATGCACAACCATATCCATAATTTATAATATATATCCGAGGGTATCTAGAAAAGTGATAACATACCCTACTTGGGTGCGACCCACTTAGCCCTACTGCATCTCCCTGTTTTAGTCATTCCCGGTTGATGAGGCTTGAGGCTATGTTTACCTTTGGAATAGCATTCATACTTGGAATGCTAACACTACCTTCCAGACCACGATGCAAATGATAGCATTTATCTATACAATTTGTTCTGGGTCTGAACAAACCGAATCTCCAGAATCAGCTTCTTCATTATCTTCACGATATCCCAATTCGCAACGCACATATCGGATCGAAGTGGTTTTCGAATAATTAAATCTGATCCCGGTCTCTTCGAAACGATTAACGAATTTGACCAAATTTGATAGTCGGTTATTTAACTATCAAATAACGCACATAAACAGTCACTAGGCCCATATTATAAATTTTCCAAAATATTTATTTCAAAATATCTTTACAAAGATATATACCCAAATCTCTTTCAATACTTCAATATTCGAAAACAAATTCAAATGCTTATATCCATAACAGGATATTTTCATACCATCTCAATACTTAGAAATATTTCTTCCAAATCCATTTATAGTTCAACACTTTGAAAATATTACTATAATAATATCTCGTAGTTAAAATACTTCAAATCCCTCTCGTGCACTATTTAGGAAATATTAATAAGTATATTTTTCCCGAAATCATTTTATTTCCAATACTAAGGAAATATTCCGTTTATTTCATACTTCTCAAAATCCTTTATAATTAATTTGTAAATTCCTTAACTCGACGGATTCCATAAGTTTTAGGAATTCATAAATTAATTTCCTTTAAAATTTCCAAACTCGATTATATTCGTCCATAATTACAACTACCCATTTCTAACTTCTTTATGAATTCTAATTCATTTTCGAAGTTTCTATATTCAAATACTTTGAAATTTTCCTTAAGTTTCCCCGAATTCCATTTTGAGAATTTCTCTTATAAAATCACACCTATTAAATAAACCCCGTTTGCAAATCTCGAGATGATTTATAAATAAATTTCAATCATTTCAAAACTCTATATATATATATATATGATATGATAAGTATTTTTAAAGAATAATAATATATTTTTAAAACATGTTTAAGTAATTATTTAAAATATTAAAACATTTTAAATAAACATGGATAACTCATTTCCAATTTCATTTTTAAATAAACCAATTGATTTACAAAGCTGATTATAAAAATTAGAATTTATTTCCATAAATACCAAATATTTGAATAATCCACTTTCCCGAGATATTTTAGTGATAGTTTAATAAATAAAAATCCCATTTTAAAACAATTTTAATTTCTTGACAAAAATCTATTTTTAAAATTCAATATTACCAATTTCAATTTATAAATCCATCTCGATTCATATCACATCGACTACATTTCAATTTCATAATCATTCTCACGTTTCAAAAGTAGAATCCACTATTTTTTTTCCAATAACTGATTTCCATATCTCGATATAAATTCACACTATAAATTTATATTTCCAATTTATTAGCTGATATCATTTTCCCTTATTTATAAACATCGTTTATAAATTTATAAACTCCTTTGAGTTTCACTTGTTTATAAAACTAATCTCATTTATAAAATCTAATTTTACGAATCCATTTCTTAATAAATCTCATTTATATTTTTCAAATCTATTTTTAATATCGATTTCACTTCTTTCCATAAATCCCGAAATATCACTTAAAAATCCATTGTTAAAAATCCTTTATATAAATTATTTTTAAAATCTCTATTTTAAATATTTTTTGGAAATAGATAATTACAAATTCCAAAATCAAATCATTTATTATATCCAAATCAACTTCCTTTAAGTAATCCAAATTTCGATATAAGTATTTTTATATCCAAATCTACTATAAATTCCTTCAAATTCAAAAATAATATTTTATGGTATTTGAAATACCAAAATTAAGGCCGGTGCTACTATAGCATCCAATAAATCCAAATCACAGCGTAATCTACAACAGATTATCCACATACATCATATACCACTATATATATGAAAATTAAATCAACATTTTTGAGGAATCTAGTTGGATCCCTCCAACCTGTTTCCCTACAACCACAGATGTTAGATAACATAAAATACCAATCCCGCTTCGAGGCGGAATATCGCGGTAATATAGGGTTATCTGCTATTATGCGAGGCGCATAATGTCTCATCCGCTCCAATCGGTGGGAAAATATATCCAACTAGTAATATATACCAATATGTATAATATAACATCCAACAGATAATAATATATTAATTCAACTAAGCATCCAATAATAAATTTTAATTATTATAAATTAAACTAGTCAACCAAATTGAGTGAGATTTACTCACCGAAATTCCTATTGTTGCTTACGCATTCCGCTTTAATTAAAATTAACAGGCATTTAATTTTTATTAAAATTCATGTTAATTCCAAATTATTCCAATCCACTCCATAACGAAGAAAATGTTCATACGAGTACACTACAACTTGCCATGCTCGATTTCAACCTCGTATGAAATAGTTACCCAATTTATAAGCATTCGATTTAATAATATAATTTAAATTTTATATTATAGTAATTAACGAATTAATTACCTTTAAAATTCAAATCCCCCTCTTCCAATAATCGAGCCGCTCATCCCAGTAAACTCAACACCATGGCCGATGCCTTTGACCGCCATTATAACCTCCTCCAGTCATCGAACTGCCTTGCCGTTACCACCTCCGACCTTCTCATCACCTTCTCTTCCCGACCATCCCACCACGACACTCTCCGCACCTTCCCTAGCCACCGTGGCGTCGGCAACTCCCACCTCCGATCGTACAGGTCCCAAGACAACCACCCCACCGCCTCCAGCACCAAGTCCTGCGCCGCCACCAGACTCCTTAGCTCGCGTGCACGCAATTCGAATAGCCCAAAACCCCCTCCGCCATTGTGAACCCTAAAGGTCGAACGAAGAACCATCACCACTATTGACCCGAACTGAGCGTCGCGCCCTCCCCCTACTTCGCGGCCATCAATGAGTAAACAAGCTGCTTCGTGCTTCTATAATTTTTTTTATAAATCAATTTCGAACTGGAAGAAGGAAATGAGAGGCACATTTTTAAATTTGGGGAAAGGCTACTTCGTGAATAGGGTGGATCGAGATAGGCTAGGACGGCTACAAGTTGACTTTTGATTAGATATATATATATATATATATATATATATATATATCAAAATATCTCGTTTGAATAACTCAAAATCTCGAACCCCTATCGAGGCGTGCCGCCTGACATTCCTAATGTTATACCGTTATTCCGAACCCAGTGGAACAAGTTTTGGAACCTAATTCGATCGTATGTGGAAGATAGCTTTTTAAATTGACTATTTAAATTAAATTAAATTAAATTATTTCTAGGTGTTTCCAGATCGCACGACCAAACGGTAATTCCAAACGCTATGAAATTTGAAATCCGATAATAATATACTATTACAGGTCCAATGGAACTAGTTTCGTCGAATTCCGAGACTATGCTCTGAATCGCTATTTTAACGCGTCGATTAAATCGACGATTTTAAAAATTTATGAAATCACTTAAAATTTCAGTTTTAAAAACTTAGTAACTCAATTCTAATTCAAATAGATCAACATTAGAAATCGTTTCGATTCATATTCAACTCAAATTTCAACTATTCACAATTTTCGTATTACAATAAATCGCTATTTTTGAAATTTAATTTCATTCTACAATTACAACCAAAATTTTCATATTCAGAAATCAATTTTTATTCCAAATCCAATATTTAAAGCCATTCAAATATCCAAACCAAATGTCAGAAAATCCGGGTCGTTACAATTGTGTTGGACGTTTCATTAGTATCGTTCTGATCCTCCTCACCTTGTTCAACTTGCTCAAATAACTCCTCATGAAGAGCACCATGATGTAAAAATTATGTATTGCCATGCATGCAATGACTATATCTCTTTGTACAAAAAACTTATATAGAGGCATTTTATCTAGAATGAGAAACCGCTTTTTTAAAACACCAAAGCTTCTCACAATAACATTTCTTAGTTTTGCATGAGCATGGTTAAATCGTCCTTTCTAGTTGTAGCATTATTACCTCTGTAGGTTTTCAACCAATACCAAGTGTTGCGATATGGAGATAAGAAGCCTCTAGTGTTAATATACGCCGCATCACAAAGGTAATACATACCTACATCAGCCTAAAGCTAAGTTAATAATAGTTTTCATTCATGATGTTAGTTAATTATCATAAAATATTTACTTGGAGGTGGTATAGGAAAATTATTTGCAGGATCATGCAATGTTTCACTGAGGACCCTTGAGTCATATGCTATTCCTTCCCGTCAGTCATCACGCAAATAAATTTCATATCATAGTCACATATGTCTAATACATTTTGATACCAATTTCCTTGACCTTGTCCTCTGAATGGTACTTGCTCATCGATTGAAATGTTTGCATCTATTAATGTACCACCTAATGCTCCAACCGCACCTTTAAAAGCCCCTTCTCTTAGATCAATATGTGATCGAATATTTTCAATAGGTTTGGTAAAATCTGGAGGAACAATCATTTTTCGAGCAAAATTCATCAAAGCATTCAATACCTCATAAAAGTATTTATGAACCGTTTGCCCAGAGTGTTGAAATCTGTACCTTGTATACAGTTCAGGTTATTATAACTTACAGTGGATAAAAACATTGCAATTTTTTCTTCGACGTCAAGGTGTTTGCCATTAGAAAGCCAATTCTGCTGCCGAAAGTAACGAGACAAATTTTTAAAACATTACTTATCCATTCGAAAATCATCATATATGACAATGAAAGGACCCTCCAACAACTCCTTCATGTATTGTTTTCCCGAAAGAGACGAAGTTAAAACTTTTTGTCGCATTATTCCATGTTTTTTTATTTTAAGTAATATTAAGAGAGTGGGCCATCTAACGAATAACCAAAGCTTCACTGTCATTCTGTAAAAAATATAACGATTCATCAATATTATGAGTAAATGTAACTGTAAATTGAAATAAAATTTGCAAATTATTACGGATAGCAGTACAATAAATTATTGACTCGGCATACACTCTATTATCAAAAACAAACACTGGACAACTACTGATACAGAACATAATTCAAAAACTCTACTTTCTCTTAAATAGTACGTTCTTCCATGAAAGCAATTTTTAGTTCTGGCTTGTCACAAAACAACACTTTTGCTTGTCTATATTCATCTGCTGATATCATATCCAAACTTTTAATTTCTTTTAGGGAAACCATAATATCAGTGTAAGAAAGTCCTTTTCTAGCCTTCTCCTCATCAATTTGCCGCTTCAAGATGCCAACTAATCCTTCTATTTGATTTTCTAGTGCTTTACCACCTGAACTTTTTTGATGTTTTTACTTGATCGACGAGGTATTGCCTTCGACTGTTTAGTGCGGTTAATATCTGCCTCACATATGGGACTACCAATATCTTCAGTAACTCTTATCCTCTCAAAGTAGTTATCATTAATACTTCCATTCAATTCAACATTATCTGCATTTGTATCCTCTTCCGTCGCAAAATGATCACCCTCGTTTTCATAATCATTGGTAGGACGAGGGATTGATGATGAAGACGACCAAGCATATGAATCTTTTACTAGCGTTTTTTTAAACACACGTTTCATTAGATCGGTGTATTTGAGAGAACTATTTTGAAACTTCGCCGCTCTTGGATTTTGCTGTTCATGTTAAACATTTACGGTTATAATAGTTATATAATTAAAATACATGACTTTATATACTGCAAATTATTAGAATACACTAGTAGAATTGATTGGCTTGGTTGAATAATGTCTTTACACTTTTCAGGGGCAAGTGTACGGAGTTGGTGGCAGCATAAAAGCCATGTCCAGAGAGTCCAATAACTTTTACCCATGCATCATAATCTCTTCGCAAATAGTCATAACGAATCTAAATATTTTGTGGACAAAATTCACTTTCCATTTTTCATTAAACTCCATCTCTAATCTTGTCCACAAATATTTCGTAAGAGACATTTCTCCGTATATTTGACACTCAACTTCCCTAAAACACAATTCAAGGAAGTCTTTTTCCATTTCATGATCCTTTGTGAAAGCAGCTCTACCTTCGCATTCTCATTATCTTCATCGTTAACATAGCTTTTTGAATTTGTTTTTCTCTTTGATGCCCTAACTGTTAACTAATACATACATTAATATTTTTCATTGTATATAAATAATTTTGATCTTTTTTTCCGTCGATGCTAAAATATTTACCATATAAAATGTTTTGGTGCAAGTTACACACTTGTATAATCAAATCCTAAACTATATAATATACAAACAAAAACACTTATAACTGCATATAGTTATTCAACAAATTTATTGTGTGTATGGTCCAAGGTTAAACTTTCATTTCAAAGAATATATAGGTACAAAATTCATCATGAGTGGGACCATTAATGCAGTAGCTGGTTGTTTTCTCTTGTAAATATATAGTGTTACTGCTGCATTGTCATTTGATACCCAGAACTATAATGATTGGTTGTAGCTTATCATAATAATATTTTTGTTTACAAATTTGCAAAAAGAAGTTTACATAAGAATTAAAGCTACATGCCTGCTTGCTACTATCGTAAATAAATTGGGGCAAATTTAATTGGAAGCCACTTGCTTAATAGCAGACAAACATTCGCAGGTTTAAAAAAAAGTCTACTGCTACCTACTGTTATCTGATAGAGATTGAGCTGTCTAATAAAATTAACAGGTGAAAACATGTTACTGCCTATTGAAATCAAGAAAAAAACTTGCTGAAATCTGCTAGAAAAAAAGACAAAAGCTTCCGGAGGAGCTGCCAAATTTGAGAAAATATGAAGTTGTTGCCGACGAAGAATGAAAAGAGCGGCTGTAATTTATAGAGGTACAGAAGATCTAAATTGTATCCAGCGATTAACCGTAGCTGAAAAATATCGCCGAACACTAAGGTTGGGATCTGCTTACTTTTTCAAACCAAACGTGTTCATTTTTTCCGATCTTGTAAAGTTTAAGCGATTGACGCTTTTTTTAGGGAAACAAACGAAGCCTTAGTTATCGTTTGACAGTTTCATCACCTCGCAATTTTTTTATTTCATCAAACATATAGCCCAATCTTTGACAGAGTATGTTGAGCACTTCCAGGAATTTAAATTTAAAATCCTCACCTTAAACATTGTCGAAATCTTTGAAGCTTCTAGTTTAAACTTTAGTTTATGATCTGATATGTTCAAAACTGTTGCCTTGCTTTGGATTTGAACATGGCGCTTCTTCTTCTCCTTTTCTTTTTGTTTATAGAGTTTTATTTTCTTTTGTTTACAGGCTTAACCAAACTGAAGACAAGCTTATATATACATGCTCATATGAATTGATGTATACATACCATATTTTAGGCTGAAGAAAAGTTTTGATCTGTTGTAAAATGTTTTTTGATGGATTGAGGTGATTGATAGGGAGTTGAAAAGAAGTTAAAATAAATGTTTTGGTCTTTACTATATTTGACCAAACAACTTCATATGTTTATATATTTTGGTCGTATATTTTATATTTTCCCGGCAATGTTTTCTTGTCTACAATACTTGTTTACCTTTTTGTTATTTTACTTTTCTATTTACTTAATTAACTTTCTTTTGATTTAAAACATGCTTCCATATATATTTTGAAAACAACATGTAAAGTGGTTTTAAATAAACAATTTAGTCTTCATATTTTATATATATTTCTATTTAAAATATATAACTCAAGGTACTAAAAATTTTTGCTATTCCATTTTTAATAAAATAACATTTTTGTTAAAACAAGATTTGTGAGAGATTTCCTTTTCAATAATTTAAATGATTTTATTTAATTTTTTCTCATTTCTATCATCATATATTTTTACCTATATTTTCTTATATATTTACTTCTTTTCCACCTTCCAATATATATTGTTTTAATATACTATATTTATTTGTTTATAAGTACTATATCTTCCTTTTGAACCTATACACACACACGTTCTTCTTTCTTAAACTTATATGCATATATATAAGAAAATCCCAAATTTTAAAACTCTTTCTATTTATACAACAATATATTTCATAGGTTGTATTCATTTCTATTTATAACATATTCTTTCTTACTTATTTTTATTTGCTATGAATTTGTTTTCAATTTATA
This sequence comes from Allium fistulosum, assembly GCA_030737815.1. NCBI lineage: Eukaryota > Viridiplantae > Streptophyta > Magnoliopsida > Asparagales > Amaryllidaceae > Allium > Allium fistulosum. The sequence goes on from CM060903.1 coordinate 265,777,450, forward strand.
TATATAAATTCTTGTTGTTATGATTATATAAGAAATTCCAAAATAGATTAATTTTCTATTTTATAATTAAAATCTAAAAAATTCAAATATTATCTTGGTTTAAAACTATTTATTATTACCAATTATCATTTTACAAGGGTTTCATTTTGATTAAAAGATCGTATTATTGAATATTAAAAATTAATATTCAAAACTCAAGACGACAAAAATTCCGAGTCGTTACACGAGTTCTCTTCTTCTTCTGCCTTAAAACATAATTTTAGATCCAAGCAAGATTTTTTGGGTGTTATTGAATCATCGATCTTTGCGCAAAAGACTATTAATACTGATATTTAGGGCTGTTTTGTCCTGGATGCAGTGCTGCATCAGAGACTGCCTTACATAATTCCGGCACAGCAGCGAAACGTCTTAAAGAGGACGATCTAGTCCACGACTCAGCCACAAAGATACTACAGATTCAGATCGAGATACAACAACTACTATAAAGTCAAGCCAAAAAGGATGCAACACTGCCAACAACTTTTAAATAAACTCACGCATGCAATGACTTTGGTTTTATTTAATAAAAGCAAACCATTGTTGGATGAACCCCAACCTTTCAAGGAGGAGGCTATAGTTATTGTAAAGAGTGAAAATATCAACAATACACTTTTTTTGACTCGTCTATCCCTGATAGGGAAGAACCCATTGTTGATGAGGACAACAAACTAGCCTACATGCATATGTAAGATAACTTAAAATTATTTGGTTACTGAAATTTGGTTTAATTAAAACAAAAGATGATCTTTTGTACCGTCTAAAGTGGTAATGCAATTTGAGTGCTGGGGCGTTACCTAAAAAATTGTTTTGAAAATTAAAATCATTGGAAAAGCCTCCAGTGGTCGAAATCACCATATAAGTGGATATGCAAAATTAAAACTGATACTAAAATGTAATGGCCGAGTATACTTTTTACACATATTATCACTATTCGATTATTATCACACAACTACCAAAGTAATTCTTTCTTTGGAAAAAAAAGAACCTAAATAAAACACTTTCAACCTAACAAAAAAGTTCACTGAAACACATTTAAATATAAAAAGGAAAACAAAAACAACAAAAAAGAACAAAAATAGTAATAATAAATATAATAAAATTTTAGAGTAATAATGTGGTAGAAAATACATAAGGTGCTCATTTATGGTGAACATGACAAAAAACATGAATGGATATGTGGTAAAATTCAATATAGAATTAAAATGTATTAACTCAATTTCAACCACTTGTCACAACAAGTGTGAGGAGGCCAAGATGATGGATTTGGGTTAAATTTCTCTTACACATTAACTAGTGACCTAGTGACGAGAGAGTTGATAAATTTTTAGTTTCCATTTAGTTTGTTGTTCTATAAATTACATAGAAAATTTAGTATATTTGGTAACTTAAAATTTTGGACCAAGATGATGTATTTGGTGCATAACCGTATTTCAATGTATAATTTTGTACTTTAAAGAGGTATCATAACTGGCTTTAATCTATGTCCAAACACACTAGTTGCACTCCAAAGAGGTATTCTAACCGCTTTAATTTGGTGTCTCGAAGAAGAAGACTAGTGCAGTTGAAATATGGTAAACAACGTTGATAGAATAACATCGTAAATTTCAGTTATTGAAATTAACGTAACAAAATCATAATTCAATGCAGTTAAGTTAATCAGGATTTTACGTCCAAAATTATTGCTTGATAAGATAACGAGTTTGGGTATATGTATGTTGAGACAGAAATTTTAGATAATGGTTTAGAATATGTTGTTTGCGCTAATAAGCAAAATGTTTCGAAGTTAGTGGGAGAAGTAAAATATTTGTATTTAATTAATTTAACTTCGTTAAAAAAATAATATGGATCTCAAATCTACTATTCAACATTTTTCTAAAGCTATAACTGTGTAGTCCACCGTCCATTCATATATACACACACACATTCCGGACTTGGTTTTTCAAAAATTAGCAGCGTCCCTTTTTGCATGATTGTTCGGATACATTCAGGACAATAAACAGAATGTGATGCAAGATCAGTTATTGCACTACAACGTAGAATATGACGGAGGAATAGGCTGAAGTGCAGGATGGAATAGAGTTTAACAAAATGAGCAGCTGATATTACAGCCATGTGGACTGGGTTGTACATAAAAGAGTTTCATACTTGCACTAAAGAGGTATTTACTTCTTTGCTAATTAGCTGTTCTTTTTCCCTGTAAGAATTTTTGGCATCCGAATGATGATTCCAAAATGGAAGGAGCACTGTCAAGGATCACAAGTTAACAGGTCCTTTTCCACAAGCTCTACCGTCAGTCCTGCTTTGGATGATTCGATGCTTCTTTTTAAAAGCACTTTTAAAGGCCAAATGTATTGCATTGATATTTCGCCTTGTTACATACAGTGTGCATGTGGCCATGCAATACGTATAACTATGTACATATAATGCACTCTCGGTGATTGACCAAATGTGCATACGATGGACACAGTGTGGAAACAATACAGACATAAGATACGAACAAAATCAAAACTTTATTTGCTCACTTATATGTCATGTGGAACAATAGATGCATCATCAGTTCTGAAGTCGCAACTGGTATCCAAAATATCAGGCATCTGATTTATCTTTGTTGTAACACCCGATGTAATTCTTTTATATGAAACTAGACGAGACACAGCAAGTTCTTGAAATATGAACTGCAATATTTGCTACGCATAACAGTATTTCAATGTATGTTTTTGTGCTCTAAAGAGGTATCCTAGCTTTAATCTAAGTCCAAACACACTAGTTGTATTATCTAAAATCATCGCAGTTCACATAACAAACAGGACATGCCAAACTCCAATAGACTTCGTAGCGACATAGCTAGTTTGGCAGCAAAAAGATAAATGTAGAATGGTTATAAGTTCATAACTAAATCAAAGTAACACAACCACACAACACAAGTGCTGCAGACAGTCACTTCGAGTATTCTCCAACTTCAATTATTGCTTTAACATAAATAAATTTCTAAATTCAAACTTCATTTAGCCTAAGATCCTGTTAATTAAGTTCTATAACAAACCGAGGAGAATCAACATATGTACTGTATGTTTATTCTAGGATAAAATTAGTTTATATGATCCTTAACTTCAACATGCTACATGCTACATATGCACAATACTTATGATTATTAGAACAGAGCAAATAGCACACATTGCATTTTGTTTTTCTTTGGTTTCAACCAATGTGCACGGTTCATTTATTTTGTTGAGTTTTCCACACACAAAATATGACTAATAATCAAGGGAAGTCCAAGTCTACACCTCGACATCTCAAGCAATAATAGCCCATTGTTCTCACTTCTCACCCATAAAATACGAGTGAACTCTATGTACTCAGAACCAGTCATTTCATTGCTCAGATCATTGTCACTCAAACTACTACTTAACTCAAATGAATAATGGATTTTCAAGTTTTAATCTTTAGCATGTTTTAAGCTTTTAACACCAAGGAAGGGAATAAAAGCAGTAATATAAATTCAAAAGTACCTTTTTGCTTAAGTAAGAAGTCCGAACTTCTCTACATATATAAATCACTTTAATCAGATTTGCACTCAATTACTTAGCTTCATCACTTACATGGAGGAAATCGTTTGTTTCAAGATCATCATCTGATGACTCGTAGGGGCTGGAGACGAAATTGGATCTCCAGAATCGGATGTGGATTCAACAATGTCGAGAGCAAGTTCTTCAGTTTTTGTATGCTGCGTTAGTTTTTGTAGAATCTGAGAGCTCTTCTTTCTTTTTGGGAGCCATGGGAAGTACAGAAATAGACATTAGAATTCAGGGATTTTCATATGTATTTTTAGTGCATTTTCTTGTTTAGTTATTGAAGTGTATTGTGTAGTCCCACATCCTGTGAGAAGATATCACGCGGTCTAGCATAGAATATAAAAACATGGCACAGGCAAACGATAAATTCATACCTTTCTCGGCCTTTTGGCTAAGATCAAGTGTAGTATCTGTTCTTATCAGTTTAATATCTGATACGTGGCCCATTGGGCTACAACGATATTAAATTAATTTTTCCATGGGGAGAGTCCAATAGGTAGCTTGCTGCCTGGGCTCTCAAGTGTCGCTCATGTCTAGCACTATCGCATGAGCTGGCGCACCCTACCAAACTTCAGTGTGAACTTTTTATCAGATTTTTAGCTTTGGTTGGTTGCTCCAACTAAGTGTTAACTTGCAGTACTTTGCGCTGAAGAAATTTATGTTCCCAAACTCTTTTAGTTCAACTGGCCTGAATAGCCCTTCGCTCGTGAACTGACATTTTCTCTCTTCCCTATTTGATATATTTTTTGTTGCCTATAAAGCGGTCTGATGATTTGTTCATTTTATTCTCCTGTTAAATTTCTGGAACTTTTTTCTGTTTTCTTTGCTTGCTTGACTAAGTTTCCAACTACTTGTGATTATCTAGCAGTTCCAAAAATTAGGTAGATAATATATGGAAATAAGGTAGGCTAGGCTATCTAGTGGGAATTCGATAAAAGAATTTTTCCTTGTTATGTTATGTAATTTATCTAGCGCGTTTCATCCCACAAATATTAACAATTTGAAAACCTATCATGCTTTAATAAAAAATAATGTCATCGCATGATCCCCGTTGGATGCCATATGCATTTGTTAACACACCCTAAGGACCCCTAATATGAACAGATTATGTTATGAAATCTTCGATTGCAAGATCGACCGATAAGAAAAATACATACCTGTTGGAGTATCAAATCCTAATTCTAGTTCTCCTGATGGCTATTAATCAATAATAACCACGAGATATATTTATCTTTGACCGTCTTCACCATTAAATGAACATGCATGACAATATACACGAGTGTTTCTGTTGCTAAATACACGTATGCCAAAAGTTGCTAAATACACGTATGTCAAAAGGACATTCTTTTCTAGAATATCGTTTCCAAAACAAAACAACCCAACACAATCATATTAAAAATCAGATGTATTGTGTCCAATAATCACAACCCTTCACCTCGACATAATACCACCACTAACTCTACTTAGTTCAAAAAAATATTCTACAATATTCAAACCATTTATGTATGGATGTTTGTCAATCTAACATGTATCAAACGCTCATTTAGAAATGCTCATAGTACCATAAGTTAGCGGTCTGGAAATATTCTTTCAATTTATTGGTTGTTGTAAATAGGATTTGTTAAAGGCAGCTCTAACAATCCGACATGTCCAACCTTCGCTTCATCATTAAAACATTCTAACTCTACTTACATACACATATGCTCTCTCTCTCTCTCTCACGTTTTAGACTAAGTCAAGGACCTTTAGCTCAAGTGGTTAAAGGTATGATGTTTTAAACTAAACTTCTAGAGGACCTGAATTTGAGCTCCTGAAATATCATGATGAGTGCTCTACTTGAATATAATATTAATCTTGCTATAAATTTTTTATATTACACACAACATTTGAAAATTTTATTTTAATTATATTTGGAATTTTTTTAATAAAATGCATTTTTCCAATTTAAAATATATACTTATCGATTAACATAATCAAAGTACAACATAGCTATTTAATATTTGATAAAATAAGGAGTTTGAAGTAGGTAATACTTAGCGACCAAGGTATTCGACGATCTGCAGGATTAAAACAATGGGGTAAAAAAAAATTCTATTTCTAATTTATTTTTATTCATGCTTCATATCTATGCATTCTTCCCACGATCATAATTAATTTTGGCAAAATAAATTAAAAAAAGTCGAAATTAAATATAATTTTAAATTAATTTAAATGAATATGTAAGAGATTAAAAATATATTTATACATCAAAAAAACTTATGCTTTTTTTTAAATTTACAGAGTTAGTTCGGATCTACACACATGTGTGTGTATAATATTAAATCATATATGTGTGCGCACGCGTGTTTATATATATATATATATATATATATATGTATGTATGTGTGTGTGTGTATGTATATATGTATATATATGTTATCCGCATGGGTTTTATTTATAAATTAATGTTGATAACTCAAGGAATTTAAAGTTTAATTTCTTATTATTTTGAAATAGTCAAATTATTTTAAATTCTAAATATTAAATTATCAAATATATAAGTATTTAATACAACTATATATATGCATTGTTAAACTTAAATAATTTATTTTCAATATACATGTATACAAGCACCAAAAATTATATTATAGCACATATTTAATTTTTAATTAATACTATATTACCTATATATTAATCAAAAATTAATGGATGAGTTAAAATAAACATAGTATATATACATTAATAATTTATATCAATCTTGATATAAGTATAAATGTTTATACTTGTGTATGACATGAAACCTATTTGTTAACCATAAATCAAAATGGTTAAGTAATCACTTATGACATATGTTCCCATTCTACCCTTATGACGTATCACCACACTTAATATAGTTATAATGTTTGTGTTATGAATACAAACATTGGTCCAAACCGACTCTTTAGATCTCTTAGATCTGCACCCTTCTTTGCAAAAGACAGATGTACAATACCAAATTTAACATAATATAATTATTTAGATGTGATTGAAGTGGAAAAATGGAGGTAGAGAGGGTTGCTACTGGTGGCCTAATTGAAGAAGTGGGAGGAGGCAATTTCTTTAAAATCAATGAAGACATGGTTAGGAAAGATTTAAGAAAATATCTTACCCAAAGTTCTCTCCTACCAAGTCAAACTTGGACTTACTCTATCTCTATGGCCGACCATCTATTAGTTCTTTAATGGACTGATAAACACTTCAAACCCAATAACAATTAATATTATTTAAACCATATTTAAATACGACTAGATATCGTATATCGATACTTATAAATATAACTATTATATATATGCACACAATTAATTACTAACTGCACCCTGAACATTTACAAAGACAATACCATTTTACTAAACTTAGGCCATATAATAAATATAATAATAATTAATATTTTACAAATATGATTAATTTAATTAATTTACAACTGTATAAATTAATTAAATCAAGTGGTGTTTTGAAGATTGAATATATTCGATTATGCGACTTACAGGTGTGAATTTAGCCAATGATTAATATTTAAACAATTTAGTACCGATGTTCACACGTCATCTTAGTTAGTGGTGTGATAATTTGACTTAATTTGTCGCTTATAAATCTCATCGATAAAATCAAATTTTACAAATTCAAGCGGTACCTTTTAGTAATGATAATTTACATCAATCCTCTTCGTCAATACTATATCACTTTAGGAGATATAAAATTTGTTTTTGGCCAAAATTCCATACCGTCCACATTCAATTCGATTAGTCCATAAACAAAGGACTTATGAATTTTTTTCTAGAATATCTTTTCCAAAACTAAACAACCCAACACAATCATACTAAAAATCAAACGAATTGTGTCCAATAATCACAACTCTTTACCTCGACATAATACCACCACTAACTCCACTTAGTTAAAAAAAATATTCTACAACATTCAAACGACTTAGGTATGGATGTTCGTCAATCAAACATGCATCAAACACCCATTTCAAATGCTAAGTATATCATAAATTAAGGGTCTAAAATTATTCTTGCAATTTATTGGTAGTTGTAAATAGGATCTTTTGAAGGTAGCACTAACGATCTGATGTGTGTAACATTCGCTTCATCATTAAAACATTTTGATTCTATATACATACATATTGTTGGATCTGGCCTATATAGCAGCGGATAATTGGGTGAATTATAAATTTTTTTCCTTCAGTTTAGATCTTTTTGGGCCTATGAAGTCTATATTAATTTTGGATATAATCTAAAATTAATTTGAATAAAGTCTTATTTTATTTAATTCACTGATTTAATTATATAATAGATCTAATTTTGAATTTAATTTGAGTATATTAAAATACGTTGATGTGCGTATTGTGCACGTGCAACATATACGTATTGTGTATACGATAAATGTCTATGTGTATATGTGTTGGGATTTACATCGCAACATTAGTAAAAAGTTTAAAAAACCAGATCCAGATCTATAAATTTAAAATTATATATATATATATATATATATATAATGTACTAAAAATTAAAACAAAAACATATTTCAAATAACATATGATAGACAAAAATAATTTATTTATTTACTTTTATATTAATTAATTTATTTAATTTTACACTAAAACAATTACCGAATTAAATATAATGTATATAAAATAAAACGCGTTTTAGCCATTTTTGTTTAAATCAGTATGTAACAAAATAACATATAAGTTTATAAAATTAAAATTGTTAATTTATAAAAATACATACATATTAATAAATATATAATTCACTTTAAAAACAACATAAAATTTATATTTATAAATAAAATATAATCATGTTTTGGAATTTTTTTATTATTGTCGAATATAATTTGATGCATAAAATAAATGTATATATGTATACATTTTGCACTTAAAATAAATTCAAAGTAATTAAAATTGGTTTTAATGTTTCGAAATGAAGATGGAATATAGACGGTGAAATTCGCATGCGCACACACACACACACATATACAATTGTATAATGGTATATTGATAAAGTGGACGACATATGCATATAAATTCGTTCAAGCATTATTATAGATCTATATTAAACATGATAAATATATAAATCATAAACAAGAGAATATTACCTAATTAGATATCGCCTTTGAATGCACTTCGATTGACAGAATAACTCCTAGTTTCCTCTAGAATCACCATTCAAATGTTGCAAAGATTTAAAGTACCACGTCTTATACTTGATTTGATCAAGATTGATTTAAATTTTAGGCCTTGGGGTTTAAATGGGCATGGCGATGGTGGAGGCAAGAACATGTGAGATAGAAGAGAGAGATAACTCAAATAGTAAAGGGTTAAGATGGCTTTTATAGAAAGAGAGCTAAGGAGAACTATTCTCCTTAATTTTCTAATCCACTTTTTACCAAGTTCTGGATCCAATATTCAAATCTTGAACCCCTCCTTAGTCCACTTTAGGCCCGTTGTGACTAGGGCTTCTTGGGCCCTAATCACTTCAACCCCGTTTAGTAATTATTACAATCAAATCAAATTTAAATGTGTATCGATATCGTACACCGATTTGTATATCAATAAATTTTATATATGCAGTCATTTAATTACTAATGACATCCAAAAAATTACTAGTGACGTCAACAAATCAAATTAATTAATTAATAATATTTCATAAATATTAATTAATTTAATTAATTTGCAACAATTATAAATTAATTAAATCATGTGGTATTTTACATTATTCACTAATACGGTTGTACGTCTTGCAAGTTTAAATTTAGTTAGCGACTAATATCAAATAATTTGAATATCAACGTTCATACTTCTCCTTAGCTAGTGGTGTGACAGTTTGGCCAAATTCATCGCTTATACATCTTTTTGGTAGAATCCAATTTTGTGATATTAAGTGATACCTTTTAGTAATAATTATTTGTACCAAATCTTTTCGTCAAAACTATATCAATTTAGGACTTATGGAATTTAGTTATGGTCAAAATTCTAATTTTTCCGCATTAAACTTGGTTTCTCCAAATACAAAGTCATTGGTTCAATAATAGAAATCGTTATTAATCGTACCACTATGGCCAGAGATTTTGACTATAGTTGATGATGATAATAACCTCATATAACTGAGAAGACAAATTCTTTATTGAATAGTGTATCACTTCCAATGCTTCAACTAAGACCCAACTATAATCATTCGAAAGTCAGCATGCCATGATTTAAATAAAATCAAAGTGGAGTGTCCAAATTGAAGTTCAGTAGTATTCTTAAGTCGAGATAACTGTATAACATTTACACTTCGAGATCTAATGTTTGACCTTAGTTATATTTACCCACAGGAGACTCTCGGGTGAGTCATTCTATAGTTATCCAATAACTATCAATACATAACTTCTTTGTGCCCCCAAGAGCCATGAGTAATACACTATCCAATATTCGGAGAATGTTACATACTTTAGTCTTATGGATGTATCGATATCCTTTCTCATCCTGACTAGGAATATTTAAAATAATATGTTATCTAATATTATGATAAATTTCTCATGATTACAACTCTTTATCATTATTATCACATAACATATGATTTAAGGATTTTCTATTAAATATATTATATTAATTATTTAAGTAATATATCATAATATAATAAATATATATGAAAGAAAACAAACACCATTTATTTCAAATGAGATTTTACTATAATGTTTATAAATTACAATAAATTATAGAGTTAATAATATACAATAAATTCGAATGGCTTGTCTAATGCAAATGTTCTTGTATTATTAAATTGGTTAAATATCAAATTTCAGTTATCTAATAAGCTCCCACTAAATTTTACATTTCTCAAAATCCTAAGAGAAAACATAGAAATATTTTGATTTTCATAATAGGTGTTAGGACTCATTTGCTTGGGATTTGACCTTGAGGATGGTCGGCAAATCATGGGCCCGCATGTCATGGATAACATCTTATCGGTTGTATTATATACAACTCTTAACCTGTAGTCTTTGACCCAATTTCATCTCAACCTTGAGGAATACGACACCAGAACCAGAGATTCCCAATGGTTATAACCATTATAAATATGTTTTGCAATGGAAATAGCCGAGTATATATAGTGCATATGCAATTTTTGTCACGGAAATTGTAATGGACATAACCATTACAAATATTGAATTTACAACGGTTATAACCATTGCAAATTTTAATATTTGTAAGGCCATATTTGTTACAAATGCATCTTCAAGGGCGTTGCAAATGTACAATTCCTAATGCTTATAACAACTAGTAAGGTTCAGTTTACTAATGGTTATTAATGTTAGGAATTTGATATTTTACTGTCAAATCTTTACAGCCGTCCCAATGGTTATAACGACTAGTGATTCATATTTTCTACAGTAAAATTCTATTGCAATGAAATGCACCCACATACAATCAAATTTCGGACGACGAATTCAACTTCAAAACAACAAATATATAATGAATTCTCAAGACAAATAATATCAAACAACACACACACAGATATACATACATATATATATATATATATTGCATTTCCACGCCACAAATTTCAAAAGACCACAACTTCAACTACATAGTAACTTCAAAATTCATAACAAACATTAAAATATCATGACTTACATAACAAACATCAGTGCATTACAATTTCAAAATAAGTCTAGAAACTTACAAATAACTTGAAAGTCATATTCTACTTCTTCTTTGATTGCTATGCCTTCTCAGTCATCTATTATTACTATTGATTTCAATTTTCTTGGCGCTCTTTTGGATGGTTTCTTCACTGTAGACAATTTAGGTTGTGTTCTGTGTTATTGCTACACAAACAAAAGAATGAAAACATTATATAATGCATAATAAAGAATAAGAATCCTAGAAAAAAGAATTGAGTAAAGCACATATCACATGTTAGTTCAAATAAAGAAATAAATCAAAATATTTAGAAGCTTGCAATTACTAAGTAGATTTGTTTATAAGCTTGCAATTAAAGAAATATCACAGATGTGGGTGACTAAGTAGATTTGTTTATAAGCTTGCAATTACTAAGTTTTGTATACTTTTCTTTAAGGTCAATTGGCGTACAAAAATTATGAAGAAAACATGGCATAAGTTAATACTAATATATGGGATATCTCAGATTATATAATGAATTATAATCCTACAATAGTGGTTTTGCTGGAAATAAAGATTCATGTGTTTAAAGTTTTTTCATAAAATTTTATCAATTATTAGCCGCTATGGAGGGGGGTCCGTGGGATGGCAACCCCCTAGGTGGGGGTACAGAGGCAACGCTCCCGCTGACGATGGTCGATCTGGCTGCTCAGGTCGTGGGGATCCCGGGGACAGTGCCACTACCCAAAACAGTATATTTTGTTGGCTGTTGAATTTGAATTCAATCACAAACGGTAATATTCGTTAGCATTAGCAAACGATCATGACCATTATGGCCAAAAGGTACCTGTTGGCGAACAGATGCTTCCCTCCTCCTATAAATATAGATTCCATGTTTTTGAACATACATAATTTTTCTCTCTTCTATTTTCAAAATTATCAAATAAGCATCATAAAAAAAACTTTTGAGTACTCTTCTGATTTGTGCAAGTAATCACAATTTGCACATATATTCTCCATTGTCTCTTGAAAGAAGGTTTTCGATCAATAATTTGTTATAATAAGAGGGGAAAACATTTTGAAAGAAAATGATTCATTCGTGCCATGAAGTGGCAAATCTTATTTGAATATCCAACAGTTTCAAGAATGTCTTCTATTCAAGATTTATCACTTACCAGAACAACAACGTAATCACTTCAAGTAATCGACCAGGATCTCACCAGCCTTGAAAGATTTGATGGAAATAATTTTACCTGTTGGCAGGAAACAGTACTGTTCTTTCTCACTACCATTGGTCTGAACCATATCATAAGTGATGACTTAGAATCAATTCCTGAAGAAAGTGCTGTAGATTTTGAACAACGAAAGGAGTTAAAATAACTAAGGCAGAAGCAAAAGAATGAAGACTTTCTTTGTAAAAGACACATACTCAATGCACTTTCAGATATAATATACAGTGCACATCGAACAATTGATGGTGCGAAAGCTTTATGGATGACACTGGATGTTGAATACTGCATCGAAGAGGCAAGTAATCAGAAGCTTTTAATAAGTAATTATATTAACTATAAAATGAATGATGATGCCGATATTATTTCCCAAGCACATGAATTAAATCTGATTGTTAGTAAACTCAAAGATGCGAAAATAGAACTTCCTGAAGCATTTCAAATTGGAGTTGTAATTGCAAAATTGCCTAATACTTGGAATGGCTACAAGAAGAAATTAATGCATGAAGAGAAAAGACACTCCTTGGAATCCATCATACAACATTTGCGTATTGAGGAAGAATCTCGCAAGAGGGATAAGAAAGAAGATTGGGAGACCAAAAAAGCAAATGTGGTTCAACAAGAATTCTCTAAGAATCACAAGAATGGGAAGAAAAGAAAGATTGATTCCAAAGGGAATAAAAATGAGAAGTCTAAGAAACCCAAAGGTGCTTGTTTTTACTGTAAGAAACTTGGTCATTATGCTCGAGAATGTAGAGATTGCATAAGTGACGAGAAAGAAAAGAAAAAACAACTTAACATTGTTGTTAATTTTGAAAATGAACCCAAATTGATTGTTGTTGTGGAGGAAGCCAACTCAGTTGAAGTTGAAGACGGATGGTGGTTAGACACAGGTGCTACCATTCATATCTACAATGATAAGCCACAATTCAAGACTCGTAAAGAATGCACCGCATCAAAAGAAGTCAAAATGGGCAATGAAGTTCGCACCAAAGTTACTGGTATTAGGAACATTACTCTGAAGTTTACTTCAGGAAAAGTTCTGACTTTGGCTGACATCTTTCATGTTCCAAAAATGACTAAGAATCTAATTTCTAGAGGTTGTCTCAACAAAGGAGAGTTTAAGTTAGTCATTGAATTAGATAGCGTTATTATAACCAAAAATAATGTGTTCATCAGAAAAAGATATTCATGTAATGGGATTTTTAAAATGAATTTAATAAAATCAGTTTCTGCTTATATGGTTGAATCTTTACCCTTATGGCATGGTAGATTAAGCAATATCAACTATAATTCTATTCGAAATATGCATAATTTAGGACTTATATCCAAATGTAATAGTGATAAAGTTGACAAATGTAAAATATGTATACAAGGAAAATTAACTTGTAAATCACACAAATTGTAATTGGGAAATCTGAATTACTTGGACTTGTTCATTCTGATGTTATAGATTTACATAGTAAAGTTTCACGAGGAGGAAACAAATACTTTGTTACATTTACTGATGATTATTCGAAATATGCTTATGTATTCTTACTAAAAGTAAAGATGAAATTTTAAGCAAATTTCTTATACATAAAGCAGAAGTTGAGAATCAATTAAACAGTAAAATTAAAGTACTACGATCCGACAGAGGTGGTGAATATAAATCAATAGAACTATTAGAGTTCTGTGAAACTAATGGAATAGTCCATGAATTTACACCACCTTATTCATCAAAATCAAATGGTATTCTGAAAGGAAAAACAGAATTTTAATGAATATGCTAAATTGTATGTTGTTAAATTCTGGATTATCTGATTGTTGGTGGGGTGAAGCACTTTTAAGTGCATGTTATATCCTAGACAGAGTTGCTATCAAAAGAATTAACAAAAATCCCTATAAACAACAATTTAATCGAAAACCTAATCTTAGTCGTTTGAAGGTATGAGGATGTTTGGCTGACGTGAGAAAACCACATCCAAAAATGACTAAATTAGGAAGCAAAACATATAAATGCGTGTTTATTGGATATGCTAAGAATAGTTATGCTTATAGATTTCTGAAATTAGACACAAGTGAAATTATTGAATCATTTGATGTTGAATTTTTTGAGTATACATATAGATCTTCATCAGAAGATAATACCAAAGTTCATGGTACTAGTAAGGCGATTCATGAAGAATCGACCGAACCAAATTTGGATATAGAACCATGCAAAAGCAAGTGACAAAGGATCGAAAAAAATCTTTGGTCCAGATTTTTTGACATACATGGTAGAAGGTAATGTAAATAAAATTACACACTAGACTAAGATAAATCTTAGTAATGATGGTAATCCAATGACTTATAAGGAAGTAGTAACTTGTCGTGATGCAAGCTTTTGGGAAGACATAATTAACGATGAAATGAATTCTATCATGTTAAAACAAACTTGGACATTAGTTGATCTATTACCGAGATCAAAACCAATAGGAAGAAAATGGATTTTCAAAAGAAAATTGAATGTTGATGGCTCCGTTAATAAATACAAAGCAAGGTTGGCTACTAAAGGTTATAGGCAACGCCACGGTATCGATTATTTGATATATACGCTCCTGTAGCAAGAATATCTTCAATAATCTGTTATTATCGCTTGCTTAAATTCACAATTTAATCGTCCATCAAATGGATGTAAAAACTGCATTTTTAAATAGTGATTTGGAAGAAGAAGTGTATACGGAACAACTTGAAGGATTTATTTTACCTAGACAACAGAAGAAAATTTGCAAACTCATAAAATCTCTTTATGGATTAAAACAAGCTCCAATGCAATGGCATGAAAAGTTTAACAAGGTCATGTTGTCAAATGGGTTCAAAGTAAATGAAGTAGACAAATGTATGTATTCTACATACAAAGATGAAATATATGTTCTTATTTGTTCGTATATAGATGATATGCTAATATTTGGTTCGAACAAAGAAAGTGTAATAGAAACTAAGAAGTTTCTAGAATATAATTTTGACATGAAGGATTTGGGAGAAGACAATGTAATCTTAGGAATCAAAATAGTGAGAAAAGAAGGATCAATTTTACTGACACAATCTCACTATATTGAAAATATCCTTAAAAAGTATAATCACTTAGACCGTCCTTTAGCAAAAACTCCTGTCGATCCTAATGTCAAGTTAATGAAAAATACCGGTAAATGTTGCAATCGGTTAAAATATGCTAGTGTGATTGGCAGTCTTATGTATGTCATGCATTGTATTAGACCAGATATAACATATTATGTAGGAATGTTATGCTGATTCACTAGCAATCCAGGAAGAGAGCATTGGAATGCAATTTCAAGGGTTCTAAGATACTTGAAATGGACTGAACTATGGTTCACATTTCCAGGGAGATCCAACTGTAATTGAAGGTTATAGTGATGCAAGTTGGAATAATATAGAGTCTAACTCTAAGTCCACTTCAGTATGGATATTTATATGGGGTGGTGATGCCATATCATGGAGTTCTAAGAAACAAACATGCATCTCTGATTCAACTATGTTGGCAAAATTTATAGTACTTGCAGATGCATGTAAAGAAACCGAATGGTTAAGAGATCTATTGATAAATATTTCGATTTGGATGAAACCTACCATGGCTATTAAGGTACATTGTGATAGTCAAGCCACTTTGTACAAAGTAGCACAAAAGACTTACAATGGTAAGCGATGACATCTCAGCCTCAGACATCAGAGGATTACTCAAACGAGGAGTAATTACCATTGACTTGGTTGAATTAAAGAATAATTTAGCTGATTCTTTGACAAAAGGACTGGCTAGAGAGATGATTGCGAAAACATCAATATGAATGGGACTAAGGTCTATGCGAATTCATGATTCAATAAGAACCCTAGTTATGTTCTAAAAAACAAACAAAGTTCAAAGGGTACCAACAAGTTGAAGTATGATGTAGTATATACACTAGAGTACAATATTAGATCCTATTTCGAAATTTCTAGTGTATGATTTCTGCAAGATAGAGGATGATGCAAATTCTTAATGGATTCAATTATGTAAAGGAGTGACCTACAGAATCACATAAGTTAGAACCTACCTATATGAGTGAGAAAGTTAGGCTGCTTTCCATGAGATCAGGCCGTCTCTATAACACTCATGAAATCAGGATATTATGCAAGGCCATTAATGCGTAGAAACAAAGAATTACACTCTGCTATGAAATTAGTATGTGCGATGACTTCGATAAGTCACTAATAAGGTCATAGAATAAATAGCTTATATGATTTCATATTATATGATTTGATAAGCTATATTATAAGTATACTTATATAATTTCATTAGCTTAATATGAAAATATTCGATTAATTACATCTTGGTTATTGCAACAATTCTTATTGAAATTAGATTTCAATTCAATTTAATTATCGAACACTTCGTGAAATAGAGTTCACAAAGTATTCGTTTTTATTTTAATTCAACCAATAATCGATGATAACTAAATATTATCATCTCCCAACAAACAATATTCATTAATAATCATACAGGTTTTTTTATGAAAAATATCATTTTATATATAAAATATAATTTATGTAAAATTATTTCATTTACCCTATTTAAAACAATATTATGTCGACTTGCCTCGTTTAAGTGTTTAGAAACCCCTATCGATAGCATGGAGTCCCACACATCGATCAGAATTCATAACCAACTCAACGGATAAGTAAACACAATATAAAATATTTTATAACACTAACAAGTACGCGCTCTCATGTTTATACACGCTCAAGCAACTCATTCTAGGGTATTACTACCTTATCTCTAATGAGTCAAACCTCATAAAGCTAAGGTTATCGCTAAACCAAAGCTCTGATACCAACTGTGACGACCCACATTTCGGAAGGTTTAAATCGACAATAATCTACACATGTCCAACTCAAACAATCCGAAACACAGATAATCAATGGGGTTAACTAAGAAAAATAAGAAAAGAAGAAGAACAAACACAAAATCTCGCAGCGAAATGACAAAATATAATAATCAAATAAACAGGTCATGAAGCTGTTTATACTATATATTTGATTAATATTTACATCTATCAGAGTTATATATACAACAGATCAATAAAATAATGCGGTAAAACAACATGATGCAGGGAATAATAATAATAGTAATAATATACCAAATCTTCGTCTTCGTCCTCCAGAAAATGATCTTCAATGAGCTGAAATACTCAGGGCTGACCCGAGCGTAATGAAAAGACAAAACACTCGAGTCAGGACTAAAATATCCTTATGTGAGTCAAATTGATATCACATAACATGAGTGTAATAGCGTCAGAGATGTTTATGGGATTTCACATCTTCTATCCAGTGTATAACGTGCGTGCAATAACTCAAGAGATGTTATGGGATTTTCCATCTCTTAAGGATCCTTCAAATTATTTATATATAGTAGAATACGCTATATATATAATGTCTAATCAGTAAAATAAATATTTTTCTTAGCGTTAAGGCTTTACATTAATCCCCCTTAATGCGTTTTTAAGCATTATTGTACAGTTTGCATATAACGCCCCAGTAGCACGTCGGGGGATAGGGATGCGCCGTGATGGATATAGCCGGGTTAAAATGCCGAATAACAAGAATCATATGAAATACTAAAGGATACTTAATATGGAATTTGAAATATGATTTCTATTCCAAATGCATTTTTGTATAGAAAATTGTTTTCTATAAAATTATTTTTTCGAGTTTAAAATATTTGATCTAAATCTCTTGACTTTAAACTAGTTAGAGTGTACGAAATAATATCCCATAATAAGTGGTTGAATGGAGCATTGCATTTCGTACGTCATTATGGTAATGGCAGGAATAGTGGAAGCATACCATATAATACTTCTTAGTAGTCGCATCAGGTTACGAAAAATGATTTTCATGAATATACCAAATATTATTTATGAAATAATGACTATTTTCAGTATTGATTGAAAATAAACATAATTTTATTTTAATACGAATATTATGAATATTCATTGTAAGATAAAACTATAATAATGCTACTTGTTTTCATAACAAAATGATGCATTTGAAAATGCAGAAATTTCTAAATTTTTCTAATTATTTTGGATGTATGGACTGAGTCATAGTTTTGAGAAATATATGAAATGTTCGAGAGTAAATGTAATTTAGGCACAGTTGGAATGAAGAAAGTAAATGGTCACTTCTACTTTATGAAGGAACATTGGAAACGAGAATTGTATGAAATACTAAATGATACTTAATATGAAATAAGAAGTATGATTTCTACTACAAATGCATTTTCGTAAAGCAAATTATTTTCTATAAAGTTATTTTTTCAAGTTTAAGATATTTGAAAAACTCTCGACTGTAAACTAGTTATAGTGCATGATATAGAATCTCATAATAAGTGGTTGAATGGTGCTTTGTATAGTTATCATAGTAGTAGCGGAAATAGTGAAAGCATGCCATATAACACTTTTTAGCGGTCGCATTAAGTTACGAAAAATTATTTTTGTAAATATATCAAATATTATTTATGAAATAATGACTATTTTCAATATTGACTGAAAATAAACATAGTTTTAATGCAGTACAAATATTGTGAATATTCATTGTAAGATAAAACTGTAATAACGCTATTTTTTTTCATGACAAAATAATGCATTTGAAAATGCAAAAATATCTGAAAATTTCTAATTATTTTGGAATTATGGACTAAGTCACAGTTTTGAGAAATAACTTTAAATCGTATGATTATGAATCATATGGTACTGGCGAATTTTATCTCAACTCCTTAAGGGAAAAGCATGTGTATTTGATACACATGTAGTATGTTTATACTAAGTTCATAGAATAAAACTGAAGTGAGTAATGTAATGTGCAAAAGAAGATAAAAAATTTGATTTGATCGAATAGGTGAGTGTATTGAAAAGGGTTCTAAAAGTACCTAAAAATGAATAAGTTTCAACCTCAAAAGTCATTTCTTCCTATGATACATAATGATGCATCGATAAGGAGTAATCGAACTTTTGTGGACAAAATATAATTAATGATGAGTAGAGTTGAGTCAACTTCTTTCTGTAAGATCATGTACTAAAGATTAAGTACATATGATTCAAATTAGTTTCATCTAAAGCATAGTTTACAAGATCATACAAGATTACAGTTGATAACAAACCCCTATATATCATAGGTCAAGGAGTTGACGGGTTTTCTGATTCGAGATGTTGCACATAATACTTATTCATGATGGATATTGTGTGGACCACCCCAAAGAAGGTGGGACCCACCATTATTGATTGATCAATATACATTATGAACACAAGTGTTTTAAATTTAAAATTAAGCCATCTTTTATATAGATATTCAAAAAATGTTTATGAATACACATTTCATTGCACCGGAAAAAAATTGTTGTTTCAAGAAACACCAAATTCATGGAAAAGGAAATTCTTTTAGAAATTATTGGTAGTAAAATGGATTTGGACACGATCCAAAGATAAGGTTGATTAAGGGTGATGAAATGAAATTAACCAAGCCTAAACGGATGCAACGCATTAGAATGTCTAATAAAAGTTCCCGCATATTAAAGAGAAAATATGATTTTCTTATCGATGCCGAAATTTTTTTCCCCTCAATTGTTAATAAGCCATTAAGAATATTGACTCTGCCATATGGCAAGATGCGCAAATCCGGAATTGATTCCAAGTACATTATCAAAATATGGTTATGGGCAATTATAGCCGAAGGGATATGATCCATCGGCTGCAAATATATCTTTGAGAAAGAGACAAAGGCGGTTGGAATATAGTAATGTATGTTGATTATAATAACATCATAAATTTCAATGAAATTAACGTAATGGATTCATCATTCAACGTGCTTGAACTAATTTGGTTTTTACTTGCAAAATTATCACTCGATATGATTTTTAGTTTTGGTACATGTATATTGAAACATAAATTCTAAACAATGATTTTGAATATGTTGTTTGCACATAACAACCAAAGTGCCTCGAAGTTTGTGGGAGCGATGGTAAGTTTGTAGGTTTCAGATATTTTCTAGGAACTGATATGAAAGTATTGTTCGATAACCATCAAAGTTGAACAAGTATTTTGATGGAAATATCAAATAGTTTGATTTTCAATAAAATGTAGAGGAAGCTTTTTTTTTCTATAAGAAAGAACATTTAAAGGTACTTAGATATTTCTAAACTATGAGTAAACAACATTCTCCTATTATTAATGACGTATCTCTATTAAAATCAGTACTTGCTTGGCTGTTTAATTCTCGATATAGGATTTGAAAAGACAACTATTATAATCAGTATAAAAGATGTCGAGAATATCCCAAATGATATACACAGACATCATGTTAAAATGTTTAATATGGAGCATGTAAGATGGATCTCATATGCATTGGCAAAAGGAATTATTATATATGTTGCATTGTCTACAATATCGCATTTCGCTTATGTATTTGATACTTGGAGCTAATACAAAATCTGAATTAAGGTCACTAGATGATAGATAGTTTAAGTCTTCTAGAGTATTTACGAAATATAAGAGAATTTTTTATAGAGACAACATACTCCTTATGAAAGATTATTCGGACTCGAATTTCATAAGTGATGTCGAGTGTCAATCCAAAATTTATGTTCAATCCTAGTTAAAGGATTTAAGTTGGAAACGTTCTAAGCAAGAAGTTATGGTTAGTTCAATCAAACGGCTAAGTACATTGTCTTAAATAGAACTGTTATAAATTCAATGTATATATCATGTATGTGCGTATGTATGTATGTATATATGTATGTATGCACAAATTTATAATCGAGCTAGGGGTGATTCCAAATGTTAAGAATCCTATAACATTGTTATATGATAACAATGTCATGATACTAATCACCAAAGAACCTCGAGCTCACTAGAAGTTGCGAAACATACTCCAAAAGGTTCAACATGATAAAAGCAGTTTATCAACATCGAAGAGGGTCTATCGACAATAGATAATTAAAACAACATAGCATACCCATTCACTAAGGGACTAACTCGATTGACTTGAGAAAACTGATCGATAATAAAGTAACAATATGTAACGACCCGGATTTTCCGTCGTTTGATTTAGAACATTTAAATGGTTTTAAATATTGGATTTGAAATATAAATTGATTTTTGAATATGAAGGTTTAGGTTGAAATTATAGAATGAATTTAAATTTCAAATATAGCGATTTATCGTAATACGGAAATGGTGAATAATTGAAATTTGAGTTGAATATGAATTGAAATGATTTCTAATGTTGATGTAATTTCTATTTGAATTAGAATTGAGTTAGTAAGTTTTTAAAACTGAAATTTTAAGTGATTTCGTCAATTTTTGAAATCGTCGTTTTAATCGACGCGTTAAAATAACGATCTGAAGCATAGTCTCGAAATTCGACGAAACCAGTTCCATTGGATCCGTAATAGTGTATTATTATCGGATTTCAATTTTCATAGTGACTGGATTTGCCGTTTGGTCGCACGGGATAGAAACGCGTTGAAATTAATATCGGAAATTTAATATAATAATTGGGTTCAAAAAGCTATCTTCTGCCTGCGATCAAATTAGGCCCCGGAACTTGTTCCATTGTATTCGGAATAAGGGTATAACATTAGAAATGTCAGGCGGCATGCCTCAATAGGAGTTCACGATTTAAGGATATGTTATACGAGATATTTTGGATGTAAAATAAAAAATATATAAAAAGGTCAACCCCTACGATCTATTTAGCCGCACCCTGGCTTTCTGCTCGCGCCGACCTCTTCCCCTTTCCTTTTAAAAATCGTGTTCCCCCTCTCTTCTCCTCTCAGTTTTACAGAAGAAAAGAAAAGAATTTGAAATCCATTTCAAAACAAAATTGAATAAAACGAAACGCTATAATCTTCGAGCTGTGGCAATTTGGTGATGTTCGAGTATGTTGTGTTGGGTGTGATAGAACATTTGGGGGGGTTCGACAGTTATGGTGGAGCTAGGGCAAGAGGTCGTTGATTGGTGAGGCGATATCCTCTGGCATTGGTAGAGATGGGTATGTCGATTGAAGACGAGTTCGTAGAACTGATTTGAGGGGCTGTGGTTCTAGTTTTGGTGGTTGCGACTTTGTCGTGTCGCCTAGTGAAGCTCCAGGTCGCGAGCAATTTCTTGCTGTCGAGCTGCACCTGGTGGGAATGGATGTGTAGTGTGTGCGAAGGGAAGGTTTATGACATGGCTGGATCGTCGATACGAGGGGAGGAGCGTCGTGCAAGGTGCACGACCATGCATAATTGGGTTCTAAAGGTTGAAATGAACGAGGGGAAGAAGAAGAAGGGAGTGGGCTGCGGGTTGTTTTTCTTGGGCCAGGCTTGTTTGTAATTAGGGTATGAAGAATTTGCTAATTTATATAATTTATTGTTAAAAATAAATCGTTAACTTATAAATCGAATAAATCATCTGTATTAGGTCCAAATCAGGTGTGGTCAGTCGCATTAGGATTGTATTAATGTGAACTACATTATGGAACCGACTAGGTAGAGATTCGAGCTAATGGAATTTTATGCTAAAATCAAACTCTTTTCCATCTTAGTTGAAACCAAGAAGCGAAAACGAAAATTGGAACTTTGGTGAGTAAATCTCACTCATTTTGGATTATTGGATTAAATTTATAATAATTAAAATTAATTATTGGATGATTGGTTGAATTGATATTTTATTACCAGTTGAATATTATATTATATATAGTAGTTTATATATTAGTAGTTGGGTATATTTCCCACCGTTGGAGTGGATGAGACACTATGCGCCCCGCATAATAGCGGATGACCCTTTTTATTGCGATATCCCGCCTCAAAGTGGGATTATTATTTTATTTTATATAACATCTGTGGTTGAAGGGAAACAGGTTGGAGGGATCCAACTGGATTCCTCAAATATATTGATTGTTTTTCATATATAGCGATATATGATGTGATTGAATAATCTGTTATGGATTGTTGGGTGATTTGATTTATTGAATGCTATAGTAGCACTGGCCTTAATTTTGGTACTATAAATACCATAAATAATATTTTTGAATTTTAAAAAGGAAATTCAAAAGAGATTTTGGAAATGGAATATTTATATTGAATTTTAGGATTTTTAAGAGGAAATGGATTTGAATAGAATTAATGATTGGATTTTGGATTTTTACTTAACTATTTTCGAAAGAGTTGGAAATAGAGATTTTAAAATAATTGATAAAGAATTTTTATAATGAATTTTAAGTAGTATTTATCAAAAATATGGCAAAGAAGTTGAAATCGGAATTTTAAAACGAATTTGAGAAACAATTGGAATTTATTGGGATTTGTAAATGGGATTTTAAATCGATTTATAAATGGAGTTGTTAATATAAATCTGTTATAGACTGGAAATGAGTTTATAAAATTTATAAACGATGTTTATAAATAAAGTGTAATGATTATCATTTGATAAATTGGGAATGCAAATTCACCGTGTGAATTTAAAATGAGATATGGGAAATCAGTTTAGAAAGGAATAGTGAATCTTGTTTTGGAATTTGGAAATAGTTGTGAAATTGGTAATGAAAATCGATTTGTGATAAATCGAGAGAGATTTATAAATGTAAAATGGTTATGTTAAATTTTTTAAAGAAGTTAAGTTTTGTTTTAAAAAGGGATTTTTATTTATTAAACTATGTAGTTTAAAACTGTTTTAATATTGGAATATTTAGGGAAGTTGGTTATACAAATATTTTATATTAGTTGATAAATTCTAATCTTTATAATAAGTTGTGTGAATCGATTTTATTTATAGATGAAATGGAAATTAGATATTGTTGTTACTAAAAGTGTTTTGATATTTTAAATAATTATTTAAAACGTGTTTTGGAAATAAATTACTATTCCTTAAAAATACTTATTATATATATATAGAGTTTTGGAAAGTGATTGAAATTTATTTATAAATACTCTCGAGATGTGTAAACCAGGTTTTATTTAACGAATGTGATTTTATAAGAGAAATCTTATAATGGAATTCTGAAAACTTAAGAAAATTTCCAAAATGGTTAGATACAGGAACTTCGGAAATGAATTTAAATTCATAAAAGAAGTTATAAATTGTCAGATGAGAATATAAATAAGTATAATCGAGTTATTTTGGAAATTGTAAAGAGAATTGATAATTGATTCCGAAAATTTATAAAATGAGCTATAATGGGATAAAAAATTGCGAATGAATTTGGAAATGTCTTATTAAGTGGGTAAAAGGGAAATCTTCCTTTGTTTTGAAATTATACTCGTATAATCGATGTAAGTGATGAAAATTTCCTAAGTATTGATATTATAAATGGGTTTTGGAAATTTTGCTTATAATATTTCCTAAGTATTGAAATGAAAGGTTTTGAAAATATTTTAATAGTGGAATGATTTATCTAGAAATGTTTTCTAAGTAATGAATTATAATTTGAATTTGGAATATTTCTAAGTGTTGATATGTTTTGAAAATATCTTGTTATGGATATAAGTATTTGGAATTGTTTTCAAAATATTGAATTATTGGAAGAGATTTGAAATATATCTCTATAAAGATATTTTAAAATAAATGCTTTGGAAAATTTATAATATGGGCCTAGTGACTGCTTATGTGTGTAATTTGATAATTAAATAACCGACTATCAAATCTGGCCAAATTCGTTGATCGTTTCGAAGAGACCGGGATCGGATTTAATTATCCGAAATCCACTTCGGTCTGATTTGTACGTTACGAATTGTGAAATCTCGAAGATAATGGAGTTGGTGATCTTGAAGGAGATTCGGTTTGTTCAGACCCAGAACAACTTGTATGGATGAATGCTATCATTGCATCGTTGCTTGGACGGCAGTGTTAGCATTCCAAGTATGAATGCTATTTTTAAGGTAAAACGTAGCCTCAAGCCTCATTAACCGGGAATGACTAAAACATGGGAGATGCAACAAGGCTATGTGGGTCGCTCCCATTAGGGTATGAACATCACTCATCTAGAGTGGACATTTATCATTACTTTCATTTGTATGCGTTTCGGGGCCCATTGGTGGTGATCATATTCGGTACTATCCAGTAAGGGGTAAGCCGTTCTTGTGTTAGTAGGGATCGATAGGTTCGATTTGGTACATTTTTCTAGAGGTGTACTGTGGCGAGCGGTACCCCAGTAGCCCTGTCATTGTATGGAATCCAATATCCACTACGAGCCTGTACGGTTTTAGTTGTATACCAAGTATGTTGAAACGTGAGATGCAAGCATTTCAGCTATTTTATAGTTTATTTTCTATAGACGCTATTATAATATCAGATGATTTTGATATAAAATGTTTTGGTTATCGTAATGTAAAAACCCATCGTGTTTATGTGTGGCATGGTCTTACGAGATACCTTTGTTTTTTTTAAGAATTTTTGAAAATAATTAAATTCAAATTGAGTGTGTTTTTCTCACGTTGGTTTTCCAAACTGGTTCGGTGTTATTTTATTATAATGTTCGGGTCAGACTGAGTATTATAGATTCAGGTTAGGATGCTATGGAGCTTAGGAGACGAGCTAGAAGATTTCAAGGCGTATTACACGTACTTGGTTATTTCCACTGTGTGTGTGTTATGTGTTATATTTAGTACATGTGAGGTCAAGTTATTATAACTGTCTAGATTGATTGTTGAATGTTGTACTCTGATGATTGTATGTATATTACAGTTACACTTTCTTTGTATAAAGATCTGTTATTATATATTATATTTTGTTCCCATGCGATTGTGAGATTCTGTGTTATTGTTTCTATTTTCTTCTAACCCTTTTTCTTCTTCACCCCTAATGATCTGGTATTTCCGGCACTCGATTGCTCGTCATGCTATACTGTGAATGTATGATGTCGATTTTCGAGGGTCGAAATTATCCGGTTCGTTACACAATATTCCATAATTGATCCCAAGTGCAAGTGAGAGATTGAAAGAGTTAGGGATATTCCATATGGGTAATTATGCAATTTGTTATGTGTATCTAACTCTATAACCAATCTTGTTCATAATAAAGGTGTTTGATTTCTATTATACATTGTTTTTTTTTGGCAAAGCCAGCGGGGTTGACTGGGCCCCTACCAGATTTATTGCAACCAGAAATCTTCTATTATACATTGTTATATAGTGATATAATTAGTTAAGTGATTAATTTGAAGCATATAAATAAGAAATCCTTAAATAAAATAATACGCGATTGTAGTTGTAGTGTATTACACATGGCTATTGGGGCACCAAAGGGCTACATACTGACAATTATTTGATAACTATGGAATGACCCATCCATGAGTTTTATGTTGCTTACTAACAAATAGGTCAAACTAGAAATCTTGAGTGACGATATTATATAGTTCTCTCGATTTGAGAATACCTTTGAACTTAATATGGACACTTTACTTTGATTATAGTTAAATTGTGGCATGATTTCCATCAAACAATTATAGTTGGGTCTGAGTTGAAGCATTGGAAGTGAAACACTATTTATAGAGAATTTGTCTCCTTAGTTGTATGAGGTTAGTATCACAGTCAACACTAGTCAACTCAAGTCAAAATCTATGGCTAGAATAGTATGGTAAATAATGAATGTTATTATTGAACCAAGAACTTTGTTTATGGACCAACTGAATTGAATGTGGACGATATGGAATTTTGGCCGAAAACAAACTTCATAAGTCCTAAAGCGATATAGTATTGACGAAGAGGATTGGTGTAAATAATCATCTAAAAGGTACCGCTTGAAATTGTAAAATTTGATTTTATCGATGAGATTTATAAGCGATGAATTAAGTCAAATTGTCACACCACTAGCTAAGGTGGCGTGTGAACATCGGTACTAAATTGTTTAAATATTAATCATTGGCTAAATTCACATTTATGAGTCGCATAATTGAATATATCCAATCTTCGAAACCCCACTTGATTTAATTGATTTATATTAGTTATAAATTAATTAAATTAATTATATTTGTAAAATATTAATTTTTATTATATTTATTATATGGGCTAAGTTCAGTAAAATGGTGTTGTCTTTGTAAATGTTTAGGGTGCAATTAGTAATTAATTATGTGCATATATATAATAGTTATATTTATAAGTATCGATATACGATATCTGGATACATTTAAATCTGATTTAAATAATATTAATTGTTATTGGGTTTGAAGTGTTTATCTGTCCATTAAAGAACTAATAGATGGCCAACCATAGAGACAGGAGTAAGTCCAAGTTTGACTTGGTAGGAGAGAACTTTGGGTAAGATTTTCTCAAATCTTTCCTAACCAAGGCTTCATTGTTTTAAAAAAAATTGCCTCCTCCTACTTCTTCAATTAGGCCACAAGTAGCAACCCTCTCTGCCTCCATTTTTCCACTTCAATCACATCTAAATAATTAAATTATATTAAATCTGGTATTGTACATCTGTCTTTTGCAAAGAAGGGTGCAGATATAAGAGCTCTAAAGAGTCGGTTTAGACATGTGCGTAGATCCGATCCGACTCTGTAAATTAAAAAAAGAAGAAGCATAAGTCTATTTGATGTATAAATATATTTTAAATCTCTTACATATTCATTTAAATTAATTTAAAATTATATTTAATTTAGAAATACAATTTTTTTTACCTCATTGTTGTAATCCTGCAGATCGTCGAATGCGTTGGTCGCTAAGTATTTCCTACTTCGAACTCCTTGTTTTATCAAATATTAAATAGATATGTTGTACTTTGATTATGATAATCGATAAGTGTATATTTTAAATTGGAAAAATGTATTTTATTAAAAAAATGAAATTCCAAATATAATTAAAATAAAATTTTCAAATGTTGTGTGTAATATAATCAATTTATAGCAAGATTGATATTCTATTCAAGTAAAGCACTCATCGTGATGTTTCAGGAGCTCAAACTCAAGACCTCTAGAAGTTTAGTCTAAAACATCATATTTTTAACCACTTAAGCTAGAGGTCCTTGATTTTGTCTAAAACGTGTATGAGAGAGAGAGAGAGAGATCATATGTGTATGTAAGTAGAGTTAGAATGTTTTAATGATGAAGCGAAGGTTGGACATGTCGGATTGTTAGAGCTGCCTTTAACAAATCCTATTTACAACAACCAATAAATTGAAAGAATATTTCCAGACCGCTAACTTATGGTACTATGAGCATTTCTAAATGAGCGTTTGATACATGTTAGATTGACAAACATCCATACATAAATGGTTTGAATATTGTAGAATATTTTTTTGAACTAAGTAGAGTTAGTGGTGGTATTATGTCGAGGTGAAGGGTTGTGATTATTGGACACAATACATCTGATTTTTAATATGATTGTGTTGGGTTGTTTTGTTTTGGAAACGATATTCTAGAAAAGAATGTCCTTTTGACATACGTGTATTTAGCAACTTTTGGCATACGTGTAATTAGCAACAGAAACACTCGTGTATATTGTCATGCATGTTCATTTAATGGTGAAGACGGTCAAAGATAAATATATCTCGTGGTTATTATTGATTAATAGCCATCAGGAGAACTAGAATTAGGATTTGATACTCCAACAGGTATGTATTTTTCTTATCGGTCGATCTTGCAATCGAAGATTTCATAACATAATCTGTTCATATTAGGGGTCCTTAGGGTGTGTTAACAAATGCATATGGCATCCAACGGGGATCATGCGATGACATTATTTTTTATTAAAGCATGATAGGTTTTCAAATTGTTAATATTTGTGGGATGAAACGCGCTAGATAAATTACATAACATAACAAGGAAAAATTCTTTTATCGAATTCCCACTAGATAGCCTAGCCTACCTTATTTCCATATATTATCTACCTAATTTTTGGAACTGCTAGATAATCACAAGTAGTTGGAAACTTAGTCAAGCAAGCAAAGAAAACAGAAAAAAGTTCCAGAAATTTAACAGGAGAATAAAATGAACAAATCATCAGACCGCTTTATAGGCAACAAAAAATATATCAAATAGGGAAGAGAGAAAATGTCAGTTCACGAGCGAAGGGCTATTCAGGCCAGTTGAACTAAAAGAGTTTGGGAACATAAATTTCTTCAGCGCAAAGTACTGCAAGTTAACACTTAGTTGGAGCAACCAACCAAAGCTAAAAATCTGATAAAAAGTTCACACTGAAGTTTGGTAGGGTGCGCCAGCTCATGCGGTAGTGCTAGACATGAGCGACACTTGAGAGCCCAGGCAGCAAGCTACCTATTGGACTCTCCCCATGAAAAAATTAATTTAATATCGTTGTGGCCCAATGGGCCACGTATCAGATATTAAACTGATAAGAACAGATACTACACTTGATCTTAG
Organism: Allium fistulosum; assembly: GCA_030737815.1. NCBI lineage: Eukaryota > Viridiplantae > Streptophyta > Magnoliopsida > Asparagales > Amaryllidaceae > Allium > Allium fistulosum. The sequence continues at coordinate 265,807,278 of CM060903.1, forward strand.
CCAAAAGGCCGAGAAAGGTATGAATTTATCGTTTGCCTGTGCCATGTTTTTATATTCTATGCTAGACCGCGTGATATCTTCTCACAGGATGTGGGACTACACAATACACTTCAATAACTAAACAAGAAAATGCACTAAAAATACATATGAAAATCCCTGAATTCTAATGTCTATTTCTGTACTTCCCATGGCTCCCAAAAAGAAAGAAGAGCTCTCAGATTCTACAAAAACTAACGCAGCATCCAAAAACTGAAGAACTTGCTCTCGACATTGTTGAATCCACATCCGATTCTGGAGATCCAATTTCGTCTCCAGCCCCTACGAGTCATCAGATGATGATCTTGAAACAAACGATTTCCTCCATGTAAGTGATGAAGCTAAGTAATTGAGTGCAAATCTGATTAAAGTGATTTATATATGTAGAGAAGTTCGGACTTCTTACTTAAGCAAAAAGGTACTTTTGAATTTATATTATTGCTTTTATTCCCTTCCTTGGTGTTAAAAGCTTAAAACATGCTAAAGATTAAAACTTGAAAATCCATTATTCATTTGAGTTAAGTAGTAGTTTGAGTGACAATGATCTGAGCAATGAAATGACTGGTTCTGAGTACATAGAGTTCACTCGTATTTTATGGGTGAGAAGTGAGAACAATGGGCTATTATTGCTTGAGATGTCGAGATGCCGTAGACTTGGATTTCCCTTGATTATTAGTCATATTTTGTGTGTGGAAAACTCAACAAAATAAATGAACCGTGCACATTGGTTGAAACCAAAGAAAAACAAAATGCAATGTGTGCTATTTGCTCTGTTCTAATAATCATAAGTATTGTGCATATGTAGCATGTAGCATGTTGAAGTTAAGGATCATATAAACTAATTTTATCCTAGAATAAACATACAGTACATATGTTGATTCTCCTCGGTTTGTTATAGAACTTAATTAACAGGATCTTAGGCTAAATGAAGTTTGAATTTAGAAATTTATTTATGTTAAAGCAATAATTGAAGTTGGAGAATACTCGAAGTGACTGTCTGCAGCACTTGTGTTGTGTGGTTGTGTTACTTTGATTTAGTTATGAACTTATAACCATTCTACATTTATCTTTTTGCTGCCAAACTAGCTATGTCGCTACGAAGTCTATTGGAGTTTGGCATGTCCTGTTTGTTATGTGAACTGCGATGATTTTAGATAATACAACTAGTGTGTTTGGACTTAGATTAAAGCTAGGATACCTCTTTAGAGCACAAAAACATACATTGAAATACTGTTATGCGTAGCAAATATTGCAGTTCATATTTCAAGAACTTGCTGTGTCTCGTCTAGTTTCATATAAAAGAATTACATCGGGTGTTACAACAAAGATAAATCAGATGCCTGATATTTTGGATACCAGTTGCGACTTCAGAACTGATGATGCATCTATTGTTCCACATGACATATAAGTGAGCAAATAAAGTTTTGATTTTGTTCGTATCTTATGTCTGTATTGTTTCCACACTGTGTCCATCGTATGCACATTTGGTCAATCACCGAGAGTGCATTATATGTACATAGTTATACGTATTGCATGGCCACATGCACACTGTATGTAACAAGGCGAAATATCAATGCAATACATTTGGCCTTTAAAAGTGCTTTTAAAAAGAAGCATCGAATCATCCAAAGCAGGACTGACGGTAGAGCTTGTGGAAAAGGACCTGTTAACTTGTGATCCTTGACAGTGCTCCTTCCATTTTGGAATCATCATTCGGATGCCAAAAATTCTTACAGGGAAAAAGAACAGCTAATTAGCAAAGAAGTAAATACCTCTTTAGTGCAAGTATGAAACTCTTTTATGTACAACCCAGTCCACATGGCTGTAATATCAGCTGCTCATTTTGTTAAACTCTATTCCATCCTGCACTTCAGCCTATTCCTCCGTCATATTCTACGTTGTAGTGCAATAACTGATCTTGCATCACATTCTGTTTATTGTCCTGAATGTATCCGAACAATCATGCAAAAAGGGACGCTGCTAATTTTTGAAAAACCAAGTCCGGAATGTGTGTGTGTATATATGAATGGACGGTGGACTACACAGTTATAGCTTTAGAAAAATGTTGAATAGTAGATTTGAGATCCATATTATTTTTTTAACGAAGTTAAATTAATTAAATACAAATATTTTACTTCTCCCACTAACTTCGAAACATTTTGCTTATTAGCGCAAACAACATATTCTAAACCATTATCTAAAATTTCTGTCTCAACATACATATACCCAAACTCGTTATCTTATCAAGCAATAATTTTGGACGTAAAATCCTGATTAACTTAACTGCATTGAATTATGATTTTGTTACGTTAATTTCAATAACTGAAATTTACGATGTTATTCTATCAACGTTGTTTACCATATTTCAACTGCACTAGTCTTCTTCTTCGAGACACCAAATTAAAGCGGTTAGAATACCTCTTTGAAGTGCAACTAGTGTGTTTGGACATAGATTAAAGCCAGTTATGATACCTCTTTAAAGTACAAAATTATACATTGAAATACGGTTATGCACCAAATACATCATCTTGGTCCAAAATTTTAAGTTACCAAATATACTAAATTTTCTATGTAATTTATAGAACAACAAACTAAATGGAAACTAAAAATTTATCAACTCTCTCGTCACTAGGTCACTAGTTAATGTGTAAGAGAAATTTAACCCAAATCCATCATCTTGGCCTCCTCACACTTGTTGTGACAAGTGGTTGAAATTGAGTTAATACATTTTAATTCTATATTGAATTTTACCACATATCCATTCATGTTTTTTGTCATGTTCACCATAAATGAGCACCTTATGTATTTTCTACCACATTATTACTCTAAAATTTTATTATATTTATTATTACTATTTTTGTTCTTTTTTGTTGTATTTGTTTTCCTTTTTATATTTAAATGTGTTTCGGTGAACTTTTTTGTTAGGTTGAAAGTGTTTTATTTAGGTTCTTTTTTTTCCAAAGAAAGAATTACTTTGGTAGTTGTGTGATAATAATCGAATAGTGATAATATGTGTAAAAAGTATACTCGGCCATTACATTTTAGTATTAGTTTTAATTTTGCATATCCACTTATATGGTAATTTCGACCACTGGAGGCTTTTCCAATGATTTTAATTTTCAAAACAATTTTTTAGGTAACGCCCCAGCACTCAAATTGCATTACCACTTTAGACGGTACAAAAGATCATCTTTTGTTTTAATTAAACCAAATTTCAGTAACCAAATAATTTTAAGTTATCTTACATATGCATGTAGGCTAGTTTGTTGTCCTCATCAACAATGGGTTCTTCCCTATCAGGGATAGACGAGTCAAAAAAAGTGTACTGTTGATATTTTCACTCTTTACAATAACTATAGCCTCCTCCTTGAAAGGTTGGGGTTCATCCAACAATGGTTTGCTTTTATTAAATAAAACCAAAGTTATTGCATGCGTGAGTTTATTTAAAAGTTGTTGGCAGTGTTGCATCCTTTTTGGCTTGACTTTATAGTAGTTGTTGTATCTCGATCTGAATCTGTAGTATCTTTGTGGCTGAGTCGTGGACTAGATCGTCCTCTTTAAGACGTTTCGCTGCTGTGCCGGAATTATGTAAGGCAGTCTCTGATGCAGCACTGCATCCAGGACAAAACAGCCCTAAATATCAGTATTAATAGTCTTTTGCGCAAAGATCGCCGATTCAATAACACCCAAAAAATCTTGCTTGGATCTAAAATTGTGTTTTAAGGCAGAAGAAGAAGAGAACTCGTGTAACGACTCGGAATTTTTGTCGTCTTGAGTTTTGAATATTAATTTTTAATATTCAATAATACGATCTTTTAATCAAAATGAAACCCTTGTAAAATGATAATTGGTAATAATAAATAGTTTTAAACCAAGATAATATTTGAATTTTTTAGATTTTAATTATAAAATAGAAAATTAATCTATTTTGGAATTTCTTATATAATCATAACAACAAGAATTTATATATATAAATTGAAAACAAATTCATAGCAAATAAAAATGAGTAAGAAAGAATATGTTATAAATAGAAATGAATACAACCTATGAAGTATATTGTTGTATAAATAGAAAGAGTTTTAAAATTTGGGATTTTCTTATATATATGCATATAAGTTTAAGAAAGAAGAACGTGTGTGTGTATAGGTTCAAAAGGAAGATATAGTACTTATAAACAAATAAATATAGTATATTAAAACAATATATATTGGAAGGTGGAAAAGAAGTAAATATATAAGAAAATATAGGTAAAAATATATGATGATAGAAATGAGAAAAAATTAAATAAAATCATTTAAATTATTGAAAAGGAAATCTCTCACAAATCTTGTTTTAACAAAAATGTTATTTTATTAAAAATGGAATAGCAAAAAATTTTAGTACCTTGAGTTATATATTTTAAATAGAAATATATATATATAATATGAAGACTAAATTGTTTATTTAAAACCACTTTACATGTTGTTTTCAAAATATATATGGAAGCATGTTTTAAATCAAAAGAAAGTTAATTAAGTAAATAGAAAAGTAAAATAACAAAAAGGTAAACAAGTATTGTAGACAAGAAAACATTGCCGGGAAAATATAAAATATACGACCAAAATATATAAACATATGAAGTTGTTTGGTCAAATATAGTAAAGACCAAAACATTTATTTTAACTTCTTTTCAACTCCCTATCAATCACCTCAATCCATCAAAAAACATTTTACAACAGATCAAAACTTTTCTTCAGCCTAAAATATGGTATGTATACATCAATTCATATGAGCATGTATATATAAGCTTGTCTTCAGTTTGGTTAAGCCTGTAAACAAAAGAAAATAAAACTCTATAAACAAAAAGAAAAGGAGAAGAAGAAGCGCCATGTTCAAATCCAAAGCAAGGCAACAGTTTTGAACATATCAGATCATAAACTAAAGTTTAAACTAGAAGCTTCAAAGATTTCGACAATGTTTAAGGTGAGGATTTTAAATTTAAATTCCTGGAAGTGCTCAACATACTCTGTCAAAGATTGGGCTATATGTTTGATGAAATAAAAAAATTGCGAGGTGATGAAACTGTCAAATGATAACTAAGGCTTCGTTTGTTTCCCTAAAAAAAGCGTCAATCGCTTAAACTTTATAAGATCGGAAAAAATAAACACGTTTGGTTTGAAAAAGTAAGCAGATCCCAACCTTAGTGTTCGGCGATATTTTTCAGCTACGGTTAATCGCTGGATACAATTTAGATCTTCTGTACCTCTATAAATTACAGCCGCTCTTTTCATTCTTCGTCGGCAACAACTTCATATTTTCTCAAATTTGGCAGCTCCTCCGAAAGCTTTTGTCTTTTTTTCTAGCAGATTTCAGCAAGTTTTTTTCTTGATTTCAATAGGCAGTAACATGTTTTCACCTGTTAATTTTATTAGACAGCTCAATCTCTATCAGATAACAGTAGGTAGCAGTAGACTTTTTTTTAAACCTGCGAATGTTTGTCTGCTATTAAGCAAGTGGCTTCCAATTAAATTTGCCCCAATTTATTTACGATAGTAGCAAGCAGGCAGGTAGCTTTAATTCTTATGCAAACTTCTGCTTGCAAATTTGTAAACAAAAATATTATTATGGTAAGCTACAACCAATCATTATAGCTCTGGGTATCAAATGATAATGCAGCAGTAACACTATATATTTACAAGAGAAAACAACCAACTATTGCATTAATGGTCCCACTCATGATGAATTTTGTACCTATATATTCTTTGAAATGAAAGTTCAACCTTGGACCATACACATAATAAATTTGTTGAATAAACTATATGCAGTTATAAGTGTTTTTATTTGTATATTATATAGTTTGGGATTTGATTATACAAGTGTGTAACTTGCACCAAAACATTTTATATGGTGTCGACGGAAAAAAAGATCAAAATTATTTATATACAATGAAAAATATTAATGTATGTATTAGTTAACAGTTATGGCATCAAAGAGAAAAATAAATTCAAAAAGCAACGTTAAGGATAAAGATAATGAGAATTGCGAAGATAGAACTACTTTCACAAAGGATCCTGAAATGGAAAAAGACTTCCTTGAATTGTGTTTTAGGGAAGTTGAGCGTCAAAGATACAGAGGAATGTCTCTTGCGAAATATTCAAGATTAGAGCTGCTTTCACAAAATGGAAATTGTTGGACTCTCTGGACATGGCTTTTGTGCTGCCACCAACTCCGTATATTTGCCACCTAAAAAGTGGAAAGACATTATTTAGGCAAGCTAATCAATTCTACTTGTGTATTCTAATAATTTGCAGTATATAAAGTCATGTATTCTAATTATATAATTATTATAACCGTAAATGTTTAACATGAACAGCAAAATCCAAGAGCGGCGAAGTTTCAAAACAGTTCTCTCCAACACCCTGATCTACTAAAGGGCGTGTTTGAAAACACGCTAGTAAAAGATTCATATGCTTCGTCTTCATCATCAATCCCACGTCCTACTAATGATTATGAAAATGAGGGCGATCATTTTGCGATGAAAGAGGATACAAATGCAGATAATGTTGAGTTGAATGGAAGTATGAATGATGACTACTTTGAGGGGACAAGAGTTACTGAAGATATTGGTACTCCCATATGTGAGGCAGATATTAATCGCACTAAACAGTCGAAGGCAACACCTCGTCCATCAAGTAAAAAACATCAAAAAAGTTCAGGTGGTGAAACACTAGAAAATCAAATAGAGGGATCAGTTGGCATCTTGAAGCAGCAAATTGATGAGGAGAAGGCTAGAAAAGGACATTCTTACACTGATATTATGGTTTCCCTAAGAGAAATTAAAAGTTTGGATATGATATCACCAGATGAATATAGACAAGCAAAAGTGTTGTTTTATGACAAGCCAGAACTAAAGATTGCTTTCATAGAAGAACATACTATTTAAGAGAAAGTAGAGTTTTTGAATTATGTTATGTATCAGTAGTTGTCCGATGTTTGTTTTTGATAATAATGTGTATGTCGAGTCAATAATTTATTGTACTGCTATCCGTAATAATTTGTAAGTTTTATTTCAATTTACAGTTACATTTACTAGGGCTGCACAAAGGTTGGGTTGAGTCGGGTCAAGCTAAATACTTCATCCGACCCACATTGGTTTGGGTTGACAGAATTTCAATCCGTACCCAACCTTACATGAGGTTGGGTTGGGTTGGGTTAAAGTATGGTTTGACTCGGGTTGAAGATAGGGTTGGGTCAGGTTGAAGTATGATTAATCTGTAACATAAAATGTTAACATGGTAATATTCAATATATTTAATAATAATGCCGCTTTTAAACACTGAAATATGCCATATAGAGTTATTCACTGCATGCATAATTCATTAGCATTTCATTACCAAACTACATCACATAAAATCGATTCACTAAACATATTTAGTTAGATTTTCATTTCTAAACACTTCTAAATGCTATTAAAAAGTTAAAATGCATCTCAAATGCCTACAGCCTTGTTGTTCCTTGATTCTAGTCGTAGTCAAAATTGAGATCAAGCAAACCAATTTCTGCAAAGAAAAAAATAAAAGGTCAACATCTGATATTTTATAACAAAGAAACTAAATTCTCATCTTTTATTTTGCCTTATAAATTAAGCAAACCCTATGTTTCTTTGTTGGTTGATGCCACCTTATAAATCAAATTCTCATCTTTTCATAATGCCTTGCAATGTCAGGTAATCAAACCCAGTTACAAGTTCTCAATAAAAATACAACTTCAGACAATTTTTTGCCTCATGGTATTAGATAATAACTTGTTACCTTACAAAACTTTAGATGGCGCCTGACGTTTTTTTTTCTGCCTTATGGTATTTACAAGTTACAAGCTTATTTAAAACCTTATGTTAATTACTAACGTTACAACTAGCATATAGATATTAAAGCTTATGTCTAAAAGAAACCGACTTCCTAATATATAATAGCCTAGCTATTATAATAACGCTTAAGTTTAAGATATTTGGAGTATAAAACTAAGCATTATACATCAGCATATAAATATTAAACTTACCATGCTAGGAAGCTTATTATTTAGTGAAAGCATGAAAACATTTAATAGTGAATCAAGATATTAAAAGCACTAGAACATAATATTTTCTAAACATACTCAATCAAATATTTAGTAGGCTAACATATCCAAGTAAACATTATTTATTCATGTTCAAGTTGTACATAATGAATGGATAGCTTGACATATTTAGTAGCGTGACATATTAAGTTGTACATAATGAATGGTGCATGTGTTGACAACAAATAACTGACGCATGATTAATTCTATTCACTCTTATGAATGGTACATATTTAGTGTTGTTTTGAACTAAAAGTAAATGAAATGAATAGGCTAGTGTATAATCAAATAAGAAGACTAAATGAACTGAATAGAATCAATTACCATGTTCAAGTTGTTCTATTCTTCAACTCCATTCTTTTCAGCTTGAATGTCAACTGGAATTGGCTTTTCTCTAAACCAATTTTGAGAGCACACAAGTACCTGATGCATAATATAAACAATAAGTTAGAACTGTTCATGGTGGTACTAGATAAATTATTTAGCAATATGAAATAAAATATACCTCTACCGTCCTTGGAGATAATAAGCTCCTGTATGGACTAATAACTCTGCCGCTTTTACTAAATGTGGACTCTGAAGCAATTGTTGAGACTGTAATGGCCACTACTGCCCTAGCAACATAAGAAGAACAAGATACTTGTTTCCATTGACCTTCCACCAAGCCAAAACATCAAAGTTCTCAGTAAATTTCTCACAAGTCTCATCCAAGTATCTTCCCATCTCGGTCATGTCCACTAAATTCTCATCTTCTTTAATTCTCATAGCTACCTTTGAAGCAAACAATTTCACATAATCATCTTCATTGTCTTCCACTCTCATCAGCTTGCTTGGGCTTTGAAATTAACCGAAACCATCTACATTATCATTTGTCTCATCATTAAAGTTATCATATGATTTTGACAATGTGTCTTTCACTTTCTCTACCATCGGCTCCCTTTTAGATTGATCATAGATTTCCTCAAAGCAATATTTAGATATTTTAGTTTATAACGAGGATCAAGAATAGCAGCCATATACAATAAATAGTTCATGTTATCCAAATTATCCCAATATTTGTCAAACTTGGATTTCATTCTTTGAGCCATAAGTTTCATGTCATGTCATCACTTTTGCACAATTCTAACAATCTACTATGAAGAGAGACAATCTCAATAAAAAATGAGTTGGAACTAACATCGAGAGAAGAATCTTAAGGTCATTTGGTGAAAAAGTTTCAAAAACTTTACAAGTGCAGAAGCAATTTTCCAATCTTGTTCACTTTCTTGTTTCTTCTCACTTTCCTCGACCCATCATCAATTTCACTATTATCAAAGTACTTACAATATCTTTTATCATTGGCCACAATCCTTTTAAATTCTTTTTCATACTTCAAAGTGACTTCTAGCATCAAGTATGTGGAATTCCATCGAGTTTCCACATCTAAACACAAGGATTGCTTACAATCAATCGTTACTTTATCCACGCACTTTCTAAAAGTAGATAACCTAGAAGGAGATGACCTCAAATAGTGGACAACATTACGAATCCTTAAAATGGATTCGTCATGCTCATCTAATCCATCCTTGATAATGAGATTTAAAATATGCACACAACAGTGTATAAACTTATGTTCTAAGAAGGTACCCTTCCAATCCCCAACGACAAGTTTCAAGTGCCTAATCGCTGCATCATTCGAACTTGCATTGTCAACAGTGATAGTGAACAACTTTTCAATACCCCAATCCATCAACAATAGTTCCATAGCCAATCCAATTGCATCTCCTTTGTGACTTGGAATTTGAACAAAGTTTATTATTCTTTTATTCAAATTCCAGTGACTATCAATCCAATGTGCAGTGATGCACATATAGTTTATGTTTTGGATCGAAGTCCATGTATCAGTGGTGATACAGACCATCTCAATTTTTAACTGTTTTTTCAATTTTTCCTTCGCCTCCAAAAATAGTTCCATACATTCTCTAGCAATTGTCATCCTAGAGGGAACCTTGAACAAAGGTTGAACAGTACGTATAAATTTTTTAAAACCTTCACTCTCAACAATTCTAAATGGTATCTCATCACAAACGATCATTTTAGCCAATTCCCTCTTAGCATCATTTTGATTAAACGTGACGGCCCAAAGATCTGTTATGGTCCTGACTTTTCATCATGGATCTGGTTTTCATAGAATATGCCAAATCTGGAAGAATTCGTAGTTGCGGGGAAGAGATGGGATCTTAGTGTGTAAAAGAAGGGTTGTTTAGATAGAAGAACAGGATGGAGAGTGATGGAAGAGACTGCAGCAGTGAATAAAGAAAAAGATGAAAGAAGATAACATAACAGAGAAGATAAAAGAGAAACTGATTTTATTAATTCTTAATCTGATTTGTTACAAATGACCTTACTGCTATTTATACATATTAACATAACAATTTATCACTGCATAACCCAAGATACTGGCCCAAAAGAGAATTACAAGGCCTATTCATTAACTCGGCACTTGTGCACGTGTACAGCCTGTGCACGTGCACACACATCTAACCAACACTGGAGTCGCCTGTTGTTTCTGGAATGCGTGCCACGCGTAGCTCTTCCAATTCATGCTGGTCTCTGGTCGTCTGGTGCTCTGTACTGTTGGTGGTGAGGTCGGATCTTTTCTGAACAGAAGTGTTTGTTGAAATGCCTCCTCTTTCTTCCCTCTTCTCTGAAATATGCAGATCCAATTTCTGGGTTCTAACACTCCCTTCCCCTTCAAAGTTTGACCTTGTCTCAAGGTCAAAAGCTGGAAATTTCTTAATTAATTCCCAATAATCCTCCCAAGTCGATTCTTGCTCGCTCCGCTACTTCCATTTAACCAGCACTTAGGTCACAGCTCTATTGTTTCTTGGAGAAATTCTTCTGTCAAGAATGGCCTCTGGTTCCTCAATTATTTCTTCCACATAAGTCGGGGCACTGTGCTGTATGACAATTCCTCTTCCATGCTTCCTTTTAAGTTGAGATACATGAAATACAGGATGTATGTTAGCTTCAGGTGGCAGTTCCAATTTGTAAGCTACTTCGCCGATTCGTTGAATAACTTGATATGGTCCGTAAAATCTGGGTGAAAGTTTTGTTGTTTTTGAATTACTAACAGTGATTTGCCTGTATGGTTGTAATCTGAGATACACCCAATCTCCTACTTCAAATTGCCTTTCTGTCCTCTTACTATCTGCGAACTTTTTCATTCTTTCCTGAGTCAAGGCCAAGCTATCCTTTAATAATTGCAACACTATGTCTCGGGAAAATAATTCTTGTTCCACTTGTGGCATTTTAGCAGTATGAGGTACATAAGTCAGCATGGTAGGTGGTGGTATTCCATATACTGCAGAGAATGGTGTGGTGTTGGTGGAACTGTGCCAACTGGTATTATACCAATACTCTGCTGCTGGCAACCAGTGTGACCACTCTTGTGGCTTATGGCAAACAAAACATCGTAGATAACCTTCTAATATTTTGTTAATTGCTTCGGTTTGCCCATCCGATTGGGGGTGGTACGATGAACTGAGTTTCAGTGTGCTTCCCTGTAACTTGAAAAGCTCTTGCCAAAATGTGCTGGTGAAAATTGCATCCCTGTCACTAATTATACTTTGTGGCATACCATGGAGTTTGAACACCCCATCATAAAATATTTTGGCTATGTCCTTTGCTGTGTAAGGATGTCTTAAAGGGAAGAAGTGTGAATATTTAGTGAGTCTGTCGACTACTACATATATAGCAGTATATTTGTTGCTTGTTGGAAGACCAATGATGAAATCCATTGAAATCTCACTCCATATCTTATCAGGGATGGGCAGAGGCTGCAGAAGTCCAGGCACTGGTATGTTTTCATGCTTGTTTCTTTGACAAGTATCGCACTCCTTCACAAACTGCTCTACATCAGATTTCATTCCTTTCCAATAAAATATTTGTTTAAGTCTGTGCTTAGTCTTCTTTATGCCTACATGACCTCCTAGTGGAGTGGAATGATATTCATGAAGTATGGTAGAAATAGTTCTTTTGCTATTGCAGTCTAAATAAATTTTTCCTTTGTAAAAAATAAGTCCATCCATCAACTTATATTTGTTTTGATTGAGCTTGCCTTCACTGAGCCTCTGTAGCATGTTTTGATAGTCTCCAGATTGTTGCATACTGTCTTTTAACTCTTGCATCCAACTACTTTCAACAGATGAAATAGCGCAACAGAGCATAGTGGTCAAGGAAGAACTTTGCTCATGTGGTAATCTTGACAGTGCATCTGCTATAATGTTTTCTTTTCCCTTTTTATACTCAACTTCATAGTCAAAACCATGTAGCTTGGCCAACCACTTTCCTTGAATTCCAGTTGACAATCTTTGTGACAAGAGATGCCTTAAACTTTGGTGGTCGGTTTTTATGATGAATTTTCGACCAATTAAATATTGTGACCATTTTTTTGTCGCTAATATCAGGGCAAGCAGTTCCTTTTCGTAAGTAGACAGCAGTTGGTTCTTTCCTTTAAGTGCTTGGCTGAGGTAGGCTATGGGTTTCCTATCTTGTGTCAAAACTGCACCTATACCCTCTCCACTAGCGTCACATTCAATCACGAAGTCCTTGTTGAAATTTGGCATACTGAGAATAGGTGGTTCCATCAAACATTGTTTTAGCTTCTTAAATGTTGTGGTAGCTTTCTCATTCCATGCAAATGCATTCTTTTTTAAAAGCTCAGTCATAGGTTTGGCAATGCTCCCATAATTTTTTATAAATCTCCTATAATAACCAGTGAGCCCCAAAAAACCTCTCAAGCCTTTTATATCTCCTGGTTGAGGCCACTGTTTGATAGCATGGACTTTATCAGGGTCTACTGCAATACCATTCCTGGATATGATATGTCCCAGGTAAGCTACTTGAGTCACTGCAAAGGAACATTTTGAAAGCTTTACAACAAGTTGATTATTCTCCAATTCCTGCAATGCAAGTCTAATGTGCGACAAGTGCTCAGACCAAGTCTGGCTGTAAATAAGTATATCATCAAAAAATACAAGTATAAATTTTCTTAGATAAGATTTAAATACATTATTCATCAAAGCTTGAAATGTTGATGGAGCATTTGAAAGCCCAAAGGGCATCACAATAAACTCGTAATGTCCCTCGTGAGTTTTAAATGCAATTTTATATATATCAGAGGGATGCATTCGAACTTGATGATACCCATACTTCAAATCAAGTTTTGTAAAATAAACAGAACCATATAAATCATCCAACAAGTCATCAACTAATGGAATAGGAAACTTATCCTTTACAGTCTGGCTGTTGAGTGACCTATAATCGATGCACATCCTCCAGGTTCCATCTTTCTTCCTGACCATGACTACTGGTGATGAGTACTCACTTGTACTGGGGCGTATCACTCCAGTCTCTAGCATTTCTTTAATAAGTTTTTCTAATTCGTTTTTGATGTGAAAAGAATGTCTATATGGTCTAAGACATACAAGTTTAGCATTTGGCAATAGAGGTATTTTATGGTCACAGTTTCTTGTGGGTGGTAGAGGTGGGGTAGAATTTGTCACAGAGGGGTATTGTTGCAATATGGCTTGAACGTCAGGGTGTATTGTTTGATGGAGGCAGCTGTTAGCAGGGACTTGTAGTTCTTTGGAGTACAACAGCAAGGTGAGTTGTCCCTTTGTACTTTCCTTTGATATGTCTTTATCTTTCATCAGTTTATGGTTGTCTTTGATTCCCTGCCAAATATACAACTGTCCCTGAAATTGAAATTTAATTTGCAATTTTGAAAAGTTAAAGGATACATCCCCTAATTCCTTCATCCATTGTGCACCTAGAACAACCTGACATCCTTCCAGAGGTATCACTAGCAGGTCAATAGGCATAACACATCCCTGACATTTGAAGATGACTCCTCGGCAAATTCCCTTGCCATGAATTTTTTCTCCATTAGCTATCTGTACTGAATAACCCAATGAATCTTGGACATCCAACTGCAGTTTTTTAGATAAATCAGTGTTTATGAAACTATGGGTGGATCCCGAGTCAATGAGGACAGTGATGGGTTTTCCATTAATTATGCCTTGTACTCTAATGGTATAATGAGTGGGGATATTGCACATAGCATTGAGGGTGATAGAATAAGTTTCTTCATTTATTTTCACAGGAGAAGTGGGTATTTTATTGAATCCTTGCTCGTCTTCCATGGAGTCATCATCAGGGGCTTCTGCATTTTCTTCATGAAGTGGCATGATGCCTTCAACAATGTATACTTGCTTGTTCTTGCATACGTGACCAGGGTGCCACTTTTCATTACACCCATAGCATAGGTTCTTTCTTCTCCTTTCTATGATTTCTTGAGGAGTTAATCCCTTAACCTTAGCATGGTCTTCCTTGTTACCTTTTTCTGTAAATTTTTCTTTGTTCTGGAATCTGCTTCTTGTAGGATTGCTAAGTTTATTCTTCTTTTTGCTCGCATTTTTCCCTTCAAATACCTTAGCTAAACTTACTACTTCCTTGAAATCAACTGGGTGTAATGCCATAACATCAAACCTAATCTCTTCCTTGAGACCATCAATAAATTTCTCAAGTAGAAATTGGTCAGGTAAAGCTTGACACACCCCTTGCAATTCCTCAAATTTGGTGAGATAAGATCTTACAGAAGTGGTCTGTTTGATGTTGGAAATTGCCCCATAGGGTCTCTGTAATTCTTCTGAAGCAAATCGAACAATCAATTCTTCCTTAAAAATTGCCCAATGTTCATAATTCTTTACCTTCTTTGTAAGCCACCCATACCACAAGTGTGCTTCTCCTTTTAGGTGGAAAGAACAGGTGGGTACCCGTTCTATCTCCGGTGTGCCATGATACTGAAAAAGCTGTTCTACTTGGCTAATCCATCCCATCACATTGTTGTCCCCATTATAAGTAGGAAATTCTAATTTGATAATGGTGTTTTGTAGCAGTTTTGGAGATTGGATGGGATTCTGGTTATGGTTTGGGGGGTTTTCTAATATTCCTGTTGTATTCCTAGGAGGAGGAACAAAAGTATAGGGTAGCTCCTATTGGAGAAGTTCTTGTTGGGTTCTTGGTTGTATTCTCTGTGAAGGAGGTACATAAGGTGGGACAGTTCTTGGGTATGAATTGAATGGATGGTTACTGGCTTCCCCATTCTTGTTATCTCGTTGATTCTTGATTTCTCTTAATTCTTTAGCCATGCTATTGAGAATCTCACTAATGTTGTCCATCTTGACATTAAGTTCTTGGTTACCTTTTTGTAGTTCTTGAGTTGTATCTTGTAAGGTTAGGTTGGATTCTTGGAGTTCTCTAATGGCTACAACAGTTTTCAGATTGATTTGATCTTGTCTTGCCTCTCCAGGTGAATGATCTGGGGTAATTTCAATGTGATCAAGGTTCTCTTCATCAGAAAGGTTAAGTTGGCCTCGGGTGTCGGACTGCTCTGATACCACTTTGTTATGGTCCTAACTTTTCATCATGGATCTGGTTTTCATAGAATATGCCAAATCTGGAAGAATTCGTAGTTGCGGGGAAGAGATGGGATCTTAGTGTGTAAAAGAAGGGTTGTTTAGATAGAAGAACAGGATGGAGAGTGATGGAAGAGACTGCAGCAGTGAATAAAGAAAAAGATGAAAGAAGATAACATAACAGAGAAGATAAAAGAGAAAGTGATTTTATTAATTCTTAATCTGATTTGTTACAAATGACCTTACTGCTATTTATACATATTAACATAACAATTTATCACTGCATAACCCAAGATACTGGCCCAAAAGAGAATTACAAGGCCTATTCATTAACTCGGCACTTGTGCACGTGTACAGCCTGTGCACGTGCACACACATCTAACCAACACTGGAGTCGCCTGTTGTTTCTGGAATGCGTGCCACGCGTAGCTCTTCCAATTCATGCTGGTCTCTGGTCGTCTGGTGCTCTGTACTGTTGGTGGTGAGGTCAGATCTTTTCTGAACAGAAGTGTTTGTTGAAATGCCTCCTCTTTCTTCCCTCTTCTCTGAAATATGCAGATCCAATTTCTGGGTTCTAACAAGATCAACGCTATTAGAAACACCATCCTCCCTTTTTATATTTTTTAAGGTCAAATTTTTTTGATTCTTTGGTACTTTTCTAAATCGGGACTTCACACATTTTTCAAAATGATTCCTAAAGTTTGAAATTCCATGTGATTTTGATGAGCATAGATATTTTGTTGAACAATATTTACACTTAGCATACTCAGGAGGGCCTATAATGTAATCATAGTGAGTCTATACCCATGATGTCCGCATACCTTTGTGTCCACTGTGCTTTGGAGGGTTGTCCTCTCTACCATTATTAGTACCCTTTTTTCACGGTTATACTAGGAGGTTGGATTTTGGTCATTCTCCTCCATGCTAGTTTGATTTTCTTCAACATGTAAATTTTGCTCTAGATCAACAATAACTGCACGAATTAATTAAATCGTAGATTATTTGATTCTATTCAATATAACCTTAAATCAAAACTTATTAGTACACGTTGAATATTTAAAACATTCTAATATTCAGTTAATTATTGAAATGTTTTGTTTCAAATATTCGAATTTTAGACTACACAAATACACATGCTAAAAATAAATAAAACAACGTCAAAAAATAAGCACAACAACAATTATTCGACTCATGTTATGGTAGTTTAAGCATTGTTTGCTATGGATTCTTAGTATATGCCTTTTTTATGTGCCTTATGATATGAATATATAGCTTTTCAAGCATTTGAGTTATTTTATGTGCCAATTTCGGGGACGAAATTCTTTTAAGAGGGAGAGTGTAACGACCCAGAATTTGATCACTTTAAGTATGGGTATTTAAATGTAATCCTAATAATTAATTAATGGATTTTATAACTAAAATAAACTCCTTTTAAATAATAACAAATGATAGTGGAATCATTTTCAAATTTTGTTTACAAAAATAATTAGTTCAAAGAAAGATTGAAAATGTGACCGGAAGTCGTTTTTCGAATTTTTGATTTTTTGTTGGCTAAAAGTTATCAAAGATGTCGTAACACTTTTTAACACACATATACACATTTTAAATCAGTTTAGTCATGTTTGAATAGTTGTGTACATGTATGTACACTTAAGGATGCATATATATATAAGATAAGATTTTGTTTAAAAATTAAAAATATTATATAATATAAAGATTCCACTTTAGACATTAAGTACAAGGGAGTACAAAACATGTTTTTGGTGACATGATGGAAGGGGAAGACAAGAAGGAGGCGAAATTTTGTGAGGGGAAAGGAGAGTTAAGGTTGCAAAGAGTGAGAGGAAGGTATAGTACTAAGGGCATTTTCATAATTTCACTTGTTAACATATTATAAAGAGGAATTTTCTTAATTTAATTTCATTTTTCTCATTCCATTCTCTTATTTCCTAAAGCTTAGTAAACTTCCATGGCTTCCTAACCTATTTCCAAAGTCTTAAAAACATAGATCTCCATTTCAAAATCAATTCCAGAAGCTTGCAAAAACACTTCTTTATCCATCTCTCCACTTCATCTTCAAAGTTCAAGCACACATGCTCCTTATAACCTCAAGGTCGTATCCTATATGATTAAGGCCGAACCTTTTGTGCAAGTTTGGGTCACTTAAAGACTTCACTTTTTCAAGAAAATACAAAGGCCTAGGTCATTCTTAAGTTCGAGGAGAAAATACTTTAGTCTAGTCGGATTTCGGTGAGTAAATTCTAAACTTTTGGGAAAGATGATGCCTTTACTTTAATTATGGTTATATAGTTGTGTAAATGTTGTTTATATGTTTGTATTATGGTATGGTTTGGCTATATATGTATGTGATGGCTTGAGTTTTAGCTTTGGACTTGAAACGATGGATTAAAGTGACGTATTGGTGGTAAAGTTGTAACCTTTGATGTTTATGGTTCGCGAGATGTAATATTGTGATGTATGGTGATGGTATATATTAGTATTCATAATCTTGGGTATATGTTTGAATGGTTTGGAAGTTAGATATGTGACTTGTTGAAAGGACTTGGGATCCTTTAAAAAAAATCAAATCGTTATTAGTTCTGATTTTTTTTGTAAATGTTTTCTTTGGTTTCCAACCTAGAAGAGTTTTTTTTAACTCTTTTAAATTGTTTTAAAAGGAAAGTATGAGCGGAAGTTTAAGTTTTGGATGGTAACTTCGAAAAGTAATTCTAAGTTACGGCATCCATAGCGATAGTCGCTATGGGTGTAGTTCGAAAATATACGATTTTTAAGTTTTTGTTAAATTTTCTTTTAAAATTATTTTGGTAACTTCGAAAATATACGAATTCTAAGTTTTTGGTAACATCGAAAAGTAATTCTAAGTTATGGCATTCATACCTATTTTGCTGGACTTTAATTAATGTAACAATTTCGGCTATGTTAATTATTTACTTAAAAACCCTAGACATTATGATAATATCACTGGATTTTCTATAAAAAGTGTTTTGGTTATCGTAAGGTAAAAACCCGTTTGTGTTTATGTGCGGCGTGGTCTTACGAGATACCTTTGATTTTAAAAAGTATTTTAAAAGTAATATTTTAGCTGTTTGAGTTTACTCACACCAGACCCATGTCTGACCCGAAGTTTTATTTTCTTTCCCTAAAACTCTTGGGTACTCAAATTTTTATGAGTAGCCAAGTGATCCAGGTTTCTCACGATTGCATTTTGGAGGAGCTGGAGCAGGTGGCTTCAACGTTAGCTAGTTACTATCTTATTCCACTGTGTGTATATGTATGTATTTTGTATTAGTCATGTAAGGACATGTAGTTATAACTGTCTTGTATGGAACCTGTACTATTATGACTCTAATGTACTATTATGGCAGTATCTCTGTAAAATCTTATGTTGATTAATATATGTTGTTTCGTTTTGCTGTGAAATTATGTGATTGTGAAGTTTCTTCTTATCTTTCCTTTTCTTCTACCCTTAATGACTCATCTTTTCGGAGTAAGAAAAGTGGTTCGTTACATTTAGTATCAAAGCTTAGGTAGAGCGAACACCTAGGATTTGGGTTGGGGTTAACATCGAGAGCGCGTATTTGTAAATTTTATTCGTATACATACATATTCCTATTAGTTAGATCAACTTTAATAGGTTTGATTAGTATCCCTTCTTAAAGAGGTATCTCGTCTAAGTATCCTAAAGATATGTTACTTTATTCTGGTAGTAAGAATGAGTTCGAGAAGGGGACTAGGAAGGGAAACAGTAGCACAACGACCACAAATGGAAGAACCCCAAATGTTAGAAGGGGTGGAATAGCTGTTGAGGCCGTAGCTCCAGTACAGCCTCGAGTAAACTTCAAAACTCTGTGCAAGGACTTCACAAACCTAGGAGGAAAACTTTCAAGGGCACCGAATCTATCATTGAAGTACAAGCTTGGCTACACTCATGTGAGAAGATTTTCAAAAGTTTGGACATTTTTGATGATCAGAAACGATTCTTGGCATCATGGCAATTGCAAGAGGGTGCAGCTGCATTGTGGGATTCTATCACGGCAAATGTTCCGGAAGATGAGTTCTCATGGGATAGATTCAAAGAAGTATTCGAAGAACAATTCATGCCAGCTACGGGGGAAACTCGATTATATAGAAGTTTCATGGATCTCAACTAGGAGGACCTATCGGTGGCTGAATATGAGACGAAGTTTAATGAGTTATCTCGTTTCGGTCCTGGACTTATTGACACCCCGCTAAAGAAGAATGAGATGTTCGTATTGGGTATAAGAGAAGAGTTCCATGAAAAGATGATCGCTTATATAAAGGAATCGTTTGTGGATCTTGTAGACATGGCCTTGAGATATGAAGTGCTTTTAAAGAAGAAGCCATCATCAGCAGCAGTAGCACCCAGTGGCGGTACTATTAATCCAAATAAAAGAAATTTTAATCCAAATTGGAAGAAGTAAGGAAAAGGTAAACTGGGAGAAGGTCAAGGAGGCAAGCCTAAGGATAGTGGTTGTTATATTTGCAAGCAGAAAGGACATATTGTCAAGTATTGTCTTAATCGT
This sequence comes from Allium fistulosum, assembly GCA_030737815.1. NCBI lineage: Eukaryota > Viridiplantae > Streptophyta > Magnoliopsida > Asparagales > Amaryllidaceae > Allium > Allium fistulosum. Next base: position 265,827,433 of record CM060903.1, read on the forward strand.
GAAGTTCCAAAGCAGCAAAGTGGACCTATCTCTCCAATTGTCTAGAAGACTCTCTGTTTCAATTGTCATCAGCCCGACCATATGGTGAAGGACTGCCTACTCATGAAGAAGGTGCAGCAGCCCAAGGTGCACGCTATTAAGAATGAACTGTCGACTTCAACAGATGTGAAGGGGAAAGGCGTCCTTGAAGGTACCTTACTGATTAATGGTATTTTTTTCGAGCGTTATTTGATACTGGTGCCTCTCATAGTTTTATCTCCTTAGAATCAGTAGATAAATTTCATCTTATTCCGAGTATTGTAGAAAACCCTATGTGCGTATCTAACCCCATAGACGAGGTAACCCATTTGAATATGATTTGTGAGAATGTGCCAATTTCCTACCTTTCTCGTCACTTTTCTTGCGATCTATATGTCTTGGACTTTAAAGGATTTTACATTTTTCTTGGTATGGATTGTTTATCGAGATATGGGGCTGTTTTAGATTGTAATGAAAGAACTGTATCATTGGTAACCAATTCGGGAAGAATTGCTAAAGTATCATGTAAGGAACTCGGTATCCATATGTGTAGTTTTTTGTATGCCCTAAAAGGATCCCAAGAAAATTTAGGGTCTATTGAAGTTGTTAAGAATTTTCCCGATGTATTCGAAGAGGTTAAAAGTTTACCTCCGCACCGAGAGATAAAGTTTCGCATTGATTTAGTCCCCGGTGCAAGGCATGTGGTTCAACCTAAGCGAAGGATGGCTCCGAGGGAGAGAGGAGTTGGTAAGTCAAACCCAGTGCCTGTTAAAGAGAAGATTGATTCAACCCAGTCGTTTGAGTTGGGGGTCTGCTGTGGTGTTTGCGACTAAGTCTGATGGATCTTTAAGGTTGTGCGTGGATTATAGGGAGTTGAATAAGCTAACCATTAGGAACAAGTATCCCTTACCCCGCATCGAGGATCTTTTTGATCAACTTCATGGAGCTGCTGTATTTTCTCAGATGGATCTAGCTACTGGATTTCATCAGTTGAGGGTTGCTGAAGATAGTATACCCTTAACTGCATTTAGAGGTCTTGACTATTTCGTTGAGTGGTTGGTTATGCATTTTGGGCTAACTAATGCACCAGCTTATTTTGTTGACCTAATGAATCATGTTTTTAGAGATGTTCTTAACAAGTTCATGCTAGTTTTCATATCGACGACATTCTTATCTACTCCAAATCTAAGGAGGAGCATACACATCATTTGGAAGTGGTGTTGGAAACATTGAGGAGACATGTCCTAAAGGCGAAGTTTTCGAAGTTCCATTTTTGGCAATCAGAGGTAAGGTTTCTAGGGCACATTGTATTGGGAGATGGCATTTCGGTGGACCCAGTAAAAGTGGCGGCTGTTCAAGAATAGAAGCAACCGCGGACTCCTACGATGTTCGCAGTTTCTTAGGTTTGGCGGGATACTATATGAGGTTTATTCGAGATTATTCTCAGATTTCCTCCCATTTGACAATGCTAATTAAGAAGGGGGAGAAGTTTGTATGGACTCCAAAGTGTAAAGAAGCATTTCTGGAATTGAAGAAGAGATTGACCAGTGCACCAGTTTTGGCTGTTCCAGATGGAAATAATGGATTCACGGTTTACACAGATGCTTGTGGAGTGGGACTAGGCCCTGTTTTGATGCAGCATGGTAGAGTAATTGCATATGCAAGCAGACAATTGAAGCCTCACGAGAAGAACTATGCTACGCATGACCTGGAGTTGCTGGCTGCTGTCTTTGCATTGAAAATGTGGAGGCACTACTTATTGGGTGAAAAATTCGAGCTCTTCACAGATCATAAATCCCTGAAGTATCTTTTTACCCAGAAGTATCTGAACCTGAGACCATAGAGGTGGTTGGAGTTTCTGGCATCCTACGACTTGGATATTCTCTATACGTCGGGGAAGGCTAATGTGGTGGCAGACGCTTTAAGCAGGAATGCAGTCTTGGCTCTTTTGGAGGTTACCCCGACTCTCCAAGAAAGAATAGCAAGCAAGCAAAGAGTGGACAAAAGCTTAATGGCGATCATCGGAAAGGTTGAGGAGGGACAGTGTACAAGTTTTAAGATTGATAACCGAGGAGTTTTGAGGATGAATGGACGAATCTGTGTACCGAATGTCAATGGTCTTAGGCAGGAAGTTCTGTCAGAATGCCATCTTTCTAAGTTAAGTATCCATCCAGATGTCTCAAAGATGCATAGGGACATGAAGCAGATGTTTTGGTGGAAGGGAATGAAAAGAGATATCTCTATTTTTGTTAGCAGGTGTTCGTGCTGTCAACAAATCAAATGCGATCATCAAAAGACAGCTGGATTGTTACAACCTTTGGAAATCCCAAATTGGAAATGGGAGATGATATCGATGGATTTCATCGATGGTTTACCCCGAACTAGAAAAGGAAATGGAGGAGTATGGGTTATTATGGACCGGTTAACTAAGAGTGCTCATTTTATTCCGGTCAAGCCAACTAGAACTGCAGCTTCATTAACAGAGATTTATATGAGGGTGATAGTTCGACTACATGAAGTCCCAATGAGTATAGTAAGTGATTGAGATCCTATCTTTACAAGTCAGTTCTGGGAAGCCTTGCAAGTTGCATTGGGAACAAAGCTGAGTCTGAGCACTGCCTACCACCCTTAAACCGATGGACAAACTAATAGGGTTAACCACATCTTAGAGGATATGTTGAGGGCCTGTATCTTGGACTTCGGAGGGTCTTGGGAAGATCATTTACATTTACTTGAATTCTCCTACAACAATGCCTTTCAAGCTAGCATTGGCACGACACCTTATGAAGCTCTTTATGGAAGGCCGTGCAAGTCACCAGCCTGTTGGATAGAGTTTGGAGATCGTCTAGTGCCTGGGCCAAATATGATTCGAGAGGCGACGGAGAAAGTTGTGGCGATTAGAAAAGAATGAAGGCAGCTCAAGATCGCCAGAAAAGTTATGCTGTTAGGAGGCATAGAGGTTTCAAATTCGATGTTGGAGACCTTGTGTTCGTTAAGATTACGCCAATTAGAGGAGCTGTTAGATTTGGGAAAGCTGGGAAGTTAGCCCCAAGGTATATTGGACCTTTCCGTATTCTAGAAAGGATTGGGTCCCTTGCTTATAAGGTTGAGTTGCCAGAGAGATTGGCAGGTGTTCACAATGTATTACATGTGTCGCATTTAAGGAAATTTGTGCATGATTCGACCTTGATTGTAGAGCTGTCTGAGCAGGAGGATCTAGAAGTGGAGCCGAACTTGACAGTGGTTAGACATCCAGTTTATATTTTAGATCGGGATGAGAAGCGGTTGCGCAATAAGGTAGTGCAGTTGGTTAAAATTCAGTGGAGTGAGGATCCTAAAGACCGCACTTGCGAGACCGTGGACCGCATGAAGGAGGCCTATCCCGAGTTAATGTTAGAATAGCTAGTTGTTTATTTGTATGTGTAGTTTAAGCATTGTTTGCTATGCATTCTTAGTGTATGCCTTTTTATTGTGCCTTATGATATGAATATATAGCTTTTCAAGTATTTGAGTTATCCTATGTGCCAATTTCGGGGATGAAATTCTTTTAAGTGGGGAGAGTGTAATGACCTGGAATTTAATCACTTTAAGTATGGGTATTTAAATGTAATCCTAATAATTAATTAATGGATTTTATAACTAAAATAAACTCCTTTTAATTAATAACAAATGATAGTGGAATCATTTTCAAATTTTGTTTACAAAAATAATTAGTTCGAAGAAAGATTAAAAATGTGACCGGAAGTTGTTTTTCGAATTTTTGTCGGCTAAAAGTTATCGAAGATGTCGTAACACTTTTTAACACACATATACACATTTATAAATCAATTTAGTCATGTTTGAATAGTTGTGTACATGTTTGTACACTTAAGGATGCATTTATATATATAAGATAAGATTTTGTTTACATATTAAAAATATTATATAATATAAAGATTCCACTTTAGACATTAAGTACAAGGGAGTACAAAACATGTTTTTGGTGACATGATGGAAGGGGAAGACAAGAAGGAGGTGAAATTTTGTGAAGGGAAAGGAGAGATGAGGTGGCAAAGAGTGAGAGGAGGGTATAGTACTAAGGGCATTTTCATAATTTCACTTGTTAACATATTATAAAAGGAATTTTTCTTAATTTAATTTCATTTTTCTCATTCCATTCTCTTATTTCCTAAAGCTTAGTAAACTTCCATGGCTTCCTAACCTATTTCCAAAGTCTTAAAAACTTAGATCTCCATTTCAAAATCAATTCCAAAAGCTTACAAAAACACTTCTTAATCCATCTCTCCACTTCATCTTCAAAGTTCAAGCACACATTCTCCTTATAACCTCAAGGTTGTACCCTATATGTGTTGAGAAATATTGTGGCTTCACCATACTAATAACACTTGTTACACTTGTGCACATCTTAGTTGAATTCTCGGCTGGGTTATGTTTTGGGCCTATGTATTAATTGAGGCCCATACTCTTTCTTGTTTTCGTTCTTTTAAATAACTTGTACTGAGTATTCATCAAGTATTCATTATGAAATAATAAAGCCGCCACTTTGCTTTATGATTTTGTTCAATCTTGGTTTCAATTTGTAACATGGTATCAGAGCACGATCCCTAAATTTCAAATCTCTTGCAAATCAGTAAGGTTAGGGTTAATGGCAGAAAACAAAGTCGATGTCCTCCCGATTATGTCCAAGATCACTGACCATAAACTCAATGGATCAAATTATTTGGATTGGAGCAAGACAATTAAACTGTATCTTCGGAGTATTGAATTGGATGATCATCTATCTCGAAATCCACCCTCTGATGATTCTGAGAAGAAAGAAGATCAAACTTGGCTTCGAGATGACGCTCGGTTGTTTCTCCAGATCCGGAACACAATCGATGCGAGTGTTCTTAGCCTTGTAAATCATTGTAGTTTCGTGAAAGAATTGATAGAATATTTGGAGTTTTTGTATTCTGGAAAAGGGAATTTGAGTAAAATGTTTGATGTATGTAAGGCATTTTACAGAGCTGAGAAACAGGATCAGAGTTTGATGAATTACTTTATGAACTTTAAGAAAACGTATGAAGAACTGAATATGCTTTTGCCGTTGAGTCCTGATGTGAAGAAACAGCAGCAGCAACGTGAAGAGATGGCAGTGATGAGTTTTTTGGCAGGATTACCACATGAATACGAGTCTGCAAGATCTCAAATTTTATCTGGATCGAGTGTGTCTAGTTTGCATGAGGTGTTCACAAGATTGATGAGATCAGAAAGCTCAAGTGCACAAACATCTGTTAATTCACAAAATAGTGCACTTGTAACAGATAAAAATGCACCAAATACAAGTGCATCATGGAAACAAGGTGGATACAGAGGAAATGCTAATCAATCTTCAAACCGACCAATGAATCCTAAATACAAATGTACAAATTGTAAAAAGGATGGGCATACTGCAGATAGATGTTGGTTCTTAATTGGTAGACCAGTACAAAATAAGCAGAGAAATATGAATGTTGCTCAATCAGAAGATTCAGAAAGCAAAACAGTAAACATTTCTGCTGAGGAATTTAGTAAATACAAGGCATATCAAGATAGTATGAAGAAACAATCCAATTTTAACTCCATATCTACAGCTGCACAATCACAATCTGGAAAGCACAAATGGGTGATTGACTCAGGGGCAACAGACAACATGACAGGTACATCAAATAATTTTTTAAAATACCAACCAAATACACACATGAGTGGTGTCACATTAGCTGATGGATCATCTGCAAAAATACAAGGATCTGGAAGTATAAATCTTACCCCAAATATGCATCTAAAGACAGTGTTACATCTACCTAGTCTTGCATTTAATTTACTTTCAGTGAGTAATATAACTCAAAGTTTAAATTGCTGCATCACTTTCTATCCCAATCACTGTATATTTCAGGATCTCATGACGAAGAAGATTATTGGTATAGGTGTTCAATCAAATGGACTATATATTCTTGATACTACACCACAAGTCACTGCCTATTCAAGTTCATCACAAGCTTATAAACTACATTGTCAGTTAGGTCATCCTTCATTACAGAATCTTAAGAAGATATGTCCACAGTTTAATTCTTTACAATTTTTAGAATGTGAGTCATGTCAGTTTGCAAAGCATCATCGAATTAGTTCTTATCCAAGAATAAATAAACGTGCTAATAATCCATTTGAACTTGTACACTCTGACATTTGGGGACCGACATCTGTAATCTCTAAACCAGGTTTTCAGTATTTTGTAACCTTTGTTGATGATTTTTCTCGTGTTACATGGTTATTCTTGATGAAAAAAAGATCTGAGCTATTTGTAATATTTAGTAATTTTTGTGCTGAGATAAAGACACAGTTTCATACATCAATTAAAACCCTCCGTAGTGATAATGAAAAAGAGTATATGTCTGAGTCATTTCAGTTGTTTATGAAACAAAATGGCATGCTTCACGAAACTTCATGTGTAGATACTGCTTCCCAAAATGGTGTTGCAGAGAGGAAAAATAGACATCTGTTAGAGACAACACGAGCTTTGCTTTTTCAATCTAATATGCCTAAAGTGTTCTGGGCAGATGCTGTTTCTACATCATGCTTTCTTATCAATAGAATGCCTTCGTCAGTATTAAATGGTGATATACCATTCAAAATCCTTTTCCCAAAAAAATCCTTATTTCCTGTAAGTCCAAAAGTATTTGGCAGTACATGCTTCGCAAGGAACACAACACCACATAAATCTAAACTAGATCCAAAGGCTGTGAAGTGTGTATTTGTTGGTTATTCACGGTTACAAAAAGGCTATAGATGCTATTGTCCTAGTCTGAATAAGTATATTGTGTCAATTGATGTGAACTTCTATGAAGACATCCCATATTATAAGTCTCCACCAACAAACACATATCCTAAGAGTGAGGACCCTATCTTAAATCAGGATGGAGATGAGGAATTTCTGATATATAATGGTTTTGATAATCCTATCTCAAACCAGAATGATAATATCCCAACTGACAATATCCCAACTATCAATGTCCCAAGTACTACTCCATCAAGTCCTGTTCTTGAACCAAATCATGACCCTACTTTAGACCTACCTATTGCATTAAGAAAAGGAAAAAGGCAGTGTACTTATCCAATTTCCTCATTTATATCTTATGATCGCCTATCACTTTCCACATGCTTGTTTCTCAAATCATTAGACAAAATAAGTGTACCTAAAAGTGTAGGAGAAGCACTGTCTAAACCAGAGTGGCATGAAGCCATGATAGAAGAGATGAATGCTCTGGATAATAATAATACATGGGATCTCGTACAACTACCCAAAGGAAAGAAGGCAATTAGTTGTAAGTGGGTATACTCAGTGAAAATAAATCCAGATGGCTCAATAGCAAGGTTAAAAGCTCGGTTGGTAGCAAGAGGATTTGCCCAAGTATATGGGATTGATTATTCTGAAACATTTTCTCCAGTAGCTAAACTAACTTCTATAAGAATATTCATCTCTTTGGCAGCTACTCATTCTTGGAAGCTTAATCAGTTGGATATAAAGAATGCTTTTCTCCACGATGACTTGAACGAAGAAGTATACATGCACCAACCTCCTGGATTCATTGCTCAGGGGGAGAATGATATGGTGTGCAAACTTAATAAAACATTATATGGATTGAAGCAAAGTCCAAGGGACTGGTTTGGAAAGTTTAGCAAGGCAATGGTGGTGTTCGGCATGAAGAAAAGTTCTTTTGATCACTCAGTGTTTTATAAAAGGTCAAAAGCAGGAATAATTCTTCTAGTTGTCTATGTAGATGACATAGTAATAACAGGGGATGATGAGACTGAAATTGTGTTATTAAAAGCCTTCATTCATGCACACTTTCATACAAAAGATTTGGGGTATTTGAAGTACTTTCTGGGAATTGAAATTGCGAAAAGCAGTAAGGGTATTTTTCTGTGTCAAAGGAAGTATGTAATGGACTTATTAGCTGAGGTTGGAAAACTTAGAGTGAAACCTAGCAGTACTCCTATTCAACCGAGCAGTGATAATGGGGATAACAGTAAAAAGTTTGATAATCCTGAAAGATATAGGAGATTGGTAGGGAAGTTGAATTATCTAACTATCACAAGACCAGACTTATCATACCCTGTGAGTGTAATAAGTCAACATATGGCATCACCTTCACTACAACATTGGAGGAATCTGGAACAGATTCTAGGCTACTTAAAAAGGACAGTTGGTCAGGGAATAGTATATTCAAATCATAATAACATGAAGATAGAATGCTATTCAGACGCTGACTGGGCTGGTTCCAAATCTGATAGGAGATCTACATCTGGTTATTGTGTATTTTTGGGAGGAAATCTAGTGTCTTGGAAGAGCAAGAAACAAAATGTTGTTGCTCGATCGAGTGCTGAGTCAGAATATAGGGCTATGGCCAATGCTGTGTGTGAGATAATATGGGTAAATAACTTCATGAATGAAATGGGTTTTGAAATTAGCAAGCCTGCGAGTTTGAAGTGTGATAACCAGGCAGCGCTGCATATATCCAACAACCCAGTGTTTCATGAAAGGACCAAACACATAGAGGTGGATTGCCATTTCATAAGAGAGAAGATACAGCAAGGAAGTGTGGTAACTGAATATGTGAAGACTGGCGACCAAATTGCAGACTTATTCACAAAAGTATTACCTGGACCAAGAATTCAATTCCTATGCAACAAGTTGGGTATGATAAATATTTACATACCAACTTGAGGGGGAGTGTTGAGAAATATTGTGGCTTCACCATACTAATAACACTTGTTACACTTGTGCACATCTTAGTTGAATTCTCGGCTGGGTTATGTTTTGGGCCTATGTATTAATTGAGGCCCATACTCTTTCTTGTTTTCGTTCTTTTAAATAACTTGTATTGAGTATTCATCAAGTATTCATTATGAAATAATAAAGCCGCCACTTTGCTTTATGATTTTGTTCAATCTTGGTTTCAATTTGTAACAATATGCTTAAAGCTGAACCTTTTGTGCAAGTTTGGGTCACTTAAAGACTTCACTTTTCCAAGAAAATACGAAGGCCTAGGTCATTTTCAGGTTCGAGGAGAAATTACTTTAGTATAGTCGAATTTCGGTGAGTAAATTCTAAACTTTTGGGAAAGATGATGCCTTTACTTCAATTATGGTTATATAGTTGTGTAAATGTTGTTTATATGTTTGGATTATGGTATGGTTTGGCTATATATGTATGTGATGGCTTGATTTTTAGCTTTGGACTTGAAACGACGGATTAAAGTGACGTATTAGAGATAAAGTTGTAATCTTTGATGTTTATGGTTCGCGAGATGTAATCTCGTGATGTATAGTGATGGTATAAATTAGTATTCATAATCTTGGGTATATGTTGAATGGTTTGGAAGTTAGATATGTGACTTGTTGAAAGGGTTTGGGATCCTTTTTTTTTTAAATCAAATCATTATTAGTTCTGATTTTTTTGTAAATGTTTTATTTGGTTTCCAACCTAGAAGAGTTTTGTTTAAATACTTTTTAAATTGTTTTAAAAGGAAAGTATAAGTGGAAGTTTAAATTTTGGATGGTAACTTAGAAAAGTAATTCTAAGTTACGACATTCACAGCGATAGTCGTTATGGATGCAGTTCGGAAATATACGATTTTTAAGTTTTTTTTAAGTTTTCTTTTAAAATTGTTTTGAAAACCATTTCAAACTTAATTACTGATTATAAAACTTAATTAACTTTTAATTTATGAGTTTAATAATTAATTAATTTAATTAAAATAATTATTAATTAAGTAATTAAGTTAAGTAATTAGGATTTAAGAATTAATTAACTAAGTTAACCTTTTGTAGTTAATTAAGAAGTTTTTAGTTAATATTTAATTAAATTAAGGGGTATATATTTTAATTAATTTTTTTAATGAAGTTAATTATCTTTAAATTAATTATTTGATTAGTATTTAATTATTTAATTAATTATTATTTAATTAAGAGTTATTTATTTACTTAATTATTTATTAATTAAGGTAAAAATTTATAATAAAAATTTATTAAATAAAGTCTATTTATTTATTTATTTACTAATTAGGGTTTAACTATTATTCAACTAGAGTTTAATTATTTAATTAAATTTTGGTTAATAAAGGGTAATTATTAGTAATTAATTAAGACTTAACTAAGATTAATTAAAGTTTAAATTTTGATTTAAGTTTGATTAATTAAGGATTAATTAAGCTTTAATTTATGATTTAATGATGATTTATAGATTATTATAAATTATTTTAAATTCTAACAGTTCTTTATTTTAATTTAACCTTCTTCTCTCGGTGAATTGTTTTAAAACTAAGGATCTATTATCCATGCTATTAAGTAGCCAAATGAAATAAAGTAGTTGTAATAAAATGGTGACACGTTTTATTGGAAGTAAGTCGGCTTGTACTTATCACAAATACTGCACTTCGGGAACATGATAAATACAATGGTGTTAATTTCGATAAGCAGGTCATGATAATCTAAGCATATTGAACATATGTCCATATGTAAATATTTACACCCTGATAGTGGGATAGTCCACTATAAACAACTTGACCTTTTAAATTATCGAATGTTGGTTTGGAGAGACCGGGATCAGATATTAGTTGTTATCCGAAAACCACTTCGAATCAATGTAAACGTTCGAATTGGAAATAGTAAAGGCAAGATCCAAGATAAAGACTTTGAAGTGCAAAGGCTATTTGCTACTAACCCTAAGGGTGATTCCAAAATAGGTGTGGTGGAAGTAGTGCCTTCGGTTCATTCATCTCCTACATGACTTGTATGAATGAATGTTGACGTTGTGTCAACATCTGGAAGGCAATGTTAGCATTCCAAGTTGCAATGCTAAAATTGAGGTAAACGTAACCTCAGGCCTCATCAATCGGGAATGAATAAAACCGTGGAAATGCAGCAAGGTTAAGTGGGTCGCTCCCATTAGGGTAAGGTTACCCCTATCTAGAGTCCCTACCACTAACTCATGTATGCTTCAGTATGGTTGCTGATCCCAACCGAGGGGTGATCTTATTCGGTACTATCCAGTAAGGGGTATGCCGGTCTTGTGTTGGCAGGGGATCTAGGCGAGGTCCTCGGTGTTATTTTATCTAGAGATGCATGGTGATGGGCGGTACCCCAGTCATTATATTGAATCCATTTTCCAATAAGTGCCTTCGATCTTAGTTGTATACCTTTTATGCTAGAATTTAATTAATGTAACAATTTTGGCTATGTTAATTATTTACTTGAAAACCCTAGATATTATGATAATATCACTGGATTTTCTATAAAAAGTGTTTTGGTTATCGTAGTTAAAACACGTTCGTGTTTATGTGCGGTGTGGTCTTACGAGATACCTTTGATTTTAAAAAGTGTTTTGAAAGTAATATTTCAGTTGTTTGAGTTTACTCACACTAGACTCATGTCTGACCCGGAGTTACATTTTCTTTCCCTAAAACTCTTCGGTACTCAAATGTTTTTGAGTAGCCAAGTGATCCAAGTTTCTCTCGATTGCATTTTGGAGGAGCTGGAGCAGGTGTCTTAAATGTTAGCTAGCTACCATCTTATTCTGTTGTATGTGTATATGTATGTATTTTGTATTAGTGATGTAAGGATAGGTAGTTATAACTGTCCCATTTGGAACCTGTACTATTATGAATCTAATGCACTACTATGGCAGTATCTCTGTAAAATCTTATGTTGATTAATATATGTTGTTTCGTTCCGCTGTGAGATTCTGTGATTGTGAAGTTTCTTCTTATCTTTCCTTTTCTTATACCCTTAATGACTCGTCTTTTCAGAGTAAGAAAGGCGGTTCATTACAGTTATGATCTCATGATAACAAAGCATATAAAAACTTAAATATTCATACATGGTAGATAAAGTAATGAACACTAAAAAATTATCACCATACATTAACTCAAAAAATAATAATTCATAGATGTAATAACAATAAATCAATGCAGATTGGTTAGGTCTAATGAACTAGTTTACTTTCATTATGTCAAAAACATTTAAAAATCACAAACATCTTAATAAAAAATACATTTAGAAGAAGGATTGGTAGCCACGTTGATTTCATTTCGCATAATTTCATTGTCCTGTATCGATTCACTGGACATAATTAGTTATGAACTTGCGTTTTAGAAATTAGGGAATTAGGGCTTAGGCTTTAAAAGCTTGCCTTGAGAGTTGAGAGCTTGGGAAGATGGAACGTCGTTGAATAATGAATGCCTAGAACGAATAAAATATTAATAATTAGGTTTTACTACTCTAAAGTCTAAACTTAAAACTTATCTGATGCAAGGATGACAACAAAAATCTAAAACATTTTTTATTTTTTAAAGTAGGGTCGGGTTGGGTTAAAGTAGGGTTGGGTGGATTGAAATATTACACCCGACCCATATATAGTATGGGTTAAAAATTGTAATCCATATCCAACCCAAACTAGGTTAGGTTGGGTCGGGTTTATGTGGGTTGGGTCGGGTTAGTGGGTTGGGTCGGGATGGATATGGGTTGTGTGCAGCCCTAACATTTACACATAATATTAATGAATCGTTATATTTTTTACAGAATGACAATGAAGCTTTGGTTATCCGTCAGATGACTCACTCTCTTAATATTACTTAAAATAAAAAAACATGGAATAATGCGACAAAAAGTTTCGACTTCGTCTCTTTCGGGAAAACAATACATGAAGGAGTTGTTGGAGGGTCTTTCCATTGTCATATATGATGAATTTCGAATGGATAAGCAATGTTTTAAAAATCTATCTCGTTACTTTCGGCGGTAGAATTGGCTTTATAATAGCAAACACCTTGATGTCAAAGAAAAAAGGGCAATGTTTTTATCCATTATAAGTCATAACAACCTGAACTGTATACAAGGTACAGATTTCAACACTTTGGGCAAACGGTTCATAAATACTTTTATGAGGTATTGAACGCATTGATGAATTTTGCTCGAAAAATGATTGTTCCTCCAGATTTTACTAGACCTATTGAAAATATTCGATCACATATTGATCTAAGATAAGGGGCTTTTAAAGGTGCAGTTGGAGCATTAGATGGTACATTAATAGATGCAAACATTTCAATCGATGAGCAAGTACCATTCAGAGGACGAGGTCAAGGAAATTGTTATCAAAACCTATTGGACATATGCGACTTTTACATGAAATTTATTTACGTGATGGCTGGCTGGCGCATGACTCAAGGGTCCTTAGTGAAACATTGCATGATCTTGCAAATAATTTTCCTATACCACCTCCAAGTAAGTATTTTATGATAATTAACTAACATCGTGAATGAAAACTATTCTTAACTTTGCATTATGTTGATGTAGGTATGTATTACCTTTGTGATGTGGCGTATATTAACACTAGAGGCTTCTTATCTCCATATCGCAACACCCGTTATTGGTTGAAAACCTACAGAGGTAATAATGCTACAACTAGAAAGGAACGATTTAACAATGCTCATGCAAAACTAAGAAATGTTATCGAGAGAAGCTTTGGTTTTTAAAAAAGAGGTTTCCCATTATAGATAAAATGCCTCCATATAAGTTTTCTGTACAAAGGGTATAGTCATTGCACATATGGCGATACATAATTTTTTACATTATGTTGCTCTTTATGATGAGTTATTTGAGCAATCTAAACAAGGTGAGGAGGATAAGAACAATACTAATAAACGTCCAACATAATCAATGATGCAGAACTACCACAAGTTCCATTAAGTCATAGTGATATATTTTCAGCGCAATTCAAGTTTTCATGGATAACATGCGTGATCAAATTTCCTATTGCTTTTAGTTAGTTAATAACGAAAATTTTGTTGTCATGTATGCTTTTATTTTTGGGTTTTAATGGATGTATTTCTGTTTGCTTTTCATCGATAGTTTATCATGTATTGCAATTTAGTTGAGAATAGTTTTTTATTTCGTAAGTTCTTAATAAAAATGTTGCAAAAGCAAAACCAAACAACGTTCCAGCATTCAACATTCAATGTTCAGTTTTAAGCAAAAAAAAAACGCTACCTAACTGGGTTACTTTATATTTAAGTTTTTGGGTCACATAATTTTGTCTTTTATTTATGCTCTCATATTCCACATGAAGCAATCATTTCCTGATCGTTCCGATTTAATTTTAATTTAATTTATAAAATTAACGGTAGCTTCGTAGTTATAGTTGAATTTGAACATGTTATATATGACATACATTATTGTAGTTATCTTGCATATGCATGTAGGCTAGTTTGTTGTCCTCACCAACAATGGGTTCTTCCCTATCAGTGGTAAACGAGTCAAAAAAAGTTGTTGATATTTTCACTCTTTACAATAACTATATCCTCCTCCTTGAAAGGTTGGGGCTCATCCAACAGTGGTTTTCTTTTTTTAAATGAAACTGAAGTCATTACATGCATGAGTTTATTTAAAAGTTATTGGCAGTGTTGCATCCTTTTTGGCTTGACTTTATAGTAGTTGTTGTATCTCGATCTGAATCTGTAGTGTCTTTGTGGCTGAGTCGCGGACTAGGTCGCTCTCTTTAAGATGTTTCGCTACTATACCGGAATTATGTATAATGTAGTATCTGATGCAGCGCCGCCTCTAGGATAAAACAACCCTAAATATTAGTATCAGCAATTTCTTGCACAAAGACGCTGATTCAATAACACCAAAAAAATATTGCTCGGATCCAAAGTTGTGTTTTAAGGCTGAAGAAGAAGAGAAATCGGTTTTTAAAATTGATATTATTTTTGTGTCAATTCCTTGGTTTATATAGAGAGTAAAACCTAGACTAGGTCATGAGAAAATATCGGACCTGAGTTTAGTGGGTATTATTACCAAATCAAAGCCGCTTTAAAAATATACTGTAAAAAATAAAGAGTTCAACACCACATTAGCTAAGCCAAATGTGATCCGGGTCGGGTCGGTTCGAGTCTAGTCGGTCGATCGGTGCACGCGCGTGTGATGGTCAGCATAGTCTCCCTCCTCAACATAATAGAAAACATTGGATGCCTAAAGGGTTCATCCTTTCTCTTATGAATCCTATATTTAAATGGGAACATTCTATAGTTCCCCTCGATGTGAGACTATTCAATAAGAGGGGTATTCTATACTTTTTTCAATATTTTTAGTAATTCATTTTTAAAACCATATTTTCCAACAATCCCCCACTTGAATTTTTAAAAATATTTTTCTCGAGCAATTTCTTATTTTATAAGATTACGCATAAACAAATGTATCTTTCGATTTAAACCTTTGCATAGTGAGTAAGATACAAATTATACTAGAGTGACTCATAGTCTTGAACTCTATCTCTGATCAAATCACATACAACCTTTCTAGAGTGCAGTCTATAGCCCGTGCTTTAAAGGCCATGTGCATCTATCCCAGTTTAGTAAATGCTCTAGGAATTTTTTCCAAAATTCCATAGGAAACGACCACATTTCTACATTCACATGGGTGAATCTATCAAGAATACTCCTATAGCTAGGTACTCCACTCCACGTAGAGTATAGTTTTCATTAAGAGTTAAACTCAACCTCCTATCACTTCAGGACTACATGCTTCTATCTAATAAAATTAGCATGTTCAATCAATGTCACTTCATAACTTTTTATTACCCATTGAACATAGGCCTTGGGATCTCCAGTCATTAGGTTGGGTTACAGTGACTACTTATTCTCTGGGTTCGCATTCTATGGGCAATAGTCTCATTCTTTTTGATGTAGAAAGGACTTTCTCTTTGACCAATCCTTTTGTCAAAGGATCCGTCAGATTCTCATCAGTGCATACATGATCCACCCTTAGAGATCCAGAAGAGATATACTCTCTTAAAGTACTGTGCTTACGATGAATTTGTTATCTCTTACCATTGCAATAACAGTTTTCAACTTTTGCAATAGCCGTAGTACTATCGCAATGAATCAACACAGTTGGTATCGGTTTTTCCCATAAGGGGATCTCAACTAGCAGATTTCTTCAATAATCTGCTTCTTTACTAACCGTAGCTAGTGTTATCATTTCCGACTCCATAGTGGATTGAGCCAAAATAGTAAGTTTCTTAGATTTCCAAGAAACAACCCCTCATGTAATAATGAAAATATATCAATTAGTGGCTTTGGAATCGTCTGATAACGTATTCCAATCTACATCACTATATCCTTCAAGGATAGTGGGAAACCTTTGATGGTGTAATCCAAGGATAATAGTTCTTTTAAGGTATCTCATGACCCTTTCAATAGCGCGACAATGCTCTATACTAGGTATGCTAGTAAACCTGCACAATAATCCCATGACAAAGGCAATGTCAAGTCTAGTACAATTAATGGCATACCGAAGGCTTAATGCTCGCATATTCAAACTATCTTACACCTTCACCGTTCTTCTTAAATAAATTTACTCTTGGATCATATGGTGTACTAGCATGTTTACATTCAAAATAATTATATTTCTTTAACATCTTCTCAATATAATGTGATTGATCAAAAGAAATTCCCTTTTCAGACTTAGTAATCTTAATACCAAGAATTACACTCGCCTCACCAAGATCTTTCATATCAAAATTGGCACATAGTTTGGACTCAATGTGATTCATAGCATGAATATTTGAACCAAATATAAGTAAATCATCCACATATAAATATATAATAGTGCAAATGTTATTCTCGGATTTATAATAAATACACTAGTCACTGTCATTTACTTTAAAATCATGTGAAATAACTAGACTGTCAAATTTTTCATGCCATTGTTAGGTACCTATTTAAGACCATATAAAGATTTATCTAATTTACAAACTTTATGCTCTTGACCAGGTATAACAAAACCTTCATGTTGGTCCATATAAATCCCTTCTTCTAATTCACCATTCAAAAAAATAATTTTTACATCCATTTGGTGAATTAGTAGATTATAAAGTGAAGAAAGAGAAATTAATACTCAAATTGATGTTATTTTGTAACAGGTGAAAACGTATCAAAAAAGCCAATGTTTTCTCTTTGTCTAAATGCTTTAGCTACAAGACGAGCCTTATATTTATCAATTGTACATCAGATTTCAACTTCTTTTTAAGTACCCACTTACAGCCTATAGTTTTACAACTTGAAAGTAAGGCAACAAGATGTTAAGTTCTACTAGATTCAAGAGATTCTATTTCATTATTTATAGCTTCTTGCCAGATGTTTGAATCTAAAGAATACAAAGCTTCTTTTGAATTAATAGGGTCCTCTTTTAGTGCATAAGCATAATATTCTGGACCAAAATATTTAGCTATCCTAGATCTTTTACTTCTTCTAGGTTCAGATTTAATTTCCGCATTATGATCATTATTTTTTATTATTGGATTATTAGTGATAGATGTGCCCCTACTATTCCTATGTTTAAACGTAAATTTATTTTCAAAGAAATCAGCATCATATGACTCAATAATAGCTCGAGCATTCAAAATAAAAAATTCTATATGCTTTACTGTTAATGGAATAACTAATGAAAACACATTCATATGCTTGACTTGCAAATTTAATTCTTTTAGGGTCAGGAATATGACCATATGCTTAGCAACCCTATGTTTTAAAATAAGACAAGTTGGGTTTATGATTTTTAAAAATCTCAAAAGATGAAAATTTTCTCTTAGATTTAGGAGTTCTGTTTAAAACATAACAATCAGTTAACATAATTTCCCCCCACAGGTATGATGCTGCACCCGAATTTAATAAGAAAACTACAACTAATTTGGTAAGAGTCCTGTTTTTTCTTTCAGCTGTACCTTCATTTCAGGCAAATAAGGTGCAGTTCTCTTATTTATTATGCCATGTCGATTATAAAATTCAATAAATAGGCTAGACTTATGTTATGTTCCTCTATCACTTCGGAATCTCTTAACTTTCTTATTAAATTGGTGTTCAATTTTAATGAAAAATAACTTAAACATATCTAGCGCATCACTTATATTTTTCATGAGATAAACATAAGTGAAATCAGTGCAATCATCAATAAAAGTAATAAAGTAGTGTTTGACATCCCTAGTTAGAGTGCCACCAAGTTCACATATATCAGAATGTTTTAAATCTAGGTTCTAACTCTCTAAACAAAGATTTATGTACGGTATTTGTAAGCTTATATTGGCTACAATACTCACATTTTTCTGAATCACTTATGGATACTTTAGATATTAAGCCTAAGTTACTCATGTTATGAATTAGTCGCTTATTAACATGACAAAGTCTAGCATGCCAAATATTAAAATCACATGGCATATAAGCAGAACTATTAACTTTATTAAAATCAACATTTAACATAAACATCCCATCTACAACATATCCTTTACCACAAAAACACCATTTTGAGTGATGGTGTACAAGTCAGAACCAGTAGTATGAGTAAAATCAGGTTTATTTAACAAGAAACCAGATACTAAATTTTTCCTCATCTCTATAGTATGCATCACATCCTTTAACAATAAGTTCTTTCCAAAGGTAAACTTTAACTCCACGGTTTCAATTCCAGCAATAGTAGTGGTGTGGGAATCTCCCAACATTGCTTTGATGTCATTAGCAGTATTATACGTCTTATACATTTCATGATCATAGCAGACATGGCGAGAAGCACCGGTGTCTACTCACCACCTTTCTGATCCACCGACTAGGTTGATCTCAGTAAGCATAACCATAAGGGCTTCTTCAGTCAGGTTAGCCTGCGGTGTAGGATTTGGCTTGTTCAGACACTTTTGTGCCATATGACCTGGTTTGCCACAGTTGTGACATAAGAACAACTGTCCAGTACCATTCTTTAAGGGGATATTTTGCTGTTTGTTCTAAGGCTGATTATTGTGGTTTTGATTTGGTTTGCAATTATGATTTTTGAAAATTTTCACATTTGGTTTCATACATGGGTTTGTAGATTTCTTAGTGTTGCTACTAGATACAATAAGCACCTCTTCTTTCTAGTCCTGTTTTCTGGCCTCCTCTTCAATATGAAGACGAGTAATCAAACTTTCTAAGGAAAACTCCTTAGTCTTATGCCTGAGAATATTTTTAAAGTTTTTCCAACTAGGGGTAATTTATCAATTAACACAGCAACCTGAAACTATTCATCTAAAGCCATACCTTCGGAGATGATCTCAAGGGCAATTTTCTGAAGCTTGTGCGACTGCACCTCCATAGATTTATCGTCTGTCATCTGAAACTTCAAATAGCAACTGATGGCATACTTTTTTTCTCTAGCTTCCTTGGTATCATATTTCTTTTTCAGCGCATTCCAAATCTTCTTTGCTGACTTGTCTGAGTTGTAATAGTCGTAAAATCATCACTGAGTCCGTTGAGGATGAAATTCTTGCATAGATAATCTTGCTCCGTCCAGGTTTGCAGCTCTTTTGATTTTTCTATCTAGGCTTACATTTGCTCTGTCTCAGTTTTGTTGGGTTTGTCTGGCAGCTATGGTTTGTTTGTTGTCAGCACAGCGACCACTTACTAGGTAGTAAAAAAGAACTCCATCTTTTGGCACTACCGTTTGAAATGCAGGCCCTTGAATCTGAACAGCATAGTAGACACAATCAGAACCTGAAATATTGATGTCAGAGCAACAAAGTCGTTAGTGATTGAAGCCATAATGTCGTAAAATTTTTGTACCTCGATCTGAATTTGTAGTGTCTTTATGGCTGATTCGCGGACTAGGTCGCTCTCTCTTTAAAGCGTTTCACCGCTGTACCGGAATTGTGCAAGACAGTCTCTGGTGCAGCGCCGCCTCCAAGATAAAGCAGCCCTAAATATCAGTATCAACAGTCTCTTACACAAAGACCGCTAATCCGATAACACCCAAAAAATATTGCTAGGATCTAAAGGTGTGTTTTAAAGCAGAAGAAGAAGAAGAGAACTCAATTTTTAAAATTGTTATTATTTCTACGTCAATTGCTTGGTTTATATAGAGAGTAAAACTGGGGCCGAGTCATGAGAAAATATCAGATCTGAGTTTACTGTGTATTTTTACCAAGTCAAGGTCGATTTAAAAATATACTTCCAAAAATAAAGAGTTCAACATCACATTAGTCAAGCCAAACCAAGCATGGCCCGGGTCAGGTCGGTTGGTCGGTGCGCGCGTGTGATGGTCAAAATGGTCTCCCTCCTCAACACAAGATAAAACATTGTGTGCCAAAAAGGCCCATCCTTTCTCTTGTAAATCCAATATTTAAATGGGAACACTCTATAGTTCCCACATGCAGGACTATTCAATAAGAGGGTATTTTATACTCTTTTCAATAACTTTAATAATTCATTTTAAAACAAAATTTTCCAACAGTAGTAGTTATTTTCATCTTGTATATGCCAATATTCATATAAAAGCATCTTAATTAAGTTTTAAACTCTCACAATAACAACAACATCGTCCTTGAAAGATGTGAATTCCTTATTTTGATTTTCTTAAAGGATTTTGAAGCCCTTGCATGCATGACTTATTTTAAAAGAATTTGTGTATGTTTCTTCCTTTTATGCATTACTTTGGAATAATTGTTCTTTCAATCTAGCTTTGACGAAGTTGTATGTGCTAATACTATGTAAAAATATTCAAGGTTCTAGCAATCTGCTACATACACTAGCTATTATCTGGCAACATTCTTTGTTACAACTTTTTTATGAACATGAATACATCTTTTTTTATGTTGCAACCTCTAGCTTGTTTTATGTTTATCATTTGCTTCTTATTTGTTGAGCTTAATTTAAAATATTTCCATGATGATTTATAATCACCACCTTCTAATTGCGTCATTTATTTTTCTTACCTTATTATAATTGTCTTCTTGTGTGTTATTGCTCCAAATTTACATTTTTTACACTAATTTTGATGGTGCAATTTTTTTAGTCGATTATGTATTTGATTACCTTTTGTGTTATAAAGTTGAAGTATATGTGTTTTAATTCATATTCATTTTTGTTTGCACATACACATACCAGAATAATTTATTTTGACTTTCGAGAAACCAATATATTATATGTTAAGTATATTATTGATGCAAGCTTTAAAAGTTACATTTACTGTAATGCACGGGGTTTTTCGACCCTCGAAAATTGACACAAATACGTCCACTGTATTGCGTGTCAAGCGTTCAAGTGTCGGAAAGACCGATCGTTCGGGGAAAGAAAGAAGATAGAAGATAAGAAGAAACTAAATAATCATAGAATCTCACAACGCAACGGAATAACATATATTAATCAACATAATTATTTACAAAGTCATTTCCTAAATGATACATCAGAGTCATAATAATACAAATTCTATCCTAGGACAGTTATAACAGCATGTCCCTACCTAACTGATACAAGATATATATAATACAGCAGAAATAAGATAATAACTATCTATCGATAAAGCCTCCTGCTCCAAGCTCCTCCAAGATGCATCCGAGGAAAACCTGAACTACATGGCTGCCCATAAAGATTTAAGCACCCCAGGGTTTTAGGAAAAGAAAATAAAACTCCGGGTCAGATACGAGTCTAGTGTGAGTAAACTTAAACAACTGAATTATTATGTTTAAAACCCTTTTAAAATCAAAGGAATCTCGTAAGACCACACTGCACATAAACACGGATGGGTTTTTACCTTACGATAACCAAAATACTTTTTATAGAAAATCTAGTGATATTATAGTAAGTGGAAAATAGGCACAAGGACAAATTTTCATAAAATTTTTGGCTGAAGGACAACAAGTTTTATTTTTAGGCTGAAGGACAAACTTTGGAAGATAATTAGGCTGAAGGACAATGCTAATACAACTAGCATTTTGTACAGTGTAAAACTGGATATAATGCTAGTTATAATTAGCATTTTGTACAATGTTTGCACTGTACAAAATGCTAATTATATTTAGCATTTTCCTTCAGCCTAATTTTCTTTCAAAGTTTGTCCTTTAGCCCAAAAATGAAACTTTGTGTCCTTCAGCCTAAATTTTTTTCAAAGTTTATCCTTTTGCCTAATTCCCTCTTATAGTAATGTCTAAGCATTTAAAATAAATATATTAAAATAGCCGAATTTGTTACCATTGTTAAATTCCAGCATACTAGGCTCTATAATCAAAACTGTAAGGGCACATATTAGAGATTGGATTCCATACTATGACAAGGCACCGGGGTACCACCTATCACAGTACACATCTAGAAAATGTACCAAGGACCTCGTCGGGATCCCTTGCCAACACAAGACCGGCCTACCCCTTACTGGATAGTACCGAATATGTCATCGCCCCAATTGCTTTGTAACCCTTTTTATTGAGATATCATGCATAACCAATCCATATATATATGTAGATGTATCTAGAATGGTGATGACACACCCTAATGGGAGCGACCCACTTAGCCTTGTTGCATCTCCTATGATTTTAGTCATTTTCGGTTGATGAGGCTTGAGGCTACGCTTACCTTTTGAATAGCAATCCCACATGGAATGCTAACACTGCCTTTCAGGCAGCAATGCAGTGCTAGCATTCATCCATACGAGTTGTCCATGATAAGGACAAACCGAAGACACTACTTATACTACATCCATTTTGGAATAATCCTCAAGATTAATAGCAAGTAGCCCTAGCACTTCACTGGCTCCGTCTTTGGTTCCATACTCTTCAAGATGTCTTCAGTTCGAAATGCCGGAGTTGGATCGAAGTGGTTTTCGGATAACATATCCGATCTCGGTCTTTTTGAAACAACTTTCGATAATTTTTGGTAAACTCACTCCAGTTCTTTAGGAAATATGCAGACAAAAGATAAGAGTGGAGTTCACCTCCTAACCATTTGAGGACGGATTTCCTTATGATCTATCCTTAAAGAACGAAGTGAGATTTATATGCATAGTACAACATCATTAGAGTGACTGTGCCATATAACTTACGTGTTTTCCCTAGATATTTCCAAAGTTACGTTTAGATCTAGATTTGATAGTTGGTTATTTAAATATCAAATAAATAATCACTCAACATTGATTTGATTCCATATGGGATCCACTAAGCCTTTATTAATTAATCTTTAATTAATAAAATCACTCTATAAAACTTGATCAAAAGATCTTTACACAATACTATTCCCAAAACCCCTAACATCCCTTTTACACTAGGAAAACATTTATATGTAGAATATGCTAGTATATGATTTTTGTTTGATGATAATAAACATATATATATATATATTCATTTAAATGTATTTGTTGTTGTACTATTTTATTTTTCACATAATTAAATAAATATTTGTTGAATAAAATAAATAACTCGGAACTCATATTCAAACAAATATTTTATTACAAATTCAAATAGTACAAATTTAAGCTCTCACTATACATATATACATTTTCAATTACATTACAATCTCGACTGCATCACAATTTTCAATTTACATGGTTCACCTCACTACATAATTCACTCTTCACTCATATTTGATCTTCAACTTTGTTCCAACCTGAATCCAGCATCTGAGCTTTCTACAAAATAAACACTGACGTAGTAAAATTGAAAAAGAAAATATTTTGCAGTGCAAAATAAAGTGTGTGTTTTGAAAATATTATTTGCCTCAGTTATTTGGGTTGTTCGTCATTTATTTCTTTTGAATTCATCTACACGAATAGCTTGTGACATGCACAGTGTATCACTGTACATGCCACAAGGCCGTGCACACCGATATACACTTGCTTGTTAAAATTGTAGGGATAGGTGAGCATAAGGTCAAACTCGAGCCTGGGCTGGATTCAACTCAGGTGCAATATGAAAACAAGTCACAAAGTTTCAAATGCACAAGAACTTGCATATACACATGTGTACACGTACACATGTGCACTGCCTCAGCATCTCAAATTTCAGCCAAGAGGCATCATGTACACTAAAACAACTCAGTGGTGAGTTACTCAACAAAGAAGAGGCATGAAAAGATGATGACCAACAAACAATGAGGCATGAATTCAAAAACAAATCCAGGCATCAAGTACACAAGACTCCAAGCATGGAACAAGGCCACATGAAATCAGATACAACAAAGCAAGCAGGTGTAATGGCAACACAAGTTCAAAGTTCATGGAACCAGAGCATAGCACATATGGTCAGAATAACACAATGCAGCAACTTTAACCAGAAACAAGTGTACAGAAGACTTCAGACTGCAACAACACATACATGTACACATGAAACAGAGGACAGACACACCAGACTCAATACAACAAAGAGACTCGAGTACAACATAGCGCAAACATGAAGTGTCAAATTCAGTCGACATGAAGACTTAAAAGACCACATGAATACATATGAAGGTCAATGACACTTGAACTCAACCAAACAACAAAGATGTACCAAACTAGACCAAAGGTAAGCTGTAGTTCAACTGAAGAAACTGCAGCTACCACTAGAACACACATATGAAGTGCGGACTGAAATAAACCAGTTCACAATGATATGCAGACCAGATCAGAACAAAGGCAGTTTCAAATACAAGACCACTTCAAATTTCAACATGAAAGTGAACAAAAAACCAGATTTCAAGAGGTGACAACAAAATGCACAACTCAGGAATGATAACATCTTGAAGTACACAGACTTCAACATACAACAAAACTGAACACCACCACACTGAAACACAAGCCAGTGCACATGAATCAGAGGAAACAATCTCACCATACCAGTGGAACAAGACCACTGAATCATACATATACAAAGAAGCAATGGAATTCAACATGAATGCAAATCCACACATGCAACCAGTCAAAGATCAAAGTGAAATGCCAGATCACAATGCACCAGATCGGTGAAGCGGCAAGCAAAGTGACATATGTATGCATATATGCATATAAGTACATAAACATATATCAAGTCAAAGGCATGAACAACCAGAGTGTAGACTCAAAGCAACATGAAGACAAGACCAATGAAGACTACATTCATATGAAACAGGACAGCAGCTCTACACATGTACAAGTTTATATGCAGTGACAAATATATACACTTTAAATGTTTCAAAACAGTGAAGCTGAAAGGGACGCGGAAGATGATCTTAAGGCTATTTAACACTAGAGGGGGGGTGAATAGTGTTTTAAGGATTTCTTTAAAACTTCTTTGATTTAAATTGATTTAACTAACTTAATGCAAATACACAATCACAGATCAAATCACAGAATCACAAACAAATGCAAATATAAATAAAAAGCAAGTAAAGGAAAGAACACACCAGGAATTTTATACTGGTTCGGTGTTACCCTACATCCAGTCCCGCACAACCCGTACGGCTTTCTATTCAACAATAATCAAGATTACAATCCCTCGATTCCAAGGCAACGAGGTACACCCTCCAGATTCTCAGGTCTCTAGGTAGAACCACTTGATTCACAGGACACAAGTTCACCCGATCGATTTCCAAGGACACGATCACACCTTTATAACCCCACACAAGTTTCTTTGAGTACAAATGTATCTATAACTCTGATAAGCACTGAGATTCTTTGAAGAGAGTGGCAGAGAATCAAACGAGAGTAAAGAGGAGAGAAAAAATGAAGAAGTAGTTTTTTTGAAAACGTCCATAACAGTCTCTATTTATAGAGAATGAATGGATGTGTCCATTCGAAGAGGTTTAAATGAATAGACACTTCTTTTGAAAACAACCTTTGCTGTAACGGGAAGCATGTCGACATGACAGGTAAATAGGATGTCGACATGGTCTAGTAAAAAGTGATGATTTGCTTTACTCTGAAAATGATGATTTAAAACATATGCAACTTTATTCAAATGGACTCTATGTATTTGTAGAAGGTAATTAGAAGTAGAAATACTTATGAATGTATATATGTATATATACTAAAATATATTTAAAATCAAAGTAAATAAACTAAAGTAAATATAATATTAAAATAGATTTTGAGGCTAAAATATCAAGGACAATTTTGAAATCAAAATATAACAAAATGATAAATATGATTTTGAGGCTAAAACATTTTTGGAAATGTGAACGAAGGTTTTTCTTTTGAAAAGGAATATTTGAAAATCATTTTATAAAACAAGAGATAATTTTGAAAATCATTTTGAATCAAAATTAGTGGATAACAAAATAGGGCTACTATCCGTTCCACTAGATATTTCGTGAGTTCCATCTCACTAGGGTTCCATCCCTTTAACAAGAACGAAGTGGATTCCATTCCACGAGTAAATTGGATAAAAAAGAATGATAGTGCTTTCAAGGAGTTTTAACAAATATCTAACCTAACTATATTATTTGTCTTGAACTCTTGAATATCTTGAATCTCATGAGTCTTCAATCTTGAACTCTTGATCTTTGTCTTCATCAATTTTGTTTTCTTTACTGTACAGTCTTCTTTTGTTGATACCTGCATATAGATTTCCTGCACATATATATTTTATAACACTTCTATAGTTGTTGTCATCAAAACCACTATCCTATGGACTAACATTCTCCCCCTTTTTGATGATGACAACCTTTGTTTATAAAATATTTATATTCTCCTTATAACTCCCCCTAAATCTAATAACTCCCCCTTAATCTATGCCTAACTAACCTATTTTATACTTCTCCCCCTTTGTCATCAACAAAAAAATGACACTAACTCCCCCTAAATCTATGATATTAATGATAGTGTTATCATTAATAATACTGAAACTAGATATAACAGTGCACTAAACATCGTATACTTAGAATGTTATATATATTTCAGAAAGAGAACATATACCTAATTCTCTTCTTAACTTGGTGAAGACAGGTTCTCCTAAAGGCTTGGTTAAAATATCAGCTATTTGATTTTCAGAATTAACGAAATCAAGAGAAATTTTCTCTTTATTTACGTTATCTCTTAGAAAATGGTGTCTAATGTCAATATGTTTAGTTCGGGCATGGAGAGTTGGGTTTTTGGACAAACTAATGGCACTAGTGTTATCACAGAAAATTGGAGATTTCGTGATAGATATACCAAAATCATTCAAGGTTTGTTGCATATACAAAACTTGAGAACAAGCTAAAGCAGCAGAAACATACTCTGCTTCAGTTGTTGATAGGGAAACAGTATTCTGCTTTTTACTGAACCAGGAAATTAAGGAATGACCTAGAAAGTGACAAGTTCCACTTGTACTCTTTCGGTCTGACTTACACCCAGCATAGTCAGCATCACAGTAGGAAACTAATTCAAATGAATCATTCTTAAGGTAGAACAATCCATAATCAAAGGTGTGTTTAACATATCGAATGATACGTTTCACAGCTTTTAGATGAGTTTCCTTGGGTTGAGATTGATATCTTGCACAGAGACAGACACTGTTCATGATATCTGGTCTACTAGCAGTTATATAGAGAAGTGATCCAATCATTCCTCTATACAAGGTTTGATCTACGTCTTTGGATAGATCATCCTTACTTAACGATATATTGGTTGCCATGGGTGTTGGTATTCCACTCACATTGGTCAAGCCAAACTTACTAACTAACTCTCTCGCATACTTCTCTTGACTGATAAAGATACCATTATCTAATTGTTTGATTTGTAATCCTAGGAAAAAGTTAAGTTCACCCATATGACTCATCTCAAACTCTTTTGTCATAATGTCAGAAAATTCTTTGTTCATGTCAGAATTGGTTGATCCAAAAATAATATCATCTACGTACACTTGTACAAGTTGAATATCATTTTTGTTTCTTTTAATAAAAAGTGTGTTATCTACTTTACCTATTTCAAAATTAGATTGCAAAAGATAAGACCTAAGTCTATCATACCAAGCTCTAGGAGCTTGTTTTAGACCATACAGGGCTTTCTTTAATTTAAAAACATGATTTGGAAATTTTGTATCTTCAAAGAGTGGAGGTTGTTCAACATAAACTTCCTCTTTTACAAAACCATTTAGAAAGGCACTCTTGACATCCATTTGAAAAAGTTTGAAATTATTGAAATTAGCGAAAGCAAGCAGAATTCTAATAGCTTCTAATCTTGCTATAGGTGCAAAGGTTTCGTCATAATCTATACCTTCTTCTTGACAATAACCTTGTGCAACGAGTCGAGCCTTATTTCTAACGACCTCACCTAATTCATTTAATTTATTTTTATATACCCATTTAGTGCCTATAATGGATTTATCCTCAGGTCTAGGAACAAGTTCCCAAACATCATTTCTGGTGAATTGATTCAATTCTTCTTGCATAGCAAGAATCCATGAATCATCAGTTGATGCTTCCTTTGGATTTTTAGGTTCTATTGAGGATATAAAAGCAACATGACTCATACTGTTTAATTGATTCCTAGTTTTAACAACAGACTGCATATCTCCTAGAATATTTTCTACAGGGTGATCTTTTAAAAGCCTAATCTTTTTATTTGGATGAAAAGTTTCATTTGTAGCATCTACAGATTCATGATTAGAAATAACTAAGTCATCCTCATCATTAGTCTGATCAACTTCTTTGAAATTTTCATCAAAGGAAACATGTAAAGTTTCTTCAATAGTGTTTGTTCTTAGATTAAAAACTCTATAAGCTTTACTCCTGTTAGAATATCCGATAAAGATTCCTTTGTCGGATTTAGGATCAAACTTATCTAAATTATCTTTTGTATTTAAGATAAAACATTTACTTCCAAAAATTCTGAAATAAGATACCTTAGGTTTCTTATTGAAAAGAAGTTCATAAGGTGTTTTATTGGTTAGAGGTCTAATTAGAATCCTATTCAAAATATAACAGGCTGTTGCAACTGCTTCAGCCCAAAAATGTTTTGGTAATTTACTATCAGAAAGTAGAGTTCTAGCACACTCTTGAATCGTCCTATTCTTACGCTCAACTACTCCGTTTTGTTGTGGAGTTCTTGGAAACAAAAAATTGTGAGTAATTCCCTTCTGATTACCCGGTTTCCCATAATTATTTATAAAAAAATAACCGAGCTTCCGTCGTCGGCCCTTGTCATTAGACGAATTCCTCAAACTTCTCATTTTCAAATTCACCACCGTGATCACTACGAATAGTGATGATCTTGGAAGAAAGTTGGTTTTGAACTCTTTTTGAAAAACTTTTAAAATAATCAAAAGTATCACTTTTATGTTTCAAAAAGATTGTCCATGTATATCTGGAATAATCATCCACAATTACAAAGACATATTTACTATGGTTGATTGATTGAATCTGAGATGGACCAAATAAATCTAGGTGAAGTAACTCAAGGGGTTTTGAAGTAGAAATCATATCTTTAAGTTTAAAGGAACTTTTTCTAAGTTTTCCTAATTGACATGCATCACATATACTATATACTTTAAATTGCATCTTAGGGAGGCCTCTTACTAGATCAAGTTTGGATAGTCTAGATAAGAGTTTAAAATTCAAATGTCCAAATCTCTTATGCCAAGTCCAAGGGTCACTTGTATTGGCCAAAAGACATAGATTATCATTTGAAATTTTCATACTAAGAATATAGATATTCTTTTTCCTAACTCCCTCATAGATAATATTAGATTTATTATCTTCGATGTGACACTTGTCTTTTTCAAATTTAATCCTATATCCTTTATCACATAACTGACTAATACTAAGTAGATTATGTTGTAGATTTTTAACTAACAAAACATTTGAAATATAGGAGTTTCAGAATTACCTACATTGCCGATGCCAATCACATAACCTTTTGAATTATCCCCAAAATTAACCAATCCTCCATCCTTGTAAATAATGTCATTGAGTATCTCTGGATTTCCTGTCATATGTCTTGAACATCCACTATCAAGTATCCACTTGTTTTTCCTTATTTGCACAGCTTGTCCATTGTGAATAGATTCATTTGTCGCCATGAAGCAAGATTCCTGCACAGTGAGCAACTTTTGTAGATTACCTGATTCTATATAACTATCATGCATCAATTTATGAGACCACAATGATTTGATCATTAAAGAAATATTTTTAGGAAACATTTCAAACTTAGCCATGAACTTTTCAAAAATCAGATTATGAATACTTTGAAAAACTTGCTCTGATACCAAATGAAAGGGACGCGGAAGATGATCTTAAGGCTATTTAACACTAGAGGGGGGGTGAATAGTGTTTTAAGGATTTCTTTAAAACTTCTTTGATTTAAATTGATTTAACTAACTTAATGCAAATACACAATCACAGATCAAATCACAGAATCACAAACAAATGCAAATATAAATAAAAAGCAAGTAAAGGAAAGAACACACCAGGAATTTTATACTGGTTCGGTGTTACCCTACATCCAGTCCCGCACAACCCGTACGGCTTTCTATTCAACAATAATCTAGATTACAATCCCTCGATTCCAAGGCAATGAGGTACACCCTCCAAATTCTCAGGTCTCTGGGTAGAACCACTTGATTCACAGGACACAAGTTCACCCGATCGATTTCCAAGGACACGATCACACCTTTATAACCCCACACAAGTTTCTTTGAGTACAAATGTATCTATAACTCTGATAAGCACTGAGATTCTTTGAAGAGAGTGGCAGAGAATCAAACTAGAGATATTCTGGTTTGATTCACTTAAGATTTCGGCAGAATATGGATAGGATGATTAGAAAATAAGATAAGAGAGTAAAGAGGAGAGAAAAAAATGAAGAAGTAGTTTTTTTGAAAACGTCCATAACAGTCTCTATTTATAGAGAATGAATGGATGTGTCCATTCGAAGAGGTTTAAACGAATAGACACTTCTTTGAAAACAACCTTTGCTATAACGGGAAGCATGTCGACATGACAGGTAAATAGGATGTCGACATGGTCTAGTAAAAAGTGATGATTTGCTTTACTCTGAAAATGATGATTTAAAACATATGCAACTTTATTCAAATGGACTCTATGTATTTGTAGAAGGTATTTAGAAGTAGAAATACTTATGAATGTATATATGTATATATACTAAAATATATTTAAAATCAAAGTAAATAAACTAAAGTAAATATAATATTAAAATAGATTTTGAGGCTAAAATATCAAGGACAATTTTGAAATCAAAATATAACAAAATGATAAATATGATTTTGAGGCTAAAACATTTTTGGAAATGTGAACGAAGGTTTTTCTTTTGAAAAGGAATATTTGAAAATCATTTTATAAAACAAGAGATAATTTTGAAAATCATTTTGAATCAAAATTAGTGGATAACAAAATAGGGCTACTATCCGTTCCACTAGATATTTCGTGAGTTCCATCTCACTAGGGTTCCATCCCTTTAACAAGAACGAAGTGGATTCCATTCCACGAGTAAATTGGATAAAAAAGAATGATAGTGCTTTCAAGGAGTTTTAACAAATATCTAACCTAACTATATTATTTGTCTTGAACTCTTGAATATCTTGAATCTCATGAGTCTTCAATCTTGAACTCTTGATCTTTGTCTTCATCAATTTTGTTTTCTTTACTGTACAGTCTTCTTTTGTTGATACCTGCATATAGATTTCCTGCACATATATATTTTATAACACTTCTATAGTTGTTGTCATCAAAACCACTATCCTATGGACTAACAGAAGCAACATGTATATACATATGCAACAGAGTGGAATGCAAGGCTACCAAGTCCAGTTATTAAAAGCAGCAGTTTTGAACTTGTCAACCAGGGAATATATTCGAAATATATATGTAGTCGAAGTAACAAAATAGAAACAATTCGATGAGTCAATGCCGAGATAAAAATCAACAGGGGTCAAACATATTCGAAGACATTTCAAATTCGTATGTATACTAACTCAATGCCGAGATAAAAATCAACAGGGGTCAAACATATTCGAAGACATTTCAAATTCGTATGTATACTAACTCGATGAACAAGTCAAAGCAGAAAGGAATTGAACAAGTCGAAGTCAAGTTTATCTCAAAATTCATGATGCCATAGTCATAGCAGAAAACTACGGAACCAAAAGTCAAATACATCAGAGAAAATAATGGAACCGACTCGAGAAATTCAAATTCATCAATTATGGAACAAGTCAGCAAATAACACCATCGTTTGATTAAAAAATCACGGCCAAGCAAAACTAACTGAAGAATTCAATTGAGAAATATACGAACGAAAATTAAGGGTTTCAATCCCTATAAATACCAATAATCATCATCGGCAATTAGGTGTTCGAGTTCAAAAAAAATACTAAATCACAAAACTCGAATCAAAGTCGAGCGTAATCAAAATCGAAAAGGGGATAAAATTGCATACCATTCTTATCATTCGCGCTCGACAAAATTGGAGATGCCGCGAACAATCAAGGCCAGAGAATCAATTGACGAAGTCACTAAGTGAAACCATATTTTGATCGATCAATTTTCCAAGCGAAGCTTCAATCGAATGAAACCCTAGCTTTTGAAGAGGAACGAACAAAGAACGACCAACATTTTTACTCAGAAGAAAATAAAAGAGAAGACTGTCTCTTTTAAATTATTATTGGGCTGGCTTTAATTATTTCCTTTATTGGGCTTAATTATATTTAAGGTTTTATTTTGTTTAGTTTATTTTATTATGTATTTTTCTTTTAAAATTTGTGAAACTCTAGTTGTGTAACTAGGTTACGAACTATGGTGGTGTAGTTCGAGAATTCGTAACTCAATGGCGGAGTTGTGGCAGGGTTTTGAGCGTAGAGTTAGGTTAGTCATTAGCGGGTGTCGCAAGTTTATGTGTGTAAGCGTCTGACTACTTAATTTCTAGTAGAAACCTTGGGGGTAGCACGTAGGCAGGGTTTTGCCGAAGCTGGGTAAATTTGTGTGTGATCTCTTCTGCATTATTTACTGTTATTGTTTTTATTTTCGCATTAGTTTTTATTATTATTAGTATCACCCTATTCACCCCCCTCTAGGGTGAAAACGATCCTACAAGTGGTATTAGAGCAAGGTTAATAGCATAGATGTCTAACCCTAGTTGCAAACCTAGCGAGAGTCAGTCCAGTATTATTCCCCCTATTTTTGATGGAATAGAGTTTTTAAATTGGAAATTAAAAATGGAATTTCATTTAAAAATGTTAGTTCTAAATGTTGGGATATTATTAAAAATGGGTGTGATATAGTAGACAAGAAAAATACTTCGATTAATGCTTTTGCTATGCATATACTATATTCTCATATTAATCGAGATAATTTTAACTATATCTCTCATTGTGAAAGTGCATAGGAAATCTGGAATACTTTTGATGCAATATATGGTGCAAAAGTCAACAACGGTGAGAAATCTTCCACAATCGACTCAGTTTAAGAAATGTGCTTGACAAGATTTGCAAAAGACAACAGTGATGAAGATTCAATAGCCGATGAGATAAGTGATCTTTCATTCAATGATTTAGTTCTCTTGTGCCGAAAATTAATTAAAAATAATGAAGCTCTTGAAATGAAAAACAATAAGTTGAAAAGGGAACAATCTAAACTGCATCAGAAAACTAATGATTTGGAAAATGAGCTTAAAAATATTAAGAATAAAAATTCTAATTGCAAAAGGTGTTTGGACTATGAAAAAGAATTTGCATGTTTTCATAAAAACTTTCAAAAGTTAGAAAACGAAATTTCAGTTCAGGAGAAAAACAAAACTGAGTTGATTTGTAAAAATAATATTTTTCAAAAAGAGTTGGATAGTTTTAAGAAGTCGGAAAGTTCTAAATGTGCGATTTTTGAAAAGAAATTAAATGAGGTCAACGAAAATTTCAAAACCCTTGAAAAAGAAAACGTGATTTTGAGCAAATCTGAAATTATTCGATTAAATCACGAGTTTGAAAAGGAGATTGAAAAAATCAAGGATTTTGAAAAAATTGAATTTAATAAACTCCAACTCTTTGAAACTGAGATGCTAGAAATTGAGACTAAAATTAGAGAGCTTAAAAATGAAAATATGGGCTTGAAATGAATAATTTTAAAAAGAGAGATAGTACCAGTAGTTGTTGTTCGAAGCTAATAAATGAAAATAAACTTTTAAAATTCAAAGTTATTAAACTTGAGTTGATTACTCAGAAACTTTTCCCTAGAGAAAAATCATTTAATGTGCACTTAGAAAATCAACTCTTCGTGAATAAAAGGAAAGGATTTGGATTTGCGTAAGTGTCAAAATATGAACAAACGACTAATAACACTGTTAAAGGGAAAAGTGTGATACCCAAATGCGTAAAGTGTGGAAATATTGGTCAGGGCAAGAATAATTGTCAAAATATATACAAACACAAAACCGTTAAACAAGCATGGATTCCAAAAGGTACGAATATAAATGGTTTGAAATTTAAACAAAGTTGGATTCCCAATGGTACAATTGTAGATGCTAACAGTTTGTTATATAGACAAATTTGGGTGCCAAAGATTTCAATAGATAATAATAGTGGTCCTACATCCTTAGTTGGACCACTTGCCTTCTCCAAAATTTAGACACATAAGTGGGCTAAGGAACAAATTTGATGGAGATAGATTTTGAGTTGTTCTAGGTGATTGATAAACTAAAATTTAAATGTTCCTTAGCCTATAAAGATTATATGGAGATCATCGCAATTCGGATATCACGGAATCGAAGGAAAGTGAGGTATGATCTCTTAACTCAATTTTGTTCACATATTGTTAACTATGTTTTGATCGACATTGTTGAAGTATTTCTGCCATATCTTGAACATCTCAACTTTGATTTGTAAATTCTTGAAGTTCTGGAAAGCTAACCGATAATGCTACAACTTTTCCGTTTTTAGTTTTTATTGATTCACTTTGGAATGTCATGAAAAACCGCTTTGACAAATTTTTTGAATATGTGTTTTTGCTCGATATAGATTACTTTACTTGTGCTTGATATAAATGGACGTGCTGAAAATTTCAAAAAACAATTCAAGTGTTGAGGAGTACACGTTTTTCTTAGTGGAAATTAGCCACAAGGGCCTCTTTAGCAAGTGCAATTAGTTTCTAGGACACACAACTGAAATAATTACTTTTAAGGATAAAATGCAAAATAATTAGTTTCTGAGGCCTAAAAACCTATGAAATTATGTCCTTGAAAGTAATTGGACTGCTGACTTTGTCCTTAAAAGTAATTATTCTACTGACTTTGGCCTTGAAATTAATTTACGTGGATGTGTCCTAGAAACTAATTGGACTGCTAAGTTTGTCCTTCTAGTGAAATGCCCCTTTTTCTTATATACCACTATATTTCACCATGAATATCTCAAATACAAGTGGTATCTGATATCATCTCATGTTGAAATCATTTTTGCAATTATTTAATTATTTATATTGATTTTCAACTAGAAGTCATTTTCACAAAACCCCCTTATAAAAAATTAATTTTCACTTATGTTAATTTTTGAACTTGGGTTTTCATCATGATAAAAATACTTTAGTTTATTTCCGTAAGAGATTTACTTTAGAAAAGATAATCATTGACTAATCGAATCTTTTGGAACTTATCAAAATTAATATAGTGCTTGAAAAGTGATGGATAGTGATTAAAATATATTTCATAACAAGAGGAAGTATAATTTTATAATTTCATGAAAATTAAACAAATTTTATAATATTTTTAGATTAGTACTTATTCCATGATCATTTCTATCACTTTCACCTTTCTATCAATCCATACATCATAATATAGTGTACAGAATTTGGTATTTCAAAATAAGGAATTTTTTTTGTAAAATAATTATATCCTAAAGTATTCACTCTCATTTAAAAGTACTCGCGGTTATGCATGGGTGAATTACTTGAATCTCTATATATGGGCTTCCATTCTCATTTAAAAGTCATCGCGGTTATGCATGGATGGGACGCATATAAGAAAGGGATAAATATCAAGTATATTCTAATCTCATTTAAAAGTCCTCACGGTTATGCATGATTAGAAAATACTTGACATATTATTTTTTTCTTAAAAAAAGGTAACTACCAACCTTATTTAAAAGTCCTAACGGTTATGCATGGTTAGTAAGTGCTTTACATTTTTTTGTATAATATTTGAAAAGGGAAAATGCACAAATTATTCCTTTATTGAAAATATCAAACTCTTATCACTGCATAAAATTTTCCATAATCCTACCATTTCTTCGAAGTGGAGTTTTGTTTCTAATTAATAAAATATTATGATTTTTGTTTGATTAATTGAAATTTGAAATTAATACTTCCCTCTTGATTTGATTTTATATTTTTAATCAAAATCATTGCTATTTCAATTACTATAATTATTTTTGATGATAACAAAAGGAGGAGAGGGGTTAAGATTTTGATTTTTGAGTGATATCCTTACTAATATTCGAGAGTGTTTTTATTCAAAGTTATTTTTAATTAATTTTTTAGTTTTAACTACATGCATCTGCGTAGGGGGAGCTTTATTGTAGGGGGAGCATTCAAATAGGGAGAGCTAATAGAATCCATCAAAACCAAATACATTTAATAGAGTCAAAATCTTAATATATGTTTGTTATCATCAAAAGGGGGAGATTATAGAATATGCTAGTATATGATTTTTGTTTGATGATAATAAACATATATATTCGTTTAAATGTATTTGTTGTTGTACTATTTTATTTTTCACATAATTAAATAAATATTTGTTGAATAAAATAAATAACTAAGAATTCATATTCAAACAAATATTTTATTCAAATAAAATATTTTATTCAAACAAATATTTTATTACAAATTCAAATAGTACAAATTTAAGCTCTCACTATACATATATACATTTTCAATTACATTACAGTCTCGATTTCATCACAATTTTCAATTTACATGGTTCACCTCACTACATAATTCACTCTTCACTCGTATTTGATCTTCAACTTTGTTCCAGCCTGAATCCAGCATCTGAGCTATCTGCAAAATAAATACTGACGCGGTAAAATTGAAAAACTAAATATTTTGCAGTGCAAAATAAAGTGTGTGTTTTGAAAATATTATTTGCCTCGGTTATTTGGGTTGTTCGTCATTTATTTCTTTTGAATTCATCTACACGAACAGCTTGTGACATGCACAGTGTATCACTGTATATGCCACAAGGCCGTGCACACCGATATACACTTGCTTGTTAAAATTGTAGGGACAGGTAAGCACAAGCTCAAACTCGAGCCTAGGCTGGATTCAACTCAGGTGCAATATGAAAACAAGTCACAAAGTTTCAAATGCACAAGTGCATATACACATGTGTACACGTACACATGTGCACTGCCTCAGCATCTTGAATTTCAGCAAAGAGGCATCATGTACACCAAAACAACTCGGCGGTGAGTTACTCAACAAAGAAGAGGCATGAAAAGATGATGACATCTTGAAGTACACAAACTTCAACATACAACAAAACTGAACACCACTACACTGAAACACAAGCCAGTGCACATGAATCAGAGGAAACAATCTCACCATACCAGTGGAACAAGACCACTGAATCATACATGTACAAAGAAGCAATGGAATTCAACATGAATGAAAATCCACACATGCAACCGGTCAAAAATCAAAATGAAATGCCAGACCACAATGCACCAGATCGGTGAAGCAGCAAGCACAGTGACATATGTATGCACATATGCATATAAGCACATACACATATATCAGGTCAGAGGCATGAACAACCAGAGTGAAGACGCAAAGCAACATGAAGACAAGACTAATAAAGAATACATTCATATGAAACAGGACAACAACTCTACACACATTCAAGTTTATATGCAGTGACAAATATCCACAGTTTAAATGTTTCAAAATAGTGAAGCAACATGTATATACATATGCAACAGAGTGGAATGCAAGGCTACCAAGTCCAGTTATTAACAGTAGCAGTTTTGAACTTGTCAACCAGGGAATATATTCGAAATATATATGCAGTCGAAGTAACAAAACAGAAGCAGTTCGATGAGTCAATGTCGAGATAAAAATCAACAGGGGTCAAACATATTCGAAGACATTTCAAATTCGTATATATACTAACACGATGAACAAGTCAG
The DNA here is from genome assembly GCA_030737815.1 of Allium fistulosum. Classification (NCBI taxonomy): domain Eukaryota; kingdom Viridiplantae; phylum Streptophyta; class Magnoliopsida; order Asparagales; family Amaryllidaceae; genus Allium; species Allium fistulosum. The sequence continues at coordinate 265,865,360 of CM060903.1, forward strand.
AGCAGAAAGGAATTGAACAAGTCGAAGTCAAGTTTATCTCAAAATTCACGATGCCAAAGTATTAGCAGAAAACTACTAAACCAAAATTCAAATACATCAAAGAAAATAATCGAACCGACCCGAGAAATTCAAATTCATCAATTATGAAACAAGTCAGCAAATAACACCATCGTTCGATTCAAAAATCACGGCCAAGCAAAACTCATTGAAGAATTTAATTAAGAAATATACGAATGAAAATTAAGGGTTTCGATCCCTATAAATACCCATAATCATCATCGGCAATTAGGTGTTCGAGTTCATGAAAAATAACTGAGCAATAAATCACAAAACTCGAATCAAAGTCGATTGTAATCAAAATCGAAAAGGGGATAAAATTTGTGACGCCCCACCACTATACCCACGCTAGGCAAGGACACTACGGGGTAATGCCGTCGACTAGCACGGAGAATAAGGCTGTTGAGGAGCGACCATCTGTATAATTGCTTTGTGCGAGTACCGATATGCCAGATAAAAATATAACTTTTCATCTCAAGAGGAAATCCGACATATCGATACAAACTCAAAGCTACTACACAGTGGCTATATGGACTTCGGAAACAAATATAGAAATAAACATAACACAAATCAGTCACAAATAATTCATATCACAAAGGCGGAAATAGATATAAATATAACACATGAAAGTGTACATCAGAGCAGTGGTCAAATAAGATCCACAATAACACAAAAGAATAGATACAAGTGCAAGACAATAGAATATGTATACATGAAGGAGTCTAATCTCAAATGTATACAACAAAAACCACTAAACTAGAGTAGTTAGTCAAAAGTCAGATGATGGTTCCAAATAGGAAGTCATGAAGAAGCACCTGTAAAACCTCAGTCTGACCCGAGTATTATTTAAGAAGAAAATAATAAACGGATCAGTCTAGCTATAAATATCAGATAAAGTGATATAGAATAAGAGATATGACAAAAACGTATCATAACTATAATACCATACTGTGATAAGTACGTAATTGAAAATCAACAAGAGATTAATCAATATTACAAGAATCTTCTCAAAGATTAAAAAGAATGTCATATTCTTAATTTAATTCACCAAGCCACAAATAAAGACATACATATCAATGCCCATCGTAAATGCTGGTGAAACATAAATTCCAGAAATCAATATCCAGAAATCACAAAAGTTAACGACACACAAATTCTAGAAATCATCAACAAGAAATCCAGAAAACACAAGAAAGAGGATGGCCAATCCCAAGCGGGAGCATGAAAACTCACCAACACGTGTATCACAACAATTCGGAACATTGACGTAGTGAAAATGGTACGTCCAATGAACCGAAAAGCCAAGACATCGATGTAGTACAAACGGTACATCAGATGAATCGAAACACAAAACAATTCGGAACATTGACGCAGTGCAAACGGTACGTCCAATGAACCGGAAAGCCGAGACATCGATGTAGTACAAACGGTACATCAGATGAATCGAAACACAAAACAATTCGGAACATTGACGTAGCGCGAACGGTACGTCCAATGAACCGGAAAGCCGAGACATCGATGTAGTACAAACGGTACATCAAATGAATCGAAACACAAAACAATTCGGAACATTGACGCAGTGCAAACGGTACGTCCAATGAACCGAAAAGCCGAGACATCGATGTAGTACAAACGGTACATCAGATGAATCGAAACACATTAAAAGTACATGGGTTGCTAGCCCACAAAGAAATGAGACGAAGCTCAATAAAATGAAGTACAGTCCTTCACATGGACAAAGAGACATCGCACATTGCTAGTCTAAACCATAAAATGATCATCATCGATCATCAAGAAGTGTCAATTACACTAAGCTAGTAAATATATGAGTTTAGCTTCATGTCCCATAACCACTAGCTTAACTTAAATATTTACGAACAAATTGTAGATCTCCACTCGAAAGTTGTCACAAGAGTTTCAATCGAACAAGTCCAAGAATTAACCGACGAAGTAAACGCAAGCGTTTCATACCACTTGTTTTACTAAGTCGTTTAATTAAATTTCTCATACGAGTGAGGTAAAGGTTTGTATATACTAGTAGATTGGAAAACGGTTTAAGAAACGAGCTTTGTAATTAAAATAGTGTCAAAATCGTTTTGATAAAAGAGTTTTGATATTTACTACTAGTATAGAAAACCTTCATATTTTTGAAGTGACAAATCACAAAAACGATTGTAGAAACAATCAATCATCAAAATTCACATACGAAGACGTGAATCAAATCCAAAGAAATCGATACTAAATCCATAGAAAGAAGTCATCAAAGTCGATAAAAGTGATAACAACTAATCGAATCGACAAAACTCGATTAACATTGGAAGTTTTACTTAAAATTAGGTAGATAGGCAAAATTGGGAATTTCCAGACGTCTGAGGGGTTGGTCCAGACGTCTGGATTTAGTCTCTGGAAATATTCCAAAAAACTATCCAGACGTCTGAAACCTAAAATCAGACGTCTGAAAGCATTCAGACGTCTGGGGAAAAGTCCAGACGTCTGGATTTGGTTTCTGGAAATATCCCAGAAAACCAACCAGACGTCTGAAAACATAAATCAGACGTCTGACATCTTTTCAGACGTCTGGAATAATAGTTCAGACGTCGAAATTAGTCACTGCCCTTTTTATTTTACTGCCGTTTGTTATTTTTTACCGGGAAGCAAAACCAGACGTCTGGCATTGATCTCCAGACGTCTGAACACCTAATCTGGGTAGAAATTTGCCTAGGCCAAGATGGCCAAAACGTTCTCGGAAGCGATCGAGCAAGCAATGACAACTAAGGATTTACGTCAAGCGACAACCCGGTCTTATAGGCTCTTCGATACACCCCAAACAACATATCCAAACATCCATTGTAGAATTGTCACAAAAATTGGACTTCAAAAACCAAGAAAATAGAATATTCACCAATTCAATCCCAAACAAAAGGAAATGTACATAAATAAGTGTTAGGAATTCATACCCAATCACAAAGATAGATATAGACAAAGATGTGAGATTGAAAATCTCACCTTTGAACCCGAAAACAATGAATGAGAAGCTTGAAGACAAAGGAAGATCAACCACACTTCAATCTCAACACAAGAAGCTTGAATCTAAGCTTAAAAGAGAAACATTTCCTAAATTAGGTTTAGGAATTTTCTGAAATCAAAGTGAGAATGAGTTGGAGAAGAAGGAGATGATAATTACCAAAGCTTCTTCTTGAATTTGGAGGTAGAAGCTTGAATTTGCAATTGAACTAGGGCTTGGGGTTTTAATTTCCCATTCCTCTCCCCATTTTCAGTTTTGATGAGTGTTTAAGAAAGTAGAAATGAAGTGAGGAGGAGAGGAGAGGGGCTGAACTAGGTTATATGATCACTTCGGTGAAACCCAAGCCCAAAAGCCCAATAGAAAATAGCAAAAACCAACATACTCCAAACATATCGAAGCTTATACTCAAAAGGATCGCAAACGCCATTTTGAACTCAATGGAAATGGTCTTGAGTCCTAATTCAACTGTTTGCAAAAAGTAGTTTTTCGGACTAAAATCCGACGAACGATGAAATATTTAAATATAAAATCGATAAATATGCGGGTTGTTACAGACTCCCCTCCTTAAAGAAATTGCGTCCTCGCAATATTTAAGAAGAAGATAATTAGTAACAACCATAAAAGCATATCAACACAAAAGGAAAATTTGAAATAAGAAGTTCACCATAAAGAGCACGAAAGAGTAAACCCGAATGAGTTCGCTCGATGAATTCTCTAGATTTCCCAAGAGCAATCCTTGGGATTTGAGAACCATTGAACTATCACAAGATAAACATCTTCATTTCGAAGGCGCTCAACCTCCGAAGCAATGATGCGAATAGAATGTTGCTCATAAGTCAAATGGGCGAAACTTCAATTTCCACAATAACACCGGGCTCAAGAATAAAAATCGGAATCCCAAAGGCATTTCCGTAAATAAAAGACGTGGGAAAACGTCAAGAATAGCAGAAAATTGAGCCGGGGCAACGACGTAGTACAATTACAATACGCCCGAGAAACTGGAAACACGAATAACTCCGAACATTGACGTAGTATAATAACGGTACGTCAAATGAACGGAAACTCAAATAATTCAGAACACCGACGTAGTACAGGAACGGTACGTCCAATGAACCGAACACCATAAAAGAACATTGGGCGCTAGTCCATATAAGAAATGAGATAAAGCTCAATAAAACGAAGTGTATCAAAACGTCCGATGAACTTGATAAAAAGATAATTCCATTCAGACATCATCTAAGAATCGACCACTTGTTGCTTACGACTAAGCGCATTGGCAACACGATTTCCCTTCTGGGAATAAAAAGAATATCAAGATCATAAGATGCCAGGAACTTGAGTCAACATGAAGTTCCTTATGAGAAAATAAATATTCCAAAGATTTATGATCGAGGTGGAGAACAAATTTCTCCCCCAAAAAAGATGATGCCAAACTCTAAAAGCGAAAACAATAGCCGCGAGCACTAGATCATGAGTGGCATACCTAGTCTCGATCGGCTTTAATGATTTAGAAGCACAAGTGATAGCATGTTCTCTTTTGCAAGAGAACGGCATCCAAACCAATACGATTAGCATTGGTACAAAAGATAAGGTCTTGGTTCCCTTCGGGAATCACAAGAATAAGAGTATCGAAAAGAAAGAATTTCTTTTAAATAATCTTCTTTCCCAAAAAGCTAAAATTTTCAAAATTACATTTATCTTTATGTAATAATCTTTCTAGAGAAATTTACATTTTTACAAGTCAATTTACTGTGTCTGATTGTCTCATCAAAGCGTTTAGAAGATTCCTATCGATAACGTTGATCAAGCGCATCGACCAGAATTCTTAAAGCACTCAATGGGCAATTCAATCACAAAATCATCTTCTTTATGATACAAATATCTCTTAAAAGTTTTAAGAATATTCTTTGTTCGTTTTAAGAAGAAAAAAATCCAATTATACTTATAGATAAATCTTATAAAAACAGATTTGCAAAATTTTAAATTGCTAATTCCATCCAAAATCAATAAATACAAGAATGGAGTCATCGAGATCGTAGAATACTCGATTCATAAAACGGATGAAATAAGCTGGACAAACTGAATGACATAATAAGTCATTCATAAGTTTCATAACGAGTGTGGAATGTGGTAAATGGAATGCTAACTCCCGCAACTCGTAGCAAATGAAAATCGGTGGCAAGGTCGAGCTAAAAAGACCTTAACATCACTCAAAATTTTTTGCTTAGGAGATAATCCTAAGACAAGCTCAAAAATACCGGAAATTCTCAAACTACATGAATGAGAGAAATAACACTTTCCTCATCATGTGAGCTTAAAGAATAAAATAATGCCATCAAATTGGAATCAAAATCACAAAGAAAAAAAGAAATCTGCTTAACAGATTGAAAATGTCGAAGATGAATAGTCCACTCGGGACATAGGATATGGCTTCACAATGATTAAGCTAAACCCTTTCACAAAAAATCAATTTCGAGGCCTAAGTAAAAATCGGCTCGGAAAGAAAAACCACATAAATAATTTCGACATCAATAAAAGCAAATTGAGTGTTGCGGATCCACCAACCGGATTCGCAATCCTCAAAGAAGTCAACAAGCCCAAAAATGTCTAAAGAAAAGGAATCAACAAGTTCTTTTGTTATAAAATAATGAGACGAAACCCATATAAAAAAGAACTCGAATAAAATGATCACAAAATAAATGCCATCAAGGATAGAATGGATACCTTGACCAAGAGAAGTGTCACTAGGGGCTTGAACAACATTTAGCTTTCCCTCTCTCTTGTTTGGAAGTTTGGGGCATGAAGATAAAAGATGTCCCGAACCTTTGCAATAACGACAAAAAAATGGTTTCGGGCACTCATTTGCATAGTGGTCCGAAAGGCCACAATTGTAGCATCGTCCACGACTAGAGGTTGGAGACTTTGCTATCGAAGTTTCTTGCTTCCCTTTCTTGTTGGGAGTGGGATTGGGGCCTTTGAACTTAATAGGCCTTTTTAGGTTGTTGTTGAAGTTTTGTTTAGCACCCACAACTTCAACATCACACTCTTTATCGGCCTCTTCAAGACGAAGAGCGATATCAATAAGCTGATCGAAAGAAACTTCCAATTTCAGAAGTAATGGCTTCTTGAGATTCTTGTTCAAGCCATAAACAAATCTCTGATTTTTCTTCAATGGGGTATTAATGTATTCAACCCCGTATTTAGAAAGAGATTCGAAAGATGCGACGTAGTCCGTCACAGAAGATTCACCTTGAATAAGGTCGATAAAACGCCGGGCCAAAGTTACTTTTTCAGCCTCCGGCACAAATTTCAATTCGAATCTTTCCCGGAATTGCTCCCAAGTGAGATCCACTTCAATGATTTCAGAAATAAGAAGCTCATACCAATCCAATGCTCTTTCTTGAAGCATGCTAGAAGCCACTTGGACTCGGTGGAGATCAATAAGATTCATGCGAGAAAAGATGCGGTCGCATGATCTAAGCCAAGCTTGGATTTCAATGACACTCTCGGATCCCCGGAATGGCCTTCCACCCAAATCGTCGTAATCTCTACACAAGCGTGCAAAACCGGATCTAAGATGAGTAGGCTCTGGAATGGGTCCGATAGCTTGAGCATTCTTAACAAGATCTAGAAGCTGCTGGGCAGACATAAATACTCCCTCCTGCGGAGTAGCACTGGATTGACCGACGTTGGTACGGCCAGATCTAACCATTTCTCTTCTTTAAGAAATAAAGAAGAAGAAAAAGTTATTCTCAGAATGAATATCAAACAATCATGATTGATAAAACAAGGAATCATAAAAGAAAATAGGATAGAACGGGTCCAATTGACTCAAATAAATTCCTAAAGCACGACTCCTAAGAAAGACTTAGGACATGATCCTTGCTAAATTATTCTACATTGTTCCGAAGTTTGGCTCTGATACCAAGCTGTGACTCCCCACTTCTATACCCACGCTAGGCAAGGACACTACGGGGTAATGCCGTCGACTAGCACGGAGAATAAGGCTATTGAGGAGCGACCATCTGTATAATTGCTTTGTGCGAGTACCGATATGCCAAATAAAAATATAACTTTTCATCTCAAGAGGAAATCCGACATACCGATACAAACTCAAAGCTACTACACAGTGGCTATATGGACGTTGGAAACAAATATAGAAATAAACATAACACAAATCAGTCACAGACAATTCATATCACAAAGGCGGAAATAGATATGAATATAACACATGAAAGTGTACATCAGAGTAGTGGTCAAATAAGATCCACAATAACACAAAAGAATAGATACAAGTGCAAGACAATAGAATATGTATACATCAAGGAGTCTAATCTCAAATGTATACAACAAAAACTACTAAACTAGAGTAGTTAGCCAAAAGTCAGATGATGGTTCCAGATAGGAAGTCATGAAGAAGCACCTGTAAAACCTCAGTCTGACCCGAGTATTATTTAAGAAGAAAATAATAAATGGATCAGTCTAGCTATAAATATCAGATAAAGTGATATAGAATAAGAGATATGACAAAAACGTATCATAACCATAATACCATACTGTGATAAGTACGTAATTGAAAATCAACAAGAGATTAATCAATATCATAAGAATCTTCTCAAAGATTAAAAAGAATGTCATATTCTTAATTTAATTCACCAAGCCACAAATAAAGACATACATATCAATGCCCATCGTAAATGCTAGTGAAACATAAATTCCAGAAATCAATATCCAGAAATCACAAAAGTTAACGACACACAAATTCTAGAAATCATCAACAAGAAATCCAGAAAACACAAGAAAGAGGATGGCCAATCCCAAGCGGGAGCATGAAAACTCACCAACACGTGTATCACAACAATTCGGAACATTGACGTAGTGCAAACCGTACGTCCAATGAACTGGAAAGCCGAGACATCAATGTAGTACAAACGGTACATCAGATGAATCGAAACACAAAACAATTCGGAACATTGACGCAGTGCAAACGGTACGTCCAATGAACCGGAAAGCCGAGACATCGATGTAGTACAAACGGTACATCAGATGAATCGAAACACAAAACAATTCGGGACATTGACGCAGTGCAAACGGTACGTCCAATGAACCGGAAAGCCGAGACATCAATGTAGTACAAACAGTACATCAGATGAATCGAAACACAAAACAATTCGGAACATTGACGCAGTGCAAACGGTACGTCCAATGAACCGGAAAGCCGAGACATCGATGTAGTACAAACGGTACATCAGATATATCGAAACACATTAAAAGTACATGGGTTGCTAGCCCACAAAGAAATGAGACAAAGCTCAATAAAATGAAGTACAGTCCTTCACATGGACAAAGAGACATCGCACATTGCTAGTCTAAACCATAAAATGATCATCATCGATCATCAAGAAGTGTCAATTACACTAAGCTAGTAAATATATGAGTTTAGCTTCATGTCCCATAACCACTAGCTTAACTTAAATATTTACGAACAAATTGTAGATCTCCACTCGAAAGTTGTCACAAGAGTTTCAATCGAACAAGTCCAAGAATTAACCGACGAAGTAAACGCAAGCGTTTCATACCACTTGTTTTACTAAGTCGTTTAATTAGATTTCTCATACGAGTGAGGTAAAGGTTTGTATATACTAGTAGATTGGAAAACGGTTTAAAAAACGATCTTTGTAATTAAAATAGCGTCAAAATCGTTTTGATAAAAGAGTTTTGATATTTACTACTAGTATAGAAAACCTTCATATTTTTGAAGTGACAAATCACAAAAACGATTGTAGAAACAATCAATCATCAAAATTCACATACGAAGACGTGAATCAAATCCAAAGAAATCGATACTAAATCCATAGAAAGAAGTCATCAAAGTCGATAAAAGTGATAACAACTAATCAGATCGACAAAACTCGATTAACATTGGAAGTTTTACTCAAAATTAGGCAGATAGGCAAAACTGGGAATTTCCAAACGTCTGAGGGGTTGGTCCAGACGTCTGGATTTAGTCTCTGGAAATATTTCAGAAAACTATCCAGACGTCTAAAACCTAAAATCAGACGTCTGAAAGCATTCAGACGTCTGGGGAAAAGTCCAGACGTCTAGATTTGGTTTCTGGAAATATCCCGGAAAACCAACCAGACGTCTGAAAACATAAATCAGACGTCTGACATCTTTTCAAACGTCTGGAACAATAGTTCAGACGTCTGAAATTAGTCACTGCCCTTTTTATTTTACTGCCGTTTGTTATTTTTCACCGGGAAGAAAAACCAGACGTCTGGCATTGATCTCCAGACGTCTAAACACCTAATCTGGGCAGAAATTTGCCTAGGCCAAGATGGCCAAAACGTTCTCGGAAGCGATCGAGCAAGCAATGACAACTAAGGATTTACGTCAAGCGACAACCCAGTCTTATAGGCTCTTCGATACACCCCAAACAACATATCCAAACATCCATTGTAGAATTTTCACAAAAATTAGACTTCAAAAACCAAGAAATTAGAATATTCACCAATTCAATCCTAAACAAAAGGAAATGTACATAAATAAGTGTTAGGAATTCATACCCAATCACAAAGATAGATATAGACAAAGATGTGAGATTAAAAATCTCACCTTTGAACCCGAAAACAATGAATGAGAAGCTTGAAGACAAAGGAAGATCAACCACACTTCAATCTCAACACAAGAAGCTTGAATCTAAGCTTAAAAGAGAAACATTTCCTAAATTAGGTTTAGGAATTTTCTGAAATCAAAGTGAGAATGAGTTGGAGAAGAAGGAGATGATACTTACCAAAGCTTCTCCTTGAATTTGGAGGTAGAAGCTTGAATTTGCAATTGAACTAGGGCTTGGGGTTTTAATTTCCCATTCCTCTCCCCATTTTCAGTTTTGATGAGTGTTTAAGAAAGTAGAAATGAAGTGAGGAGGAGAGGAGAGGGGCTGAACTAGGTTATATGATCACTTCGGTGAAACCCAAGCCCAAAAGCCCAATATAAAATAGCAAAAACCAACATACTCCAAACATATCGAAGGTTATACTCAAAAGGATCGCAAATGCCATTTTGAACTCAATGGAAGTGGTCTCGAGTCCTAATTCGACTGTTTGCAAAAAGTAGCTTTTCGGACTAAAATCTGACGAACGATGAAATATTTAAATAAAATATTTAAATATAAAATCGATAAATATGCGGGTTGTTACAAAATTGCATACCATTCTTATCATTCGCGCTCGACAAAATTGGAGCTGCTGCGAACAATCAATGCCAGAGAATCGATTGACGAAGTCACTAAGTGAAACCATATTTTGATCGATCAATTTTTCAAGCGAAGCTTCAATCGAATGAAACCCTAGCTTTTGAAGAGGAACAAACAAAGAATGACCAACATTTTTACTCAAAAGAAAATAAAAGAGAAGACCGTCTCTTTTAAATGATTATTGGAGCGGCTTTAATTATTTCCTTTATTGGGCTTAATTATATTTAGGGTTTTATTTTGTTTAGTTTATTTTATTATGTATTTTTCTTTTAAAATTTTTGAAACTCTGGTTATGTAACCAGGTTACGAACTACGGTGGTGAAGTTCGAGAATTCTCAACTCAATGGCTGAGTTGTGGCAGGGTTTTGAGCGTAGAGTTAGGTTAGTCATTAGCGGCTGTCACAAGTTTACGTGTGTAAGTGTGTGACTACTTAATTTCTAGTAGAAACCTTGAGGCAGCACATAGGCAGGGTTTTGCCGAAGCCGGGTAAATTTGTGTGTGATCTCTTCTGCATTATTTACTGTTATTGTTTTTATTTCCGCATTAGTTTTTATTATTATTAGTATCACCCTATTCACCCCCCACTCTAGGGTGAAAACGATCCTACATTATATACTTATCTTAATGGTATAAGTAAAATACCAGAACATTTAGCAAATTTCCTTCTTTCAAATTCCCTTTTTTTCAAACATTACTTACTATAAAACCAAACCTCTTATCCTTTATAACAATTCCCTTTTTAAAAGCCCACTTCATAATTCAAGTAACTTATAAATTTCCAAAGTCAAGTTATAAAACACATTTATAAATTTACAAGTCAATTTACAAAACCTCTTTACAGACCTCTAAAATCATTTATAAAACATTTCCCTATTTAAAACTCCTTGGATAAATCTTCTTTAAGAAAAATTCTTTACCAAATATATTTTGCAACTCATCTTTTTAAATCACTTTAAATAAATCTTTTTACTTAGCAAAACCCATTTTTATTAATAAGTTATTATTTATAAATACCTTTATAAAATAATAATATAACTTGAAAATCATTTATAAACTTTAAACCCAAATTGATTAAGGAATTGAAGTTAATTCAAAACCATACTTTATAATTTCAAAAGAGCTTAGCAATCTCAATGGTACTAATTTAAGTTACCATTTAATATCAATTTCACTTTCAAGTCACTTAACCATTTATTTACGTAAGTCAACATATATGTAAATGAAATTCATATCCAAATATGGGAATCACATATCAATATAAACTAATTGACATATACATGTCCAAATAACATAATAGCAGAATGGTGATTTGACCTGCTAAATAGATGTCCCAAAAATTCACTACTTATAGCAGAATGAGGATTTATTCTGCTATCAAATGTCCAAACAATCAATTTATAGCAGAATGGGGATTTATTCTGCTAACCTATGTCTGCAACAATCAAATAAATTACATTATAGCAGAGCATGGATTTATTCTGCTATTAGATGTCAACACAATACAACCAATCACCTCGTAGTTCATTCACAGTTGTTTTTTCTACTTAATGGTACTGATATTTGAATCCCTTGTGTTCAAATCATCTTTGAAGAAGAAGTACCTTAAAAACAATTTGATTCTAGGAAAATAAGGGATTTAAAACTTAAAACTCCATTTTAAATTATTGATAACAAGCTAAACTCTTTATTAAATCATAATTAATCTTTATTAATTCTTAACTTAATTTAATTATAAACTAGTAAATAATTACCTTTAATAAATAATTTATTTATAAAATACACCCTTAATTAATGCTTTATTAATTATTAAATAATAATTTAAACCTTTATTAATAATTAACCATTAATTAATCTCAATTAATTAATTAAATAATTTTTTAATTAAAACTTAAATAATAAATTAAACCTTTATTTAAAATAGTTAAATCATAATTAAGTCTTAATAAAATCTTTAACTTAAATTAACTTGATTAGTAATTAAACCGTTTATTTAATTAGTAATTAATTAAAAATAAATCATTAACTTAACTCATAATTAATTAAAAATAATCTTACTTAATCAATAATTAATTTAAAAATTAATCTTACTTTAAAAGATAATTAATTAGTACAAATCTTCAATTAATTAAAATTAATAAAACTTGTATAATACTTAATTAATTATTAATTATCAAAACTAATTAATTAATAAATAATTAATAAATAATTATTAAATTCTTAATTAACTTTACTTAAACATCATTGTTAAGTTTCTAAAACATTTTTTAAATACTTTTAATTCTAAAAGGCAAATTTTGCAAAAAGTCAGATTTTTAAGTGAAACTGCATTTATATCGACTACTACAATATGACCTGTAATTTCCACTTACTAACTAGTTTAGTAAGTTAACTTGCTTTGGCTTCAAGTCAAACTTAATACACACACAACATATCCAAGTTCATATGTACCAAATCATATCATCATTAACATAAACAAAATCCAAACCATACTCTAATCCAACACAACATTATATATATATAAGTAAATTCTTTCCAAAAAGTTAAGAAATTTACTCACAATAATTTTGCAAAACCGTTTGAAACCTTTTGAAAACTTTTTCCACTTTAAAAACTTGATCTTTGGACCCAGGAGCATGGAATAGGCTCGACCATGGTGCTAATAGGTCATGGATGGCTCGGCCATGATAAGAACAAGGATGTGTGGGCTTGACTTAGAGAGGTAGAGGTACTTCAGATAAGGTTGAATTCACAAAATCGGACCTAAAAACTAGTCATATTCTCTTCGATTTTTTGTCATGTTAGTCTCAAAATTTTAAAAATTGGTCAAAATAAAAGTTCTTGAAAATACTTTTGTCTATCATTTCAAAAAAAGAATTACTCAATTTGGATTTGTTTTGAGGGAATATGGTCAAAGAAGGAGTGGTATTTTCGGACTAGAAAATCCGAGTTAAAAAAAATGGGTCTAAAAGAAATGCATTTTTGACATAGCTATGCTCAAAATTTGAATAAGTGGTACAAATAGAAGTTGTAGCCACTGGAATTTTACACGGTTTTAATAAAAGAATTTCTCCATTTGATTTGGAGAAGAGGAAGATATGACAGAAAGAAAAGGAGGAAAAATTGAAGAAGTCGAAGGCTATTTATAAACAGTATGAAAGGTAAATTACTAAACTATCCTTTGTCCTTTTCCCTCCACTCATCCTTTGCCACCTCACCTAGACTTGTCCCCCTTCTAACACTTCATGTTCCAACATGTTAAAACAATTTTGTATTTAATTATACTTTTTGTCTAAAGAAGCATCTTTGCTTATGTGTGTGTGTGTATACACACACACCTTTTCTTAATTAAAATTTATCTTATCTTATATGTACACTTAAGTATAAATACATTCACATACACTAATACACCATATATACATATCTTAACTTATTTAAAAATGTGTATACTTATGTTAAAGAGTTCGCAATGTTTTCGGTAACTTTTAACTGATGAAAAGTCGAAAATTCGAAAAACAAATTACGGTCACATTTTCTGTTTTTTATCGAACTATATATTTTTGTAAACAAATTTTGGCAACTATTTCACCATCATTATTTATAATTTAAAAGAGTTTTATTTTAATTATAAAACTTATTTTTTGAATATCTAAAATTAATTAAATATTCGCAAATTAAAGCAGTGAAATTTCGGGTCGTTACATTCTCCCCTCTTAAAAGAATTTCATCCTAGAAATTACACCTCAGCATATCCTAGGAAACACTTAGCACTATACATTAGTTCATATAATGTACAAAGATCATTCATATGAAAATTTTGACTCGATCACCACTCGAGTACATAACTTCCTTTCTGAACCGATATCGCTCATCCGATTTTCTAGTGCGGACTCGGATCAGGTTCCTTGATTAGGAACATCTGTTCTCCTTATATAGTTGTAACTATGATAGAAAACACTGGTCCTATACCAAAAATCTTCATCAAGTGCTCGCCGTCAAAAATCGAGTAATAGATCCTTATCTGGAATGATGTGAATCATCTCAAAGCTATGTACTCGAATCTTAGATCAAAACTATATGGAAGAAGAAATGATCTACGTCCAACCTACGCACTTCTTTAATTAGTTCCCCGTAATACCAATTCTATTTCCACTAAATCATTTATGAAAACATTTCATAAAACTAAACTTAGGTTCACTTGGATATTTCTCCACTACATCCTAAGAGTATATACCCTTATTTGATTCAACTATTCCATTTTGCATTTATTTTCCTAAGAAAACTGAAAATCCAAACACCCGGTCTTATTTCAAAAACTTTTTTTTGAATTGAAACAATATATTTTAATCATAGAATATATATATATATATATAGCCCGAGTAACTCCAAAATGATACTAAGGAACTGGGTACTACCAAACAGTATCATACACTCCCTTACTTGGAAGGGTAATACTCAGGAGAAGTGTTTAGCATCCGAACACATCTCTTCCCCAAATTTAAGTTGTTTTCAAGCCTCTCAAACCGGTTAACTTAAAAATACTACTTTTATTTAAAAATCCCATTTTTGAAACAATACTTTTCAATTTTCCAACAAAATATTTATCACCAACTTGCTTTGGGTTCTTTTAGGTTTGAATTTGTTCGATTGTACAATGATACGGATAATAATTTACTAAGTGTACCACAATGTTAACCTAGGCAAACACCCGATCGTCACTTAGAAGATTATTCTGATTATCGCAAAACAATCAAGACTCATTCTCCCTTAATCCAAAGAAAATACTTCTTACTTAACATTTCCATCCCTAAAATTTTATAGTTGAACCAAAATTGCTTTCAAATACTATTATATTTTCAAAACCTTGAACATTTTCCAAAAGCATCAGATTTAGGTCCCTAAGTTTCAACCTAAATTCTTTTTAATCAAAAGACACATTCTTATAAATCCATTTTATAAATCAACTTTTATAAAACTTTTTCCAAATATTTATTTCAAATATTCTAGCTTTTAATAAACATCTTTTATTAAATCAAATTAACCCCACATTATCAATCGAATGCCTTATAATCAAATTGTGAAACTTAATTCACAAGGTATTCATTTTAATCTTTTCCCTATTTCTATTTACCACACCAAATCTTAAAAAAGGCAGCTACCTATACACACTAACAACAATCAATGCTCAAACTGGACAAGCATGACTAAATAAACCCTAAATGATAATAATAGAATATTATTATCTCCTAACAACAATACCTCAAAATACTATACTATTTTTGTAATCATTCTTTATATACAAAATATATTTCTAGGTAAAATCATTTCATTTACCCAATTTCAAAACAATATTGTGTAAATTTGCTTTATTCAAGTGTCTAGGAACCCCTATCGACACCGTGGCGTCCCACGTCTTGACCAGAGTTCTAAAGCCACTCAACATGTAAATTAACACAATATAAAACATTTTATATCACTAAAAAATGCATGCTCTTATATATACACACCAAACTTATAATAAGGCATTCCATTACCTTATCTCTTAATGAGTTACCCCACCAAAGCCAAGGTTCTCGCTTAACCTTGCACTCTGATACCAAAATGTAACGAATGGGGTTTTTCGACCCTTGAAAACGACACTAATACATCCACTGTATTGCGTGCCGAGCAATCATATGCCGGAAAAACTGATCGTTAGGGGAAAGAAAGAAGAAAGAAGATAGAAGATAAGAAGAAACTAAACAATCACAGAATCTCACAACGCAATGGAATAACATATATTAATCAACATAATTCTTTACAAAGTCATTTTCAAAATGATACATCAGAGTCATACTAATACAAATTCCACCCCAGGACAGTTATAACAGCTCCTCCCTACCTAGCTGATACAAGATACATATAATAAAGTGGAAATAAGATAATAACTAGCTATCGATGAAGCCTCCTGCCCTAAGATCCTCCAAGATGCATCAGGGGAAAACCTGAACTACTTGGCTACCCATAAAAATGTAACAACCCGCATATTTATCGATTTTATATTTAAATATTTTATCGTTAGTCGGATGTTAGTCCGAAAAGCTACTTTTTGCATACAGTCAAATTAGGACTCGAGACCAACTTCATTGAGTTCAAAATGACGTTTGCGATCTTTTTGAGTGTAAACTTCGATATGTTTGGAGTTAGTGAAATTCTTGCTACTTTTTCCCGCTTGTGACTTTGGTTTGGACTGCACCTTCTTTAGTTCAGCCCAACCCTCTTCCTCACTTCATTCACCATTTGTTTAACATTCAAGCTTCATCAAAAGTGGTGGTGGGAAGTGGAAATTAAAACTCCAAACTCAAATTCAATTGCAAATCCAACATTCAACTCCAAATTCAAGTAGAAGATATTGGATTCAAGCTTTGGATTGCTTCTCCTTGCTTTCAAGCTCCATCTTCATCCATTTTAGTGAAAAGGTGAGATTTTTATCTCACATCTTGCCTATAATTGTCATTGGACTGTTGGGAATGATTCCCCATCACTTTAGCATGTATGTTTGCATTGGATTTGGATTGAATGGGTGAAAACCCCAAATTTTCGTGTGTGTTTGCAATTCTGAGCGTTAGGTCGCTCTGTCTCGAAGAAGAAAGACTGCAGATTTTCGTTCTGGGCTTAGGTCGCATGGAAATAGGTCGCTAGGTCATAGGTCGTGGGTCGCCTAGGTCCTAGGTCGCTCGTTCCTGCTTCAGTTACTAGGTCGCGGCTACGTTAGGTCGTAGGTCGCTCGGCTTCGATAACTCCTTAGGCCGCTCGCGTGTTAAAGCTCTAGGTCGCTCGACTCTGCTAGGTCGTAGGTCGCGCATCACTGATAGGTCGCTGGCCTTAGGTCGCTTCCCTTATAGGTCGCTTTCCTCAGTTAGGTCGTTCAAGGCCTTAAGTCGTTCACTCTTTAAGTCGTTTGACTTGTTTTCATTTTTGGTCGTTAGGTCGCGAGTCTTTAGGTCGCGCACCGCTCTGCCTTTATATCGCTAGGTCGCGAGTCTTAGGTCGCGCGCCTCTTTGTTTTATATTGTTAGGCCACGAACACATAGGTCGCTCGCCACTTAACTTCCATAAGTCACTCGCCATTTGACCCTGTTAGGTCGCTTGCCACCATACTTCGATAGGTCGCTAGACCTCAACCACATTAGGTCGCATGGTCTTGAATTCTTTAGGTCGCTCGGCTCAGGTTACCACTAGGTCGCTCGACACTTGATACCACTAGGTCGTTTGACCTGTTCTTCTGCTAGGTCGCACGGCAGTCTACCCTTAGGTCGTTTGACCTATTTGACTTAAAGTCTTTGCACTTTAATTCGACCTCATTAGGTCGCAAGTATATTCCTACTTTGATGGTTTTGGGATTGACTTCTTTGGACTTTTCTCACGTCTTCGAACGTGAATTTATGTGATTCGATTTGTTTCAATAATCGTTTTGTGACTTGTCACTTTAAAGATATATGAAGGTTTCAATACTAGTAGTAAATATCAAAACTCTTTCATCAAAGCGATTTCAACACTATTTTAAATATCAAAAGTTCGTTTTCTCAAACCGATTTCCAATCTACTAGTATATACAAGCCTTTACTTCACTCGGATGAGAAATCGACTTAAACGACTTAGTAAAACGAGTGGTATGAAACACTTGCGTTCACTTCGTCGGTTAGCTCTTGGACTTGTTCGATTGAACCCTTTTGTGACAATTTCCTAGTGAAGATCTACAGTTTGTTCGTAAATATTTAAGTTAAGCTAGTGGTTATGGGACATGAAGCTAAACTCATATATTTACTGGCTTAGTGTAATTGACACTTCCTTATGATCATGACGATCATTTTTGTGATTTAGACTAGCGATTGAGCGATGTCTCTTTGTCTGCGAGGGAGACTAGACCCCGCTTTTGTGATGTTTCGCCATCACATATATGGGGTAGCACCCCATGGTCTTCGGGCCATTTCTGTGTGGAAATTTAATGGATAGCTTCCATGAGATAGCTTCTCGTTCATGTGTTATACGCGTTGGTGAGTTTTCATGCTCCCGTTCATGTGTTAGGCCTTCCCCCCCTTTTTTATGTGTGTTATGGATTTCTTGTGATGATTTCTAAAATTTTGTGCTTCACCAATTTTCATGATTTTCATTGTTATGATATCAGTTTTTGTGCATTGGTGAATTTATGTGTTATTGACTTGTTATGAATACAAGTTTAGGGTATGATACCCTATTTTATCTTTGAGGAGATTCTTGTGTTATTGATTAATCTTTTTGTTGATTATCATTTACATACTTATAGTAGTATGCCGTTATGGTCGTTACATGTTCATGCCATATTATTTATCCTATACCTTATCATCTGATATTTATAGCTAGACTGATCCGTTTATTATTTTCTTATAAATAATACTCGGGTCAGACCGAGATGTTACAAGTGCTTCTACTTGACTTCTCTTCAGGATTATTCTGACTTTTGGCTAACTACATAGATTAGTAGTTTTTGGATGTACACATTTGAGATATAGACTCTATGTTGTGTACTTATTCTTTTGTATAGCACGTGTTGCTATTCTTTTGTATTATCGTGGATCTTTCCGACCACTACTCTGATGTACACTTTCATGTGTTATATATTTATTCATATCTTCTTCCGCCTTTGTGATATGGATGCCTGTGACTGATTTGTGTTATGATTACTTCTATTTTTGTTTTCGAAGATTATATATAGCCACCGTGTGATAGCTTTGTGTTTGTATCGGTATGTCGGATTTCCTCCTTAAAAGATATGCATTCTATTCTATCTGACATATCGGTGCTCGCACAAAGAAGTTACATGGATGGTCGCTCCTCCACAGCCTTATTCTCCGTGCTAATTGACAGCACTACATTGTAGTGTTCTTGGTTAGCGTGGGTATAGAGGTGGGGCGTCACAAAAAATTTGAGCACCCAAGAGTTTTAGAAAAAGAAAAGAAACTCTGGGTCAAACAAGGTTCTTTTGTGAGTAAACTCAAACGACCGAATTATTATGTTTAAAATCTTTTTAAAATCAAAGGTATCTCGTAAGACCACGCCACACATAAACATGGATGGGTTTTTACCTTACGATGACTAAAACATTTTTTATAGAAAATCAAGTGATATTATAGTAACGTCCACGCATTCAAAATAAATATATTAAAATAGCCAAAATTGTTACCATTATTAAATTTGATCAGACTAGGCTCTACAATCAAAACCGTAAAGGCACGTATTAGAGATTAGATTCCATACTATAACAAGGCACTGAGGAACCGCTTATCACGGTAAACATCTAGAAAATGCACCGAGGACCTCGTCGGGATCCCCTACCAACATAAGACCGGCCTACCCCTTACTGGATAGTACTGAATATGTCATCACCCCAGTTGCTTTGCAGCTGTTTTTTTGAGATCTCATGCACAACCAATCCATATATATATGTATTTAGAAAGGTGATGACACACTCTAATGGGAGCGACCCACTTAGACTTGCAGCATCTTCCCCGATTTTAGTCATTCTCGGTTGATGAGGCTTGAGGCTACGCTTACCCTTTGAATAACAATCCCACTTGGAATGCTAACACTGCCTTCCAGGCAGCAATGCAGTGCCACCATTCATTCATACGAGTTGTCCAAGATAAGGACAAACCGAAGGCACTGCTTCTACTACATCCATTTTGGAATAATCCTTAGGATTAATAGCAAGTAGCCTTTGCACTTCATTGGCTCCGTCTTTGGTTCCATACTCTTCAAGATGTCTTCAGTTCGAAATGTTGGAGTTGGATTGAAGTGGTTTTCAGATAACATATCCAATCTTGGTTTCTTCGAAACAACTTCCGATAATTTCAGGTAAAGTTAACCCCAGTTCTTTAGGAAATAAGTAGACAAAAGATAAGAGCGGAGTTCACCTCCTAACCATTTGTGGACGGATTTCCTTATGATTTATCCTAGAAGAATGAAATGAGATTTATACACACAATATAGCATCGTTGGAGAGGACTGTGCCATATAACTCACGTGTTTACTCTAGATATTTCCAAAGTTACGTTTAGGTCCAGATTTGATAGTCTGTTATTTAACTATCAAATAAACAATCATTTAAAATTGATTTGATTCCATACGGGATCCACTAAGACTTTGTCAATTAATCTTTAATTACTAAAATCACTTTATAAAACTTGATCAAAAGATATTTACACAACACTATTCCCAAAACCCCTAACATCCCTTTTACACTTGGAAAACATTTACATACTTATCTCAACGGTATATGTATATAACCAAAATGGCAAAATTCCTCCTTTCAAATTCCCTTTTTTTCAAACATTACTTACTATAAAACCAAAACTCTTATCCTTTAAAACAATTCCCTTTTAAAAAGCTTACTTCGTAATTCAAATAACTTATAAATTTCCAAATTCAATTTATTAAACACTTTTATAAGTCTATAAGTCAATTCACAAAATCAAAACCTCTTTACAAACCTCTAAAATAATTTATAATACATTTCCCTATTTAAAACTCCTTGGATAAATCTTCTTTAAGAAAAATCCGTTACAAAATATCTTTTGCAACTCATCCTTTTAAATCACTTTAAATAAACCTTTTTACTTAGCAAAACCCATTTTTATAAACAAGTTATTATTTATAAATACCTTTATAAAATAATAATATAATTTGAAAATCATTTATAAACTTTAAACCCAAATTGATTAAAGAATTGAAGTTAATTCAAAACCATACTTTATAATTTCAAAACAGCTTAGCAATCCCAATTCTACTAATTTAAGTTACCATTTAACATCAATTTCACTTTCCAGTCACTTAACCATTTATTTACATAAGTCAGCATATATGTAAATGCAATTCATATCCAAATCAGGAAATAACATAATAGCAGGATGGTGATTTGTCCTACTAAATAGATGTCCAAAGAATTCACTACTTATAGTAGAATGAGGATTTATTCTACTATCAAATGTCCAAACAATCAAACAATCAATTTATAGCAGAATGGAGATTTATTATGCTAACCTATATCCACAATAATCAAATCAATTACATTATAGCAGAGCAGGGATTTATTCTAGTATTAGATGTCCACACAATACAACCAATCATATTGTGGTTCATTCACAGTTGTTTTTTCTACTTAATGGTATCGATATTTGAATCCCTGTGTTTAAATCATCTTTGAAAAAGAAGTACCTTAAAAACAATTTGATTTTTGGAAAACAAAGGATTTGAAACTTAAAACTCCATTTTAAAATGATTTATTACAAGCTAAACTCTTTATTAAATCATAATTAATCTTTGATAATTCTTAACTTAATTATAAATTAATAAATAATTAAACCTTTAATAAATAATTTATTTATAAATTAAACCCTTAATTAATCCTTTATTAATTATTAAGTAATAATTTAAAACCTTTATTAATAATTAACCGTTAATTATTCTCAATTAATTAATTAAGTAATCTTTTAATTAAAACTTAAATAATACATTAAACCTTTATTTAAAATAATTAAATCATAATTAAGTCTTAATAAAATCTTTAACTTAAATTACCTTGATTAGTAATTAATAAATAATTAAACCCTTTATTTAATTAATAATAAATTAAAAATAAATCATTAACTTAACTCATATTTAATTAAAAATTAATATTACTTTAAAAAATAATTAATTAGTACAATCTTCAATTAATTAAAATTAATAGACCTTGTTTAATACTTAATTAATTATTAATTATCAAAACTAATTAATTAATAATTATTAAATTCTTAATTAACTTTCCTTAAACATCATTGTTAAGTTTCTAAAATACTTTTAATTATAAAAACCAAAATTTGCAAAATTCGAATTTTTAAGCGAAACTGCATTTATATCGACTATCGCTATATGACCCGCAGTTTCCACTTACTAACTAGTTTACATGCTAACTTGCTTTAGCTTCAAGTCAAACTTAATACACATACAACATATCCAATTTCATATATACCAAATCATATCATCACTAACATAACCAAAAATCACAACTTTTATAACCAACACATCCTTTTAACCATCAATTCAAAATCTAATGCTAAACTACAAGTTAGCGCGTACATACACATCCAAACCAAACCCTAATCCACACAACATTATATATATATATAACCACATAACCAACACACACATAAATAAATATATATATATAAGTAAATTCTTTCCAAAAATTTAAGAAATTTACTCACAATAATTTTGCAAAACCATTTGTGTAACGACCCGTATTTTACAGATCGAAACATCGTAAAACAGTTGACATTTGGTCGCACTGTTGCTAAGTCGTATAGAGTCTAAGTCTTAGGTCGTAGGAAGGTTTGGAGCGACCTAGGCATTGGGATAAGTCGTGGGGAAATTAGGTCGTATGGGGTGGCTTAGGTCGAGTGACCGACTTAGGAAGTGTACGACCTAAGGGATAGACGATCTAAGGAACTGACCGACTTAGGAGAGATTGGGACGACTTAAGGATATGGCGACTCAAGAATAGGCAGGCTTAAGGTAATGACCGACTTATAGATAGAAGACTTAAGTCGGTGACGACCTAAATGGTAGGTCGATGACGACCTAAGAGAATGGACGGGTTAAATGTTAGGTCGGCTGGGCGAGTTAACGACTTAAGGAGTGTTGGAGTTAGGATGTGAGCGACCTAAGTCTAGTAGTTAAGTCGTAACTCAGTTGAGTCGTGGCCGAGTTAAGGGAATAGGGTGATGAGTCGTTAGGTCGCGTGTGTGTTAAGTCGGCCAGAGACAGGTTGTAAGTCGTATACAGTTAGGTCGCACCTGTTGTTGAGTCGTTATGTCGTGTACCTAGTTAAGTCGTAGGTCGGCAACGACCTAGGAACTGGTGAGTAGCGACCTAAGAGTTAGGTCGTGGGTTCTGTGTTGCGTTAGGTCGTACCCTAGCTAAATGTTAGGTCGCGTGAGTTGTTAGCTCGTAAGCGACCTAAGGAGGATAGCTAAGTGTTAGGTCGCGTCTTGGTTAAGTCGTAGACATGTGAGTTAGCTAAGTCGTAGGTCGTCTGGAGTGTTAGGTCAGCATAACAGCTAAGTCGTAGGTCGTCTGGAGTGTTAGGTCGGAGAAGGAGTTAAGTCGGCAACGACTTAAGAAGGCGGACGAGTTAAGGGGGTTTTCAGCTATAAATACTCGTCCATTTCTCACTTTTTGGGATCCGGATTTCGAAGCGACGAAGTGCTGCCATTTTGAGTGCTCGACTTCTACACTTCTTCACTTCTTTTCTCCACTCTAATCTAGTGATTCCATCCATCCAAGTTGAAGATTCAAGAGCTTAGATTGAAGATCTACATCCATTGAAGTGAGATTTCATCGTTTGAAGCGGATTCGTGATAGATCAAGCTAGATCCTTCGCTGTCCAGATCTGAAGTGTGTTGATTTGAGGTGTTTAGGTGATTTGGTGAGTGGTGATTATCTCTCACACGGATCCGAAGGAGTATATCGGATCGTTGGCTTGATTTGGTGTTAAAATAGTGATTTCCATGCATTTTCCTAATCCTAAGTATAGATCCATATAGATCCACTGTTCATGATGATTTGGCATCCATTTAACTACATGTTAACCTATGCAAGTTCATTCATCAAGATTATAGAGACATTGCTCATGTTTTCATGCTTATTAGACTTTCGACTCTTTAATTACGAAATTGCCATTATTGTTATAATTGTCTACTTAGATCATATTTGAATGCTTGATTGCTTGGATTAATGTTTGACTTGATTGATTGCTATGAATTAGATGATTGATGACTTGATTTAGACAAGTTGGCCGAAGATGATTCAAAAGCCAAGGGAAAGGCTCTTGAATTGGAAAAGCTGCTCGTGGCATATGTAGTGGACGTTGAAGCTCATATAGATAGATTTGATGATGATGTTGAGATGAAGCTTTGCTATGATGATGATGAGGCGAAGCATGATATGAGATGAGATAGTCTTGGTCTGATCCAGACGGGATCATTCCAAGCATGTTGTTAACTCAGTGATGTTGTTCGAGTTAGAGGATAATGGTTGGCTCGAGAGGCGCTTAAGCTAGTATGAAAATAGTCGTCGAGGAGGATGACTAGAAGGCTGAGATCTCATCGTTGTTGAAGGTTCTAGCATGCTCAAAGCAAGAGTACGTTGGGCAGATTCGATAGTCCCTGAAGGCTAATGATTGGTAGTCAAGTACTCTGGGCAGATTCGATAGTCCTAGGCACGGGTCACGATGACGTGCAGAGTTATGTCTAGAACCGGGGTTTTTCCATTAGCCCTTGACGGACGGCTGAAAGAATGTGCCGGTCATTCAACTAACGGTGATATCAAGGTAATGATAACAGTGATAGCCAGAGTCATGGATGTTTGGTTGTATCGTCATTCGGTCTCAAGAGCGGTATTTTCTGGGTGCTTATCTGATCTTGGTTTAGGCCTTGGGGGTTTGTACTTGGAAAACATCGCCCTTGACTCGAGTGATAATTGCTTTATTTTAAATTGTGTGCTCTGCTATGTTTGCTTCTGCTTAGTGTGTGTCTGAGGGCTATCACTGTAGAAAGAGGTGGAGTGGGAGGGTTGTATTCCTATTCCTTTTTCCTTTATGCTCTTTTGGTATGTTGTTAGTTAATTTACTGCTCACTAAGACTGTTGTCTGACTCAAGGCTTTATGTTTTAACTCTTATTGCCTTGGGCTGTTCTTCCATTTTGGGACGGGCAGACTAGGTAGCAGGTGACAGGTGCTGTTCTTGCTTTCCACGGTGTTGATATCGAAGTCATGGACGGTCGTCGCATTTGGTATCAAAGCATTGGTTAATCGATTTTACCCAACACTCGCTGACATAACTACGTATGAGAGACATAATTGTATTTTGATGGATGATTACTATATATAATATAGTAGCTTAGTAGAGTTTAAGTCCTTTATGCAGTTGTTTCTCTAGATGTGCTAATCATTCCTTTTTATAGATATTGAGAATGAGTCGAAGAGGGAGACCAGCTGCTAGGGAAGGCCGTGCTACTGAGGGGGCTGCTGATTATGCTGCTATGTTCGAAGCTATGATGACTTCGATCATGAGAAGGATACCAGTCCCGGGGGCAGCAGTTGATGTTGGAGTTCAAGTCCAAACTCCGAAACCAGTGGATTTTGCTAAGTTGTGCAAAGACTATACTGCTCTTGGAGGGAAGGTTTTCTTGGGGACAGAATCAACTATTGAGGTCCAGAGATGGATGGATGCTTGTAGAAGGATTTTTGGTGATTTGGGAATTGAGGATGCAACTAAGAGGAAGTTGGCATCAAAACAGCTTCAAGGGAGAGCCTCTGATTGGTGGAACTCTATTACCATCAATACTCCGGAGGAAGAGATTGCTTGGGAGCAATTCCAAGTCAGATTTGAAGCTAAGTTCATTTCTACAGCTCAGAAGTCTGTTCTGTTCAAGAAGTTTGTGGAGCTCAAGCAGGGAGGAAGACCGGTTCTTGAGTATGTTTCTGAGTTTGAAGCTTTGTCCAAGTATGCCCGGTCGTATATTGAATCTTCATATCAGAAGAACGAGAAGTTTGTGACAGGCTTGGACAGTTATCTTGGGAGGCAGTTGGTGGATCATTTGGACGATTCATTTGAGAAGCTTGTGGAGAAAGCTCTCAGGCATGAGAGTCTGTTTCCTAAGGAAGGATCTGTTGTTGCTGTAACCAGGGAAGAGTCTAAACCCCAGTAGGGTGGAAACAAGAAGAGGAAGCAACAACAACAAAAGGGTAAGGATGGCCAGAAGAAGCCGAAAGGCGAGGTGACCTGCTACAATTGTCAGCAGAAGGGCCATTTCTCTAGGGATTGCAAGAATCCGAAGGTGCCGATGAAGTGTCACAACTGTGACAAGCCGGGGCATATCAGGAAGAATTGTCCAGAACCTAGGAGGGACAAGCAGATTGTGCAAGCTTATGCTTTGGGAGCTGTTCCGTCGTCTTCGAAAGCTCCTACCGTTGAAGAGAAAGGAAAGAGTGTGGTGGTTCAAGGTACTCTTTCCATATGTGGTGTTCCAGTTAGAGTGTTGTTTGATACTGGGGCGTCGCATTCATTTGTCTGTAGTGAACTTGTAGGCCGGTTGGGTTTAGAACCGGATATTGTTGATAGGCCATTGGTTGTGACTAATCCAGTTGGGGGTTCGTCTTGTTTGTGTATGTTATGCCGTGGTCTGATTGTATTGAGTCATGGTTGCTCTTTTGTTTGTGATTGTTTTGTTCTGAACTTTGCGGGGTTCGGAATTATTTTGGGTATGGACTGGCTTAGGAAGTATGCGGCAAAGGTTGATTGTGAGAGGTTGGAGGTGACAATCGAGAATGTGGAGGGGCGAAGATTGTGATACAATGTAAGCATGAAGAAGGCGTCTTCATGAGCTTCATGTATTCGCTGGTTGTTCCACGGGATGGACTATCATCTGTGCCAATCGCTAATGGATTTGAGGATATCTTTGACGAGGTCAAAGGGTTACCGCCGCATAGAGAGATCGAGTTTCGTATAGATCTAGTTGAAGGAGCCAGACCTGTTGTGATGCCTCTTAGGCGGATGGCGCCTAGGGAACAACAGGAGTTGAGGGTGCAGGTTGATGATCTTTTGCAGATTGGATTCATTCGGCGTAGTGTGTCTGAATGGGGTGCACCAGTTGTATTCGCAACCAAAGCGGATGGATCGTTGAGGTTGTGTGTGGATTATCGTGAGCTGAATAAGGTGACTAAGAAGAACAAGTATCCATTGCCGATAAAAGATGACTTGTTTGATCAGCTTCACGAAGCTAAGGTGTTTTCTCAGATGGATTTGGCAACGAGATTTCACCAGTTGAGAGTGGCTAAGGATAGTGTGCCGAAGACTTCTTTTAGGACACCATACGGTTTCTTTGAGTGGTTGGTGATGCCGTTTGGATTGACTAACGCGCCGGCATATTTTGTGGATCTTATGAATAGAGTGTTCAGAGATCAGTTGAACAAGTTCGTGCTTGTGTTCGTGGATGATATTCTGATTTATTCTGGAACTGAAGAAGAGCACAAGACGCACTTGCGTATTGTTTTGGAAATCTTACGAAAACATCAGCTGAAGGCTAAGTTTTCGAAGTGTCACTTCTGGAAGAGTGAAGTGAGGTTCTTAGGCCATGTTATCTCTGGAAATGGAATAGCGGTTGATCCCGCTAAGGTGGCAGCAATCCAGGATTGGGTTAGACCTAAGAATGCATCTGATGTGAGAAGTTTTCTTGGATTAGCAGGATATTATCGACGGTTTGTCAAAGACTTCTCCAAGGTAGCTGTACCATTGACAGGATTGACGAAAAAGAACCTAGTATTCAGATGGGATGATAAGTGTGAGCAAGCTTTCAGAATCCTGAAAGAAAGATTGACAAGTGCTCCTGTTTTGACTATTCCAAGTGGGAATGATGAGATGGTGGTCTACACCGATGCATGTGGTACTGGACTTGGAGCAGTGCTAATGCAGAGGGATAAAGTTGTTGCGTATGCTAGTCGACAACTGAAGCCGCATGAAAGGAATTACCCGACTCATGATTTGGAGTTAGCGGCGATTGTTTTTGCTCTGAAGATGTGGAGACATTATCTACTGGGAGTTCGATTCGAGTTGTTTACAGATCATAAGTCGTTGAAGTATCTTTTCTCCCAAAAGGATTTGAATCTTCGGCAGCAACGATGGCTAGAGTTTTTAGCATCATATGACTTTGGTATAGCCTATACTCCGGGAAAGGGTAATGCAGTGGCAGATGCGTTAAGTCGAAGACATGCAGGATTGGGAGCCATGTTTTCAGAATGGAAGAATCTCGAGTATTTAGCTGGATTTGACTTCAGGCCCAGATGCGAATTGGAACCTGAGATGTTGGCAAACTTATCGATAAGACCGACTCTTGTGGAAAGGATTGGCGAGAGCCAAAAGCGAGATGATAAGATTGTCAAGATTATCCGTGATTTAGAATCTGGATTGGATCCAGAAAAGGATAAAGGATTCGAGGTCGATCGAGAGGGTTGGCTTCGGAAGCAAGGACGACTAGTTGTTCCCGATATAGATGAATTGAGGAGTGAAGTTCTGAAGGAAAGTCATCACTCGAAGCTGACAATTCATCTAGGTGGAAATAAGATGTATCGGGATATGAAGAGAACCTACTACTGGGAAGGTATGAAGAAGGATGTTGGAAATTTTATTTCCAAGTGTATGAACTGCCAGTTGGTAAAGGCCGAATAGAAGAAGCCAAGTGGATTGCTTCAGCCATTAGAAGTTCCTACATGGAAGTGGGAGCAAGTATCGATGGATTTTATCGATGGGTTACCTAGAACAAGAGCGGGAAATGAAGGGATTTGGGTCATCGTAGATCGTCTGACTAAGAGTGCAAGATTCATTCCTGTTCGATCGACTAGGACTGCATCAAAGTTGGCAGAGTTGTATGTTAAGTGGATAGTTCGATTCCATGGTATTCCGAAGAGTATAGTGAGCGATCGAGACCCATTGTTCACTAGTGGATTTTGGAAGAGCTTCCAGGAAGTTTTGGGAACCGAGTTGTGTTTGAGTACAGCTTATTACCCTCAAACAGATGGTCAGACCGAGAGAGTCAACCGAGTTTTGGAAGATCTCCTTAGAGCTTGTGTTTTGGATTTCGGAGGATCATGGGAAGATCACCTTCATTTGGTGGAATTTGCATACAATAACAGTTACCGGTCAAGCATTGGTATGGCACCGTATGAGGCATTGTATGGAAGACCGTGTAACTCTCCGACATGTTGGTTAGAGACAGGAGAAAAGCTGATGCTTGGGCCAGAGATGATTCGACAGACTTCAGATTTTATAGAGATCATTCAGCAACGAATGAAGGCAGCCCAAGACCGTCAGAAAAGTTATGCCGATAAGCGTCGTAAGGATTTGGAATTCGACGTTGGAAATATGGTTTTTGTGAAGATTTCTCCTCTGAAGAATGTTATTCGATTCGGGAAGAAAGGAAAATTGACTCCGAGATTTGTTGGACCATTCCCGATCATTGAGCGAATTAGAAAGCTCGCCTACAGATTGGAGTTACCAGAGAAGATGTCGAGTGTGCACAATGTTTTTCATGTATCGTATCTATGGAAGTATGTGCACGACTCGAATACAGTGGTTTCTGCTGATAGCTGTGAAGATTTTGAAGTTGATCCAGTTGATAAGAGACCTCGTAAGCCGCTTCGTGTTGTGGAAACCGACACGAAATAGCTTAGGAGGAAGATAGTTAAGTTACTCAAGATACAATGGAGTGATGATGATAACGACTGTACGTGGGAGGTGGAAGAGAGGATGAAGGCAGCTCATCCTGAACTCTTCAAGGAATGGCCCTAAGGTGTCGTGTCATCTCACGATATTGTAACTTGTTCTGGTGTTAGAATTCTGTACGCTAAGCTAGAATTGGATGCATGGTTTGTTGATTGCTATGGATGGTAGGCGTGCAGAATAGTCTTTGATTGTCTTGTTTGTTTGGAATTTCGAGGGCGAAATTCCTAAGGGGGAGAGAATGTAACGACCCTTATTTTACGGATCGAAACATCGTAAAATAGTTGACATTTGGTCGCACTGTTGCTAAGTCGTCTAGAGTCTAAGTCTTAGGTCGTAGGAAGGTTTGGAGCGACCTAGGCATTGGGATAAGTCGTGGGGAAATTAGGTCGTATGGGGTGGCTTAGGTCGAGTGACCGACTTAGGAAGTGTACGACCTAAGGGATAGACGATCTAAGGAACTGACCGACTTAGGAGAGATTGGGATGACTTAAGGATTTGGCGACTCAAGAATAGGCAGGCTTAAGGTAATGACCGACTTATAGATAGAAGACTTAAGTCGGTGACGACCTAAAGGGTAGGTCGGTGACGACCTAAGAGAATGGACGAGTTAAATGTTAGGTCGGTTGGGCGAGTTAACGACTTAAGGAGTGTTGGAGTTAGGATGTGAGCGACCTAAGTCTAGTAGTTAAGTCGTAACTCAGTTGAGTCGTGGCCGAGTTAAGGGAATAGGGTGATGAGTCGTTAGGTCGCGTGTGTGTTAAGTCGGCCAGAGACAGGTTGTAAGTCGTATACAGTTAGGTCGCACCTGTTGTTGAGTCGTTATGTCGTGTACCCAGTTAAGTCGTAGGTCGGCAACAACCTAAGGAACTGGTGAGTAGCGACCTAAGAGTTAGGTCGTGGGTTCTGTGTTGCGTTAGGTCGTACCCTAGCTAAATGTTAGGTCGCGTGAGTTGTTAGCTCGTAAGCGACCTAAGGAGGATAGCTAAGTGTTAGGTCGCGTCTTGGTTAAGTCGTAGACAGGTGAGTTAGCTAAGTCGTGGGTCGTCTGGAGTGTTAGTTCGGCACAGCAGCTAAGTCGTAGGTCGTCTGGAGTGTTAGGTCGGAGAAGGAGTTAAGTCGGCAACGACTTAAGAAGGCGGACGAGTTAAGGGGGTTTTCAGCTATAAATACTCGTCCATTTCTCACTTTTTGGGATCCGGATTTCGAAGCGACGAAGTGCTGCCATTTTGAGAGCTCGACTTCTACACTTCTTCACTTCTTTTCTCCACTCTAATCTAGTGATTCCATCCATCCAAGTTGAAGATTCAAGAGCTTAGATTGAAGATCTACATCCATTGAAGTGAGATTTCATCGTTTGAAGCAGATTCGTGATAGATCAAGCTAGATCCTTCGCTGTCCAGATCTGAAGTGTGTTGATTTGAGGTGTTTAGGTGATTTGGTGAGTGGTGATTATCTCTCACACGGATCCGAAGGAGTATATCGGATCGTTGGCTTGATTTGGTGTTAAAATAGTGATTTCCATGCATTTTCCTAATCCTAAGTATAGATCCATATAGATCCACTGTTCATGATGATTTGGCATCCATTTTACTACATGTTAACCTATGCAAGTTCATTCATCAAGATTATAGAGACATTGCTCATGTTTTCATGCTTATTAGACTTTCGACTCTTTAATTACGAAATTGCCATTATTGTTATAATTGTCTACTAGATCATATTTGAATGCTTGATTGCTTGGATTAATGTTTGACTTGATTGATTGCTATGAATTAGATGATTGATGACTTGATTTAGACAAGTTGGCCGAAGATGATTCAAAAGCCAAGGGAAAGGCTCTTGAATTGGAAAAGCTGCTCGTGGCATATGTAGTGGACGTTGAAGCTCATATGGATAGATTTGATGATGATGTTGAGATGAAGCTTTGCTATGATGATGATGAGGCGAAGCATGATATGAGATGAGATAGTCTTGGTCTAATCTAGACGGGATCATTCCAAGCATGTTGTTAACTCGGTGATGTTGTTCGAGTTAGAGGATAATGGTTGGCTCGAGAGGCGCTTGAGCTAGTATGAAAATAGTCGTCGAGGAGGATGACTAGAAGGCTGAGATCTCATCGTTGTTGAAGGTTCTAGCATGCTCAAAGCAAGAGTACGTTGGGCAGATTCGATAGTCCCTGAAGGCTAATGATTGGTAGTCAAGTACTCTGGGCAGATTCGATAGTCCTAGGCATGGGTCACGATGACGTGCAGAGTTATGTCTAGACCGGGGTTTTTCCATTAGCCCTTGACGGACGGCTGAAAGAATGTGCCGGTCATTCAACTAACGGTGATATCAAGGCAATGATAACAGTGATAGCCAGAGTCATGGATGTTTGGTTGTATCGTCATTCGGTCTCAAGAGCGGTATTTTCTGGGTGCTTATCTGATCTTGGTTTAGGCCTTGGGGGTTTGTACTTGGAAAACATCGCCCTTGACTCGAGTGATAATTGCTTTATTTTAAATTGCGTGCTCTGCTATCTTTGCTTCTGCTTAGTGTGTGTCTGAGGGCTATCACTGTAGAAAGAGGTGGAGTGGGAGGGTTGTATTCCTATTCCTTTTTCCTTTATGCTCTTTTGGTATGTTGTTAGTTAATTTACTACTCACTAAGACTGTTGTCTGACTCAAGGCTTTATGTTTTAACTCTTATTGCCTTGGGCTGTTCGTCCATTTTGGACGGGCAGACTAGGTAGCAGGTGACAGGTGCTGTTCTTGCTTTCCACGGTGTTGATATCGAAGACGAGCTGGAGGGTTGCATATTATCTTCTTATTATATGTACTGGGTGTTCCGCTGTTTGTATTTTCTCTGAGTGTTATGTAGTGAGGCTTGTTGTATTGACTATTCTGATGTCTGTATTCAACTATTATGAAGTTTTATTGATGAGATTCTGTTCTGTGAAGCTTCACTATATATATGTTCTATTGTATTTTGTCCATGCGCTGTGAGTAATACGATAGATTCTGTTGTTTTACTTTACCCTAACAATCGTCCATGGCTGCCTGGCACACTTTACAGCGCACTTTCTCTAGGTTCAGTGCAGGGGTCATGGGCGGTCGTCACAATTTGAAACCTTTTGAAAACTTTTTCCACTTGCAAAACTTGATCTTTTGACCCAGGATCATGGAATAGGCTCAGCCATGGTACTAATAGGGCATGCATGGCTCGGCATTGATAAGAACAAAGATATGTGGGCTTGACTTGGAGAGGTGGAGGTACTTCTGATAAGGTTGAATTCACAAAATCAGACCAAAAAATTAGTCATATTCTCTTGGATATTTGGTCATGTTACTCTCGAAATTTTAAAAAGTGTTTAGAATAAAATTCTTGAAACTTCTTTTCTCTATCATTTCAAAAAAAGAATCATTCAGTTTGGATTTGTTTTGAGGGAGTTATGGTCAAAAAAAATAAGTGGTATTCTCAGACTAGAAAATCTGAGTTTAAAAAATGAGTTTGATTGAAATGCATTTTTTATATAGCTATGCTCAAAATTTGAAGAATTGGTATGAATAAAAGTTGTAGCCACTGAAATTTTACATGGTTTAAAAAAAATTCTCTATTTAAATAGGAAAAGAGGAAGATATGGTAGAGAGAAGAGGAGGAAAAATTGAAGAAGTGGAAGGCTATTTATAACCAATAGGAAAGGTAAATTACTAAACTACCCTTTGTCCTTTGCCCTCCACTCATCCTTTGCCATCTCACCTAGCCTTGTCCCTCTTCTAACACTTCATGTTCCAATATGCTAAAGCATTTTTTGTACTTAATTGTACTTTTTTTTCTAAAGAAGCGTCTTTACTTACACACACACACCTTTTTATAATTAAAACTTATCTTATCTTGTATGTATACTTAAGTGTAAATACATACACATACATAACACACCATATACTTATGCTAAAGAGTTCACAACGTTTTCGATAACTTTTAACCGATGAAAAGTCGAAAATTCGAAAAACAAATTCCGGTCACATTTTTTGTTTTTCATCGAACTATATATTTTTGTAAACAAATTTTGACAACTATTTTATCATCATTATTTATCATTTAAAAGAGTTTTATTTTAATTATAAAACTTATTATTTGAACATCTAAAATTAATTAAATATTCGCAAATCAAAGCAGTGAAATTCCGGGTTGTTACATTTACTTTTGTATTTTTTCTCATTTTCCTTTCTTTTTGTAAAACAAGATGAACAAAATGACAAGTTCCTTCTCTAATATCATGTTTTTTGGAATATTTTTAGTTAGAATAGCATTAATGTAGTTAGATTTTTGCTGAAATTGTATTGCATCTACTTAATTGCTACTTCAAAACATAAATAGTACTTTGGAAAAAAAATTTCTTGTCATGTTAATCGGAGTATGATTATCATTTTTTAACTCTTTTTTACTATCACCATCTATGGAAAAAAGGTCACCTGTTTCACTTATTTTTATCTAATGGCTACCTAATGAAAACAAATATGTTAGGTTGTTTATTTCACAGGATTAGTTACTGTTGATAATATCTTAGCATTAATTTATGTCACTTTCTTATTTGAAACTTCAGTAATTATTATAATGTAGACAAACTAAAAGTATTTTTTTAAGAAAAAAGGGTGGGAATAAATCACAACCTATAAATATATAACCACGAAGATCGGTACATTCTAAGATCATTACAACCCACGACCACACTACACAAACCACCTTACACTAACGTCAACCTAGTTGTTGTAAGCATAATCCAAAAGTCAGCTGCATACCAAAATACAAAGTTTCAACAACAACCAAATCAACCCAAAAAAACCAGCAACAAACTGAGCCAAAAATTAACAGACTGAACAACATATTACATCATATCTACTAAAATAAATGATAAAGCAACATAACATCATTCCGAATCTTATCCACTTCAGCAACTCTCCTTTTGTATGCAACTCTGGCTCCCACTGAATCTCTAGGAATAGAAAGACTCTTGGTTAAGTATTCATATATTGCCTTTCAATCGGGTTTCCTTTTATATGCACCTGACCAAAAATATATTTGATTTATAACGTTTAATGATTATATCAGCATGTTTGTATTTATCATTGAAGCATCTCTGATTTTGTTCAAGCCACATGGACCAAGTAGTAGCTAGATTTATAATGTCACGTATACAAAGGGCTAACATGTCCGTTGTAGTGTAAATCCCAACAACTATACAAGGGCGTGTCAAACATGCACACGTTATTCTATTGCATGCGCACATACATACATATATATGTGTGTATGATACATATATTCAAACATTATATGAAACAACATAAAGTAAAAATTTATTTATAATTTAAATAAAATAACAATTTTATTTAAAAAATTTAAATATATCCTAACTGAATTAAACTTCATAGGCCGGATAAAGATCCAAAATGGTAAAAAAAATTGAAATTCAGACATTTCTTCTGATATGGGCTAGCCCAATTTCAACAATAAAGGGGATCCTTTTTGAACAACTCTGAATCCATATGAGTTGAGATATTCTATCTTGAATTAGAGGTTGCATAACTCATACTCGAGTTGTAAAATATACTTTGTAGGAGTAAAGTATGATCAATACTGAACTACTAAATAGAGGTAGGCCGGAGCATTAGCCGAACTACTATAAAAATTGTGTATTCTTTCTATCTTTAATATCTTTATTCTTACAACTACCATCTGGTTAGGTGTTCGTACCATTTTTGGTCCAAACAAGTACCTGTTTAAGTTAAAATAACAAACATGTGTGTATACATATATAAATAATTACAAATAATGTTTTAAATTAAAAACAACATAAAATTATAAACTTTGTGATTTTATATGTATGTTTTAGAACTTAAAGTTAACAAATAGAAAATTAGCCTTAACTTATGAAGGGTTCAATGTAGGTTTATAATTTTGCACAAAAGTTCACTTATGAAGTTTTATACCTTTAAAATTATGTAAATAATGACCAAATAAATTTATAAACAAAATCAACAAACATATAAAATATGAAGTCATTTTTCAAAACGATTCAACTTTTCAACACGTGTAGCCTATTTATGTTTGTATATGAGAAAGGTTACAAAATCATATCAATAAATTAAAATCATTTTCAAAGTCAAAATTGTTTTTTGTTTAATCATTAATATCCAAATCACAGAAAAGGTTATATTGGACAACGTAGGCATATATAAATTCACTATAAAAGTTTTGGGATCTAAAAAATACATACAAGATGAGAACATAATCAAAAGAGAAATATAATAAGGAGATCTAAACTGTGTTAACATCATCAATTATGTAATAAAATAAAATTAGAATATTAAATTAAGATGGAGCCAAAAATCGCACCTTAAATGAGGTATAAACTCCTAAATTTAATAAAATCAACCTCTGGATTTTACAAGGATCTAGATGCAAGCACCATCCTGAATATTATTGATATTATTTGAATTTGTTTTAGGGAATATTTCATGCCATGAGGGCCATGATTTTTATCCATTAAGGGAGAGAGGAAGAGAATGGAAAAAATTGAATTTTCCGAAGGAATGAATGAAATGGATAAAAGAAATTTTGTTTTAAGGGAACCATTGAACATTTCCAATTCTTTCCTTGAAAACTTTCCCTATTTAGTTTCTCATTAAATCTCAATCAAATCTCCTCCCCCTATGATGTATGCTGGCCAAAAACGTGCCTAGATGGGCCTTAAATTTTTCCAAACCAACTTAGTAATTTATTGCTTAAACCAAATTTAAATGTTTATCGGTATCGTATCTCGGTAATTACATATATAACTTTAATATACTAACTTTATTTAATACTGATGGCATTCAAATAAATCAAATAAAATTTAATAATTAATATTTCATAAATATTAATTAATTTACAATAATTTACAAATTAATTAAATCATGTGATTTTTTGAAGTATTCACCATTATGATTGTGTGACTCAAAGGGGTAAATTCAGTCGGCGATTTATATTAAACAATTTAAATATTTATGTTCACACGTCACCTTAGCTAGTGGTATGGTATTGCTAAATTTATTGCTTACATATATTTTCTGTAAAATCAATTTTTACTATTATAAAGCGGTATCCGATAGTAATGATTATGTATACCAATTCTCTTTGTCGACACTATATCACATTACCACTTACTAAATTTTGTTTTTGTCAAAATTCCAACATCATCCACATTCAACTTAATTAATCCAAACACAAAATCATTGCTTCAATAATAACATTTATTATTAACTGTACTACTCTGGCCAAATACTTTGACTTATGACATTCAATCTTTTAAAGCTCTCGAGTCCGTCACTTCTTGTCGTCTTGACGCATGTGAGTCCTAATAACCTTTTAAAAACCAATTGATCTTTGAATGGTCGAACACTCCATAATTGATTAGTATCATTCATATCTTGTACTTATGCATATGTATGTTATCATGTTGAATTGTGCACATGTGTTTGCTTCTCTAATCACCTGGATACTTGGTAAAATCATAATAGCATTGTTGTAATGTTTTTATCATTAAAATACTGAAATCGTTTTCCTAACTTTCTCCCCATTTTTGATGATGACAACCTTACAACTTATATGAAATAAAATTTGTACAATAATAATGCTCCCCCTTAGTATAAGCTCCTTATATATATATATATATAGACACACACACTCCCCCTATAGATATGCTCATGTTTTCTACATAAAAATGTAAAATTGACTCTTTGGCGGTGAAATTATTTCTTTCTAATATGGGTAGGAAAGTCATTAGACTACATAATGATGAAGGGTATATATGGTCAAGTGCCTACGTAAAATAACTAAACTTCATTATAATCAAATTGGTCAAATTCTTGAAATCGGCTATAATTGAGTAGAAAAAAGGATTTAGATATCCAAAATAGGAGACGAAATCAAGTTTGCCATCATCTTGGTTATACCAAGTTATTAACGCGAATTCCAAAGATTTAAGGCCTTGATCGAGATGGCTTGAATGGATAATTATAAACACTTTTATCCCAAGAATTGAAAGTCATGAACAAATTTATGATAAAAACTATAAAGATTTATATGATATTATCGGTAACATTGAATTAAACTGGACAAACAATTTACAAGACGAATTATTGGCCTGCTTTGAACACATTAGGAAAACTATTTTCATCTTATGTTTGTGGAAAATATTGTTAGTCGATATGCACTGGATCGAAGATGGCCAATAGTAAGCAATGTAAATGCAGTTTAATAGTATAGTAGATCACACAGTCGATTTTTATACTGGTTCAAACCTCGCGTCCTACGTCTAGTCCCGAAGCTTCCCTTCAATATTTCACCAACCAAAACACCTTACTTCACATGAAGCAATAGGTTTACAGACTACGCTTGAACAACCGAATGAGACTTCAATAACTATTACAAGTAGTGTAACAAATGTTGCTTTTTGATACATCGTATCTAGATATACAGATTGTCTATTTGATGTAAAATTACTTCTTTAACAAACCAAATGATGTTAACTAGAGGTGTAGAGGCAAAAGAGTTTATTCGACTAGAATATGTGATGTGGAGATGAAGCACACTAGCTGAAAATCTCTGAATCAATTGAATCTCTTGAAGTTCGGACTCTTGCTTTTGGGATTGAGAGTAAATCAATGGTGGAGTAGTATATTATTGTATATTGTTGTGTTATGACTCAGGAATAGTTAAGGGATATATAGGTGTTGTAGGTATGCTAAAATATGGGTGCAACCATTCAGAATCTTCATTGATGAAGATAATCTACTGCAAACACGAAGAGATGCAAAGACACCTTTTAAGGAAAATACAGTTTCAGTCGATTGGAGATAATGGTCAGTTAACTTAATTAGTGTAAAAATCGTTCTCGAGAGCATAAAAAAACAGAAGACTATATACGTTTTTAGTCGACTGGGCTCAGTCGAATAGGAACACTAGTTAGTCAACTGAATCATTATAAATTTAAAAAATTTGTATGGTGTAGCGATAAAGGCATGTGCTTTATTCTTAGCTCGCTTGGGTTCGAATCCTACCTTGTACATATAATTTTAGCCATTTATTTTCCAACTTTTCCATCATCGTATTGATCTGAAATAACTTAATAAACACATTAGTAACATTGTCGTATGGTTGTTATCATCAAAATACCATATATACGGTTCTTCCATTCTTCTCCTTTTTGATGATGACAACCACACAACTTTATAAAATAATAACTCCCTTAAATATATTCCATATATATAATAAGTTTATTGGGGGTTTTCACTCAAAGGACTTCTTTGTGTAGGTAATAAGTTTTAAGGACAACACTTCTAAAAAATTAGTTTTAAGGA
Organism: Allium fistulosum; assembly: GCA_030737815.1. Taxonomy (NCBI): domain Eukaryota; kingdom Viridiplantae; phylum Streptophyta; class Magnoliopsida; order Asparagales; family Amaryllidaceae; genus Allium; species Allium fistulosum. The sequence goes on from CM060903.1 coordinate 265,904,409, forward strand.
CAATTTATAAGAAAAAAATAAACGATATTACCATTTTCAGTTATATAAAAATAATGATATATGAATTTATCATTTTCCTGTATAACTTAAACAGATAAATGAAGTTAGTATTTTTCTGTAAATTTTCCTTGAAACTAATAATTCAAAAGTGTGTCCAAGGTACACGACCATAGATACCAACCCAACACCTATGGTGCAGAACGGTAGTAAAAGGAAAGAAAAAGAAATAAGATGAAGAAATAGAAGAGAAAAGAATGATAAAAGAAGAAAAAGGAAGCATAAATTAACCAAATTGCCTATCACACATTTCACATCGCGTCATAGTAAATATAATAATCAATACAGGTATAAAACAATGGAGATAGTAATAACAATGTGAAATAATCATTTGAATAAAGATCCACAAGTTATACAGCACCATAATAGAGTTTATACAAAGAGAAAGTAAACTCAACTGGTACACTGTCTCATAATAGCAAATCAACACCATAAAGGCTCCACAGTGTCAGACATTGGAAATATAATAACAAATGCACATATAAGTACATATAACCATCACCTCCTGTTGGTCCACCTATAGATCTCCATAATCATCCACCTGCTCTCAATCTACTCATTTAAGAGTACCAACACAATAAGAAGAAAAACATAAAACCTCGAATCAGACAACAGTCTAGTGTGAGCGATATCAAATCTCAAAATACTATAAAACTCGATAATATATGGAACAAAGGGTATATAAACCATACCTGACCTGTCACTACAACCATGGAGTCGACGCATAAACATAAGTAATATGGTACTTTATAATATCGTAAAAAGGGTATACCATATTCAGCGTCTGTCAAGGTTCCTAGGTATCTCCACCTATAGTCCATACTCCATACTAAGTAAACTTCAGGTATCTAGGTATCTCCATCCATGCCTGATCTACACTAAGTCAAGTCAGGGTATCTAAGTATCCTTACCACAATACCTACCTAGTGTGACATCCCCTTCGATGACCGGTGACTAGTGAGCAACCATAACAAACATAGCATCCATCAAACAATACTAACTGTCACCCAACGTGCCAAATATATGATGACTCATATGACCCTCTACAACTGTCAAGGACTAGTGAAAATCCCGGTTATATGACATACTCACGTACAGACGGGTCTGTTTCAACCCTAGTACACTGCCATGGCCCAGTACTCTCTCGTACATGCTTAACACTAGACCCCCTCGGGGTGGTCCAGGGTACACGACCATTGCTACCAGCCCTTAAATATCACCCGCATATAGTACCCCTGCTCCAAGCATGACATAAAACACTCCGAGTCATCAATGATCCCTAGGCATAAACACATCCATCAAGCCCTACTCACTCAATACCGATTCAAACCCTACCGGCTCACTATAGTTTCTGGTCATGAGTCCTAATACTAAACCCAGTCCACTATTCGCAGCCTCAATCCAATCCGAGCTATCATCCTTGATCCTGCTCTTCGCCTGAGCTCTCAATAAAAGAACCTTACTATCATGCCATTCGAAGCCCGAGGTCCAGCATGATCCATACGATCCTGATACTATCATCCCAAAGCCTACTCCATGCATCATCAAGTCACTATCCGCAGTATCAGATTTCCATGTCGAAGCACCACATCCCTGCCACACCATCAAAATCACCAGGTCGAAGCACCACATCATTGCCTCACCATCAATATCACTCGTTGTAGGTTAATAACATCAAATCATTAAACCAGTCGCACGAACAAACCATCACACCACGCACCATGATATCTCATCAACGTCCAAGCCATATATCGGCCAAATCGCCAATCGACAATAGTGATGGACATTGACCACTCTATTATGGTCAATACCATCCACCTTTGTCTTGTACTTAACCGAACGGTTAAGTACGGACCAAACGGAAACGTTCGGCATCCACTCTGAAACACAGATACATCGACACGTATCTCAAACCCTCTTCTACAGCTCATCTCGTTCATTAGATTTCCGCGTGTGTGAAACTCCAACGTACAAGATGCTACCTAAAATCAGATCACCACTAGTCGGCATTTTCAACCCAAATAGCCAAATAACAAACAAGCCAAAGAATCAAACATACATCCAAACATCTATACATCCAAAAAGCCGTATATCCATCAAAACAACATACATATAACATAAACAATCCATCCATATTAATTATTATGAGAAATAACATCAATAATAGATCTAATCTAATAATTCACTAACTATGGCATGATGATGGAAAATGCGCGATATTCTTTATAAATCTTTTTAAAATAAATATATATTCTTTTATGAAAATATAGTTGCTATATATTATAATAATAATATCATGTTTAAAAACCAAAAATCATTCCCGAATGTCAATATAACACTTAATAATCCACTATAGTAAAGTAAGAGACAATATCACTCACCTTAGCCAAATCCATCCAAACTAGTGCCAAAACGCAGAACTCGCCAATACGATCCCAACGCAGAACTCGCCAATACGATCCCAACGTAAGAAACCACATCCAAAACGGACTTCATATGCAAAAGGTATAGCCAAAATAAGATTCGGTATTAAATGGATAATCAAATAATTAAATAAATGTTAATTACCATAATTAAATCCTCTAATCCTTCTTCTTCATCAAATACCTAGGCATGTACATGTACAAAGATGACCATACACAACTCCTCGTCTTCTCTGATCGATTTCTCACTCGATTCTCAACGAAAGCCCAATCCGCTTTCGCCAAATGGTCCATCTCCATGATATCTTCGATCTACACACAACTACCCTTCGACCACACCACTACATCAAAACGCAACTCATGGACTTGCTCCCAACATGGCCAAAGTCGGAAATCACCATGATGGATCATACATGCTCAAATTCGGTGGAGAGATGCGCCTCGACGATAGAAACATGATGATCACCTTCGATTTGCCAATCGTCGCTCCGATCTCCGACGATCTTGAACCCATGGCAAGAATGTGGATCTTGGCCAATCATCACTACACCTTAGATCTAGCATATGAGATTGAAGCTCTCGTCGACACGATCTCAACGAATTCGACATTGTATTTTCTGGTCAATCAAATGTGGAGAAATTAATTTTTAAATAACAAGATAGGAGTTCGGCCATTATTTGTTTTCTCAGGATGCTACAGTGGTTTAGGTAATGAGAAATGGAGGGAAGGATTTTGATTTAGGTATTTATAATATTATATTATATTTCATTTATTTATTTCTCAAATAAATGGATGTACGTTTTGAGTCCGTATGATCACACGACGCGTTCGATCGTCACGAAACTCATCTTCGTACATTACCTCATTTTTTTGAATCCAATGGCACTAACCGCGTCTTCATCTGAGACTGCACCCCAGAAGGCTAATTTTGAGACCGTTTTGGCCATCGGATCATTCGATCTCGAATATAGCGATCCTTATACACATTTTAATTTGCAACGTCAATCCAAAGTCAACAGAAGTGTTCTCGAGTCCTCATTTGATGAAAAATCACAATTTCGGTCCTTCATTTAATCAACAATAAATATTTAAATAAACTTTTTAAATATCCGATCATTAAAAATACGGGTCGTTACATTCTTCCCTCCTTAAAAGATTTTGTCCCTGAAATCATAAAGCTAAGAGAACGTCTCCTAACCCATCGCCCTTCAATAATCTGTCAGATTCTGGAAAAATTTGGTAGAACCTCTTTTGGACAACTAGGTCCAAAAATCCAACTACAGTAAAGATATGTATACAACTCATATCTTTAACTATACTGGATCATCTATAGCAATCATCAAACAAGAATGTTATACCAAACAATAACTACCCTGCATGCCTAACAACCATAAAAACATAAACTATCATCTCAAATGCTAACAATCAAATCAAACATGCATACATAAGATCTAACATCCAAAAGTAACATCCATGCCTATCCTAGCACACGGGATACTAAACAATCCAGCATAAAACATCCAGTATGGTATCTATAATGAAAGCTGATGATATAAACAAAGTCTCATCGTCTAAAGAGCTCCGAACTAATGATCCTCATGCTCCCCACAGTCTACTATACCCTATCGCCTTTGGTTTCATTCCACTGAACCCCTACTACTCCACTATCCTCCTTCCAACCTGATTCGTATCACATCTATCGGCATGAATAGGCCTACGAGGTCTTGAAGTCTATGGTTCGATCTCGATATCATCCAATCCATTTAGTGCCAAATCTAAATGCCTCTTGTAAGTTCTCCCAAAACCCACTATCGAACAACGGGTCTCGGCTACTTATAACGCTCTTGCCACACAATGGAATCACACCAACTGTTGGACGTGTTTCCACCGAACCAGAGTAAGGAAAACGTTGCCGAACCAACCACTCCCTAAGCACTGCCGAACCAACCCACTTCCTAAGCACTGCCGAACCAACTCACAACCAACCACCACCGGACCAACTCCACTCACAACCGGACCAACTCCACTCACAATCGAACCAATCCACACCCCTCTCATCACCGAACCAGAAGAATGCTACCACCATCGAACCAAAGCTACTCCAGCCATCTCTGAACCAAGGCGTTGCCGAACCAACCTGGCCAGGCCAGATTACATCAGCCCAAGCCCGCCAGCAGCTATATACATCCAAGGCCCCTACCCCCTGCCTCACTCTATAAATAGAGGGGTAGGGGTACAACAATGGCAGACAAGTTTGAGAGCTAAAACACGGACAGAACTTTCAAACAACTTTCATACACTTGTAATCAAAGCTTTGTACTTGTAATCTGAACAGTAAAGGAGAATAACATATAAAGTGGATGTAGGCACATTCTGGCCGAACCATTATAAATCTGTGTGTCTTTTACAGTTTAGTCCCTGCTTTTTATATATTTGCATACACCACCCAAATCACTAAGAACAACATAAAATCGACTAAATCATACGACTTGGAGGTGTTTGCCCATTTTTTGCGCAAACATTTTTGGTGCTTTCACTGAGAAGGTGAACTCCGGACTTCAGCTTCTCCCACTTAACCTTTTTCCTAACAACATCGCTCATTGCTTGGAAGACATGCCTCCCAAGCAGAAGAAAGATGTTAACAAAGGAAAAAACATCGCAACCAGCAGTATTCCAGATCCAGTGGTCACAGATCAAGTAAATCGTCCCATTCCAACAGCAGTACCAAAAGAAGGTCAGGCAAATCCGACAACCCCTGCCACGGAACAGCCGGCAGCAATTACTAGGGCAGATCTAGACAGGGTTGTGGCTGAAGTGACTAACCGCTTCACATCCCAACAGGAAGCCTTGGTGAACCAACTCATGTCACGCTTAAGGGATGCTGAAGAGTCCAACCGCAACACTGAATCATGGGGTGAGTCCCAGTCTGGAGGATCTCAGAGGCGATAAAGATCTTCCTTCTTCGAAGAAGCCAATGACAAAAGCGGCCATGGTAGGAGCCGAGACCGAGCTCAGCCCGAAGTTGGACCTGAGGAAACGCTTGGAACCGAACCCAACGGGGGAGGTACCGGGCGGAGGTCAACTATAGCTGAGCATGTCATGCTGCCTAACCACGGAAACACCAATGAAAGGGGCCGAGCTAGAGTCCAGCCCGAAGGTGGACTCGAGGAAGTGCTTAGAACAGAACCCAGCAGGGGAAGATCAAGTCAAGGGCCAACTGTAGCTGACCCTAGCATGCTCCCAGAAGACCAAAGACAGCCACTGGAAAATATTAAGAATGATAGATGATACCATCCCTACAGGTCATCTGGACGGAATCAATCCCACAGAGCAGAACCGAACTCATTTCTATCTGCTCCAAATTCTGATGAAAGGATGGCACGCTTGTTCAGAGAGTGCGTCCAATGGGATCAAAGAGATCGAGGGATAGGCGCTAGGGTAACCAGCCCTTTCGCCCGCAATATCAAAATTGCCATCACCCCCCAAGAATGGAAAATGCCTACAATGGAACCTTACAAGGGAACCTCTGACCTCGTTGTACATTTACAGAGATACACACAGCATATGCTCATGAGCGGAGCAACAGAAGGAGTGCTGTGCAAATGCTTTCCACTATTCTTATCAGATCTAGCTACCTCCTGGTTCTGCCATCTACCCCAAGGATCCATCAGCTCATGGGAGATGTTGAAAGAAAAGTTCATCAGCCAGTTCCGCATTCATGTGGAGCAACCCAAGGACGCTTATTCCTTATCCAGTATCAAACAGAAACCTGGAGAGAAGGTGCAGCAATATCTAACCCGATTCAATGCCGCAGCGGCCGCAGTCCAAGATGCCGATGAGAAGCTTATCTTAATGGCCCTCTGTAGTGGTGTGCATCCGGATACTAAATTTGCTAGAAGATTGACAAAAGAAAAACCAACTACTTTACCCGATTTCTTCCATGAAGCCGGGAAATATATGAGACTTGAAGACGCTGCCACTGAGGGGCAGTCGGGGCAGCAAAATAAGGCAGCTCACGGCAACACGCCCGTTGTAGCAAAGGACGTTCGAAGAAATGATTCTAGAGACAATGCTGGGGGCAAGAAGGGAGAAAAGCGTCTATATCGGCCGGGACCGAGATTTGATGCTTACACCCCTTTGAATGAAACGATTGAAAACATGTTCCTCGCCACTCAAGATGAAGTTAAATACAAACGCCCCCCGCATAAGAAGGAATCAGATAACGCAATTAAGTCTGGAAATTCTGCTGCTTCCACGAATCCCATGGGCATGATACCAATGAATGCCATCATCTCCGGGACTTGATTGAAGAACACATCAGAAGAAGGAGACTAGAACGCTATGTAAAAGGTCAGAACAGGACTCCAGCTCCTGCCAATGAGAACCCAAGGTTACCCTTCTCAGAAATAGGCAGAGGAAATCGCAACACCAGCGGTTCCAGTCAAGAGAAGATAGTGGTCCATACCATCTCGGGAGGGCCACACATCGCCGACGGAAGCTGGGCAGAGATGGAAAGGTACGGAAAGTCACTTAGGAACGATGAAGAATGCGTTAACTCTATTATAGAAGAACGCCACCTGAAGCGGATAGAGAATGATGACATCACATTCAGTAGGCGTGACCTGGAAGGAAGGCAGTACCCTCATGCGGATCCCATGGTTATCTCTGCCCGACTTGGTCCAGCCAAAGTTTTCCGAATTCTAGTAGACACTGGAAGCTCAGTGAATATCCTATTCAAGCATGCATTCGACAAAATGAAGCTGTCATTAAAGGATGTTTTCCCCTGCAATAAACCACTACACGGTTTCATTGGAAATGCGAAGATGCCCCTCGGGCGACTGGACCTCTTTGTTGAAATTGGAAGTCATCCCCGCTCCGTTGTGCGGAAACAAACATTTGTGTTGATAGAAAACCACTCGGCCTACAACGCCTTCTTAGGAAGACCCGCCTTGTCTGACTTCCAAATTGTCCTGGCCTCATGGTGCCTGAAGATGAAATTTCCAACGAACAATGGAATAGGGGAAGTAGAGGGAGACCCGGACATCGCTCGAGATTGCTATGTAACTGAACTTCGCAATAACCGTAGGAAGGATATAGGGAAGAGTGCAGAGACTGCCCTTTGCACGAAAAGTTTGGAAGCATAGCAGCTAAAGAAAGCCCCTCCTCTTCGATATACCAGTGACCCTTTCAATGAATTAGACCCCAGGGACAAAGAGGAGGAGGCCACCGCCGAGCCTGCAGAGGCTATGGAATTTGTATATGTGGACAAACACGACTCGAGTAGACTATTGAAAGTCGGGTCCCAACTAAAAGCAGAATTAAAGGAACAACTCATTGATTTTCTCCGCCACAACGTGGATGTATTTGCATGGTCACACGCTGACATGACTGGAATCTCCCCAGACATAGCATGCCACGTACTAAACATCGATCCTACCAAGGCGCCAGTAAAACAGAAAAAGAGAAGTATGGGGGCAGAACGATCAGCAGCCCTCGATGAAGAAGTAAAAAACCTACTTGCCAATGACTTCATACGAGAAGCCATCTACCCAGAGTGGATCGCTAATCCGGTACTAGTAAAGAAGGCTAATGGGAAGTGGCGAACGTGCATTGACTTCTCTAACTTAAATGACGCCTGCCCGAAGGATTGCTTCCCACTTCCCCGAATCGATCAGCTCGTGGATAGCACGGCCGGGCACGAACTCTTATCTTTTATGGACGCATACTCAGGATATAACCAAATTCCTATGCATGCTCTCGATCAAGACCACACTAGTTTCATCACTGACCGGGGATTGTACTGCTACAAAGTAATGCCTTTTGGACTTAAAAACGCAGGAGCCACCTATCAGCGCCTCGTCAACAAGATGTTTGCGGGGCTAATAGGACAAACTATGGAAGTTTATGTGGATGACATGCTGGTAAAGTCAAGAAAAGTTGACGATCACGTAAGCCACCTGGGCGAGATGTTTCAAGTACTTCGCCAATATGGAATGAAGCTGAATCCTTTAAAGTGTTCCTTCGGAGTATCATCAGGGAAGTTCCTGGGATTCATCGTCCATGCCAGAGGAATTGAAGCAAACCCTGAACAAGTCCGAGCTCTGAAAGATATCAAGATACCTTCTACCCGAAAAGAAATGCAAAGCCTATATGGGAAGGTGGCCGCCCTGGGCAGATTCATCTCTAAAGCAACTGACAAATGCATCCCCTTCTTCGAAGCTCTAAAGAAAGACAAAGGAAAGTTCGAATGGACTGACGAATGCTTAACAGCTTTCCTTAACTTAATCGAACACCTCTAGAGACCACCAGTACTCTCAACTCCGAACAAAGACGAAGAGCTATACCTATACCTTGCTGTGTCATCTCATGCTCTAAGCGCCGCCTTGGTAAGAGAAGACAAACGCACGCAGCGGCCAGTATACTTTGTGAGCAATAGGTTTACAGGGGCGGAAGCCAAATATCCTAAACTTGAGAAACTAGCGTACTGTTTACTAATCACGTCACGGAAACTACGTCACTATTTACAATCTCATTCCATCAGAGTTCTGACCGATCAACCACTAAGGCAGGTACTCCATCGTCCCGACATTTCTAGGCGACTACTTAAATGGTGCATTGAACTAAGTCAATATGATATCACCTACCATCCTCGCACCGCCATCAAGGGACAAGCCATGGCCGATTTCATTGCCGAATTCACTACCAATGAAGGTAAGGAGCAATCGGAAATAGCAGAAGACATCAAGTGGAATCTCTTTGTGGATGGTGCGTCAAACGAACAAGGCTCGGGGGCAGGTGTGGTAATAATCACTCCCAGGGGAAATAAGCTACACTATGCTCTAAGGTTGGAATTTGCTGCCACCAACAACGATGCAGAGTATGAAGCAGTGATAGCTGGATTAGAACTTGCCTTAGAAATCGGAGCCAATTCTTTGTGTCTTCATAGTGATTCTCAACTTATTGTAAATCAAATACTAGGAGAATTCCAGGCTCGAGAAGAACGACTCATAGCATATCTAAAGAAGACCAAGTTGCTTCTCGATCAATTAGATCGCTATTTAATCAAACACATCCCTCGGGAAGAGAACCAAGAGGCCGACGAATTGGCGAAGCAAGCTAGCATGAGAGACGGCACTATTTCCGGAGCAGTGGCCATCTCAAAGCAACTGACCCCAAGTTTCGAGCAGGTGAATCTGATAGCTACAATCAAAGAGGAAACTTGGATGACTCCCATACAAAAATACTTACAAGATGGTACACTGCCCGACAAGCGTAACGAAGTCAAGAAAATCTTGAGGAGAGCTTCCCGCTACACAATACAAGAAGGCACCCTTTATCGGCATGGCTTCTCTAACCCCTTATTAAGGTGTGTCATTGAAAGGGAAGCAAAGGAAATCTTATCCAGTATCCATCAAGGAAGCTGCGGAGATCACATTGGAGGGCAGGCTCTGGCAAAGAAAATACTCCGATATGGATACTTCTGGCCCACCTTAAACAAAGACGCCTTAGATTTCGTCAAAAAATGTGGCAGATGTCAGAAATTTGCAAAGATTCCGCGGCTACCCACAACTGAGATTACCTAAATGACCAGCCCTTGGCCCTTTGCAGTATGGGGAATTGACCTGATTGGCGAACTGCCAATGGGCCGAGGCGGTGCCAAATATACTATAGTGGCAGTCGACTATTTCACCAAATGGGTGGAAGCAGAACCCCTAAATAAAGTATCTTCAGCAAAAGTTATTAACTTTTTGATCAAAAATGTTCTATGCAGGTATGAGGTCCCACTTAAAATCATATCGGACAACAGACTTCAGTTTGACAGCGAGGAGTTCGCCAACTGGTGCTAAGAGCACGAAATTCACAAAAGCTTCTCATCTGTAGCTTATCCCCAGGCAAACGGACAAGTCGAAGCTGTCAACAAAATTCTCAAAACTCTAATAAAAAAGAAACTTGAAAAGTCAAAAGGCGCTTGGGTGGATGAACTTCCGACGGCACTTTGGGCCTATCGCACATCTTTCAGAACATCAACGGGGCATACTCCTTTCTCTTTGGCATACGGATCGGAGGCTATGCTCCCAGTTGAAACTATAGTGCCTTCCCACCGAAGGATCCACTATAACCCAGAAGAGAACGAGGAACCCCTTCACATGTCTTTGGATCTAATTGAGGAAAGAAGAAATGATGCAGCCCTCAAAGTAGCAACTCACAAGCAAAAAGTGGCAGCGCAATACAACTCCAAAGTCAAGCATCGTAGCTTACAAGAAGGAGATCTTGTCCTCAAGCGAATCTTCCCGTGCCCCGGAGCTCTAGATCCAATCTGGGACGGGCCGTATGTAATCCATAAAGATCTCCACAACGGGGCTTATATTTTGTCAACAGTAGACGGAGAGGTGTTCCAGAGGGAATGGAACATCCAACACCTTCGTCGATACTTTTCCTAACTTGTACTGCCCATATGAAGTGAATTAACAAAGAGAATCAGTGGACGTAGGCATTTTCGTGCCGAACCACTTTAAAAACTTGTCTCTTTTTTTACTTGTTCCTTTGTACCTTGGCTACTTGTTAACTTTATCCTTTTCTGTTGAACAACATCCTGTGCATATAGCATTTCCATTCAAGGCACTCCACAGCACGACTTCACCTGGACAAGACCTAACAGGTACTATGCGAATCTATGCCCTCGCCAATGAGACACTTTTGCTCCGGCATCCTCTGCTGCGGGTTAACTCATTGCTTGCAACGGCCCTTAAAGCCAACTGTAATGAGCCGATTATAAGCCACCGAGAAGGCCGACTATAGCCGAGGCAGCTCATTACGGCGTTCGGCTCACCGGCAGCCGTGAACCTACTTTAAGCCCCAACATAAGGTGTGGCCAGCCAGGGGTAGTTCACGGTTGATGATCGGCACCCACGCTAGCCGGCCACGGTAAATCGAATAATACCCACGATCATGGGCCATAATGGCCCGGGTAGTTACTGTGCGCGATCTCGGCTCCGATGTGTCTTAAGTACGGCTGTGGTAAAAAAAAGATAAACTCCCCGCGGAGGCGTAAGATGGGTGACAAATATCTCCAAGACCCACAGCTAGGGAAAGTGACTGCAAAACCCGTTTGCCACGAACTTAAGCACATCGAAGGCCTTCCGTGATTGGAAGTTTTACTGTTTCTCATATTTCAATTTTATTTAAAGAACTTTCCTCCTATCCTCTATAACGATCCCTAAAGTACATGATACAGAATAGGAAGCACTCGCTAATGGGAATAGGAATTCGCAACTGAATAACAGGCCACTCGGCCACATGCCATACTCAGTCATATAAGACATTCAAAGCAACCATCTACAACTAAAACATGAAGGGCGGTACTTTCTTCTTTGGTGTATAAATACGTAGCTATAATTCATTCGCACATCACATTAACATTGCAAGATATGAAATTACATTTTAAGCCAGAACTTGACATCAAACACGATCGAATCACAGGCATATGCACAGCTATACTTCTTATGCAACACATCAAAATAACGAAAGCATTCAAATACGACAGAATCGGCCTAAGTTAAAAATTACACGCCACGAATAAAGTCGTTTGTTACAAGTAACATAATTACAGCCTAAAAGTTATATTGCTGATTTGAGACTAACATAGACAACAATGTCAAGTAAACAAAAAACATCCAGGTCAAGTCATGGAGTCGACTGCATCGGAGCTGTACCCTTGTCCTGCTGGCCCTCCGGGATCTCTTTAACTGTGGAGTGGGAACTCTCAGCATGTTGACCAGAGGAACTTGGTGCTCCGGAGGTCCTGCCTGTCCGATCAAGGAAAGAATTCATTAATAATAAGCAACCAAGTTACGGAAAGCTAAAAGGGAAGACTTACCAGCATCTTCTCCTTGATCATCATCCTCTAACTGCACACCTACCTCCTCAGCAGTAAGCAGCCGCATACCCTCCTTCACCGCCGCTTTCTCCTCCTTGGAGAATTGAGCCGTAACCACGTCCATTCTAAAGGCCATGCCACTCTCCTTATCTGCATCGGCCTTAGCCTCCTCCAAGGGCCTGAGATAAATCCTGGCCATGACTCGGGGGTAATCATCCATCCAAGATATGTTGCCCTGTTTCCAAGTGCGAAAGTATATATCCTGAAGCATCTCATCCATTATCCCCTCATTCTCCTCGAACTCCCTTATTCGGTCCTCAGAAGCCAACAACTTTGCAATGGCAGCAACCCTCTCCAATTGGTATCGCGAGTAGTCGACCTGAAAGGATTTCCTCATCGCCTCCATCTCCTCCTTCAGCTTGGTTTGAGCAAGCTCCACGGCCTCAAGTTTCTTGGATAACTCATGTACCCGCTCGAGATCCGCTTGCCGAACCTCATCCACCGTTGCAATAGCCATATCAATCTGTTCCTTACAGACGGCCTCCATTTTCCGTAACTCTGTCCTACTGGCCTCTTCCATGGTCTTCTTTAATTGCCTAGAGGCGGCCTCATGTTGAGAGATCTGGATGGCCTGATCAGCGAGTTGTTTGGCCTGGTCGGAAACCATTAACCGCAGTCGAATGTTAGCACTGCCGATTTCTTCTCCGGCCTTGACCAGTCGAGCATGATGCCCCATCAGCTTCCTGGTTTCCTCAGCAACCCGGTCAATGTTTGCCTTAGCTTCATCCCCCAAAGTTACAACCCGAGTGCTAAGCAAATCAAGGTCCAGGGACTTAGCTTCATCTAGTACTCTTACCATAGGATTGCGAGGAAGAAGGTGCTCACCGGTAGCCTCGTCAAAGGTAATATCATGAGAACCAGGATCCAGATCCGGATGACCCGCAAACGGGTTACGAGCCAAGCCGGGATGATCTATCGGGGTAACGGTAGGATTTTCAGATGGGTGCGGAGAAGGTATAAGCTCAGTATTCTCCTCCGTGGTATCCTGAAGAGGCTGAGTTGGGGGCTGAGGACTAGGTGAAGATTCAAACAAGGAGCGACTCCTCTTCTTCTTTTGGATATCCTCTTCGATAACTCCAAGAAGAGGACGGTAGCCGACTACGTCTCCAGGGCGGTTAGTCGGAGGCTTTGGTTTAGTAGAAGCCTTGAGGAGTTTGTATTGTTCAAGACGGTGCCGAACATCCGACGTCTTGGTCACCTTACCCACTTCTGTGATAAAAACCCAGTGTTACAAGCATACATTGAGCTATAATTCAAGAAATACATCAAGTTAAGAAGAGTAAAAAGACGCTTTTGTTATACAAACCCTGGGGAGGAGTAGGATATTGCAATAAGTCCTAAATCTCATTCCAGGACGGGAGCAGGCCATAAAATATTCCTAAATCCTTATCATAAATGGAGTCGGCAGGAGTCAAAAATTCACCTTGAATCGCAGGAATTGCCTTAGCTGAAGCGCTCTTAGAAGAATCAGCACCGATCTCGGCCTTGTCAGCTTTCTTAGGCTTCTCCACTAAAGCCGATCCTTCCTCCGACCCTTCAAAAGCTAGGCGGAAAGCATCATCTGTCCACTCCTGGATCACACCTGCTTGCTTAGAAGACAAAGCCCCAGTACCACCACCGCTCTGTCCATCGCCACCATCATCGCTATGACCATCACCATCACCTTCTCCACCACTTCCACTCTCCGCCTCACCTCCTTCATCCTCGCCTCTTTCCTCCTCCACATCTTCCTCCTTCGGGACATCTGGACATGTGCTGGGGGAGGGTCCATCGGACTTCTTAAGTTTCTTCCCCCCGGCAATTGGATGCTTCGAGAAGGGTTTCCTTTTACTGCTCTTCGCCGTAGCCCCTCCTTTAGCTTTGGTGGCCTTCTCCGCAGCTGTGTCTCTTTCCTCGACCACAGACTGGCATGGCAGGATTAAGTTGAGCCCCAAAAGAGTAGCATTCCTGATCAAATAAGAAGCCGCCCTCTCGCCTTCCAGAATGGCTTCTATTTCCGCAGCCATCTGAACCAAACGATCATTCTCTACAACCGCAAAGCCACCTGTCGCTAGCAAGAAATAAAGCACATAAGGAAGAGTATTGCGGTCAGAAGTTATAAATAAGATTCAACTTACAGCCAGAGGTGAGGCGGCGGAAAGAAACAGAGTCATCTCTGACAAAAAACCATTCCTTCTTGAACATGCTAAACTTCGAGTATAAATCCAGGACTGGCTTGAAGGACACGGACGACTCCAAGCTAATATACGGAGACCCCTTCTTGTAGCCTCTTAAGTTGTATAGATACCGGATTTCCCGATTGGATGGAGGACGCCTGTATCTCCTTTGGAAGATGACGAACATGCTCGCCAAGATGGCATAGGAGTTGGGCTGAAGCTGGAAAGGAGCCACCTTCAAGTATGTGATGAAGCTGACTATCCAAGAATTGATAGGTGGGATGACACCACACATGCAATGATACCTGCTATAAGCAAAATATCCTTCAGGGGGGTTATACGGCATCACTCCTTCCCCCGGCAGCAACATATGCGCTCTGTCGATCCCAAAAGAGCGAGAAATAACATCAAGCTGTTCATCTTTGAGGGAGCTAGGAAAGCAATCGGGCGGTGAGTTCAGGAGCTCTTGAGGACCGTACCCGTCTACTAGCAATCTCGGGGTTGGTCCATGTCGTTCTGGTGTTGCCTGAACTGGGGGCACTATGGAGGACTCTCCTTGGTCCTTAGACTTCTTTTTGTCAGAACGAGTTTCTACTTTATGAGACATTATCTGCAACACGAGAAAACACATTGTTAGAACAAGGGATGTAGAGATATAAACAAGCAAGTGTATGCAGTTTGGAATTTCACTCGTAATTCAAAACATAGAAGTGCATTCGGTAGTTCAAGGCCGAAAGGTCATTCGGCACACAAACTCCCGAATTCATTCGGTAAAGCAAGACAAAAGGTCATTCAGCACTATATTCCCCAGTCCATTCGGTAGTCCAAGGCTCAAATACCATTCGGCACCCATATTCTCCAATCTCATTCGGTGGTTCAGGCAAAAAGTTGGTTCGGTGAAAGAAGGCCTCACCTGGTCCGGCAATCAACTCTGGTTCGGCACTACGATCGATTCGGCAGCTTGGTTCAGACGGTAAGGAATAACGGAGGTGTGGAGCCCATACTTATAGAAAAGAGAAGGGTAGCCGGACCAACCGGTTCGGCACTCGGGTCGAATAAGGGTGTCCAAATAAACAAAGCGCGACATATGCAGGCATATGCCCCACTTTGGGGGGCAAATGTTGGACGTGTTTCCACCAAACCAGAGTAAGGAAAACGTTGCCGAACCAACCACTCCCTAAGCACTACTGAACCAACCCACTTCCTAAGCACTGTCGAACCAACCCACTTCCTAAGCACTGCCGAACCAACTCACAACCAACCACCACCGGACCAACTCCACTCACAACCGGACCAACTCCACTCACAATCGAACCAATCCACACCCCTCTCATCACCGAACCAGAAGAATGCTACCACCACCGAACCAAACCACCACCGAACCAAACCACCACCGAACCAAAGCCACTCCAGCCATCTCTGAACCAAGGCGTTGCCGAACCAACCTGGCCAGGCCAGATTACATCAGCCCAAGCCCAATAGCAGCTATATACATCCAAGACCCCTACCCCCTGCCTCACTCTATAAATAGAGGGGTAGGGGTACAACAATGGTAGACAAGTTTGAGAGCTAAAACACGGACAGAACTTTCAAACAACTTTCATACACTTGTAATCAAAGCTTTGTACTTGTAATCTGAACAGTAAAGGAGAATAACATATAAAGTGGATGTAGGCACATTCTGGCCGAACCACTATAAATCTGTGTGTCTTTTACAGTTTAGTCCTTGCTTTTTATATATTTGCATACACCACCCAAATCACTAAGAACAACATAAAATCGACTAAATCATACGACTTGGAGATGTTTGCCCATTTTTTGCACAAACACCAACCATCCCTCAAGCAACACAACAAAAATGGATGTCGTACTACTGGACTTAAGGAATACAAATCTAGCATCACCAGTCAACCAATCGACTATGACTCAAATGCTATCTCTCTATCCTTAGTCATCGGCAATCCATCGATGCAATCCTAAAACACTTATTCCCACTACTCGAGAACAAACAATCTCTACGGAACCAACAACCTCGGTTGGGTCCACACTGCATCATCTCTCCACACACTACTCAATCTTTTAATTTAGCTACGATCTCCACTAGTCTAGTTTAACGCCTCTGACTAGTTCCAATCGGCTAAATCAAAGTAGGTCTGACAGTCAAGCTGGCCATCACACTCGGCCATAACTCATCGAGTTCAGGAGTCGTATCTAGTGATAAGCTCGAGCAATGCCTACTCAAGGAATATCGCTCCCAAACTGGTACGTCTCCTACTCGAAACACCAACTACTACATTTCCCTTTCAACCGTCTAGGAAATGTCAAATCTATAGGTGGCTAAAAACTCTAACCATCGTTATTGGTGAAGGTCAAGATCCTTCTCGGACAAGAGATACTCCAATAACATGGAATTACTGAACAGATGAACCTCTCTCCTAATAGATAGAGCCTCCAAATCCCCAAAGTGAACTTTATGGCCTCCAACTCTGAATCAAGAGTCGGATACTACCTCTTGGTTTCACTACAGCATGCATTTAAGAACCACAAGCAAGTGCATACTATCGTCCCCTCATTCCCACTCAGAATGAGTACCGTCAATGCACTCGTCAACCTCTCGGTCAGACTCACCAGTGCGTGTCTACACCTCACGTCTCAAACAAATTTATGATCCTTTCCCTTACAATAGGTCAACGATACTGGTACCTTGGGTCTATTCAGATTCTGGACTGCCGTAACTTCAGGATCTACAACGATGTCCTACTCCAAACCAACATGACTCAAGTATCTCACTCCCCTCCTTCAGGAGTGATACCACTAAAATCTCATCACTAATCATGCCTTGTGCTCCTCTTCCTTCCATGGGTAGATGAAAGTATCATCAATGAACACAAGCACAACCCACTCAAGAGACCTCTTTAAATGGGTCCATTAGATCCAAAACATATGTCGACACAATGGTTATCTGAACGGCATAACCAACCTAAAATCAAGGTAGTTTACAAAACACTATAATCGACACGCTCACCCAAAATACTCTCAATTGGTGTAACCTCACCTCAAGGTCCAACTAAGAGAACATCCTCATGCTATAGAGCTGATCGAACAAGCCCTCATCAAGTGGGAGTAGAAACTTGTTCATCATCTTGCTCAGCTAAGGACAACCAACAACCAACAACCAACTCCAAAGAGCCATCTGTCCTACCGACAAACACTTTAGGTGCATCCTACCTAAAACTACTCCCATGGATGAACCATCACCTAAACAGGTCATCCGCTTGCACTTCTAATCTCCTAAGCTCTTCGGACACTCTATGCCTTAAAGGCATAACTACTGGTCCAACTCCTCTGACCAGATCGATACGGAACTCTATCCTATGTGGTGGTAATCTAGTCACCTCCTCAAGTATGTCTGGATATTCCTCAGCTACAAGCACAAATGACATCCTATCATGTGGAATATCAAGAGAATATATAAGGCTCGCCTACTGGCAGCCAATCACTACCATCTGCTCATCCACAACCCCAATCATCATCAACGACCTCTCTCAGTCCACCACTATTCCGTATCCCCTTCATCCAGTCCATTCTTAAACTATAATACCATCCCAACTAAACCCTAAACAATCAATACCTAACAAACAAACAACCATGACTCAAAAATGCAAGGTCTCAATAAACCATGTATATGCTGGCTAAGCCCCTAACCAGGTCTATCATGATCAAAGATCGGTAATTATCTCAAGTCTCTATCCCAATATCTAACCATTGGATGTAGATATAAAGGAATACGAAACCTCAATGTCAAATAAAACACGTATGGAACCACCATATGCAGAAAGCATATCTCCAACGATGACACCATATCCCTCCTCTTTCGTCGATGGAGCAATCGACGAAACCGGAAGGCAATCAATACATATGCTTCCCGATCTATCCCTACACAACTGGTACGGGATAACTCTTCAATACTGGGTACTTCTCGATCATCCTCTCTAAGCCCTCGTCAATGTGACGAATCAATCGACCCCCAAGAAGATCTCTCTACCCAATGATAAACTTCAATCCTTTCTGTATGGAGCATCAATGGGAATAGATGGTACCTAGATATCATATCTAATCCGACCATATACTTTAACCCAAACATATCGTCGTACTTCAAATCGACGAGCTCTCTAACCATCCCCGTCTTCGGAAAAGTCGAGGCAAATCTTCTTCGAAGCGAACTATGAACTAGTCCCAAGGAAATCGATCCTTGGGAATCAGAGCTATAGAAACACTCCACTAGTTCATTGTCCATCCTTGGAGTCATCTAGAGGCTAAATTCTACCTCATGCATCATCTAACTCCAAGTCAAGGAAGATCCTTTCGCAAGAAACTAACCAAACTTGCCTCCCAATAGCCGACTCTGTTCCAAGGAAAAGCCTACTTACTAGAGCCTCCGAGTCTATATACAGCTTGACAAAGTTAATTCTAGGCATTAGTACTTGAGCACCATAATCATCCAGAACAAATTGGGCATCCAGGAAATGATCTGCACTAACTCTACGAACATATCCTATCAATCAGGGATATTAGCCCTGATCCTGCCTAATACTCAACTCTAAAGATAGAGTCAATAGCAGTTTTCTTCCATGCCAGATCATTCCTATTCTATAATAAGGATGATTCGTATCTCACAAAGAAAACTGCATTAATAGTGCTCATGTGTGCACCCAACCATATACTATATATACTACTAAATAGTTTAACCAAAATATATAACAAAACGAACTCTCTCATATATATACACTCTCTAGTTCCAGTCTAAGGCGACAACTCCTACCTTTTCTCTACTGGACCGCGGTATCAACTAAGGTTAATCAGATAACTAGAGCTCTGATACCAAATGTAACGACTACCCTACATCTATGGTGCGGAACGGTAGTCAAAGGAAAGAAAAAGAAATAAGATAAAGAAATAAAAGAGAAAAGAATGGAAAAAGAAGGAAAATGAAGCATCAACTAACCAAATTACCCGTCGCATATCTCACATCGCATCAGAGTAAATATAATAATCAATAAAGGTACAAAACAATAGAGACAGTGATAACAATGTGAAATAATCATCTGAATAAAGATCCACAAAGTTATACAACACCATAATAGAGTTTATACAACGGGAAAGTAAACTCAACTGGTACACTATCTCATAATAGCAAATCAAAACCGTCAAAGCTCCATAGTGTCACACAGTGGAAATATAATAACAAATGCATATATAAGTATAGATAACCGTCACCTCCTGTCAGTCCACCTATAGAACTCCATAATCATCCGTCTGCTCTCAAACTACTCATTTAAGAGTACCCGAGATAATAAGAAGCAAAGCATAAAACCTTGAGTCGGACAATAGTCTGGTGTGAGCGATATCAAATCTTAAAATATTATAAAACTCGATAATATATGGAACATAGGGTATATAAACCATACCTGACATGTCCCTACAACCACAGAGTTTGCACATAAACATAAGTAACATGCTACTCTATAACATCGTAAAAAGGGTATACCATACTCAGTATCTGTCAAGGGTGCCTAGGTATCTCCACCTATAGTCCCTACTCCATACTTAGTAAACTTCAGGTATCTAGGTATCTCCATCCATACCTACTCCACACTAAGTCAAGTTAGGGTATCTAGGTATCCCTACAACAATACCTACCTATTGTGACATCCCTAGGGTGACGGGTGACTAGTGAGCAACCATAACAAACATAACATCCATCAAATAATACTAACTGTCACCCAATGTGCTAGATATATGATGACCCATATGACCCTCTACACCTGTCAAGGACTGGTGAAAACCTAGTTCTCTATCGTACTCATGTATAGACGGGACTATTTCAAACCCAATATGCTACCACGGCCCAGTATTCTCCCATACCTGCTTCACACTAGACCCTCTCGGGGCGGTCCAGGGTACACGACCATTGATACCTGCCTTCGGGTATCACCCACATATAGTATCCCTACTCCAAGCATAATAGAAAACACTACGAGTCATCAACGATCCCTAAGCACAAACACATCCATCGAGCCCTACTCACTCGATACAGATTCAAACCCTACTAGCTCACTACAGTTTCTGAGCACAGGCCCTAACACTCAACTCAGTCCACTATCTGTAGCCTCACTCCAATCCGAGCTGCCATCCTCGATCCTGCCTCCTCCTGAGCTCTCGATAAAAGAACCCTACTATCATGCCATCCGAAGCCCGAGGTCCATCATGATCCATACAGTCCTGATACTATCATCCCAGAGCCTACTCCATACATCATTGAGTCACTATCTACAGTACCAGACTACCAGGTCGAAGCACCACATCCTTGCCTCACCTTCAAAATCACAAGGTCATAGCACCACATCACTGCCTCACCATCTTATCACTCGTCATAGGTTAATAACATCTAATCTCTAAACTGGTCGCATGAACAAACCATCATGTCGCGTACCATGATATCTCATCAACGTCCAAGCCACATATCAGCCAAATTGCCAATCGACAATATTGATGGAAATTGACCACTCTACTATGATCAATACCATCCACCTTGGTCTTGTACTCAACCGAATGGTTAAGTACAGACCAAATGGAAACATCCGGCATCCACTCTGAAACCCAGATCCGTCGGCATACCTTAAACCCTCTTTTACAGTTAATCGGCGTTTTCAATCAAAATAACCAAATAACAAACAAGCCAAACAATCAAACATACATCCAAACAACCATACATCCATCCATAACAACATACAGACAACATAAACAATCCATCCATATTAATTAATATGGGAAATAACATCAATAATAAATCTAATCCAATAATTTACTAACTATGGCACGACAATGGAAAATACGTGATATTCTTATAAATCATTTTAAAATAATTATATATTGTTTTATAAAACTATAGCTGCTGTATAATAATAATATCATGTTTCAAAACCAAAAACCATTCCCGAAGTCAATATAACACTAAATAATCAACCATAGTAAAGTGAGAGACAATATCACTCACCCTAGCCAAATTTGTCCAAACTAATGCCATAACGTAGATTTCATCAATACGGTCCCGATGCAAGAAACCCATCCAAAACGGGCTTCATATGCAAAATATATAGCCATAATAATATTCGATATTAAATCGATGATCAAATAATTAAATAAACCTTAATTACTGTAATTAAATCCACTAATCCTTCTTCTTCATCAAATCCCTAGGCCTGTATGTGTACAAAGATGGCCATGCAGATATCCTCATCTTCTCCGATTTCTAACTCGATTGTTAACGAAATCTGAGTCCGCTTTCGCCAAATGGTCCATCTTCGTGATCTCTTCGATCTGCACACAACTACCCCTCGACCGCACCACCACATCATAACGCAACTCATGGATGTACTCCCGACATGGCCAAAGTCAAAAATCACCATAATGGATCGGACATGCTCGAATTCAGTGGAGAGATGCGCCTCAATGATAGAAACATGATGATCACCTTTGATTTTCCAATCGTCGCTCCGATCTCCGATGATCTGAACCCTAATCCACAACAAGAATGTGGATCTTGGCCTATCATCACCGTTCCTTAGATCTAGCATATGAGATACAAACTCTCCTCAATACGATCTTAACGGATTCGACGTTATATTGTTTCGTCAATTGGATGTGGAGAAATTAATTTTTAAATAGCAAGATAGCAGTTCGGCCATTATTTATTTTCTCAGGATGCTACAGTGATTTCGAAAATGAGAAATGGAGGGAAGGATTTTGATTTGGGTATTTATAATATTATATTATATTTCATTTATTTAATTCTCAAATAAATGGATGTAAGTTTCGAGTCTGTACGATCACACGACACGTCCGATCGTCACAAAACTCGTCTGCGTACATCACCTCATTTTTTTGAGTCCAACGGCACTAGCCACGTTTCCATCTAAGACTGCACCCCAAAAAGCTAATTTCGTGTACTTCAAGACCCTTTTGGCCATTAGATCGTCTGATCTCGAAATA
This sequence comes from Allium fistulosum, assembly GCA_030737815.1. Lineage (NCBI taxonomy): Eukaryota > Viridiplantae > Streptophyta > Magnoliopsida > Asparagales > Amaryllidaceae > Allium > Allium fistulosum. The sequence goes on from CM060903.1 coordinate 265,927,035, forward strand.
TAGCGATCCTTATACTCATTTTAATTCGCAACATCAATCCGAACTCAATGGAAGTGGTCTCGAGTCCTGATTCAGTCGTATGCGAAAAATCACATTTTCGAGCCTTTATTTATTTAATGATTAAATATATAAATAAACTATTTAAATATCCAATCGTTAGAAATATAGGTCGTTACAAGCGGATTACGCTTGGTCTACGCACCTACCCTCCAACTAAATCCCATATAGAGTAAAACCACCCAGAACCTTTAACAAAAAGTCCCCGCTCGAGATCAAAATAACGCTTCACTCCTCAAACCATAAGTCAACCAAGTAAATAACCTTCACAACTGCCATGTACAAGTAAATATCTACTCTTGATCCATTACGAGCAAGCCATAGGTAAACTCTGCGCATACCTAATAAGCCCAACAAACCTTAACATTATTCCAAAAAACTTACGCATCTCTAACACTTTCAAGTGAGGATCCGCGCTGCGCTTATTGAAGTCTCACTAAGCAGTACCATGGGAAATCAAAAGAATTTCAAGGGCTGCACACCGATTCATTTAAACAGTTCTCCAGCTTAGTTCCACACATACTAGTAAATAACGATGTATTAAAGCATCTTTTATCTACAATCAACGCAACCCTACGAAGGAACCCGTGCATCTGCACATCCAGTGCATCTGGACAATCCTAGGTCAACCTTGAACATAGGAAGAAGACTCAAAAATATACTATCCACCTAAATCACGATTAACCTTGTTTAACTAAATGGAGAAGGATGACCAGGCAATTACTCATAGTCCACCAAACATACTTCCTGTAAACAATAAAAGGGAGAAGCAAGGCTGCAGTTCTCCAACGATCGAGTGTAGTTCAGAACAAGTTTATATAAGGCAGGCACCACAGGTTGGACAAGGTAACTCGGTACCATCCACACTCATCACAGTATCAAGTAGGAATTGTAGACTAGGCAAAACAACATAACTCCAATCACCCCTCGGAGCAGTACTATGTAAATGTTGCACACCATACAGCGCAGTTCAGCCCTATAGGTATCGACATCACCCAAAACAAAGCAAAAGAACAACTCTTAACATTTTTGTGGTGAAGTTGCTAAGGGCGACGCTGTTCATCCAATAGAAAAGGGCAACACCTTATTATTCTCTCATTCACTCACAAAAGTAGTACATAGGCCATTCGCTTCTCGGGATCAGAATTGCTTGACCCATTCAAATTTGAGTTTCTTGTTTTAATTACAGGATCTACCACTTCAATTTCAAACTTCCCACCAATGTCCAGAATTCAACCGCCCAAATTATAATTTTTTGCCGAAGACACATCAACAACCCACGGACATCAAATAAATGAGATGGATGGATAACAGATGGCACGATCCAAAGATGGAAACAAAATAGCAGAAGAAGGATTTCAATGATCCACGTGCCTCTCTATGCTATAAATAGAAAAGGAACTGTAACAAGAAAGGGATCTTTTTTCGAGATTTGACATCTTTAAGAACAATAGAAAAATTTCTATATTTTCTCTGCCATTATTGTCTGTACTAAGAATATATAAAATAAGAAAGTGATATTTGATCCATGGACGTAGGATTCCTTAACATCCAAACCACGTAAATAATCTATGTCTTTCACTTTTTTTGCATTATTTTCTTACCTTGTTTTTAGTGTTAGATTCTTTTCTATTTTTTGCTTGAATTGTATATTAATTCAACTCGACATTTTAACAACCAGTTAGAATACAACTACATAATCGTTTGTAAGCACTCAACAACATAATTACTACCTTTTAAGGAAAATTTAATATTGCTTAAATTTGTTGATTCTTAATTATGAAGGTAATAGTGTTATAATAACACTAATTACCTCATGATCACTTGGGTGTTGTGACACAAAAAGTCTCACCAACATTTTTGGCGTTAGATGGAGGGCTCGAACCTTCTCTTATCTTTCCCAGCAAATCTTACACATATTATCTTCCGCACACCATGAATCCCACAGATTTCTCTACTTCCCCTGCATAAGAACAGTTGCACCTGGCCTTACAAAAGAGACTACTCGTAATCTCAAAATCACAAGCTGAGGTAGAAGCTTCAACTTAGGCCTTCATAGATCCGATCCGAACGAAAGCCAAGAAGGAGACCCCTCTAACCTCATAGCCTCAATCCATAGAGGGCCATATCTTGCTGGAGCAAGTAGAAAGGCGCAAGAGACATATGTGCAGAAGCCAAGATTCAACTGAGGGCAGTCTTCCATGTTAAGCAAAAGCCAGCACCAAAAATAGTCTTCACAGCAGCTGATGCAGCAGGAGTTGTATTCCCACATCAGGATCTTCTCATTGTTACGGTGTAGATTTCAAACTGTACCATGAAATAAGTCTTTGTTGATTCTATAAGCTCGGTCAATGTCATCTTAAACCAGCGTATGGCTAGATGAAGCTTCTAACAGAAATTTTAAAGCCTAGCCCTGAGCCGATCTATGACTTCAGTAACACCGCAACCGTCCTAGTGGGATCAGCATGCCTGCTTGTTACAACTAGAAATGCACCTTTACACAAATCATTCTATGCAAGTTTCTTGATCATCTACCAGCCCTTAGCATACAATAAATTCTTAGGAAGATCTACACTTGAAGACCTTGAGGCAATTATCTCACAGAAGGATCTGCTCATGAAGTTCAATACTCCTACCGGGATAGGGTCGATAAGGTGAGAATAGTTTTTAGCTAGGTAATTGTATAATGTAAACCTCTAGCAATAAAAAATTTCAAAACTACTCTAGTGTTCCTTCTAATACCAATAATAGCAATGAAAAAGAAACGAAATTGGTTGAAAGAGCTACATCGGTACTGTACCGAAGCTGAGGCTAAAACAAGTCATCATGTGACCTAAACATCAGTGAAGAAATAAAAGCGAAAGTATATGCACATGATAGGCATCGATGAATATAATTTAGTCTACGCACATTACTTCTTCAAAAAGGCTCAGAAATAGGCGCTCACACCCACCTCTCAACCAGAGAAAGAAGTAGAAAGTGATATAGACCAAAGATTGGAGGAAACAAAGAGTGAGTTAAAGCCACCGGATGACCTTGAGGACGTACAAGTAGATCCAAAGGACCCCATAAAGGTTCTCAAGATCGGAAGAATCTCATGTAGAAACCCAAATTGAATTAATAGACTTCTTAAAAGGATCAACTGACATATTTGCTTGGACACATTCAGACATGGTGGGAATAGATCTAACAATCATTTGTCATACACTCAACATCAATCCTGATGCCCATCCAGTCAGGCAAAAACGTAGAACCCTATATCAAGAAAGGTATACCGCTCTGCATGAAGAAGTCAAGAAGCTAAAGGAGAATGGATTCATCAGGGAAGTGTACTACCCAAAATGGATCACTAACCCAATACTTGTGAAAAAACCCAACGGAAAGTGGAGGACCTGTATAGATTATACCAACCTCAACAAGACCTGCCCTAAGGACAGCTTCCCCCTACTTAGAATCGATCAGTTAATGGATCAACCAGTGGACATGAACTGCTCTTGTTTATAGATGCATATTCAAGGCACAATTAGATAGCTATGTTCGAGTCGGATCAGGAGCATACTAGTTTCATGACGGACAAAGGGTTATACTGCTACAAGGTCATGCGGTTTGGGCAAGGAAACTTACCAAAGGCTAGTTAATATGATGTTCTAAGATCAGATCAAAAAGAATGTTGGAGTTTATGCGGATGACATGCTAGTTAATTCGAAGGCAGCATTAAGTCATATCCAAGACCTAGGACAAACATGTGAAGTCCTGAGGTAGTACAATATGAAGCTGAACCCATTGAAATGTACTTTCGCCATCCAGTCGGGTAAGTTCCTGGGATACATGGTGAGCGCACGTGACATTGAAGCAAACCTAGAGAAGATTGAAGCCATAAGGAAGATGGGAATCCAGACAAAGCTAAAGGATCTAATGAGCCTAAATGGAAAAGTAGCAACGCTAAGTAGGTTCTTCTCTAAAGGAATGGTTAAATGCATACCACTCTTTGATCAGATGAAAAAGGGATGAAATTTCGAATGGACCAAAGAATGCAAAGCTGCATTCCAAAACCTGAAAGACCATCTGGTCAACACTCCCATACTATCTAAATTGGTAATAGGTGAAGACTGGTATGCATATTTAGTTGTAATTGATAAAGCTGTTAGTACTGTAGTAAATTTGGGAGGACGAAGGAACCTAGAGGACTAATTACTTTAAAAGCAAGAATTTTTCAGGAGTGGAGCTGAATTACGCAACTATTGAAAAGCTAGCCTACAACTTGCTCCTCATGGTAAGAAATCTAAAGCCTTACTTCCAGGTGCATTCCATCAAAGTCCTTACAAACAAACCACTAAGGCAAACACTGCAAAGGCAAGAGACATTGGGCCTCTTGTTAAAATGAGCAATGGAGTTCAACCATTATAGCATCGCCTACTGTCCAAGAAAATCAATCAAAGGTCAAGCATTAGCAGACTTCATCGCAGAATGCACACTCCTAACCGAACCCCAACCAAAGGAAGAAACGCCTGCCATGTAGTTCTTGCAACTGTTTATGTATGGAGCTTTAAATGAACAGGGGGCGGGAATTGGATATATGCTAATTACTCCAGATAAATAAAAACTATATGGGGCAGTATAGCTAGGGTTCAAGGTGACCAACAATGTGGCAAAATATGAAGCTCTCCTCGCAGGCTTGCGAAAGGCTCAGGTAATAAAGGTAACTCATGTTAAAATTACAGTGATTCCCAATTAGTTGTAAACCAAGTGCAGGGCAATTACCAAGCAAAGGAGCCAACCCTAGCCAAGTATGTGGAACTTTCTAAGAAATTAGAGCGGTTTGAATAATTTGGTATGAAGAAAATTCCATGTATGGACAACTCTTCTGTCGATTCATTAGCTAAACTTGTGAGCACCAAAGTGGAAATAAAATGAAAGCAGTTCCGATAGGACATCAGGTAGAGCCGAGCATCACAGAAGCTAACCAAATACTGGTATTAACTCAGGCCTGACGAGCAGTGGTCCAAGGGTATCAAGGCTAGGAAATTAAGAAAAATCAAGGGTAGTCCATACAATTCATGGAATTTATGGAGAATAGGATAGTTTGAAAGCAAGGAATTTACGGAGCTTTGTGAAAAGAATGACATATATTATCCATACAATTCCAATGTCGGAAGTAATGTAATCAGCAATGATGCCATAAAAGGATTAAAGCTACCGAGTCATATATTGAAGAATAAAACCATATCTCATCAAAAAACATATCTCTTCAAGGGTATCTCTTCACACTTCGTCATTGTGTCAACAACATATCTCTTCAAAGCTAGAAACGTGCATCTTCAATGATGTACCGCACCATACCTCACCACTTTGACATGATCCTTCTTCAATGAAATATCACACCACTCATTACCAGCACCATACTCAAATGACTTCAAAGGTGTTAAGTGTCAGTGATAGATTGATATCGAAGAGGCAGCTCGCCAGTAATTACAGAAACTACTAATACCACAACACACTTCGAAAGTATTTATGTTAAATGAGGTTGCATTACTCTTTGTTAATAATCACATCACGCACCACTATTGTATAGCACATCGAAGGCATTATAAGCACCGCTATTCAATCATCATAACCAAAGCAGGCTCATCGACACACCGCTCTTCAACCATTGATGCACTTTGCCGTTAATAAGGAATCACATATAAAAGCAAAGTAACATCGATAAAAAGTACCCTCAATGTCTATGAAAACCTTAATGTTGCTTGACGGACATCGCTGGCAACATTAGTAACTAACGCGAAGACCTTCACATAACATAAAGGCGAGGACACAGGCTACAACGCTTTGATGATACCATCTTACATTAGCGGTGATAGTCAACAACGTCGAAGACATGGAAATAGAGAAATGATGCCTATATAAAGAATAAAAGCTAGGGTAATGCCGTCGAAGTCGAATGCTGTCGAAGTCCACCCTATCGAAGACGTGAGAGTAGAGTGGGGGACGCCTACCTTTATAAATACGACCCTAGGGGCACCATTTTAGGGGTATGATTTTCATTTTTTTTTCTCGCTTCTTAAATCAAATCTTGCAACCCTAAATAAAATTGGGGATAATTCTATTTGACTGTAATCATATTTGAATAAAATGAACATGGACTTGACTTGGAATATTGACTTCGACTATGACATCATTGAACGTTATTGTTTTGGACTTTCATATTATGAACTTATCATGATCAACTCAATGTGAACATGGTCAAGATGCATCGAACCATGATGAACACCTATATGCATATTTATATGGACTATGAATTATGAAATACGGACTTTGAACATAAGGACGAGATGTAAAGTCTATTGTTATACATAATGGACTATCACAAGACTCTATGACTTCTCTTCTATGCCTATTGAACGTATAACATAACATAAGTCATTTGGACTATTTTATTTAATGACAAGTGCAAATCCATATGCATGACAATCCTAATGGTCTTTGAGGACTTCAGATATAATGATTAACAGTGACAAATGAATTTCCATATATTCTTCCTAAAATGCCAATTGTCATCCATCCTTTATTGATTCCATCTAATGCTTAGTCCTAAGTGATGAGTTAGACCTTAACGCATTGTTAAGTCGCTCGACCATGTCTTCGTGCCTGTTGAGTCCAAGGCGACATGATCAATTAATGCTTGATTATGTCTTTGCATGTGGTTAAATCAAGTACTAACTCACTACAATTAGCATCTGAAGTGCTACACCATTTTTTGGTCTAACAACATAACTAAAGTTTCTCCTCCATCATGCACCCACAAGTAAATGGGCTAGTCGAAGCAGCAAACAAGACTATCAAAAATTTACTTAAGAAAAGACCATAGAAGGCAAAAGTAAAGTGGGTAGAAGAATTATCCTTAGCGTTATGGGCATAGGACTTCTATCAAATATCTAACTGGCCATACTCCTTTTTCATTGTCCTATGGATATGAAGCCATGCTCCCTTTCAAAGCAGAGTTCTAATCACATAGAAGGATATCATATATGATAGAGAAGAACATAAAGCTAAAGGAAGCTACCCTCGATCTCATCCACGAAAGAAGAGATGAGGCAGTAGTCATGTATGTCGCATACCGACAAAGGATGGTAAGAAATTACAATGCTAGGCTCAAGGAAAGAAACTTTTGCAAGAGGGATTTGGAACTATGAAGAGTAATGGCCAACACAAAACATCCAGTGGATGAAGCTTTGGGTCCAAATTAGGAAGGTCCATTAGTTATAGCAGAATTTTTGGCTAATGGGGCATACCGACTATCAAAACCTGATGGAAACCTAGTTCCAAGAACATGGAACTCGAAGCATCTCAAGCGTTATTTTGTATGATCTATGTTACTCATGTAATAAACATTGTAATTATTATGAAAAGTAGTAATACAATGAACTGAACATAGGGATACTAGACAATCCGAACCAATATAAAAATCTCTCTGTGCTAATCTCTTTAACATGGCTAAATAACTGTGCTGGATGTAGGGTATTAGATGGCACAAACCAGCTATCAAAACAAAACTGTGAAAATGCAGCTTGGCTTTTTAGCCACATAATTAAACTGGATGAAGGGATATTAGATGGCCCAAACTAGTATAAAAATCTCTCTATGTAAATTGCTTTAATATAGCCATGCTGCACGTAAGGATATTAGACAGCTTGAACCAGTACAAAAAACCATCCGCATGAATTCATAAGGATATAAGTACGCAACCTAACTTCACAGTCAAACATTAGTCCGTCCCCAAATAGCAGGGCAGACCGTGCCAAGTGCATGATAAAGCTTAAATGCTAAAAAAATCAAGTTTGGAAAGCACGAACTAAGCATACCGTGCAACAAATTTTAAATGCTAAGACAATCAAGTTCAGAAAGCATGAGCTACACAAACAATGAATCTAAAAATGGCAAGATAAAGGAAACATATGCGATGCACAACATTTCAAGCAAAATCATAGAAACAACTTAAAAGCTTGCTGGGTGAACATCAAAAACACAAAAATTTCCTCATATTTATTTAGTTCCGCTAATGCTCATTGGAGTCTGTACGTATTTACATGACCCATACCTCTACAAATGCTTTAAAAGTTTAAAAGAAAAATGACAAACTATAATCTATAATAAAACAAAACGACATCATGAAACTTAGTCGGATTCGAAGGAAGTATCAGCTGTGATTGATGATAAGGTCTACAGGCATCTGATGACGGACGCTGAGCAGGACTGACCTTAAGTTGAAGAGTAGGAGATGGGTCATTCAACTCAGTAATTATGACTGAAGGGTGACCATGAGCAATGCTGAAAAAAGAGATAAGTGGGTCATAGTTAGCGCCAACCCAAACATCACCATAATTTTGTGGATCATACTCATAATCCGCACGATTGTATAAAATGGTTAGATCAAGTCCAAGCTAGAAGTGAGTAAAGACATCGATCGCTCGCTTCACAACAATGTCTTTCATAACCCTTCTTACCTTCTCATCATGCTGTTGCACCATCAAGTATCCAACCCACCTATAGAAGTGGTAGCATCATCAAGGTGGAGCTGAGACTCTAAGGTAAAAAGTTTGTTCTCAAGACTGTTTACACGTTCCATAGCTACTCTTCTGACCTGCTCGATCTCATCCAAAAGCTGGTCCTTTGTTTTCTTGGTAGTCCAAGAGTAGGGTCCAAAAAGCTCCTATGTAGTAGAAATATAAGGCGGGTTGCTACTCCCTGCAGTTTTCAATTTTTTTGTAAAAATTTGTTAGCTCAGTAAGCTTGGCCTCGTAATAGTCTTTCAATTCATTCTTCCACGTAAGAACAACATCTGGGCCCGCCCCAAGTGGGGGTGCAGGGGCATCTTCAATGCTAATTTGTTTCACGATCTACTCATTTAATTCCTCAACTTTGCATTCAAGAGCCTTGATTCCGTTCATATATACGACCCTCTATACGCCTTCAACATCCTTTAACAAACCTTCCAACTTAGTAATCCTAGTCAAAGCAGAGATAAACTTTCCTTCCAAATCAACCTTCTTCGGGTCTTGATCGAAAAAAGTAGGCTAAAGGTTGAATAAACCCACAAAAAACAAAATTAAAAGGAAGTTCAACCAAGTAAAACACTCCCACGGAACTTACAAGCTTCATAAAAATATCTATATAGTATATGTACAAAAAATATATATACCTATAAAGTTATTTTAGGTTATAAATTCCTAAAAAATGACACTTAAAACAACTGAGGTATACTTACAAGGGGAGGAACTGAGCTAATGTGGATAGTCTTTCGGGAATCATAATAGGCACCCGCCCAATGATCTATTAGCTCTTCTGAGATCACCTCGAAACCCGCGATATTGAAAAAGAAGCTTGGATTAAGCGTAGTGAAGAGATAACCGAAAACGTGCATGGTGCACTGCAAGAAAATTCGCTCTATCTTGCTTTCAGTTTTCTCTTGTCTAAGTTTTTTATATGGACGACAATCCTATCCTACCCAGGTCTATCAACTGGTGTTGCCACTGCACCGAGGGTAGCCCGGGCTGCACGTAAAGACTCCTCAAGCTCATAGATCTTAAGTGCAACTTTTCCTCTCATGCTTTCTAAAGTATCGATTAGCTTAGTCCTAGTTTTCTTCGTATTTCTAGGGAACCCACCAAAATACCTAAGGGTGTTAGTCCTCCATCCTTTCCTTCGTAAATAGGAAAGCGCCTTCATCTCCAACTACACCATTTGCCACTTGTAGTAGGCCTCCATCTTTCTTAATTTGTGCTGGAAATGAAATTCAGCTTTATTTTTCCACTCGTTTTCCAAAGAAATGTTCACGCCCATGAGGAGCAAGAATCATATCTAAACTGGGCCCCTCCACCACTTCTTCTCCTGGAATGCCTTCCTTTCCTTTAATTTGGTGAGCGAGTTGAGTAGATATATCTTTTATAGTATTATTCAGTTTCATTATTTCTACCTTATAAACAATGCTACAAAGTGCCTCGCCACCTTTTAATGATTGTTGTAGTTCATTCAACTTTAATTCAGCTGCCACAACCCCTTTGCGCAACTTAATATTAAGTTAATATTGACGACTCAATACATCTTTTGCCTCCTTAAGCTCTAAAAGGGCTTCCTTTAAGTATTTCTAAAGCTTTTCATTGATGAGTGTTAGACAAATATTCTATTCTTCTAAGGCTGCAATAGGAGTCATGGCCACGACCTCAAATTTAGACACACTTGCAAATCAAGGCCATGAAAGAGGGGGGCAGGAGGTTTGTCGGATTCAAAATCCTCAGTAAACTCAGATGAAGGCTCATAGGGACCAACCTAGTTGGTGATAATCAAAAATCGATTCAAAGAAAATCAAAAAATGTGCCAAGCTAAAATTAAACAAAAAATATATTATTAAGAACATCAACACACGATAAATCCAAGGACTCCGTATAAAAAAATGAAAATAAAAGGCAATACTTAATTCCTATGTAAACTCCTAAGCCTATGCCTAAACCACTCCAAGTGAGGACTATTAGGTGGAAAGGATCCACTTTCCAAAGTATACTTCCATCGATGCAGTACAAAATCACTGAGCGCCTCCACCTCTTTTACTAGTTGGTCAATCTTGGAGAGCAACCCTTGGGTTTCCTCTCTAAGTTGTGAAAATGACTCATCCAATTCTTTCTCATGCATAAGAATCGCTGATGCGCTAAGACCCAGATGATCTGTGGTTTGGGTTCAGAGTTCATCCGTGCTTTCCTTCAGAAGCTTAGTAAACACAACTTCTTTAGGAAACTATAAAAAAAAGAAAGGAATGAAAGCAGCATAATCATTCATGAGGCAATAACAAGACAAAATAGCAACTAATTATCCACAACAAATTAAGCAACAAATCCCATTCTATTACATGCAGAAAGTTTGAATTCACATACAAAGTTTAAGTAGTTATATGAGAGGTTGAAGTAACCTTAGTTTCTTTAGACACTTAGTATCCTTAGGCGCCTCAATTTCCAGTGCCGCGTCCCCAATTGGTTGTGCAGAAGCAGAAGGAGAGATATCTTTACAACTGATTATTGGGCCTAGTGTTTTCTGCAATAGTGGAGAGCAACTTCAATTTTATCAGGCTTAGCCAAGAAGCTAAAGTCGACTTCAATGGAAAACTGACGTTGAACTTAAGCTTATAATTGATAAAGCACGCAATATTTAATCCGATCAAGGTCTTTTTGAGATGCCTTCATAGCCTTTTCTTTCTCCTCCAAGTCGTGATTTTTCGGTTCTAGTGCCTCTACTGCAGCCAATGCCTCCCTTTTAGCTTTAGCCTGATATGCCCTAAAATCTCCATCAACTTTGGCCATCTCAAAAGCAGCTGAAGTGAGGTTTGTTTCGAGTTCAGTAACACTAGCTAAGGAAATGACCTGCTCACTTTCCCACTTCCTCCGAGCCTCAATTGTCATGGTTCCAAGCTAAAAAATAATAAAAAGTAAACAAAATAATAAAAAGTAAGGAACAACTAAATAAGCTACTGGTAAAAAAAAAGAAACATTTACATAAGTCCAAGACCTCTTCATTTCGGCCATGAGCTCGAAGGAGGAGAGTTCAGGAAGTGGAAAGGGAAGAAGATAAGAAGAAGATGAAGCGATGCTAGATAAATTATCCAGAGTAACCCTTCCTAACCTCTTAGTAAGGTCGGTTATGGCACCATCGGGTATAGGCAAGTATTGAGTACGTGGGTCTTGGATGGACCGAAGAGGCAAAATAAAGAGCGCGTCCAAAGAAGGAAGGGGAATCACAGTAGCCTTTTTGGGGGATTGGCCAGAGGCCTCACCTCCGACAAGTTTCCTTTTCTACCCATTCTTCGACGTCACAGCTGACTTCATGGGATTTAGAAACAAAGAAGAAAGGTTATCATCCATTTGACCTGTACATAAAAGGAACCTTGAGGTCAATAAAAAATCCCCACGAAGGTCAGAAGCAAAAAATAACAATCTATCAATATATTTTTAGCGAATTATACCCTTAGGTTTGTCTAAAGTTGGGGAAAACTTAAAAATGGAATGAGAGAAGTTGTGATTCAAGAGAAGAAATTCGTGCTTTTTCAACATCGATTTAGTAAGAAATAATTATATTATCCTCTTCTTCTCATCTAAGCCCATAATGCAATTTCTATGAGACTCAAATAACTCAACAGTCGGTTTAGAAAGAAGGGACCGATGGAGGAACGAACGAAAAGAAGAAAGAAAGTTATCAGAATTCAAAATGAAGAAATACTAATCTATCCACCTCCGAGTTTTTTTAGTAACATATGTTAGGATCGATTTCCTAGCTTGGGCGTAATAAAATCCAATTTCACCCCCTGTTGGGCTTTTATTAATATCAAATAAAAATTGGAGTTCCTCGCAAGTGAAGTACAACCATTCTCCGTGTAAAGGATGAAAGTAGCAATTATAAGAGAATAAGAAAGAGGGGCGAGTTGGATAGGAACGAGATCAATAGCAGTTAGCCAGTCTTAGAGAATCCAATTCGGGGGAAGGTAAAGCCCACATCTTATATGCTTAAAGGTGAGGGAGGTAAACCCATCAGGGAGTGTGTGGATGCATTCGTTAGATTTGGGAACTCTAGCCTCATAACCTTCGAACCCAAAGAGGTTCAAGATACCCTCAATGTCTTTCAGCCGAATTATCTTAGATGGTAAGGATAAAGGAGAAGAAGAAGAAGAAGAGGCTATACCGAAATTTATAAGATTAATCACTAGTTACCACTAAAATGCAAAGGGAACAACAAAAGAAAGAAAATCCTTACTTTGACTCAAAAGAGGAACAAGACTGGGAGATAGTAAGATTGGCAGCAAAGGTGGTTATTACTTTTTATTTTCTTTTCAAGAGCTTGTAAAAGAAATAAAAGAAGAAGAAAAGAAAAATATATGCATACCTGAACTGGAATTTTAGTTGCACTGTCATAATGATGTGAAATTTCTGAAACGTCAATCGATTAACAACAAGAATAGTGAGCACAAAGGTTAAGACGGGTTTATTTGCTTAATGAAAAGATTGATTTGACAACCATTCAGAGGGTCGGCCAGTGAGGGGATAACACATGTGCAAGAGCTTTAATGGGAAATGTCTACTAATACCTTTTCTTTTCTTGAAAAGAAAGAAAAGAGATGGAAGAAGTGATGGGCTATGGTGAACAAATAAGAGCTAAAACTAGTCCACACCTATCTACAATCACTGCAGACTTAGGGGAAAGTGTTATGCCCGCATTTCCCAAACTTTGCTAGAGGAAAACTGAAAGCACTAAACTAAAAGAGCTGCACCTACAATAAAAGTTAAACTATGAAATGGAAGCGAGGAATAAGACAAAGTCCAGATAGTACCGTGCCTCCATATCAATATAGGATGACAATATTCCACGACGTCTGAACTGCACAAACACACCAAAAGCCATACTGCACTGCTCCACCCAAAACAACGACAAAGCACAATATTAGGGATGATCAAAAACCAAATGGTACAACTCAGTAATAAGGCTATGTCGTCATTATGAAGCCTAATCACACCATCCAATAAACTGCACTAGATATACCTTATCCTTCCTACAACTCTGAACTCAGAAAGGGAAACTACGCTAAATGGTAACAACACTTGGCCAAGATAGGACCACAACGGACTACGCTCGGTCTGCACACTTGCCCTCCAACTAAATCCCACATAGAGTAAAACCACCTGGAACCTTTAACAAAGAAGTCCCCTCTTGAGAATGTAATAAGCCTACATCCCCCAAACCATAAGTAACCAAGTAAATAACCTGCGCAAGTTTCACGCACAGCCATTCACCAATATCTACTCTCGATGGATTCCGAGCAAGCCATAGGTAAACACTTTGCATATCCAAAAGGCCCAAGGAACCCTAACATTATTCCAAAAAACTTACGCATCTCTAACACTTTCAAGTGCAGATCCTTGTTACGCTTGCTGAAGACTCCATAAGCAGTACCATGCGGAATAAAAAGCATTCCAAGTGCTGCATATAAGGTTATTCAAACAATGCTCCAGCATAGTTCCGCACTTACAGGTAAATAGCGATTTATTAAAGCATCTTTAATCGGCAATCAACACAACCCTATGAAGGGACACGCACATCTGCACAACTAATGCATCTAGGCATCCTAGGTCAACCTTGAAAGTAGGAAGAAGACTCAACACTATATTATCCCACCTATATCAAGATTAACTTGATTTAACTAAATGGAGAAGGATGACAAGGCAATGACTCGTAGTCTACCAACCACACTTCTAGTAACAAATAAAGGGAGAAGCCAGGGCATTGTTCTCCAACGATCGAGAGCAGTTTAGAAAAAGTTCATATAGGAAGGCACCAGAGATTGGATAAGGCAACCCAGCAATATCCACCTCAACATAATATCAAGCAAGCATTGCATATTAGGCAAGACAACTTAACTCATATCACCCTACGGGGCAGTGTTATGCAAACGTTGCACACCAGGCAATGCAGTTCAGCTCCATGGTATCGATACCGCCCAGAACAAAGCAAAAGAATAATTCTCAACGTTTTTGTGGCATAATTGCTAAGGGAAACAATGTAATTCATCCAGTAGAAAAGGGCAACATATCAGTGTACTCTCATTCACGCATAGGAGCAGTACATAGGACATACGCTTCTCGAGATCAGAAGTGCATGACCCATTCAAATTTGAGTTTCCCACATCAATTCCAGAATTTCCTGCTTCAACTTCAAACTTACCGCCAATGTCCAAAAGTCAACATCTAAATTATAGTTTCCCGCCGAAGACACATCAACAATCCATGCACATCAAATAAATGAGATAGATGGATGGCACATGGCTCGATCCAAAGGTGGAAACTGGAATAGCGGAAGAAGGATTTTGGCGATCCACATGCCTCTCTATACTATAAATAGAAAAGACACCGTAATAGGAAAGAGACCTTTTTCGGGATTTGACATCTTTAAGAACAATAAGGACATTTATGTACTCTCTCTACCATTATTGTCTGTGCCAAGAATATATAAAAGAAGAAAGTGATATTTGATCCGTGGACATAAGATTCCTTAACATCCGAACCACGTAAATTCTCCGTCTTTTACTTTTTTGCATTTTTTTCTTACCTTGTTTTTAGTGTTAGATTCTTTTGTATTTTTTCTTGGGTTAGATATTAATTCACTTGACATATTAACAGCCAATTAGAGTGCAACTACATAATTGTGTAAGCACTCTGGAACGTAATTACCACCTTTAAGGAAAATTTAACGTTGCTTAAATTTGTTAATAATTGCGAGGGTAATTAGTGTTATAATTACTTTGTGATCACTTGGGCATTGTGAAATGAAAAATCTCATGAACAGAAATGATTTTTCTTTAGTTTATAAATTTGAAATAAATAATTTTACATGATTTTATAAACAAATAAGAGTTATTTTTTGAATTGAAAATAGTGGAAGTTAAGTTGAATTTGAGTTATCATTATTTTAAATAAAAACTAAAGAGATTTAAATTGAAGTTGAATTTAAAATCCTATATGAATATTTTATTTGGATTTTGGTGTGGAAAAGCTTTTTATACACTAAAGACTTGAATATTTGGAAATAGTTTGAATTTGGATTTAAACCGTAAAGGTTGAATGGTTTATTTATTTAAGCTTTTCTATAGAATGAATTTTGAAGAATTATTCGAATGGTTGTTTTACCGATTTTGTATAAGATAAACCAGAAGTATTTTGATAGTATGTCTACTAATGAAAATTACTAATTTGAAAGGAATAAAATATTGGTTTTGTGTATTTTCCTATTTGAAAATGGTTTTGACGATATCTCAATTTTAAAAGGGATTGTTACTTGTTTTATAATATATTTCGATATTGTTGCTTTTAATATCGCTCAATGGTAATGCCTAAGTCTGTATTGTAGGGGTTGGATTAAAAGGTTCTTTCCCTAGGTGTTGATTGCAGATGATGAATGTTATAATTTGTTATGATATGTTATTATCTACTATGATGAACATTCACCTTATGAGGATATTTATTTAAACTCGATATGGTGAAATTGCATTGTATTTTGAAATCTAGTTTTGATAAGATTATTGAATATTTTGGAACTAATTTCCATAAATGAAAAGTAGCAATTTTAAACAAATAAAGGGAAAACACTATTTTTTCACAATGTTTTGGAAAGGAATTTGGGATAAATTGGATTTTTCGAATTGATTTGTGAAATATATTTAAAAGGTTGCTTTTATACATATTGGGAAATATTTTGATAAATTATTTTTAATTGAAAGTAGAATTTTGATATCATTTACAAAGTTAACCTATGGTATATGATTTCTAAACATATGGGGTTTTCGTAAATAAATTAATTTTATATAAGTAATTTGGAAATCCAATTTGAAGTGACTTTGTAGAAATGATTTAAAAGAAAAGGAATTTGGAAATTTATTTTGAAACGGTTTGAATTACCGAGCTTACTAGAATTATTCATTGGTGTTGATTATAGATAAATTTGTGTTTATAACTGAGTAAAGTTTTATTTAAACCTATCACACTAATTATGTTATTATATAAGCTCAATTAAACTCACGGTTAGATTTCTAGCATGACTCGGGGTTTGTTATTTGTTTGACAACCTCGAGTTTGACTGAGATTGTTCTACAGGTTTGATATGACTGTATATGCTTTGTGGGCTATAATGTGGAGCTGGAACAAATGGTAATGATGAGTATTTATTAGGTTAATGATGTTTTGGATTAATAATGTGATGTATTTGTTATGTTGAATTGTGTATATATAAGATGATGTAGCAAATTTTTATATGTGACATAAAAATCATCATTTTTACTCACTTTGATTCTGTTAGTTGGGAAATTTTTATTTATGTTCTAGAACTTGTGTATATTGCCGTGTGTCTAGGTGTGATTTGTTTTATTCTAGATATATTCAGTTATTGAAACATACTCGTATTGACCCAAACTAGTGTATACGAGAGATCACTCCTTCCGTGATCGTTGATTCGATTTATCGGACGGTAAACTCCCTCTGATATTTCAATCATTGGAGCTAGTGAGTCACACTTTATTTGGGGAAAAGTCTCATTCCACAAGGTACGAACTTACGAAGAAGCTGTATAATATGAAGATGATGAAGGGCATGAAAGTGGATGATTACGTCCTAATGATGAAAGGCTATATTGGTAGACTTACTTAATTGGATATTATGACAGGAAACGGGTTGCTAGTGGATCTAATCCTATTGTCTCTTACTCCTCAATTTGAGCCGTTCATATTAAACTATATTATGAACCAGCTGAATGTAAGCCTCATGGAGCTACTAAATATGTTCAGGTTAGCCGAGCCTTCATCTAAGGATTAAGGCGCGGTACTCACAGTTAAGGGGAAGACACCATCTTCAAATGGTTCGAAGAAGCGAAAAAAGGTCAATAATAAGAACAACAAGACTGCTCCAGCTGACAAGGGTGAATGTCATCACTATCACATAAAGGGTCATTGGAAATGAAACTATCCAGAGTACTTAATGATTGTTAAAAGAAAGAAACATAATAAATTTGCTGCTATTATAGGTATATTTATGATTCAAAATTGTTTTGCAATCGGTAAATTATCTTGCATTTTAGATACTGGAGCTAGAACTCACATATGTAAATTGTTACAAGGGATTAGGAACAGACCTCTTGTGCAAATGGAGAAATGAGAGTTCAAGTTGATGATGAATCTCTGGTAGATGCAATGGTGGTTGGAGATTATTATTTATCTTTGCCAAGTGAATTAGTATTGATATTGAATAATTGCTATTACATAAAAGACTTTATTTGCAGTATTATTTTCATGTCTAGATTGTCTGAGATTGGATATATTTTTCATTGTGTTAATAATGTTATTGTTAGCGCCAAAATTGGTCACTAACCCCCAAATCCAGATGAAAGCACGAAATACTAGTCACAGCTCAGAGATAGAATGTATGTAGAGAGTAATAATGTGAAGAACAGTTAAAACTGAAATGAAAGCAGTAAAGAACAACAGATTTTATAGTGGTTCGGCTAACTCCGGCCTACGTCCACTCCAGAAGTTTACTTTTTATTGCTGTAATAATCGATTACAGTTACAAAATGGCAGAGTTGCCTTAGCCTTTGAAAAGAGAAAGTAAGAGAGCAGAAAGAAGATCCCCTTTTACTATGCCCCTGCCTCTCTATTTATAGGCAAAGATGGGTTGGACTTCCCTGGTGGGCCTGGTAGCCGAGTACCTCAGCCCAAATGGAGTGGTCTCCATATGCCGAACCATAGATGCCGAACGCTGAATGCCGAACAAGGTGTGAATGCCGAACGATCTCCTCATGCCAAACGTTGGGAGGTGCGAGGTACCGAGGTACCGAGGTATCAAGGTATGGAGGTGCGAGGTACCGAGGTATGGAGGTGCGAGGTACCAAGATATGGAGGTGCGAGGTACCGAGGTATGGAGGTGCGAGGTACCGAGGTATGGAGGTGCGAGGTACCAAGATATGGAGGTGCGAGGTACCGAGGTATGGAGGTGCGAGGTATAGAGGTATCGAGGTGCGAGGTGCAATGCCGAGCGAGGTGAGGTACGCCGAACGACCCATCCAATGCCGAACGCTCCTTGATGCCGAACGATCCATCCAATGCCGAACGTCTCCAGATGCCGAACGTTGGTTAATGCCGAGCGCTCCATCTAATGCCGAATGCTCCTTGATGCCGAACGATCCATCCAATGCCGAACGTCTCCAGATGCCGAACGTTGGTTAATGCCGAGCGCTCCATCCAATGCCGAACGACGAACTCTCTATGTCGAACGCTCGTCCAGTGCCGAACATTCCTCTTTGCCTAACGATCCTTCTAATGCCGAGCACTCGTTCAGTGCCGAACGATCCCTCTATGTCGAACGACGATCTCTCTATGCCAAACAGCCTCCAATGCCGAACCATCCCAATGTCGAGCGATACCTGCCAAACTGCCTAGGCCGAGCCATGTAGTTTCTCCACTCCTTTTCCCAATGACATATTCAAGTGAACTTCATCTTTTAAACTGAATCCATCATACTTTAGTCTCGATAGTTTTGAAGTTGTTTAAGTTAAATCCGTCTGTCCGCGGCCTTGCCAAAAGGCGGGTTAACACTTATAAACATTATGTTGAATGGAAATAAAGCCTGCGATGGTATTTTAGATAATGGCATTTATGTGGTTAATACTAATTATGTCCGTGCTATGAATAACTCTTCTAATGTTGACATAAATAATAGCTATCTTTGACATTGTATGGTAGGTCATATAAATTTGAGACGACTACGAGAATTGAAAACCGAAGGTTTTCCTTCATTATTTGATTCTAAATCATTTGGTATATGTGAATGTGTCTTAAAGAAAAAATGACCATGCATCCCTTCAATGGGAGCAATGAAAGAGTTATAGAACTCTAGGGTCTCATACATACTGATGTATGTAGCATGATGCTTATAGTTACCAAAGATAATTCTTCTTATTTTGTAACTATTGTAGATGATTTCTCAAGACTAGGATATGTGTATCTTATGAACAACAAATCTGAAGTCTGTAAGAAATTCATTAAATACAAAAATGAGGTCGAAAATCAAACGAACCATAAGATTAAAATACTTCGATCCAATCGAGGAGGTGAGTATCTTGGACAAGAGCTCAACAATACTTAAAAGATAATGGGATTAACCCATAGGTTACTTCATCACATACTTTACAACAAAATAGTGTTTGAAAGTGAAGGAATCGAACCCTATTAGATATGGTTTGTTCCATGATGAGTAAATTCGAGTTACCCCTATCCTTTTGGGGATATGCGCTAGAAACCACAGCACGTATGTTGAATTTGATGTCTACTAAATCTATGCCTAAGACCTTTTATGAGATGTGGTATCGAAAGAAACTATAACTTAATTATTTGAAGGTGTGGGATTATCCATCCTATGTTAAGGATGCTGGTCCCAATAAACTCAGGCAAGATTGACATTGTGTAAATTTATAGGATATTCTAAGAACTCAATGGGACATATTTTCTACAGTACCGTGGAAAAAAGATTATAATTTCTCGGCATGCTATCTTTTAAGAAAAAGGAATTTTTTAATAGCGAGGTTGTAGACATGGATGAGATCAAAGAAACTAACATAGAATTCAAACCAGTAGAAGAATTAAATTTACCCACATACGAAAACATGCAACCTATTAAAAGTCTAATAGGGAATCTCACCCACCAAAGTATACAATGGTTTTCTCATGGATGGTGAGAAAGAGGACCACATATTAGATGATGACACTCCTCTCTTATTCCAATAAGCACTGCAAAGTAAAGACTCTGCAATATGGCTTGAAGCTATGAAATTCCAAATGGAATACATGTATGAACAAAAAGTATAGACTTTGGCTTACATACTCAAAGGGATAAAACCCATCGGTTGTAAAAGGATTTTTAAGAAAAAGGTAAATGTAGATGGACAAGGGGTAACTTACAAAGCAAAGCTAGTTGCGAAAGATTTCGTTCAATTCAAGGTGTTGATTATAATGAAACTTTTTCACCCTTACCAATGCTTAAATCCATTCAGATAATACTAGCTATTGCTGCATTCTACGACTACAAAATATGACAAATGGATGTAAAGACGACATTTCCAAATGGTCAATTAGAAGAAACTGTTTATATGTCGTAGCCAGAGGGTTTCGATGTAACGACTCGGAATTTCAAACACTTCGTATTTAAATATTTGTACCTTGGATTTAATGTGATTAAATATGATTTTATAACCTTGTTAAATACTTCTTAATTAATAACAAATGTTGGAAAACTTGTTTTTAAAATGTGTTTACAAAAATATACACTGAAAAAATACCGAAAATGTAACTGAAAAACATTTTGTTAAAAATCACTTTTTTATTAAATAAAATTTGTTTGAACATTTGTACACTAGTATATTATCATAAACACCTTAACAAGTAAGTAAACCATGCATCATCCTAAGAGACAATTAATTAAACTAAGTAAAACATAAGGAGACAAAGACCCTTAAATTAAGGAGTGATTTAAGGAAATATGGTGTGTAAGAAGTAAGGTGTGTGTAAGGGTATGGAATGCATGTTCTTAAGCATGCAAAGAGGTGGGTTATGGGTGATCATATACCACTTTTCCTAAGGTTATAAATAAGCATGCAAGGCCACTTCATTTCATCATAAATTCTCAAACTCAAATTTATGTCTTCACTTCTTCCTCTTCTCACTGACATCTCTCCCTCTTATTCCCTTAAGGTTGTGTATAGGTGGGGGAGTTTTGGCCCTAGGCCATGAGCTAGGAGGAGGGTGAAGGAGATGGAAGTGTGCAAAGGAGGAGGAGGAGGAAGGCTGAGGCATGAGCTATGGTGGGAAGAATGGCTTAGGACGTGCGAAAAAGGCAAGGTGGAGGAGAAGGTTGTAACGACCCGTATTTTTACGGATCGAAAAGTTTGTCAAAATCTGGAATTTTCAGCATTTTTGGGTTGTTTCAGATTTTGGTTGGATTTTACCTAAGTTCTAGGTCGTACGCGACCTAAGAGAGTCATGGGTTGTTAGCGACTTAGGTGATAAGTCGTGAGCGACTTAAAGAAAGTCTGCGACCTAAGGGGATAGGCGAGTTAAGAGTTAGATCGTGGACAGTTTGGAGCGACCTATGGGAGTAGCAAGTTAAACCCAGTAGTTAACGACCTAGGGATGAGCGACCTAGTGGTTCCGAGTTAGCATTGTTAGGTCGGCAACGACCTAAGGAGTTTGGAGATAGCTGTGTAGCGACCTAGTGTCTTGGTATGACCTATAGGTTAGCGACTTAGGGAGTATACGACCTATGGGAGTTAAGTCGTAAGTCGTAACATGTTTTAGGTCGCGTGAAGACTTAAGGTTGTTAGGTCGCTGGGTTTTGGCTTAGTATTAGGTCGCGCATAGTTAAGTCGCGCAGTGCTTTAGGTCGTTAGTGTGTTAGGTCGCTGAGGTTATAGGTCGTAACACGGTTAGGTCGCTGAGGCGCTACGATTGTTAGGTCGCGTAAGTGCTTAAGCGTTAGGTCGATGATGTGTTTAAGTGTTAGGTCGTAGCACTGTTAGGTCGCACCTATGGTTAAGTCGCTAAGTCATAGGTCGTAACCTTGTTAGGTCGTAGGAGGAAGGGTTTTGTTAGGTCGTTGAAGCGCTTGGGTGATAAGTCGTAGGTTGCAGTGGCCTGGGTTGTTAGGTTGAAGAGGCTTTAGGTCGGTGTCGGTGGGGTTTATAGGTCGTAGGTCGTATACGACCTAACTCCGAGCGACTTAGGGGCGGTTTTCAGCTATAAATAGAGGGGGTTGGCTTCATTTTTGGAATCCGGATTTCGAAGCGACGAAGTGCTGCCATTTTGAGAGCTCGACTTCTACACTTCTTCACTTCTTTTCTCTACTCTAATCTAGTGATTCCTTCCATCCATATCGAAGATCAAGATTGAAGATTCAAGAGCTTAGATTGAAGATCTTCATCTTTTCAAGAGAGATTTCTTCGTTTGAAGCGGATTCGTGATAGATCAAGCTTGATCCTTCGCTGTCCAGATCTGAAGCGTGTAGATTTGGAGTTGTTTAGGTGATTTGGTGAGTGGTGATTATCTCTCACACGGATCCAAAGGAGTATATCGGATTGTTGGCTCGATTTGGTGTTAAAATAGTGATTTTCATGCATTTTCTTCATCCTAAGTGTAGATCCATGTAGACCCATTGTTCATGATGTTTTGACAACCATTTTATCACATGTTAACCTATGCAAGTTCATTCATCAAGTTTGTAGAGATATTGTTCATGTTTTCATGCTTGTTGGACTTTCAACTCTTTAATTACGAAAATGCCATTGTTGTTATAATTGTCTACTTAGATCATATTTGAATGCTTGATTGCTTGGATTAATGTTTGATTTGGTTGATTGTTATGAATTAGATGATTGATGGTTTGATTTAGACCGAAGATGATTCAAAAAGCTAGGAGAAAGGCTCTTGAATTGGGTAAGCTGCTCGTGGCATATGTAGCGGGATGATGAAGCTCATATGTGTAGATTTGATGATGTGATGTTGAGATGAGGCTTTGCGAGGATGTGATAAAGCGAGGCAATCATGTGATGAAGACTTGGTCTAATCCAGACGGGATCATTCCAAGCATGTTGATAACTCGGTGATATGATTCGAGTTGAGGATAATGAATGGATATGAGAATAGTCGTCGAGGAGGATGACTAGGAGGCTTGGATAGCATCGTTGTTGAAGGTTCTAGCATGCTCTAAGCAAGAGTACGTTTGGGCAGATTCGATAGTCCCAACGGCCAACTGTTGATGGTCGAGTACTCTGGGCAGATTCGATAGTCCTAGGCACGGGCTGCGACGACGTGCGGGAGTTATGTCTAGAACCGGGGTTTCCATTAGCCCTTGACGGACGACTGAAAGAATGTGCCGGTCATTCAATTAACGGTGATATCGAAGCAATGATAACAGTGATAGCCAGAGTCATGGATGTTTGGTTGTATCGTCATTCGGACTCAAGAGCGGTATTTTCTAGGTGCTTATCTGATTTAGGCCTTGGTACTTGGAAAACATCGCCCTTGACTCGAATGATTATTACTTTACTTTAAATTGTATGCTCTGCTGTGTTGCTTCTGCTTAGTGTGTGTCTGGGGGCTATCACTGTAGAAAGAGGTGGAGTGGGAGGGTTGTATTCCTATTCCTTTTCCTTTATGCTCTTTTGGAATGTTGTTAGTTAATTTACTGCTCACTAAGACTGTTGTCTGACTCAAGGCTTTATGTTTTAACTCTTATTGCCTTGGGCTGTTTGTCCATTTTTGGGACGGGCAGACTAGGTAGCAGGTGACAGGTGCTGTTCTCTTCTCACGATGCTGATATCGAAGACGAGCTGGAGGGTTGCATATTATCTTCTTATTATATGTACTGGATGTTCCGTTGTTTTGTATTCTCTGAGTGTTATGTAGTGAGGCTTGATGTATTGGCTATTTGGATGCTTGTATTCAACTATTATGAAGTTTCATATGATGGCATTTTATTCTGTAAAGCTTCACTATATATATGTTCTATTGTATTTTGTCCATGCGCTGTGAGTAATACGATAGATTCTGTTGTTTTAATCTACCCTGACAATCGTCCATGGTCGCCTGGCACACTTTACAGCGCACTATCTCTAGATTCGGTGCAGGGGTCATGGGCGGTCGTCACATTTGGTATCAGAGCATTGGTTAATCGATTTTACCCAACGCTCACTGACGTAACTACGTATGAGAGACGTAATTGTATTTTGATGGATGAATACTATATATAATATAGTAGTTTAGTTGAGTTTGAGTCCTTTATGCAGTTGTTTCTCTAGATGTTCTAATCATTCCTTTTTATAGATATTGAGAATGAGTCGAAGAGGGAGACCAGCTGCTAGGGAGGGCCGTGCTACTGAGGGGGCTGCTGATTATGCAGCTATGTTCGAAGCTATGATGACTTCGATCATGAGAAGGATACCAGTTCCAGGGGCAGCAGTAGATGTTGGAGTTCAAGTCCAAACTCCGAAACCAGTGGATTTTGCTAAGTTGTGCAAGGATTATATTGCTCTTGGAGGAAAGGTTTTCTTGGGAACAGAATCAACTATTGAGGTCCAGAGGTGGATAGATGCTTGTAGAAGGATCTTTAGTGATTTGGGAATTGAGGATGCGACTAAGAGGAAGTTGGCATCGAGACAGCTTCAAGGGAGAGCTTCTGATTGGTGGAACTCTATTACCATCACTACTCCGGAGGAAGAGATTACTTGGGAGCAATTCCAAGTTAGGTTTGAAGCTAAGTTCATTTCTACAGCTCAGAAGTCTGTTCTGTTCAAGAAGTTTGTGGAGCTCAAGCAGGGTGGAAGATCAGTCCTTGAGTATGTTTCTGAGTTTGAAGCCTTGTCCAAGTATGCCCGGTTGTATATCGAATCTGCGTATCAGAAGAATGAGAAGTTTGTGACCGGCTTGGATAGTTATCTTGGGAGACAGTTGGTGGATCATTTGGACGATTCATTTGAGAAGCTTGTGGAGAAAGCTCTTAGGCATGAGAGTCTGTTTCCTAAGGAAGGATCTGTTGTTGCTGTGACCAGGGAAGAGTCTAAACCCCAGCAGCATGGGAACAAGAAGAGGAAGCAGCAGCAGCAGAAGGGTAAGGATGGCCAGAAGAAGCCGAAGGGCAAAGTGACTTGCTACAATTGTCAGCAGAAGGGCCATTTCTCGAAGGATTGTAAGAATCCGAAGGAACCGATGAAGTGTCACAACTGTGACAAGCCAGGGCATTTCAGGAAGAATTGTCCAGAACCGAGGAGGGACAAGCAGATTGTGCAAGCTTATGCTTTGGGAGCTGTTCCGTCGTCTTCAAAAGCTCCTACCGCTGAAGAGAAAGGAAAGAGTGTGGTTGTTCAAGGTACTCTTTTCCTATGTGGTGTTCCAGTTAGAGTTCTGTTTGATACTGGAGCGTCGCATTCGTTTGTTTGTAGTGAACTCGTAGGCCGGTTAGGTTTGGAATCGGATATTGTTGATAGGCCATTGGTTGTGACTAATCCAGTTGGGGGTTCGTCTTGTTTGTGTATGTTATGCCGTGGTCTAGTTGTGTCGAGTCATGGTTGCTCTTTTGTTTGTGATTGTTTTGTTCTGAACTT
This sequence comes from Allium fistulosum, assembly GCA_030737815.1. Lineage (NCBI taxonomy): Eukaryota > Viridiplantae > Streptophyta > Magnoliopsida > Asparagales > Amaryllidaceae > Allium > Allium fistulosum. The sequence continues at coordinate 265,952,811 of CM060903.1, forward strand.
TGCGGGGTTCGGAATTATTTTGGGTATGGACTGGCTTAGGAAGTATGCGGCTAAGGTTGATTGCGAAAGGTTGGAAGTGACAGTCGAGAATGTGGAGGGGCGAAAGATTGTGATACGATGTAAGCATGAAGAAGGCGTCTTCATGAGCTTCATGTATTCGTTAGTTGTTCCACGGGATGGACTGTCATTAGTGCCAATCGCGAATGGATTCGAGGATGTCTTTGACGAAGTCAAAGGGTTGCCGTCGCATAGAGAGATCGAGTTTCGTATAGATCTAGTTGAAGGAGCCAGACCTGTTGTGATGCCTCTTAGGCGGATGGCGCCTAGGGAACAGCAAGAGTTGAAGGTGCAAGTTGATGACCTTTTACAGAAAGGATTCATTCGGCGTAGTGTGTCCGAGTGGGGTGCACCAGTTGTGTTCGCAATCAAGGCAGATGGATTGTTGAGATTGTGTTTGGATTATCGTGAGCTGAATAAGGTGACTAAGAAGAACAAGTATCCATTGTCGAGGATAGATGACTTGTTTGATCAGCTTCACGAAGCCAAGGTGTTTTCTCAAATGGATTTGGCAATGGGATTTCACCAGTTGAGAGTAGCTAAGGATAGTGTGCCGAAGACTGCTTTTCGGACACCATCGGGTTTCTTTGAGTGGCTGGTAATGCCGTTTGGATTGACTAACGCGCCAGCATATTTTGTGGATCTTATGAATAGAGTGTTCAGAGATCAGTTGAACAAGTTTGTGCTTGTGTTCGTGGATGATATTCTGATTTATTCCAGAACGGAAGAAGAGCACAAGACGCACTTGCGTATTGTTTTGGAAATCTTGCAGAAACATCAGCTGAAGGCTAAGTTTTCGAAGTGTCACTTCTGGAAGAGTGAAGTGAGGTTCTTAGGCCATGTGATTTCTGGAAATGGAATAGCGGTTGATCCCGCTAAGGTGGCAGCAATCCAGGATTGGGTTAGACCTAAGAATGCATCTGATGTGAGAAGTTTTCTTGGATTAGCAGGATATTATCGACGGTTTATCAAAGACTTCTCCAAGGTAGCTGCACCGTTAACAGGATTGAAGAAAAAGAACCAAGTGTTCAGTTGGGATGCTAAGTGTGAGCAAGCTTTCGGAACCCTGAAAGAGAGATTGACGAGTGCTCCTCTTTTGACTATTCCAAGTGGGAATGATGAGATGGTGGTTTACACCGATGCATGTGGTACTGGACTTGGAGCAGTGCTGATGCAGAGGGATAAAGTTGTTGTGTATGCCAGTCGACAACTGAAGCCGCATGAAAGGAATTACCCAACTCATGATTTGGAGTTAGCGGCGATTGTATTTGCTCTGAAGATGTGGAGACATTATCTATTGGGAGTTCGATTCGAGTTGTTTACGGATCACAAGTCATTGAAGTATCTTTTCTCCCAAAAGGATTTAAATCTTCGGCAGCAGCGATGGCTAGAGTTTTTGGCATCGTATGATTTTGGTATAGCTTATACTCCGGGAAAAGGTAACGCGGTGGCAGATGCGTTAAGTCGAAGACATGCAGGATTGGGAGCCATGTTTTTAGAATGGAAGAATCTCGAGTATTTAGCTGGATTTGACTTCAGGCCTAGATGCGAATTGGAACCTGAGATGTTGGCAAACTTATCGATAAGACCTTCTCTTGTGGAAAGGATTGGCGAGAGCCAAAAGCGAGACGATAAGCTTGTCAAGATTATCCGTGAATTGGAATCTGGATTGGATCCAGAAAAGGATAAAGGATTCGAGGTCGATCGAGAGGGTTGGCTTCGGAAGCAAGGACGACTAGTTGTTCCCGATATAGATGAATTGAGGAGTGAAGTTCTGAAGGAAAGTCATCACTCGAAGCTGACAATTCATCCAGGTGGAAATAAGATGTATCGGGATATGAAGAGAACCTACTACTGGGAAGGTATGAAGAAGGATGTTGGAAATTTTATTTCCAAGTGTATGAACTGCCAGTTGGTAAAAGCCGAGCAGAAGAAGCCAAGTGGATTGCTTCAGCCATTAGAAGTTCCTACATGGAAGTGGGAGCAAGCGTCGATGGATTTTATTGATGGGCTACCTAGAACCAGAACGGGAAATGAAGGGATTTGGGTTATCGTAGATCGTTTGACTAAGAGTGCTAGATTCATTCCTGTTCGATCGACTAGGACTGCATCAAAGTTGGCTGAGTTGTATGTTAAGTGGATAGTTCGATTCCAAGGTATTTCGAAGAGTATAGTGAGCGATCGAGACCCATTGTTCACTAGTGGATTTTGGAAGAGCTTCCAGGAAGTTTTGGGAACCGAGTTGTGTTTGAGTACAGCTTATCACCCTCAAATAGATGGTCAGACCGAGAGAGTCAACCGAGTTTTGGAAGATCTCCTCAGAGCTTGTGTTTTGGACTTCGGAGGATCATGGGAAGATCACCTTCATTTGGTAGAGTTTGCATACAACAACAGTTACCAGTCAAGTATTGGTATCTACCGTATAAGGCATTGTATGGAAGACCGTGTAACTCTCCGACATGTTGGTTAGAGACAGGAGAAAAGCCGTTACTTGGGCCAGAAATGATTCGACAGACTTCGGATTGCATAGAGATCATTCGGCAACGAATGAAGGCAGCCCAAGACCGCCAGAAGAGTTATGCCGATAAGCGTCGGAAGGATTTGAAATTTGATGCTGGTGATATGGTTTTTGTGAAGATTTCTCCGCTGAAGAATGTTATTCGATTCGGGAAGAAAGGAAAATTGACTCCGAGATTTGTTGGACCATTCCCGATCATCGAGCGAATTGGAAAGCTCGCCTATAGATTGGAGTTACCAGAGAAGATGTCGGGTGTGCACAATGTTTTTCACGTATCATATCTACGGAAATATGTGCACGACTCGAATACAGTGGTTTCTGCTGATAGCTGTGAAGATTTCGAAGTTGATCCAGTTGATAGAAGACCTCGTAAGCCACTTCGTGTTGTTGAAACTGACACGAAACAGCTTAGGAGGAAGGTAGTTAAGTTGCTCAAGATACAATGGAGTGATGATGATAACGACTGTACGTGGGAGGTGGAAGAGAGGATGAAGGCAGCTCATCCTGAACTCTTCAAGGTATGGCCCTAAGGTGTCGTGTCATCTCACGATATTGTAACTTGTTCTAGTGTTAGAATTCTGTACGCTAAGCTAGAATTGGATGCATGGTTTGTTGATTGTTATGGTTGGTAGGCGTACAGAATAGTCTTTGATTGCTTTGTTTGTTTGGAATTTCGGGGGCGAAATTCCTAAGGGGAAGAGAATGTAACGACCCGTATTTTTACGGATCGAAAAGTTTGTCAAAATCTGGAATTTTCAGCATTTTTGGGTTGTTTCAGATTTTGGTTGGATTTTGCCTAAGTTCTAGGTCGTACGCTACCTAAGAGAGTCATGGGTTGTTAGCGACTTAGGTGATAAGTCGTGAGCGACTTAAAGAAAGTCTGCGACCTAAGGGGATAGGCGAGTTAAGAGTTAGATCGTGGACAGTTTGGAGCGACCTATGGGAGTAGCAAGTTAAACCCAGTAGTTAACGACTTAGGGATGAGCGACCTAGTGGTTCCGAGTTAGCATTGTTAGGTCGGCAACGACCTAAGGAGTTTGGAGATAGCTGTGTAGCGACCTAGTGTCTTGGTATGACCTATAGGTTAGCGACTTAGGGAGTATACGACCTATGGGAGTTAAGTCGTACGAGTTAAGTCGTAAGTCGTAACATGTTTTAGGTTGCGTGAAGACTTAAGGTTGTTAGGTCACTGGGTTTTCGCTTAGTATTAGGTCGCGCATAGTTAAGTCGCGCAGTGCTTTAGGTCGTTAGTGTTTCTAGGTCGCTGAGGTTATAGGTCGTAACACGGTTAGGTCGCTGAGGCGCTACGATTGTTAGGTCGCGTAAGCGCTTAAGCGTTAGGTCGCTGATGTGTTTAAGTGTTAGGTCGTAGCACTGTTAGGTCGCACCTATGGTTAAGTCGCTAAGTCATAGGTCGTAACCTTGTTAGGTCGTAGGAGGAAGGGTTTTGTTAGGTCGTTGAAGCGCTTGGGTGATAAGTCGTAGGTTGCAGTGGCCTGGGTTGTTAGGTTGAAGAGGCTTTAGGTCGGTGGGGTTTATAGGTCGTAGGTCGTAGGTCGTATACGACCTAACTCCGAGCGACCTAGGGGCGGTTTTTAGCTATAAATAGAGGGGGTTGGCTTCATTTTTGGAATCCGGATTTCGAAGTGACGAAGTGCTGCCATTTTGAGAGCTCGACTTCTACACTTCTTCACTTCTTTTCTCTACTCTAATCTAGTGATTCCTTCCATCCATATCGAAGATCAAGATTGAAGATTCAAGAGCTTAGATTGAAGATCTTCATCTTTTCAAGAGAGATTTCTTCGTTTGAAGCGGATTCGTGATAGATCAAGCTTGATCCTTCGCTGTCCAGATCTGAAGCGTGTAGATTTGGAGTTGTTTAGGTGATTTGGTGAGTGGTGATTATCTCTCACACGGATCCAAAGGAGTATATCGGATTGTTGGCTCGATTTGGTGTTAAAATAGTGATTTTCATGCATTTTCTTCATCCTAAGTGTAGATCCATGTAGACCCATTGTTCATGATGTTTTGACAACCATTTTATCACATGTTAACCTATGCAAGTTCATTCATCAAGTTTGTAGAGATATTGTTCATGTTTTCATGCTTGTTGGACTTTCAACTCTTTAATTATGAAAATGCCATTGTTGTTATAATTGTCTACTTAGATCATATTTGAATGCTTGATTGCTTGGATTAATGTTTGATTTGGTTGATTGTTATGAATTAGATGATTGATGGTTTGATTTAGACCGAAGATGATTCAAAAAGCTAGGAGAAAGGCTCTTGAATTGGGTAAGCTGCTCGTGGCATATGTAGCGGGATGATGAAGCTCTTATGTGTAGATTTGATGATGTGATGTTGAGATGAGGCTTTGCGAGGATGTGATGAAGCGAGGCAATCATGTGATGAAGACTTGGTCTAATCCAGACGGGATCATTCCAAGCATGTTGATAACTCGGTGATATGATTCGAGTTGAGGATAATGAATGGATATGAGAATAGTCGTCGAGGAGGATGACTAGGAGGCTTGGATAGCATCGTTGTTGAAGGTTCTAGCATGCTCTAAGCAAGAGTACGTTTGGGCAGATTCGATAGTCCCAACGGCCAACTGTTGATGGTCGAGTACTCTGGGCAGATTCGATAGTCCTAGGCACGGGCGGCGACGACGTGCGGGAGTTATGTCTAGAACCAGGGTTTCCATTAGCCCTTGACGGACGGCTGAAAGAATGTGCCGGTCATTCAATTAACGGTGATATCGAAGCAATGATAACAGTGATAGCCAGAGTCATGGATGTTTGGTTGTATCGTCATTCGGACTCAAGAGCGGTATTTTCTGGGTGCTTATCTGATTTTGGCCTTGGTACTTGGAAAACATCGCCCTTGACTCGAATGATTATTACTTTACTTTAAATTGTATGCTCTGCTGTGTTGCTTCTGCTTAGTGTGTGTCTGGGGGCTATCACTGTAGAAAGAGGTGGAGTGGGAGGGTTGTATTCCTATTCCTTTTCCTTTATGCTCTTTTGGTATGTTGTTAGTTAATTTACTGCTCACTAAGACTGTTGTCTGACTCAAGGCTTTATGTTTTAACTCTTATTGCCTTGGGCTGTTCGTCCATTTTTGGGACGGGCAGACTAGGTAGCAGGTGACAGGTGCTGTTCTCTTCTCACGATGCTGATATCGAAGACGAGCTGGAGGGTTGCATATTATCTTCTTATTATATGTACTGGATGTTCCGCTGTTTTGTATTCTCTGAGTGTTATGTAGTGAGGCTTGATGTATTGGCTATTTGGATGCTTGTATTCAACTATTATGAAGTTTCATATGATGGCATTTTATTCTGTAAAGCTTCACTATATATATGTTCTATTGTATTTTGTCCATGCGCTGTGAGTAATACGATAGATTCTGTTGTTTTAATCTACCCTGACAATCGTCCATGGTCGCCTGGCACACTTTACAGCGCACTATCTCTAGATTCGGTGCAGGGGTCATGGGCGGTCGTCACAAAGGTCGTATGCAGTGGAAGGAAGAGGAGGGCTTTGGCCATAGGCTAGGAGGAAAAAGAATTGATAGTAGGAGTGTTTGGTTGATTGAATGTTGGTAGGAAGTGTGTGGTTTGAATGAAAGTGAGTTATCTCACTTTGAATGAAATTAATAACCCGATAATTTGCTTGTTAATAACTTCCTAAAAAATATGATAATATACCCTAACTGCTTAAAGTTATAACCCTTAATTATATGCTCTACAAACCATGTGATCATTTAATTAGTTGCCTTAACAGCTTTGAATTGTGTTGTTTAAATTCAGTACATTTGAACATTTAATATGGACATATAAATTAAGTACATTTGTTAATGCATGTTTCTTAGTGATGTGGTTTGAATTTATGAATCGTATATGTGTATAAAATTGAGTGATATTGGATATTGAATTGAATACGGAATTGTCCGCATAGCGATAGTCACTATAAGCGCAATTTGAATCCCTTAACTATAACTTGTGTAATTTGGTTATTTGTGAGCATATCTTAATATAAACTGTTTTGGTTATTATCTACACTTATATAAGTGTTTTGGAAAGCAAAGGATATGTTTGAAAAGTTAATGAAAATGCAAGCCAAAGTTACAAAAGCTAATATCAAATTAGTAGCTATATCGACACTTTTAAAAATCCTTGTTTTTAAGAAATAACGTTTACTTTTGTGGAAACTTTCTTAGGGATTTCTTTACTATTTTATCAATTAAATAATATATTATTCTTATTGTAAATTTTTTGAATATTAAATCAATTGTTAACTAGTTGAAGGAAGAAGCAAAAGTTATAGCGAAATAGTCGTTATATGAGCACTTCGAAAAAATACCTTGTTGTTGGAAATTTCTATAAAATAATTAAAAGATATTCTTTTGGATTTTTCTTCATGGTTTCTAAGTACTCAAAATATAATAACTATTACAAAAATAATTCATCTAAAATCATCTATTAAGGCGTCGAAAATTAGGCGCAAAGTTGTAGCAAAATAGGTTTAAAACTTATAACACAACTTTAGACAGCATTTCAAGAAATGCTGTCTTTGCTATTTGAACTATAAATGGTGTAAAAATGGTATTTAAATTTTATATTATTTTCTCTAATCTTTTTAGGGTTGTTTTCTAACTTATAATAGAGTGTTTTAAAATTTATTTCAAGTTTAAATATATTTTTAACAATTAACTATGAATTCTTAAACCAAGTGGCTTTTAAAATAGAACATGTTTATTTTGGTTTTTCTATTTATTTCAAAGGTCCATATTTTTACGTAATATTACATATAAATAATTATCATATATTTTAAAGTAGTTTTAAAAGCATTTTAACATATTAGTAAGTATTTTAAAGCTTCTCCTATATATATATATAAGTTTTAAATATTAAATTAAGTATTCTATAAATATAATAAAGGATGTTTGCTTTGATCTTAAAAATAAATGTTTTAAAGTTAGTGATGGATATAAGTATAAGGTTTTTGGATTGTAGTAAACACTATTTTAATAACAATTGTTTTTAACACTTATTATTAATTATATTTAGGGATATAATAAGATATTCATTATTGAATATTTTAAAGATCACTATAAGTGAACTGTTTTTAAAGTATGAAATGATTTGGGTTTGCTGTGACAATGTTTTAAATAACACATGTCTTTAACCCTTATATATAATAAGTTTAAAGAGAAATGGTTTTAAAGTATGAAACGACTTGGGTTTGTTGTGACAATGTTTGAGTAACACTTGTCTTAAGCACTTATAAATGCAATTATACCTTTAAAAGAGAATTTTAAAGAAAGTGATTTTAAAATGTGAAGTGTTTTGGGTTTATAGTAACATTGTTTTAGTAACATATATTTTTATCCATTTGAATTATATTTTAAAGTGGAAATATAATTAGATCTTTAATAATGAAATTTTAAAGATAATAACAAGTATTAAAATATTTTATAAAAAGATTGAAAAAGTTATATGTTTAATTTATTAAAGAGAAGGGGTTTATAGTGATAATGTTTTTGTAACCTACTTGTTAACCTCTTTGATTATATTTGAAGTAAGGAAAATTTTGTTAAGTAATTTATGAATATACTTATACCTTTGAAATAAGTATATGAATACTTTTTAAAGTATTGAAAAGAGTATAAGTGAATAGTGAAATAGTAGAATACAAGTATATATCTTTTATAAAGAGAAATTAAATATATATACAAGTATATATATATAAAGGAGTTTTAATTAATAAAGGAGTATTAATTAATAAAGGAGTATTAATTAATAAAGGAAGTTTTGAATAACGAAAGAAGTTTATTAGATAAAAAGGTATGTTACTAATAAAAAGGGTTTGTAATTAATAGTGGATAAATTAATTAAAAAGCGATTGAAAGTAATTTATATGACTTAATAGTGCTTGGTTTCTTATGAAATCAAACCTCTGAATCATTCGTTTATTTTTTTATAGTTAAATAACTGACTATCAAAATCTTGACCAAACATACTCTGGAAATATCTAGAAGAAACACAGAAATTATATTGTATAGTTATCTTCGGTGATGCTATATTATATGTGTAAACTTGTTTCGCTCTTCTGCGACAAGTGATAAAGAAATATGTCCACTTAAATGGTTAAGAGATGATCTCCGCTCTTATGTATTGTCTATTTAATTCCCACAAAACCAGAGTTGAGATTACCGAAAACTATCAATTGGTTTTGAAGCGCCCGGTAAGTGGGGGAGTGTACTTATATGATCTGAGTTGAAATCGTAACCACTCCAAAACCATATACGTGTTCTATGCTTTAGAAGAGGTTCAAGATTTGTTCAAGATACTAGAATCTACGTAGAGATTCGAGATCTGTTTGAGATGCTCAACCACATGTAGTTGTTCATGATTTATTTAAAGATGTGGGAATCCATGTGTGATTCTGTAACCAGTTGAGGTATGGGAATCCATGTGTCATTCCGAGATCTATTTGAGTTATGACTCATATGCTGGAATGCCGGACGTAGCCTCATCATCAGTATTGACAAAAACAGAGTAAGGAGGCACAATCCATGGGTCTTAGTAACCCAGAAGGGTATCATTAACTCCTTTATCTAGAGTATACTTTCGATTGTTGGGCCAGAGTTGTTGATATATGGTGGCCCCGTAGTTCACAATAGTGTTATGGTATTGGGACCAGTTGTGTTAACCTTATGGTACATCACTAGAATTGTATGCTGCTTGAAAGGATATCTCCGATCCTTGTGCATGAGATTTGCCTCTTAGCAATGAGGGCGAGTCTGTGGAATCCTACATAATTAGCAAACGCACCTTAGTAGTTTGATTTGTATACCCATTATTGTTGTGTTGTACACTTACTCACAACATTGCTATTTCTTATGTATTTTCAAATCTACATATTATTATAATATCAATCGATATTCTTATGAAATGGTTTGGGTATCGTAAGGTAAAACCCATCCGTGTTTATGTGCGGTGTGGTCTTACGAGATACCTATATTTTGAAAGGTTTTATGATATTAAATAGTGGAAATTAGCCACAAGGGCTTCTTTAGCAAGTGGAATTAGTTTCTAGGACACATAATTGAAATAATTACTTTCAAGGACAAAACGTAAAATAGTTAGTTTCTAAGGCCTAAAAACCTATGAAATTATGTCCTTGAAAGTAATTGGACTGCTGACTTTGTCCTTGAAAGTAATTATTCTGCTGAATTTGGCCTTGAAAGTAATTTCTTTGAATGTGTGTCCTAGAAACTAATTGGACTGCAAAGTTTGTCCTTCTGGTGAAATGCCCCTATTAAATAATTTAGATGACTTGAGTTTCTCACGCTGGTTTACCAGACTGATCCGGGTGTTATTTCCTTATAATGCTCGGATCAGCCCCATGTATATTTCTATATTTCACTGATGTTCATTGGAGCTCCTGAAGAGGAGCTGGATAATTACCTACCGTAGTTTTTATTTCCGCTGCATTACTTTATTTATATATATCAGCAATTGTAAGGACAGACGGTTATAACTGTTCAGGCTGATGATATGTTAGTTTGCTCTAATTATTGTATCCATAAAGTTTTCTTTATAAAAGATCATTTTAATATTATATGTTATCGTTTCGTTGTGAGATTCTGATGTTTTTGCACTACAACAAAACTTGATTTTAGTTGCATTAATAGGTGGCGCTACTAACCATGTGGAACTGTGAGTCATTTTAAAATGTAAAAACAAACAAGAAAACCCATTCGTGAAAATTTCAAATTTTCCATGGTCACTTATGTTTCTTTTTAATGCCTAACATTTTTGTTGCCGCCCTCCTCTTAAATGTCAAATGGAAACAAAAAAAATCTTCCAATCCCTCGTAACCCTCATCTTCCTCCCCAAAAACCCTCATCTTCGTCATCCTAAAATACCTCTTCTCTACTTTAACTCTCACTATAGCCAAACCAAACTAGGCGAGTTTGCTTTAAACAAAATACGATTGAAGTAAAAGGGAAACACAATTTGGCATGGTAGCAGGTTGGGGGGTTGTTCGTAATTGGAATCAGCAACGGCTATCGAATATCCGTGCCTCCTCTTTATGGTATGTTTTTTTCCATTTATTTTTTTCTCACTGAATGAATCGAGTTATTTAATCTTCAGTTCAACAAGGATGTAGAAAGTAAATCTTCAGTTTAGCAAAAAAAAATTTGTGTTCTTGTTATATTTTTTGGTTGTATTGAGTAGATAAACATTGATTTATCTTACTGGTTGTTTCTCAAATGAGACATTTACTTGCTCATGTATTACTAACTCCAAATATGATGTGCTAAATTGAAATAGTTCCTAGTTTGAATTAAAGTATGTCAATAGTTTCACTTGCAGAATTTTCCCCTTATTTTTATTCCATTTTCTTTTAAATTTCATGATGAGAGCTTCTCATTTCTCTTCACCTTCCTCTATTTCAGGTTTGTAATTTTCCTAATGTAAAGAGAGAAGGAGAGCATATTCTCTATAATTTATATTCCACCTATTATTTCAACAACGAAAGGTACATTAATTTATTTAGTACACATTCATAGAAACAAATTAAAGTTATTCGTTGAGCATTGCAATTTGTCTGTTTGAATTGACGTATTTTATATAAAAAAGTAATACAGATTTGAAATATATTTGTAAATATATACTTTTTGATTGAAGAAGAAATTATGGATACATGCTTAGTGGTAAAGAATGGGATTTGGAACATCTGCTTCATAAGAAAACGATTAAAATAAATGATCTGCTCATATCTATGGACTTCTAAATCAGAAGCTAATACTGTAATTCCGTCTATAGACATGTTGACAAATTTAATACTTAAAAAAAGTTAAAAATAACAAATGCACTCATTCAATCAAACCTCTTAACTGAGTAAAAGGAAAACACTGGGTGGTAAATTAAAAGAGAGAAACCAAAAGAATGCTTAGAAGAAGATCCTTATTGGAAGAAAGTTCTTTTGAAGCAAGAAAAGAAATACAATAATAAATCGTGAAAAATTCTTTTTATAAAAAGAAGGTTAATTCAGATACATAAAGCAATAATTCATGATTTTCTCTCTGTTTGTGTGGGAAAGATCAAGATATAGAGGAGAATACAAAAGTTGAACTGCATATGAGTATGGGTATTGAGGTATGTTTTTCGTCTTTAGTTAGTATATGAAAATAGAAAACAAAAACACATCAAAGAATTGTTAACTCAAAACATGCAACTACGGTCCTGTATTCTAGTTAAGTAATCATAGGGTCGGGTTGACTAGAAAGTCTTTCCTGCTGCTGCCGAGGCTGCTCATGCCACTTCCTTCATCTGCGGTTTGTTCCGCCGATTCGACCCTCTTCTGTAGCACGACTTCTTCAGATTCACTTAGTTCTGATTCGACCCGCCTGCTGACACGACTGCTTCAGATTGTTCTTCTTATTTGCTTTGCCAGCTGCTGGGAAATTAAAGATCAATTTTATCTCTAAACATGCTCTACCTCAAGTTGTGGGCTAGCTCTACCACTACTGCATGTGCCAAATGAACTTATTTTTAGCAATAGTTCTTCGAGAATTCTACGATACAGTCACTATTATTCTCAAGTTTGTATGCATTCTTCTTTGGTATACTGATTGTTTACTTTATACTTGGTTAGCAATTGTTCAAATATTAATGCTTTTTATACAATTCAGGCTTGGTTAGCAATTGTTCAAATATTAATGCTTTTTATACAATTCAGGCATGATGTAGATGAAACTGTTCATGAACCTAATTCTTGTTTGCATAGATGAAACTATTGATGGAGGGTATGCATATTTACTCATGCTTTTGTTTGGGATTTGTCTACATATTATTTGGATAGTTTTGGTAATATATTTTAGGTTATCTTGTATTTTGTTTCAAAAGATGGATTGTTTATTGTTAATTCTGGTAATCATTTTAGTTATCACCATATACCATAGCACCTTTAATATCCATCGTCGGGTTTTGAACTAGTTGTTTAGTTTATCTTCAATGTTAAATTTTTAGATAACACTTACATTCTTACTATAATAGATTTAATAAGAACAAGGTAATGAAACTGTGACATACAATTGTCATATGTTTAAGATTTGTATTCTATTCTCACTCAATAATTTGTCAGTTAATAATATTTAGAGATTAAGCACTACATAATATGAGTAGGCACATTAAAATATGAATTTGGTCACTATAAGTCTCATTGCATCATAACTCATACTACCATGATAAAATTAAACAATCAACAACTCATTTAGTTTACTTCAAGCATACAGATCTATCTAATTTGGATTCGGTTGTAATAGTTTCAGTTTGTGAGGATTGGACATTAACTCAAACAATCTCTCCATAAATATGGTTTTGGAGGATTTGGTACATAATTGTAGCAATAATCAGTCGTCATATATCTATATTAGAACAGAGGAATTTAACAAATGTTCTTACTAACTTGAACTTCAAAGAAGGTAAAGAAGCATGAAAGGATTCATTCTGTTTCATTTCAAAGTGTTTGCGGTTATCATCTTCTTCCTATACCAAGTAGAGGAGGAGAGGTAATATTTCAACCTTCATATCATTTAAAGTCGACCAAATACTACAAACTAGAATGGCTATTAGTTGGAATGTCTTCTTAGCATAGCTCAATTTTCATGGCAAATTAGAAAATTTTGTGATTTTTTAGTGTACATTTATTTATAAATTTATATGGTTTTTAACATGGTTTGAGGTACCGGATGGTACCCTGAAATTTCGGGGATACCGTACCGGTACCGGTGGTGAGCGAGCCGAAATCAATCGAAAAAAGCTGTGACGCCCCACCTCTATACTCACACTAGCCAAGAACACTACGGGGTAATGCCGTCGACAAGCACGAAGAATAAGGCTATTGAGGAGCGACCATCTGTGTAATTGCTTTGTGCGAGTACCGATATGTCAGATAGTATGACGCATTTCATTTTAAGAGGAAGTCCGACATATCAAATACAAACTCAAAGCTACTACACAGTGGCTATGTGGCCTTCGGAAACAAATATAGAAATAAGCATAACACAAATCAGTCACAGATATTCATATCTCAAAGGCGGAAACAGATATGAATGTAACACATAAAAGTGTACATCAAAATAGTGGTCATACAAGATCCACTACATCACAAAGAATAGGTACAAGTGCTAGACAAAAGAATATGTATACATCAAGGAGTCTCTATCTCGAATGTATAGTAATAAAAACTACTAAGCTAAAGTAGTTAGCCAAAAGTTAGATGACGGACCCTGATAAGAAGTCAAGCAGAAGCACCTGAAATACCTCGGTCTGACCCGAGTATTATTTAAGAAGAAAAATAATAAACGGATCAGTCTAGCTATAAATATCATATAAAATGAGAGAGGATAAGAGATATGATAAAAACGTATGATAACAATAATGCCATACTGTGACAAGTATACATCAGATAACAATAAAAATCATACAATATCTCAAATCTCGTCAAGTATCAAAAAATAAATATCACATTCTTTAGCTTATTCACCAAACCCCAAATATTGACAAAACATATCTATGTCAATCGCAAAAATTGGTGAAACACAGATTCCAGAAATTAACAATTAGAAATCCAGAAAACACAAAAGAGGGAGGCCTATCACAAACGGGAGTATGAAAACTCACCAACACGTGTATCACAAACGGGACGCTATCCCATGGTCGCTAACCATAGAGCCGGTGCAACGACATAGTACAATAACGGTATGCCCGAGGAACCTGATACTCAAGTAATTCGGAACAACGACGTAGTATAATAATGGTACGCCTGATGAACCTGATAACTGGAACAACGACGTAGTACAATAACGGTACGCCCGATGAACCGAACTCCATAAAACCATATGTCGCTAGCCTATAAAAAAAGATGAAGCTCCATAAAACGAGGTACAGTCCCCCGCGTGGACAAAGAGACATCGCATATCGCTAGTCTAAACCATAAAATGATCAACATTGATCAATAAAAAGTGTAGATTACACTAAGGTAGTAAATAAATGAGTTTAGCTTCATGTCCCATAACCACTGGCTTAACTTCAATATTTACGAGCAAATTGTAGATTTCCACTCGAAAATTGTCACAAGATTTCAATCGAACAAGTCTAAGAATTAACCGACGAAGTAAACGCAAGCGCTTCATACCACTTGTTTTGCTAAGTTGTTTAATTGGATTTCTCGTACGAATGAGGTAAAGGTTTGTATATACTAATAGATTGGAAAACGGATTTAAAAGCGAGATTTGTATTAAAATAGTGTTGAAATCGTTTTTGTGAAAGAGTTTGAGTATTTACTACTAGTATAGAAACCTTTATAATTTTTGAAGTGACAAATCACAGAAATGATTGTAGAAACAATCTATCACCAAAATTCACATTCGACGACGTAAATTAAAACCATAAAAATAGATATCAAATCCATCAAATGGATACTCCCAAAAATCCAGAAAAGAAGTCATCAAAGTCGATAAAAGTGATAACAACTAATCGGATCAACCAAAAATCGATTAAAACGGAAATCCACTCAAAATAGGCAATTTGGTTGAAATTAGCAGCTCCGGACGTCTGGTGGTTATCCCAGACGTCTGAGCTGAAGCTCTGGAATTTTCTTCCAGATCGCCCAGACGTCTGGGAAGTAAGCTCAGACGTCTGAGCTGAAAGACTGGAATTTTATTCTCGTAGCTTCAGACGTCTGACCTTAATACCAGACGTCTGAGCTGAAGCTCAGGGCGATATTTTTCCTAGGCCAATGTTGGCCAAATTGGTTCGGAAGCAATCGGACGAGCACGAAAGCTAGGGATTTATGCCAAGCGACAACCAAGCCCTATAGGCTCATCAATACACTCCGAACAACATGTCCAAACATCCATATTAGGATTTTCATAGATTTTGACTTCAAAA
The DNA here is from genome assembly GCA_030737815.1 of Allium fistulosum. Taxonomy (NCBI): domain Eukaryota; kingdom Viridiplantae; phylum Streptophyta; class Magnoliopsida; order Asparagales; family Amaryllidaceae; genus Allium; species Allium fistulosum. The sequence goes on from CM060903.1 coordinate 265,968,356, forward strand.
TACCCAAAAATTGGAAAATTCACCAAACCAATTCAATCCAAAAGCAAATGGACATGCAATAGATGTTAGGAATTCATGCCTAACAACAATAAAGGCTATAGACATAGATGTGAGTTCAAAAACTCACCTTTAAACCCAAAAAACAACACGTGAGAAGCTTTAAAACAAAGGAAAGATCAATCTCTCTTCAACTTCAACTCTAGAAGCTCCAATCTAAGATCATAAGCAAATATTTCCTAAGTTAGGATTTAGGAATTTCTGAAAATTGGAGAGGAATTGAGATGGAGAAGATGAAGAGGATGCTTACCTAAGCTTCTCCTTGATTTCTAGAGCTTGAATTGGAATTTCCTAAGAATCTAGGGCTTAGGAATTTTGATTTCTTTTCTCTTCCCCCATTTTTTCTTTTAGGGCTTGAGTATTAGGAAATTGGAAATGAAATGAATGAAGAGTATAGGAGTGGAGTGGCACTTATTATGTAAAGGAGTTGGCTTCTCTTAGTGGGCTGAAACCCAAACCCAAAGCCCAATAGAAAAATAGCAAAATTCTACTCAACTCCAAACATATCGATATTTATACTCAAAAAAGTTAAAACGTCGTTTTGAACTCAATGGAAGGGGTCTCGGGTCCTAATTCGACTGTTTATAAAAAGTAGCATTTCAGACTTTAATCCGACTAACGATGCCATATTTAAATTTCAACATTTAAATATACAATCGTAAAATATACGGGTTGTTACAGACTCCCCTCCTTAAAGAAATTGCGTCCTCGCAATACTTAAGAAGAAAATAAAAAGTAACAACCATACTAAGGCATAACAACACAAAAGAAGAAATTTTGAAATGAGAAGTTCACCTCAAGGAGCATGAGAGAGTAAGTCCGGTTGTGTTCGCTCGATGAATTCTCTGGATTCCCAAGAGCAATCCTTAGGATTTGAGGACTACTGAACTTTCATAAGAGGAACATCTTTACTACAAAGGCGTTTAACCTCCGTAGCAATGATATGAATATGATGTTGCTTATAAGTCAAATTAGGCGAAACTTCAATTTCTTCAATAACACCGGGCTCAAGAATAGAATCGGAATCTCTAAGACATTTCCGTAGTTGAGAGACGTGGAATACGTCATGAATAGCAGAAAATTGAGCAGGTAATAAAAGGCGATAAGCCATGGAACCAATGCGTTCGGTGATGGGAAATGGACCAATATATCGAGGTGCTAATCTTCCTGAACGACTGAAACGCACAACACCCTTCATAGGTGAAACACGAATAAATACCAAATCTCCCACATAAAATTCTAATTTCCTTCTTCGGTTATCGGCATAGGATTTTTGTCTACTTTGAGCTTCTTTCATCCTGTGACGAATAAGGTCAACCTTTTCTATGGCATCACGAATAAAATCTGGACCTAGAACCAGCTTCTCACCGGCCTCAAGCCAACAAGAAGGAGATCGGCATGGCCTTCCGTAGAGTGCCTCGAAAGGTGTCATACCAATACTAGATTGGAAGCTATTATTATAAGAAAACTCAACAAGAGAAATATGATCTTCCCAACTTCCACCATAATCAAGAACACAAGCACGAAGGAGATCTTCAAGAGTTTGATTCACATGCTCCGTTTGTCCATCGGACTGAGGATGATAAGCGGTGCTAAAATTAAGCTTCGTTCCCAAAGCTTTTTGAAGACCCTTCCAAAATCCACTAGTAAATAATGGATCACGATCGCTAACAATAGAAGTATGAACTCCATGCAATTTAACAATTTCTTTAACATAGAGTTTGGCCAAAAGAGTTACGATCCGATTAGATTGAACGAGAATAAAATGGGCGGATTTTGTAAGTCTATCTACTATCACCCATAGGCTATCATGACCCGAACGAGAATGGGGAAGACCGTCAACAAAGTCCATTTAAATATGATCCCACTTCCAAATTGGAATGTCCAATGGTTGCAATAACCCACCAGGCCTTTGATGCTCGGCCTTTACGAGTTAGCAAGTCATGCAACGCTTAATAAAGTTAGCAATATCAGATTTCATTCCATCCCAATAATATAGTCGCTTCATATCCGAGTACATTTTAGTACTACCGGGATGAATGGTAAATTTCGAACGATGAGAATCTTCTAAAATGTCTTTACGAAGATCGCAAATATTTGGCACAATAAGTCTACCAAATTTTTGAATGCCCCCACGAGCATCGATTTCAAAGTCTTTCAAACCATCAACATCAATTTTATCCCTACAACTTTGGCTAAGATGAGCCAATTCGGGATCATGCTTTTGAGCTTCAAGAATGCGGTCTAAAAGAGATGGATGAGCCTCAAGGCTACATAAAACAAGAGATGAACATGAATCGGATTCACGATCTCGAATCTGACAAGTAGACAAAGTCTCGAGATCATTCCATTCGGATATCACCATGGAAACAACCGCTTGTTGCTTACGACTAAGGGCATCGGCAACACGATTGCCCTTTGCGGAAGTATAAAGAATATCAAGATCATAAGATGCAAGGAATTCGAGCCAACGTTGTTGATGCAAATTAAGTTCCTTTTAAGAGAACAAATACTTCAAAGATTTATGATCGGTGTAGAGAACAAATTTCTCTCCCAAAAGATAGTGACGTCAAATTCTAAGGGCAAAAACCATAGCCGCGAGCTCTAAATCATTAGTGGCATATCTAGTCTCGGCAGGCTTTAATTGCCTAGAAGCATAAGCGATAACACGTTCCCTTTGCATGAGAACGGCTCCCAAACCAACACGACTAGCATCGGTATAAACAATGAAATCTTGGTTCCCTTCGGGAATCACAAGAATATGAGCATCGGAAAGGAGTTCTTTTAATTTCTGAAAAGCAGCTTCACATTTGTCTGACCAAATGTACTTAACTCCCTTCTTTGTCAAACTAGTAAGAGGCACGGAAATTTTAGAAAAGTCTTTTATGAACCGACGGTAATAGCCCGCCTATCCAAGGAAACTACGAATTTCCGTCACACTTTCCGGTCCCTTCCAATTTTGAATCGCTTCAATCTTTGAAGGATCCACGGAAATTCCGGATTCAGAAATGATATGTCCTAAAAATTTCACACGAGTTTGCCAAAAGTGGCACTTAGAAAATTTTGCTTTCAATTGATTGCTCCTAAGAGTGTCCAACACAATCCGAAGATGTTTTTCACGCTCTTCCTCGGTTTTAGAATAAACAAGAATATCATCGATAAAGATGAGAACAAATCGATCGAGGAAGTCCTTGAAAACTCGATTCATAAGGTCAACGAAATAAGCTAGAGCATTCGTTAAACCAAATGGCATAACAAGCCATTCATAAGATCCATAACGAGTACAGAACGATGTCAAAGGAATGCTATCCTCTGCAATACGGAGCTGATGAAAACCGGTTGCTAAGTCTAACTTTGAAAAGACTCTAGCACCGCTAAGTTGACCGAATAGATCATCATTCCGAGGTAAGGGATATTTATTCTTGAAGGTGAGATCATTAAGCTTGCGGTAGTCAACGTAAAGCCTAAGTGTACCATCGTATTTCTTCACAAAGATAGCTAAAGCTCCCCAAGGAGAGGAACTAGAATGAATAAATTGCTTCGCTTCCAATTCGGATAATTACTTACGCATCTCCTCATTTTCCTTATTGGACATACGATAAGGAGGACGAGTGATAGGTAGAGCTCTAGGGATTAGATTAATTCTGAACTCAATTTCTCGTTTTGGTGGTAATCCTAAAACGGGCTCAAAGATGTCGGGAAATTCACAAACAACATGAATGAGGGAAATAACATCTTCCTCATCATCATTATCGTCATCATGCGGATTTAGAGAATATAAGGATGCTACCGAATTGGAATCTGAATCTTTAAGAACAATAGAAATCTGCTTAGCAGATTGAGGATGTCGAAGATAGATAGTCCTCTCGGGACATAGGATGTGGGCTTCATAACGATTAAGCCAATCCATTCCCAAAATCATTCTGAAACCTAAGTACGCATAACATGCAAATCGGCTCAGAAAGCATAATCACATAAAATAATCTCGACATCTTTACAAAACAAACTAAGTGTTGCGGATCCACCAACTAGATTCGCAATTCTCAATGAAGTCATCAAACCCATAACATTTAGAGACAACGCATCAACAAGTTCTTTTGATATAAAAGAGTGAGATGCACCCGTATCAAAAGGAACTCGAATAAGAATATCATGAAATATAATAATGCCATCAAGGATAGAATGAGAAATACCTTGACCAAGAGAAGTGTTACTAGGGGCTTGAACGACATTTAGCTTTTCCTCTCTCTTGTTTGGAAGTTTGGGGAAAGAAGATAGAAGATGGCCCGAACTTTTGCAATAACGACAAAAGAGAGGTTTCAGACACCTATTAGCATAGTGGTCCTTAGAACCACAATTGTAGCATTGTCCATGATTAGGAGTAGGAGTCTTTGCTACCGAAGTTGCTTGCTTCCCTTTCTTGTTGGGATTAGGCTTGAACTTAATAGGCCTCTTCTTGTTGTTATTGAAGTTCTGTTTGGCACCCACAACTTCAACATCACTTTCCTTATCGGCCTCTTCAAGCCGAAGAGTGATATCAACAAGCTGATCAAAAGAAACTTCCAGTTTTAGAAGTAAAGGCTTTTTGAGGTTCTTATTCAACCCATAGACAAACCTCTGATTTTTCTTCAATGGGGTATTAATATACTCGACCCCGTATTTAGAGAGAGATTCAAAAGATGCGACGTAATCCGTCACAGAAGATTCACCTTGAACAAGGTCAATAAAGCGTCATGCCAAAGTTACCTTTTCAGCTTCCGACACAAACTTTAACTCGAACCTTTCTCGGAATTGCTCCCAAGTAAGATCCGGTTCAATAATTTCTGAAATCAAAAGCTCATACCAATCTAATGCTCTTTCTTGGAGCATGCTAGAAGCCACTTGGACTCGATGTAGATCAACAAGATTCATGCGAGAAAAGATGCGGTCGCATGATCTAAGCCAAGCTTGGACTTCTATAACGCTTTCAGAACCTTTGAATGGCCTTCCACCCAAATTGGTATAGTCACTGCACAAGCGTGCAAACCCAGATTTAGGATGAGTAGGCTCTGGAATGGGTCTGACAGCTTGAGCATTCTTCACAAGATCAAAAAGCTGCTGGGCAGACATAAATACACCATCCTGAGGAGTAGCACTGGATTGACCGGCGCTGGGAGGGCCAGGTCTAACTATTTCTCTTCTTTAAGAAAGAAAGAAAGAAGAGGAAAAAGGTTATTCTCAGAATGAATATCAAACAAACTTGATTGATAAAACAAGGCATCATAAAAGGAAATAGGACAGAACGGGTCCAATGACTCGAATTAAATCCTAAGGCACGATTCCTAAGAAAGACTTAGGACAATGATCCTTGCTAGATTATTCTATATTGTTTCGAAGTTTGGCTTCGATACCAAATTGTGATGCCCCACCTCTATACTCACACTAGCCAAGAACACTACGGGGTAATGCCGTCGACTAGCACGAAGAATAAGGCTGTTGAGGAGCGACCATCCGTGTAATTGCTTTGTGCGAGTACCGATATGTCAGATAGTATGACACATTTCATTTCAAGAGGAAGTCCGACATATCAAATACAAACTCAAAGCTACTACACAGTGGCTATGTGGCCTTCGGAAACAAATATAAAAATAAACATAACACAAATCAGTCATAGATATTCATATCTCAAAGGCGGAAACAGATATGAATGTAACACATAAAAGTGTACATCAAAATAGTGGTCATACAAGATCCACTACATCACAAAGAATAGGTACAAGTGCTAGACAAAAGAATATGTATACATCAAGGAGTCTCTATCTCGAATGTATAATAACAAAAACTAATAAGTTAAAGTAGTTAGCCAAAAGTCAGATGACGGACCCTGATAAGAAGTCAAGCAGAAGCACCTGAAATACCTCGGTCTGACCCGAGTAATATTTAAGAAGAAAAATAATAAATGGATCAGTCTATCTATAAATATCGTATAAAATAAGATAGGATAAGAGATATGATAAAAACGTATGATAACAATAATGCCATACTGTGACAAGTATACATCAGATAACAATAAAAATCATACAATATCTCAAATCTCGTCAAGTATCAAAAAAAGAATATCACATTCTTTAGCTTATTCACCAAACCCCAAATATTGACAAAACATATCTATGTTAATCGTAAAAATTGGTGAAACACAAATTCCAGAAATCAACAATTAGAAATTCAGAAAACACAAAAGAGGGAGGCCTATCACAAACGGGAGTATGAAAACTCACCAACACGTGTATCACAAACGGGATGCTATCCCATGGTCACTAACCATAGAGCCGGTGCAACGACGTAGTACAATAACGGTATGCCCGAGGAACCTGATACTCAAGTAATTCGGAACAACGACGTAGTACAATAACAGTACGCCCGATGAACCTGATAAGCTGGAACAACGACGTAGTACAATAGCGGTACGCCCGATGAACCGAACTCCATAAAACCATAAGTCGCTAGCCTATAAAAAAAATGAGACGAAGCTCCATAAAACGAGGTACAGTCCCCCGCGTGGACAAAGAGACATCGCGTATCACTAGTCTAAACCATAAAATGATCACCATTAATCAATAAAAAGTGTAGATTACACTAAGCTAGTAAACAAATGAGTTTAGCTTCATGTCCCATAACCACTGGCTTAACTTAAATATTTACGAGAAAATTGTAGATTTCCACTCGAAAATTGTCACAAGATTTCAATCAAACAAGTCTAAGAATTAACCGACGAAGTAAACGCAAACGTTTCATACCACTTGTTTTGCTAAGTCGTTTAATTGGATTTCTCGTATGAATGAGGTAAAGGTTTGTATATACTAATAGATTGGAAAAAGGATTTAAAAGCGAGATTTGTATTAAAATAGTGTTGAAATCGTTTTTGTGAAAGAGTTTGAGTATTTACTACTAGTATAGAAACCTTTATAATTTTTGAAGTGACAAATCACAGAAATGATTGTATAAACAATCTATCACCAAAATTCACATTCGACGACATGAATTAAAACCATAAAAATCGATATCAAATCCATCAAATGGATACTCCCAAAAATCCAGAAAAGAAGTCATCAAAGTCGATAAAAGTGATAACAACTAATCGGATCAACCAAAAATCGATTAAAACGGAAATCCACTCAAAATAGGCAATTTGGCTGAAATTAGCAGCTCCGGACGTCTAGTGGTTATCCCAGACGTCTGAGCTGAAGCTCTAGAATTTTCTTCCAGATCGCCCAGACGTTTGGGAAGTAAGCTCAAATGTCTGAGCAGAAAGACAGGAATTTTATTCCCGTAGCTTCAGACGTCTGACCTTAATACCAGACGTCTGAGCTGAAGCTCAGGGTAATATTTTGCCTAGGCCAATGTTGGCCAAACTGGTTTGGAAGCAATCAGACGAGCACAGAGGCTAAGGATTTATGCCAAGCGACAACCCAACCCTATAGGCTCATCAATACACTCCGAACAACATGTCCAAACATCCATATTAGGATTTTCATAGATTTTGACATCAAAATACCCAAAAATTGGAAAATTCACCAAACCAATTAAATCCAAAAGCAAATGGACATGCCATAGATGTTAGGAATTCATGCCTAACAACAATAAAGGCTATAAACATAGATGTGAGTTCAAAAACTCACCTTTAAACCCAAAAACACACGTGAGAAGCTTTAAAACAAAGGAAAGATCAATCTCTCTTCAACTTCAACTCTAGAAGCTCCAATCTAATATCATAAGCAAATATTTCCTAAGTTAGGGTTTAGGAATTTCTGAAAATTGGAGAGGAATTGAGATGGAGAAGATATAGTGGGTGCTTACCTAAGTTTCTCTTTGATTTCTAGAGCTTGAATTGGAATTTCCTAAGAATCTAGGGCTTAGGAATTTTGATTTCTTTTCTCTTCACCCATTTTTTCTTTTAAGGCTTGAGTATTAGGAAATTGGAAATGAAATGAACGAAGAGTAGAGGAGTGGAGTGGGAGTTATTATGTAAAGGAGTTGGGTTCTCTTAGTGGGCTGAAACCCAAACCCAAATCCCAGTAGCAAAATTATACTCAACTCCAAACATATCGATGTTTATACTCAAAAAAGTTGTAAACATCGTTTTAAACTCAGTGGAAGGGGTCTCGAGTCCTAATTCAGCTGTTTACAAAAAGTAGCATTACGGACTTTAATCCGACTAACGGTGCCATATTTAAATTTCAACATTTAAATGTACAATCGCAAAATATGCGGGTTGTTACAAAATCGGTTTCGGTAATGATGTAAAAAAAAGAAAAAGCCAACCAAGATCGCAGCGAACCAAAACCAACCAAGATCCAAACAAAAATAAAAAATCAACCCACTGTAGAAACAAAAAACAAAAAATTAACAAAAACGAAACAGAAAATTGAAATCAAAAGAACATACCCGAGCAAGATCGACCTCGATTGTAGCTTTCGAACTCATCTTCAGCTTTTGAGCAAAATAGAATGAGCATTTATTCGATTTGTCTCCAACCCTAATTTTGGTCGATATGAATTTGAGCGGTATATTGTATTTAAGACAGTGCGCTAGAATAATTTGACCTAGAGACAGTGCGCGAGAATTATTTGCCCTAGATCTGTTTAAGTAATGCTGGGCCTGGGCTATGTTGGGCTGAAATTATTTATTTTTGGCTTAATGTTGTATAATTAAGTTAAATTTGGTGTAAGTTTGGCTGATAGAGTTAATATGGCATTATTTTAAATTCAATTTGAAGTTGTTAAATTTAATTTAATATATGATTATTAAGTTTAATTTGATTAAGATTTGGTAGAATTTGTTGTTAAGTTCAATTTATATTATATTTTATATTTTATTTACAAAGACCGTTATTACACTTTCATTAAGAAAACATTAAAACCCAAAATGGGTCCGAAACCAAAACAAAAACCGAAACTTTCGAAATTTCCAAAATCATCCGAAACTAAGAAAAATTCAAATGACCGAAACTGAGACCGATTTCTCAAACCTTGGTTTTTAATATAGTGAAAAATCTGCCCTGCCTCAAATATTGGGCTGGCTCGCAACTGGAATATTTTTTTGATGAAAGAGTGGTCCACTTATGAGGAGAGCACTTGTTATTTTATTGCCTACAGAGTAAATATGTATACAATTGTATGTAGGATGGTATCAAGTACAAAAATGGGGGATCATCATATGATGATCAACAAAAAGAGAACTAACAAAAAACAAATATTTACAAGCATGTGTCTAATTATAAACTGCAGGAAAAAGGCAATAGCTGATGGACGATGCGGTGCGACAATAGGCTGAGGGATCTCCAATATAGTGAACACTACAGCAGAAACAAGCAATGCAAGGTAAACATTGCTTGCATGGGGATTGATAGATCCGAATCAGAAGCCGCTACCAGGTGGGTTCCAAACATCTTGATAGTGAAAGCTTGCAAGCACTGAGCGATCAAATGCAATGTGTAGGAAACAGTTCAAATGACTAAACTGATATGCAGGTGCAAGAGTGAAAACTAAAGCAGTAAAAAGCGGTGCTTGAGTGGAAAAGCAAAGCCCTGCACTATATATGTTATGAAAGTGTGGGCGACGTTGCAGAGAAATGCTAGAGTCACACGGGGCTGAAATGAGAGGACAAGCGTTGCACTGTGATCTGGTCTGAAGAGGGTGGATAAGCACTGCACTGTGAGGAATCCTGAACTGCACAGTGTGATTGATACTGAGTGGATCTTAATTGGGTAGATAGGCACTACAATGGGTTGAAGCCTGAACTGCACCTAAAAAAACAAAAAAAACTATATTGCAACAACCGAATAATAGGTTACAACTCCAATGTTGTAGATATGCTGGTATGAGCCTTAATAGGAACAGAGGACCGTGAATAGATCAGGTAAATGCAAGTGTATTTGAGTAAATATCATATCTTTAGAGAATAATCTACTATTGCATTTAAATGCAAATATGCATGTTCACTGCAGTACACACATCTGGAGAGGATGGACCGTATATGTATATTTGAGCTTACAGTTATATGAATTTTGTTTTTAGTGAAGGCAGTTCTAAGTATGTGGCTATTTTGATTTTGATTTCTGAAATGACTCTTATATGTCTGTAGCTAATTTTAAGTTTGTGATCACGTGAGCCTATGAACTCCTTTCTGTTAGCACTGAAGTTATGTATGAAAATATGTAATTAAGGCTCCGCCGTTGGACTTGGATCACTAGCATTAGGAATCGACAAAGGTTTTATTGCTTCAGCAACTCCATCCATTATAGAGATGGAATTGACTATGGTGGCTGCTTTCAGGTTAGTTAGTTTATTATACATTACTAACTAAAAATACCAAATATGTGTGTGTGTATGTATATGTATATATATATATATATCCCTATTCAGACGTTACTAAATGGAACCAAACATGAATAGACGAGGTGTAAAAATGCAAAATTATGTAATACCAAAGGAATCACTATAGTCGTACCAGAGACCAAAACACAAAAAAGAGTAAAAGCATCTTGTTTAATGCACCTGCCTTTTTGGCATTGACCGTGACATTTCAGGTTTTTAGATTACTAATGTTGCCGAGGAAGGATGTGCTTCCAATGACTGTAGCGATCTGAGATTTTCGAATCTCGGGAGTTTGGAGGTGATTTCGGGGATCGGGAAGTGTGGTATGGGGTTCGTATCGTCGAAGTACATCTCGGGGTGAGATTTGGCGATGTGCGGTCGACTGGGGGAAGTCGCGACTTTCCCATGGCCGAGGTGGGAGAGCCTGCAGTCGCGATTTGCACGGTGGAGTGGAAGGTGATGTGATGGTGTTCTTTGGGTAGTTTGGCGGATTTGGAGTGCTTTGATGTTGTCGGTTGTTCGAACGGTGGTCTAAGGGTGGAATTATGGACGGAGAGAGGTGCGGCTATGGTGGAGTTGGTGAGCAGCAGCTTAAGCGGGAAGAGGGCTTTAAGAAGAAAGGGTTTTAATTAAAGAAGGGTAATTAGTTTAATGTGATGTAATTAGTAAATTAAATATAATTTAATTTGTGTAACTTATAAAATCCATAATGTTTCCATATGAGGTCCAAATTAAACATGAAAAGTTGTATTGGATTCGTATTAGCGAACACTATGATATGGAATTGGATTGGAGCTGAGTGGAGCCAGCAAGAATTTAGGTTAAAATTAAATGATTGTTTAATTTTAATTAAAATAGAACGCTTCAGCGATGACTGGAATCAAGGCGAGTAAAATTCACTCTCTCTGGCCACTTATATTTTTATATAAGTGGAAATAATTTTATTTATGTTGCTTATTGCCTGTGATTGCTATTTTGGTTGTTTACTATATTTTTAGTAGTTAGATATATATATATATACACACACCCGCCTATTGGAGCGGATGAGACCCTATATGTTCCAGTGTATGAGTGGATGATCCTTTGTACGCGCGTCTGCCTCGAAGCAGACGTTGTACATTTTATTCTCATATGCTGTATTTGATGCAGGTGAACAGGTTGGAGGATTCCAATTGGATTCCTCACATTGTTAATTTTATTTTTCATATATAGTGATATATGATGTGTTGGATGCCATAATTGATGACATTGATATAATTTCCCCTAATTAGTGCTATGGTAGCGTTGTGCCTCTTTTAGTGTTTTTGAAATGCTATTAAGAGAGAATTTTGATTTTTAAATGGTTTTCGAAATTAAATATGTTTTATAAATTATTTTGAATTATTTAAAGAAGTAGTTTACTGTATATAAAATGATATGATTTTTGGATAATTAAATTAATTTTACGAACGATTTTAAATAAAGATTTTTCAAGAATATATTATATAGATTTGAAAATATTAAATATTAAGTCCGTTTTATAATAAAGGAATAGGGTTTAAATAAAAGAAGATAGAAATTATTTTGTATAAATATTAAGTAATTGTTTATTTTAAAGTGATATAATTATATATACTAAAGAATGAATCCAAAAAGTGATATTTTATAAATAAGCATCAGTTTGTAAAAGAAATGATAAATTTATAAACGATGTTTTATAAATTAAGATAAATATTATCTTTGGCAAAATTGGAGAGATAAACCACATTTGTGGATTTATAAAAATATGGGAAATGGTTATTTTAGGAAAGAGGTTGTTTCTATTTTTGGGAAAAATAGAAAGTGGAAATAAACCGAGAGATGTTTTGAACAGGGTTTTATAAAATAGAAATGAGAATTTTAAACCTTGTTTTATAAATATGAAAATGGATTTGTAATCGATATTTATAAATGGATTTTGAAAAATAAATGAGATTTATAAGAAATAGATTTATAAACCAAAAATTTAAAAATAAAGAGATTTTATAAAAAAGAAGTTATTAAATGGGAAAGGATTTATAAATGTAGTTTTATAAATTTGGAAATGATTTATATTAAGAATTAAACATGGATTTTCTAAAGGAAACCATATTCACAATTTTAAAGTGAGTAATCTTTGAAAGAAATGGTTTTGAAGGTGATGTTTTTAAAATGGGGCTAAATGATTTTAAAAGTGATTATAAAATGTGTTAAGTGACAGAAACATAGATTTCAACATTTATTGTTGTAATAGACGTTTTCGTGGAAAGGTAGGGAAGGCATATACTATAACACTATTGTTATGGTAGATGATTCCAAAAGGAAAGGTTTGTATAGCATACGAGATTTATGTATATATTCTATATTAGGTGTTAATATTTGAGATGGGTAACTTTTATCTACTTTGAAGTTAAGAATGTTGTTCAATCAAGGTCTGAGAGGTAATGATACCCCAACTTGATTGGCTTCATTGTTAACTAATAAACAGTTGAAGTTTGATATCGAAGATTAATATTAAGTATAGTTAGTTGAATCCCTATACTAGTGTTTTGGGGTTGTCGTAACGATGTTTTACGCAACATTCATTTTGACCCAATAAAGTGTGTTTTGGGAGATAAAGAGTTTTCTCCAAAAGAGGGTAAATATACTTATTTTGATTTAAGCATATCAAGATATTTTCTAAGTGTAGAAAATAAAATGGTTTGTGAATATACTTATACCGTTGGGATAAGTATATGAGAATGTTTTCTAAATATTGTAAGATTAAAAGCGGTTTTGAGAATATATCTTAGTAAAGATATTTGAGATAGATATTTGGAAAGTGATTTAATTAACAAAAAGGTTAATTAAAGAGGCTCAGTGTTGCTTGGTGCTTAACCAGTAATATTTCCATTTGGAAATAAGTCCTTGGATGAATGTTTGTTCCTTTGATAGTTAAATAACCGACTATCAAAGTATTTGCCAATTATAAACTATCGTTGTTAGTTCGGAGAGACCGGGATCAGATATATTATTCGAAAACCACTCTGAACTGGCATAAGCGTTGCGAATTGGAATATGTTGAAGATAGCCAAAGATGGAGTTAAATGCAAAGGCTATTTCTCTATTTTCCTGGGGAAGGATTTCCCGTAATGGGTGAAATAGAGAATAGTGCCTTCGGTTTCGTTCAGTTCCGAAACGAACTTGTATGGACGAATGCTAGTATTGCATTGATGCTTGGAGGGCAGTGTTAGTATTCCAAGTTGGTTTGCTATATAAAAGGTAAAACGTAGCCTCAAGCCTCATCAACCGAGAATGACTGAAAATCAGGGGGGATGCAGCAAGGCTAAGTGGGTCGCACCCATTAGGGTATGCTGTCACCTTTCTAGATACCCTACATCTACATATTTATGGATTGGTTGTGCATGAGATCTCAAAAGGTTGGGACCAACTAGGGTGATGACATATTTGGTATATCCAGTAAGGGGTAGGCTGGTCTTGTGTTGGCAGGGATCGATAGGTTCGATCTCGATGCATTTTTCTAGAGGTGTACTGTGATGGGTGGTACCCCAGTGCCCAGTCATTGTATGGAATCCATTCACCAGTAAGCGCCATACGGTTTTAGTTGTATACCAAATATGCAGAAACGTGAGATGCAATCATTTCGGCTATATTCATATTTTATTTTAAACCCTTAGACACTATTATAATATCAAATGATTTGATAAAAATGGTTTGGTTATCGTAAGGTAAAAACCCATCCGTGTTTATGTGCGGCGTGGTCTTACGAGATATCCTTTGTTTTGTAAAAATGAGTTTTTGATAACTTTATAAATTCAGTAGAGATGTGTTTTCTCACGCTAGTTTTCCAAACTGACTCGGGTGTCATTTTATTATAATGCTCGGGTCAGACCGAGCATATTACATATTAGTTTGGATGCTTGGAGTTTCAAAGACGAGTTGGAGGCCCAGAGACGTATTCACGTAGATGGTTATATTTTCCGTTGTATTCATTGGTGTGTTATCAGAAATTGTGAGGACGGCCTGTTATAATTGTCCAGGCTGAAATAGGTTAGTATACTCTGATTGATGCTTGTATATATACATATTATAGTTTTGCTTTTGTATAAAGACTTGTGATATATTATATATTATTCGTTCCTGTAACAACCCGGGGTTTTACGCCGGTTGATTATCGTCATTAGACGATAATCTGCTAGCTAATTGTTGAGGGATATTTTTTAATCGGTTGAAGTTCTCTTTATAATTTTGTAAAAGAGTTAGAAAGGCTTTATTTTGGCCCACGTTCCTTTACTTTGGGGCTGAGATTATTAACAAGCAGATAATCGTGCCTCCCTTCTTTCATTTTCATCGGAAAACCCTAGAAACAAAATAAACGAAGAGAACGAAAATGGCAGCTTCAAATTTCGTTCTTCGTTCGTTCCGAAGTGAATTAGAGCTTCTGGAATTGGGACTATCGACTTCGATTTGCTCGATCGTATGATCGATTTCGTTGCTTGCTTCGTCGATCGGTGGATTCTTTGTTGGCCACGGCTCGACTCTGAACCGTTCGATCTGGTGGATTGTTTTTCGTGTGTGCTTGCGATCGATTGGTTACGCTCATCGAATCAAAGGTGAGTGAATTTTCACTCACATCTAGTTCATTCTTAATATTGTGCTTCTGCATTTCGATTTTGCTTCGATGTTGTTTTATCTCGGCCAGTGATTGAACTTGTTTCTTATCAGTTGTTCATAACTGTCATTGTTTTAAACGACATTGGTTTGGAGTTGCGATACCTTCAGGATTGTCGTTCTTTTGACACAGCTTACTGTTAGTCTTCAGTAGCTTGTATACTTCATGTAGGGGCTGCATTTGTTCTGACCACTTGTTCATTGTAGTTTGACTTGGGACTTGATTCAATGCTTTTGAATTTTGTTTGTATCCATTTAATTGAATTCGTTACTTGAATACTCTCGGCCATTGATTTTCTGATTTGGTCATCTGGTTTTGTGAATGCGACTCCATGACTTGCCATCCCATTTCGTTGGTATTGAACTGCGGTAGTTTCACTTGATTTGAACTGTGCCTTGTCTGGTCCAGTTGCAGTGCATTTAGTTGTTTTCATGAATAACTTGTACCAATGTTGTTTTGATATTTAGCTCGGTTGTCTCGAGCACATGTGTACCTCTGTCTCTGTTTTCACTGCCTTTGTTTTGATCAAAACTGCTACTTGATTTTGGTTTTTGCACATATGTTGGCAATTGGTCCAGTTTCAGTTGCAGTGCATTTAGTTGTTTTCATGAATAACTTGTACCAATGTTGTTTTGATATTTAGCTCGGTTGTCTCAAGCACATGTGTACCTCTGTCTCTGGTTTCACTGCCTTTGTTTTTGATCAAAACTGCTACTTGATTTTGGTTTTTGCACATATGTTGGCAATTGGTCCAGTTTCAGTTGCAGTGCATTTAGTTGTTTTCATGTATAACTTGTACTGTCCAGTTGAGTTCGGCACTCATATTATCCGGTATCCCTATGCATTTCCTATAAGTGTTGGCAGTTCACCTTTATTTGCTTTGAAGGATTGTCACATAGGCAAGCATCCCTTAATTCAAGAAAACATTGCTACTTTCATTTTCTCGGTTAGTAGTGTTGCATTTAGACTTGCTGCCTGGTCACCATTGTATGTTGTCACTACACTTGTGTTGTCACTGCATACTTTCTACCACTTGATGTTGGTGCCTGGTCCTTGCATTTGTTTTCATTTATTTCGAGACAGTTTTAGTTGCAAGTGCAATTGCAGTTTTACTTGTTTGGGCTAGTGCATTCGGCTTGTACATTGTTTACTTGCATCCTTATATCTGATGCATTGTGGTATGGTTTCAGCGGATTTGATTATGTGATTTTGACATTCTGTTTCATGTGTTCATTGAGAAGTTTAAGTTGCATTGTCGACTTTTGTGGTCTATGTAGTTGTGTCCCAGTGATGCACTGGATTTGTTGATTGGTTCTTTCTGAACCTGAGTTATGCTGTGAATTTGTTTGAAACGTTGTCATCGAGGTTGGTTTTCTTCTTTGGTCTTGAAGTTGTACTCCATTATATGGATGATTTTGATCACTGTCTGCATATTCACTTGATAGCATTTTGGGCCTCGTTCCACCTACTGTCATGTTGAACTGGTCTGATAGCTTTGATGTGTACATCACTAGTGCATGTCACCTTTCATTGTTGGTAGTTGTGTTGAGTCACGTTAGCCGTGACTTGACCTTTGCATTTTCGATTTGCTGTTAGAAATTGGTGTTGTGATGATTTTGTATACTGTAGTGGCGAGGCAGTGCACGCGTGTGTGTATTGCAGCCACATAGAATTGGCATTTTGAATTGATATTTCAATTTCTAGAATTGTTTTGTGTGTTCAATTCAATATATTTTGAATTGTACTTTGATTTGATTTGATCATTTTGTTGTTGTCTAATTATCTATTAATAATTAGATTCTGAGTTTCTAATTACGTATTTTATAATTAGATTTTGTTGATAATTGCTGTTTAGGCAATTTTGGGGTTTTCATATTATCTGCCTTGATAACCTTTTTACTTATCTTTGTTAATGATTTGAATTTGCTGATTTGTTGTTTTACACTGTTTAGTGTTATATCCACTGTTATCCGATTTCCTTGTTAAAGGATTGGATAGACGAGATTTCTGTGACTGTCGTCTATTTGGTTATTTATTATTATTGCTTCTGTGCACTAATAACTGAGTTTGAATTAGACTGACCCGTGTATTATTTTCTTTTGAATTTAATACTCGGGTCAGACCGAGTTATTTTAGGTTGTAGATATCTTGCTTTGGGTTGCTGCTTGAGCTATGAAGTCTCTTCATATCTTTTGGAGTAGTCGTCGTCGTTTTGTAGTAGTCAGTGTATCTGATCTAGGTTGATATGTATTCATGTATATTATTCGATAATGTACCTGTATATATAACTTCCAGAGTCGACAGTTGTAGTTGTATCATATGTATTGTGTCAAATGTATTGTAACTGACATCAGTTATATATATATATATATATATATATATATATGAGACTTTTATTATCTGTGTTCCGCATTTAGCTTATCTGTGTTATTATATATATATATATATTGTCCTAAACTATTATGAACCATCGTAGTTCGTTTTATACTGGAATCGGGTATGTCGATTGGAGTAAATAAATAAGAGATGAAAAATAAAAATATATACCATTCCTATCGAGGTAACCAATACTAGTGTAAGGCCCAACTACGGATGGCCGCTCCTATCCAGCCTTATTCTTCGTAATAACAGACAGTATTTCTTTTAATACTCTTTGTTATTGTGAGCATAGAGGTGGGGCGTCACAGTTCCGCTGTGAGATTCTATGTTGTTTAGTTTTCTTCCTGTCTTCTTTCTTCTTTCTTTTCCCTAACTATCCACCTTTCCATTCAATTTGGATTGGACATTTTTGGTTTATTGTTGATTCAAAGAGTACGGATTTGCGGGTCGCTACAATGACGCTCATCTATGGAAGTAATCCAGTCTTTCTTGTTGTCTATACTATAGCATACAGATTGTTGATATATGTACTTCACCTGTACTGATGATGATTTTCTTCTTTTGAAGGAATATGCAGGAGACCTGAAAATATAAAAGCCTTTTCTTTTAACATGTTAGTATAGAGGTAGTTTGGGATAATGTGGATGTCACTGCATTGTTATTATAGTTTTATTTTCATTTGTATTAACCTTTTTGTTAATTTTTGTACCACAGAAAAGAAAAAGAATCTGGGATCTGTAATAGGAGATAGTAGGTAAATTACTCATCTATCTAATGATTCTATTTTATATATTATATTTGCATATTGCCAAAGGGAGTTTTAATAATAATAATAATTATTATATAAATATTTATGTATATACATATATTAACTAAGTTTATTATGATAATAATAATATAACTAATTTAACAAAGTTTTATAAATAATAATAATAACGACGATAATGAATTAACTAAGTTTACAAAAATTAACTAAGTTTATAATAATAACAATAACAGTAACAATAATAATAAAATTAAGTTAACTGAGTTTTAATCATATTAATAACAATAATAAATTAACTAAGTTAATTGAGTTTTATAAATAATAATAATAATAAATTAACCGAGTTTTATAAATAATAATAATAATAATAATAATAATAATAAATTAACTAAGTTAACCAAGTTAATAAATATTGACTAAGATTTGTTAAATTAGACAAGTTTTATAAAATTAACTAAGTTTAAGTTAACTAAATTTTAATAATAATAATATAACTAATTTAACAAAGTTTTATAAATAATAATGATGATGATGAATTAACTAAGTTTATAAAATTAACTAAGATAATAATAATAATATAATTTAAGTTAACCGAGTTTTAATGATAATAATATAATAATAATAATCATAAATTAACTAAGTTAACCAAGTTAATAAAAATTAATTAAGTTTCGTTAATATTACACAGATTTTATAAAATTAACTAAGTTTAAGCGAACTAAATTTTATAAATAATAATACTATAACTAATTTAACAAAGTTTTATAGATAATGATGATGATGATGAATTAACTAAGTTTATTATAATAATAATAATATAATTAAGTTAACCGAGTTTTAATAATAATAATAATAATAATAATAAATTAACTAAGTTAACCAAGTTAATAATGTACGGATTTTGTTTTGGCTTTGGAGGAAATAAAGGATACTTATTTTGACATTTTCATGCTTTGGGTATGCCAAAGAAGGTTATCATATGCTAACAAAGTGTTTTGCAATCATGACCACTAGTATTCTTTTTGGATTAGTATAGTTATTTATCTCACTTCGTTTATAACTGTAAGATTGGACTTTATTTCATTTCGTTTATAACTTTGATTATTTATATGACATTATTTAAAATATGATATACTTGTACAATATTATAGATGTTTGATATCAGATTTGAAGTCCTACGAATTAACATAATTATTTTATTATATGTTGTGCTTTCACTTGTGCATGCATTGGACTTCCGAAGAGAACAAAGTTGGACTTTTATGGCATTGGACAGTCGAAGAGAGCAAGGTTGGACTTTTATGGTGCTAGCTTCACTTGTGCATGCAATAAAGAATTATAGGTAATTAAGTGTTTCGTTAGCACTAGTTAGGTATAACATTTTATTAGTGCTAGGTGTGTAAACTTGTATACGAATGGTTATTATATGTGAGATTGGTTATTTTGTCGAAAAACTATTATATCAAGATGGTTATGGATATCTTATTTGATTTTATGGTTAATGTGTTTTTTTAATTGTTTGAATATGCTGATTATGTGAGTGATTGTTGATTGATATAGTAGAAACAAAATAGACCATTAACAAGGAATACTAGCACGAAAAATTGTGGCAAAATAATCAACACTTTTAGTAGCGTTTCAAAAACGCTACAGAAATACATATAGTGGTGTTGAGTAAACGCAACTGTAAAGCAGGGGTAAAGTTAGAAACTCAAGCCTTTTGGTGGCATTTTTAAAACGCTACAAAAAGATTTATGGTTGCGTTTGAGAAACGCTGCAATAAAAGGATTTGTAGTGGCATTGAAATAAATGCAACTAAAAATCAATGATTTTTAGTTGCGGGTTTTATCGCGGCGTTCATTAAAATGCTATGGTAAGTTTTTGTAGTGTTTTTTATGCACCACCAAAAATACTTTTTCTTGCAGTGTTGTTCTCCTCTTTCTTTTTCATTTTCTTTTCTTCTTTTATTTTACCCTAACTTTCTGTTTTTCGAGCACTTGGGTGCTAAGCACATGAATATCGTGGATATATTAGTGTCGACATTTGGGGGTCGGAAAGGCGATCGTTACATTTTGGTATCAGAGCTGAAGGTTACACATATAAGAACGCATATTTGTTAGTGGTATAAAAATGTTTTAAATTGTGTTTATTGGTCCGTTGAGTGGTTTATGAATTCTGGTCAGTACATGGAATGCCATGGTATCAACAGAGATTTCTACATACTTAAGCAGAACAAACCAACATAGTATTGTTTTCAAAATTGGTAAATGAAATAATTTTAGCTAGGATTATATTTTATATATAAAAGAATAATTTTTCATAAGTTGATATAGTTATTTAAGATATGTTTGTTTGTTAGGAAAT
Organism: Allium fistulosum; assembly: GCA_030737815.1. NCBI lineage: Eukaryota > Viridiplantae > Streptophyta > Magnoliopsida > Asparagales > Amaryllidaceae > Allium > Allium fistulosum. The sequence continues at coordinate 265,988,946 of CM060903.1, forward strand.
GATAATATCCAATTACCATCATTTATTGTTTGATTAGTTATACTCGGCCAGTTTATGAGCATTGACTATTATTTATTGATTTGTAAGTGTCTTAATTTTTTCAACATGGGTTGGGTAGATAGTAATCATGGGAACACTGAAACTGAAACGAATACCTTATGAATTAAGTTTCACAGTTTGATGATAAGACGCTCGATGATAATATTGGTTAAAGGGTTGACTTTAATAAAAGTTGTTATTATAGTTTAATGGGAAAAGTAAGATATTAATACTTGTGAAATGACTTTATATTAGAAAGTAAAATGATATAAATAAGGTTTATATAAATATTGTTTATTAAAAAAAGGATTTAAATTGAGAATTTGTGAACTTAACTCCCGTTGTCTTTGAAAATGATTTCTATGTGTTTGGAGTAAATAATATTAATATTATTTAGGACTATTTTAAAAGACTAATGTTTTTAAAAGAGTTTTAAGGTTGTTCTCGTTCGAGGTTACTCTCGGAATCAACAAGTCGATTTGGGAAACAAAGTATTTTTATGCTAGCTAGTTCGAGTTGCTCGAAAGTGACTAAAAATGGGGAGAGATATGTTCGATTGGTAAGCACTTCTCTTGAGTATTACCCTTCTTAAAAAAAGGGATATATGGTACTTCTTGGTAAGACCCAGTTCCTTGAATCATTTTGTTGTTACTCGATTTATATGAATATTTTCTGTTGATTTTAAAGAAAATATTTTGGAAATTGGTTTTAAAGAAAATGACTTTGGTTTAGTCTCGAAAAGTATGAATTGATATCCAAAATAATGTATGTCTATATTATTATTTCAACTGATTTGAAATAAGACCCGGAGTTTAATTATGAAGTTTTTTTGTTAAGTTATATTATGGATGCATGTATCCTTCGCATTAGGTTAGTTTGGTTGTGCATCTTATTATGATATGTTGTTTGTTAGTTTTCAATTATTGAAATAAAATGGAATTTCAGTGATTTTGGATAGTCGAAAACTTCCGAATTGATATTGAAATTGAAGCTAAGTTTTTTGTAAAAATATATAAGTTGAATTTTTATAATTCTTAATTTAAAAGGATAGTAAGTTAAAACAAGTTTACAATTTGTTAAGCATCTTTGCTAATAGAACATTCGATGTCATTGGGCCAACTAATAAACATCTTTACTTTAGGGTTGTCTAAGGAAAGTAGACTCTAGTCTTGAGTTTGGATACTAGAGTCCTACTCTACCTAGCTACTTGCCTAGCCCAATGGATAAAGAAGTCTAGAAAAATGACTCAATTATAAGATCCAAATTTATTTTGGGCCTTCGTCGAAATTTTAGGAAGTAAAAATGTAAAAGAATATTTTCTATATACTCTTAGGATATAGTAGAGTACTATATGAGTAAGGAACTAAAGTCTTGAAATGTTTTCAAATGAATTTTTTTTTGATAAAATGTTTTATAAGTAAAGATCAGTCTTTGTGAAATGTTTATAAACTTAAGTAATGTTTTAACAATTGTTCCATAAATGATTTTAGTATTATATAAGAAATGATTTTATAAAATTGGAAAGAAATTGGTTTAGTTAAGAAACCAGTTGAATTAATTACGTAAGTTGTACATATATCGTTTTATTTGCATGACAGTTCCTGTAACAACCAGGTTTTCGATCCTTGAAAATCGACACTAATACGTCCACTGTATTGCATGCCAAGTATTCAAGTGCCGAAAAACAAATCATTAGCATTGAAAGAAAGAAAAGATAGAAGAGAAGAAACTAAACAACACAGAATCTCACAACGCAACAGAACAATATATATTACTCAACATAATATATTACAAGGTCATTTCGAAAATATTACATCAGAGTTATACTAATACAAATTCTACCCTAGGACAGTTACAACAGTCTGTCCCTACCTAACTAAATATAGTATACATATAATACAGTGGAAAATAAGAAAAATAACTAGTTATTAGTGAAGCCACTTACTCCAAGCTTCTCCTAGTAAATCTGTAGAAAAACCTGAACTACTTGGCCGCCTATTCAAATTTGAGCACCCTAGAGTTTAGGAAAAAAACTCTGAATTAGGCATGGGTCTGGCGTGAGTGAACTCAAACAACTTAATTATCACTTTAAAACTCTTTTAAAATTAAAGGTATCTCGTAAGACCATGCCACACATAAACACAGATGAGTTTTACCTTACGGTAGCCAAAACATTTATATACAAAATCCAGTGATATTATAATAATGTCTAGAGTACAAATACATATCCAAAATAGCTGAAAATGTTACCATATTAAATTCCAGCATACTAGACTCTAAAATCAAAACCGTAAAGGCACGTATTGGAGATGGATTCCGTACTATGGCAAGGTAAGGAACTACCTTCCAATGGTACACCCCTAGAAAATGCATCGGATTCTGACAAGAACTTCTTGTACCCCGGCTACATAGAGCCGACTGCCCCTTTAATATGGCAAACCGGATTACCTCATCCCTTTTTGACACTAAGGCCTTATACTACTATGGTGTTTGCGCACAAAACAACTCGAATATGGACAATCTAGAATGGGATGGCGGCTCCTAATGGTAGTTGACCACATAGCTCTGCTGTATACCCTGTTTTTGCCATTTACCTATTTGTGAGGCTCGTGAGGTCACGTCTTTGCCTTCTTCCTCTTGGCAGACCGTCTTGGAATGCTAACATTGCACTCTAAGCAGAGATACAATACCTACATTCACCCATGCAAGTTGTTCCGGGATCGAACAAACATTCCACAATACCATCTTCCTTTTTGTAATCACCCTCAAGAAGAATAGTATAACTCCACATCATACTTCAATATGATTTAACAACGTTCGTTATTAGTTTGGAGTGGTTCGGATAAATCCGAGAACCGGTGTCTCCAAAACTAGAAATAATTGCCGGCTAACTCAATTCCAGTTCTTTTGGAAGTATGCACTAAGTAATCGAGTCCTCACCGAGGACCTCGAATATACCCGACATACTTCTGAGTCAAACAGGTCCAGATTTGATTGTCGGTTATTTAACTAAAAAAACAACAGTCAATTCCATTTTAGATTTATTTACCCATAGAAACCACTAAACCTCAAACAAATCTTTATTTAATAAATCTCTTTCAAAAACATTTATCTAAAACATTCATATACTTATTTCTCTGATATAGGTATGTTCACAAAAATATTTGTGAATAACTTTTTACTTCCAAATCATATTAAAAAGGATCAAACAAATGTGGTTTATATTTGAGGTAAGGACAACTCTAAACACTATTCCTTTAGTGTTAAGTGTGGGAGGGAAGTTCCATACCACCATTTTTAAAAGGTCGGTCTCGGGAAATCCAAATCTCAAATTCTTTTTAAAATTCTTTCGATAAATCCCTTTAAATCAAACCTATTCCATTCATGAAATCTCTTTTGTTTGAAATCCAAATCCATTTATAAAACCCTTTTATAATATTCAAACCCATTTATAACTCCTTTATAAATAACCAAACCTTTATAAACTTCTTTTATAAACATTCAACCTTTCCAAAAACTTCTTTTATAAATATTCAAAACCTTTCTAAAAACTTCCTTATGGAACATCAAAATCGTTCATAAAATTCCTTTATAAACTTTTCATATTTAACAACTTCTTTAATAAAAACTTATCCAAAAAACTTCCTTTTGATAAACCCATCCATTATTTAAATATCTTAACTAAAATCGTTGGTAAATCATCCTTGAAATGTCCTACCAAAATGGAATAACTTTGAAATCATTTTCAAAAAGGAAAATGAAAACATTTAACTTTACAAAATCTAACGGAGGCTTAGAGACCATAAGGGGTCTTTTAATTGGGTTCTTCTTAACAAGTTAACATGGATATTTGCATGAGCAAGCAATAAGTAAAGGAAATCATTCAATCACAATCAATCAATCCATTCTATGGGTAAATGTCGCAGTATTTATAATAGCAGAATGGTGTTTTCTTCTGCCAATAGATGTCATTTAGTTTCATAGTCATAAGGGTTACTTAGGGCTTAGACAAGAGATCCTTCGATTTAAAAACAATTCGCTTAGATAAGAAAACTGGTTTAAAATAAATAAACGGTAGAATTTTAAAGAACTTTTAAAATGAATACCTCAATTAAGTCATAAGTTAAAACTTAATTAAACCTTAATTAAATCAAAAAATTTACTCATAACTAAACTCTAACTTAGCCTATTTAATTCTTAATTTATTTAACTAAAACTTAATCTCAATTAAGCCTGGTTAAGTGCAAGTATGTCGAATATGACTGATCCTGTTGTTAGCTCTGGACTTATTAAAGCTTCGACTGATGTGTCACCAACGCAAACTTTCTCTGGTAAGCAGAACTTCCTTACTATGTCCAGAACCATTGTTTGTTCTGATGATGCAAACTGTAACGCCTTGGATGAACTTGCAACGGGCTCTTCTGATGCCGTCAGTGAATTTTGCAGTTTGGCAGGGGATGTCTTTGCCAAGGCTAAAAATATTATCCCAGTATGTAGCACTTCTAGTGTTTGTGTTAATGCAGCAGTAGGATCTGGATCTATCTGTAAAATAAATAGCACGGCCGTCCCTTTGTTTGATATCATGCCATCAGACATTGTTTGTTCTGGGTCTCCCCTTGCCTGTCCCATTGTTGGATCTGCCTGTGACATTACGCGTCCAATTGCCAATGCTGTTGTTGTTCCTGTGAACAATGATTTATCTCCTGGTAGTGTCTTGTGTGCTGATTCTCCTTGCACCATTCCGGTTGCCTCAACTTCTGATGCTGAGTGTTGTCATGCTGCTCCTCGCACTGCTGTCCCTATTCCTTCTGTTCCCAGGCCTTGGACTTCCCTATTTTCCTCCAAACCACGTAACGCGGGAATTTATGAACCAGTTGATTTCGATATCGTTGAGGAAAATGGAGTTATGATACCTCCCCCCTGTGTAATGCAAGCCGGAATTGACTTTTGGTCCGGATACGTTGTTGGATTTTTTTTGGACCCTAATCATCGTCTTCGTGATGTGGCTGCTGTATGTCGTAGAGCCTGGAGACTGCATGGTGGTCTTAGAGTTAAGTTGGTTGATTCCTTGTACTACCTTCTGTTCTCCTCCCCTGAGGAACGTAGACGTGTTCTAGAGTCTGAACCTTCCTTCTTTGACGGTCAGCCTTTTATTCTTACCCCCTGGTCGCCAACGATAGCAAGTGTTCGCGAGCAAGTTTTTTCGGTCCCTGTTTGGGTTTATTTCTCCCAAATTCCTTCTGCTTTACAACCGTTGCTTGGCTTGAATTGGCTTGCGTGCAATATAGGAAAATTGAAATGCTTTGACTCTAATACGGTTGCGCGTGACAAGCTTGTTTTTGCCAAAGCCTTGATTGAGATTACTCCTGACAAGCCTCTTCCCACCACTATTCCTGTTCAGCTAGCGGTTGGACATGTGGCCAATGTTCGTGTTCGTTATGGATGGGTCCCTGATATTTGTTCCTCATGTCATTCCTTTGGACATAATGACGCTGATTGCGTGCGCTCTGTTGTTCCTGATGCTGCTCCTAGAATTCCTCTGCCTCGTCCTCCTCTTAGGAAATGGGTACCCAAGGCCTCTCTGGTTGTAGCTCACTCTGATCCTCTCCCCTCCTTAGAGCCTCCTGTTTCCCCTGATCATGGTGCTGTTTCCCCTGACCTTGGTGCTGTTCCTCCGGTTCCCCCTGTGGTTCCAGTTCTCTATCCGTCTCATATTGTTTGGGCTAAGACTGAGCTCTCTTGGGTTGATTGTCGTACTGATATGAGGTACAACCCAGTGGATAACTCATATTTTAGATACATATCTGATGATTTATTGGATCTTCGATGCCTTTTTTATTCCATATCTGGTGATACTTTGGTTCTTGACATGGATGGAACGTATGCTCTGACGAACGCAGAGCTTCTTGCTGATTCTACCTGGGAAAGATCTTATGTTTACTCTTCTAGCAGTGACTGTTATGATCCGTCCCTTGCTGTTCTATTTCGTCCCTTTATTGGACTTCTTGATGGTGGACCTTTGATTTCTTCCAAGGATGATGAGAGTGTGGGAGATTCTTCCTCTGCGGAGGAGGACTAGCTGTGGTATTTATTTTAGTAGTTGTGACGCATCTGTCATACTCCTGTCCTGTATTAGATTTGTATTTCGTAGCTAAGGTATCTCTGCCTTACTCCTGTACTTCAACTTTATTACTTACGTAATATAAGTGGTCGGTCCACTATAAAACCGTCGGCCTTGCCAAAAAAAATTAAGCCTGGTTAAGTCTTAATTAATCAATAATTAAACCTTGATAATTTAAAAATTAATTAATAATTAAAAATTAATTAAACAAATGTTTATTTATAATTAAATCATAATTAACTAAAAATTAAGTGAATAATTAACCTTCAGTTAAATAAAAATTAATTAAATAATTAACACTAATTTAATAATTAATTAAAATAATTAAATTTGAAAAATTAATTACCCTTTATCTTAATTAATTCTTACCTAAAACTTCCTTAATTAAAAAAATCAACTTGGTTAATAATTTCTTAAACTCTAATTACTTAATTAATTAACTAAATAATAATTACCCTAATTAATAAATTAAATAAATAATTTATTAAATAATTTTAAACTTAAACTTTTTACTTACTTTATTAGTTTTGAAATGTGTTTTCAAAATAATTCCAAAGAAAACACTTTAAAACTTAAAATCGCAAAAATTTCCGAACTGCATCCATAGTGACTATCGCTATGAACGCAGTTCGCTAGTATAGATTTCTAGGTGAAATCTTCACTTTAACTCTAGCTATTTCATTTTGAAAATACAAACAGAAGAGTTTTGAAAACTTAAACAAAAGGTGAAAACTTGGAAAACGTTTACTAAATTCAAAACCTAGAAAACAAGCTTTTGTTTTCAAATCGGATCTCGAGTCCTTCATGACTTTTCAAGGTGCTAACTTTACAATAATTACATCACATACACTTGATTTTGTTTCATAAACACACTACCATCATATTATAACCAACCATTCACATATCCACATCCAAACATATCATTTAACATCCAAATCACAAATCCAAGCTTAAATACAAACTTATACTCATATGCCATTAAAACAACATTATATTTCAACACAACAACCATTATATTTTCACAATATATAGTTCAATATAATCAAGTCAATATCATTTTCAAAAATGAGAGTTTTACTCATCGAAGCTTACTAATTCAACCCAAACTTTTGCCAAAACTTTGAAGCAACCTAGGATCTTGCAAAATCGAAGACTTTAGATGCCTACACACTCAAAATGGGCTCGGCCTTGGACACTATGGGCTCGACCATGCACTATTTGGGCTCGGCCTTGGGTGTTTGTCGAGGGTGTGGACTTGTACTATGGAGGAAAGGTGTTGTAGTGTTTGTAGAAGTGTTCTAGTGAGCTAAAGAAGTGATTTAAGTAGGAAAGAAGTGATTTTTCACAAGCTCTAAATTATGAAGAGGAACCATGGATATTTCTCTCAAGCTTTTAGGAATTTTAAAGTGAGGAAGAGGATTGTAAAATGAGAAATATGAGGTTAATGGGTATATATAGACTTAGGAAAATAATTAAAAATATATTAGTGCTTGAACTAAATATGTATACATGTACATGCATCTCCATACCCCCCCCAATTTCCGTCCACACCATGTCCCCCCTCCCCCGCTCTTATGCACTATTCATGCCATGCACCTATGCACTATGAGTTGAAAAAGGTATTTTTATATATTAAAATGTAAACATTTTTATATAAAAAATATTACTTATTTTTATATATACATATGATTAAGTGAAAATATATGCATATGTATATATTCTCATGACAAAATAGTTTGTAATATGCATATATGTGTTTGTAATAGTGTCTTTTTAACTAATGAAAAATCAATATTTTCGAAAAATAATTTTCGGTCACATTTTATATTTTTTTCTAAACTATATATATAGATAAACAAAATTTGAAAACGATTTTATCATCATTAGTTATTATTTAAAATAAGTTTATTAGTAAAAAAATTCATTTATTTATTATTTAAAAATATAATTAAATATTTATTTAAATAGCGATAACATTCTGGGTCATTACAGTTCTTGATCTAAGATTCGAGTACATGATTTCGAGGTGGTTTACACCGGTCACTAGATTCTTGACGATGATCACTTGATATGGATTATTGATATGATTCTAAAGTTTTCTATCATAGTATATGGCTATGTAAGAAGAATGGAATTGTCTAATCAAGGATCCAGATTGGAGACTGCACTAGAGAAGTCATTGAGAAATACTAGTTCAAAAGTAAAATTTATGTGATCGAGCAAGTGATCAAAATTTATATTGCATACAGATGATATATGTACATCCTACGGACTTTAACACATTAGTATACTATGTTTGTTTGGCTTGTGGAAACTTTGGGAAAAGACTCTTCAAATTGTTTGAGTATGGATAATCAACTAAGTAATAACCTAAGGTGGTTGAGTAAAAGGTACGCTTAGTAGTTTATTTATCATCCTTGAGAGATGAGAAGATTTTTAACATGGGCAAACCGTTAGCCTTGTTTTCTAAGGATAGTAATATTGTTAAATATTAATACGTGGTTGTTTCTTTGATTGCATGTGTTGGAATTTCGAGGACAAAATATTCTAAGGGGGAGAATGTAATGACACATAATTTCGAACACTTCAATTTAAATATTTGAATTATTTAAATATTTGTACCTTGGATTTAATGTGATTAAATATGATTTTATAACCTTTTTAAACACTTTTTAATTAATACCTAATGTTAGAAAACTTGTTTTTAAAATGCATTTACAAAAATATACACTTTGAATAAATACTGAAAATGTGACCGGAAAACATTTTTCTAAAAATCAATTTTTTTTGTTAAATAAAAGATGTTTGGATATTTGTACAATAGTATGTTATCATATGAACACCCTAAGAAGTAATTGAACCATGCATCATCCTAAGAGGTAAATAATTAAACTAAGCAAAATATGAGGAGACAAAGTCCCTTTAATCAGGGAGTGATTTAAGGAAGTATGGTGTGTAAGAGGTAAGGTGTGCATAAGGGTATGGTGTGCATGTTCTCAAGCATGCAAGGAAAAGGGATATGGGTGGTCATTTACTACTTTTCCTAAGGTTATAAATAAGCATGCAAGGCCTCTTCATTTCATCATAAATTCTCAAACTCAAATTCATGTCATCACTTCTTCCTCATCTCAATGACATCTCTCCCTCTTATTCACTTAAGGTCGTGTGCATGTGGGGGAGTTTTGGCTCTACACTGTGAGCTAGGAGGAGGGAGGAGGAGATGGAAGTGTGCATAGGAGAAGGAGGGAGGCAAAGGTAAGAGCTATAGTTGGGAAGAACGACCTAGGACGTGTAAAAAGGCAACTTGGAGGAGAAGGTCATATGAAGTGAAGGCAGAGGGCTTTGGCCATATGCTAGGAGGACGGGGAAGTGATAGTAGGAGTGTTTGGTTGATTGAATATTGGTATGAAGTGTATGGTTTGAACGGAAGTGAGTTATCTCACTTTGAATGAAACTAATAACTTGATAATTTGCTTGTTAATAACTTGCTAAAAACTACGATAATATACCCTAACTACTTAAAGTTATAACCCTTAATTATATGCTCTACAAAGCATGTGATTTGTTTAATTAGTTGCCTTAAAAGCTTTGAATTGTGTTGTTTAAATTAAGTACATTTGAACATTTAATATGGATACGTAAATTAAGTACATGTGTTAATACATGTTTCGTAGTGATGTGGTTTGAATTTGGGAATCATGTATGTGTACAAAATTGAAATATATTGGATATTGAATTGAATACGGAATTGTCTGTATCACGATAGTCGCTATAAACACACTTCGAATCCCTTAACTATAACTTGAGTAATTTGGTGATTTATGAACATATCTTAATATAACTTGTTTTGGTCATTAACTACACCTATATAAATGTTTTTGAAATCAAAGGATATGTTGAAAAGTCATAGAAAATGCAAACCCAAATTATAAAGTTAATATCAAAATAGTATTTATATCAACACTTTTAAAAATCCCTTGTTTTTGGGAAATAACGTTTATTTTCGGGGAAACTTTCTTAGGAATTTATTTACTATTTTATCGAGTCAATAATATATTATTCTTATTGTAAAATTTTTGAGGATTAAATCAATCATTAACCAGTTAAATGAAGAGGCAAAAGTTATAGCAAAATAGTCGCCATATGAGCACTTTGGAAAAATACATTGTTTTCGCAAATTTCTATAAAATAATAAAAGATATTCTTTGGAATTTTTCTTCATGGTTTCTAGGTGCCCAAAGTATACTAACAATTGTAAAAAGAATTGATCTAAAATCATTTGTTAAGGCGTCGAAAATTGGATGTAAAGTTGTAGCAAAACATGTTTAAAACTTGTAAAAGAACTTTAGACAACATTTCTAGAAATGCTATTTTTGCTATTTGAAACTATAATTGCTTAAAAATGATATTTAAATTATGTACTTTTTTCACTAATATTTTTATGGTTGTTTACTAACTTATAATAGAGTGTTTTAAAATTAATTTCAATTTAAATATATTTTTAACAATTAACTATGAATTCTTAAACCAAGTGGCTTTTAAAATAAAACATATTTATTTTGGTTTTTCTATTTATTTCAAAGTTCCTTATTTTTAATATTAAATTAAGTATTCTATAAATATAATAAAGGATGTTTGGATTTTAACACTTAAGTTAAAATAAATAGTTTTGTGAAATTAATTAAAAGTGTATTATTTTAATTAATAAGCGTGGACATGCTTTGATCTTTAAAATAAATGTTTTAAACTTAGTGATGAATATAAGTAAAAGGTTTTTAGGTTGTAGTAAACATTGTTTTAGCAACAATTATTTTTAACCCTTATTATTAATTATATTTAGGGATACAATAAGATATTCGTTATTGAATATTTTAAAGATCACTATAAGTGAAATGTTTTTAAAGTATGAAATGTTTTTAAAGTATAAAATGGTTTAGGTTTGTTGTGACAATGTTTTAAACAACACATGTCTTTAACCCTTAAATATAATTAAATCTTTAAAAGCAAGTTTAAAGAGAAATGTTTTTAAAGTATGAAATGATTTGGGTTAGTTGTGACAATGTTTGAGTAACACTTGTCTTAAGCCCTTATAAATGTAATTAAACCTTTAAAAGAGAGTTTTAAAGAAAATGATTAAAATGTGAAGTGTTTTGGGTTTATAGTAACAATGTTTTAGTAAAATCTATTTTTATTCCTTTGAATTATATTTTAAAGTGGAAATATAATTAGATCTTTAAAAAGGAATTTTAAAGATAATAACAAGTATTGTAATCTTTTTTTAAAAGATAGAAAATTTTATATATTTAATTTATAAAAGAGAACGGGTTTATAGTAACAATGTTTTTATAAAAACATTTATCATTCTGTTGTGAGATTTTAATGTTTTTGTTCTCCTCTTTCATGTTTGTTTTCTTTTCTTTTTTATTTTACCCTAACTTTCTGTCTTTCGGCACTTCGGTGCTCGGCACGTGAATACCGTGGATGTATTAGTGTCGACATTTGAGGGTCGAAAAGGCAATCATTACATTCGAGGTCAGTGGGAGTGAGGGCAAAGTTTGCAAGTTGCTAAGATCCATTTATGGAATTAAACATGATTCCAAGAGTTGGAATAAGTTTTTTGATAAAGTCTTAAAATAGTTTGTTTTTATCAAAACAAAGAGGAAGAGTGTGTATATTGATAGGAATAAGGAATTGCTATCATGTTCTTATTTTTGTACATCGATGATCTGCTGTTGATTGGTAATGACGTTTTGCTATTGTAATCAATGAAAACTTGGCTTTTCAAGAATTTCTCCATCAAGGATTCGGAAGAAGCAGCCTATATACTAGGTATAAAGATCTATAGAGATAGATCAAAGAGGCTGCTGGGATTGTCCCAATCCTTGTACATATATACCATACTGAAAAGGTTTGGTATGGAGAATTCCAAGCATGGACATGTTCCAAAACAATCTGAAACCGTCCTTCCTAAGAAGGACGCTCCTCAAACTGATGAGGAGAAAGAGTGGGTGAAGAGGATACCGTATGCATTAGCAATCGGTTCCATAATGTACGCCATGCTATGTACTAGATCAGATATGGCCTATGCATTAGGATGCGTAAGCCGATACCAATCTTATCCTAGATAAATAAATTGGACTACCGTAAAATGTATACTAAAGTACTTAAGAAATACCAGAGACTTATTCCTTATATATGGGATGGAGACCTCCTTATGAAAAGGTATACAAACTCTAGCTTTCAGTGTGATATCGACGATAGTAAGTCGGTGTCAGATTACGTATTTACTATAAATAGCACTGTTGTTAGTTGGGAAAGTTTCAAATAGGAAATGGTAGTTGATTCCACGATGGATGCCGAGTATATCGCCCTTAGAAAAGCAGCAAAGGAAGCGATCTATATGCGCAAATTATGAGTGAGCTATGAGTGATTTCTGACATTGAGAATGCGACGACATTTTTTTGCGACAATAATACGACAATGTAGATCACAAAGGAGCCTAGAGCACAGAAGAAATCATAACATATTCTTTGAAAGTTCCACCTAATTAGAGATTTTGTTGAGAAGAAAGAGGTCATGATTCAAAGTGTAGATACGAAGGACAAAATAGCAAATCCGTTTACAAAGGACTAGCTCAGCCAGTTCTCCTCAAACAAATCAATGGATGTAATTTAGATTCCATAATTGGTCCCAAGTGCAAGTGGAAGATTAATAGAGTTATGGTTTTTGATAGATTTATTGCACTTGTATTATCGCAATATATTGGTGACTTATCAATAATTTTTCCGGAATCCTTAAGCGTCTGTTGCATATATATTACTTGTGCACATGCTAATGCCGCTGAAATATATTCGGCCTCGCAAGTGGATAAGGATACACGATTTTGCTTTTTGCTAAACCATGAAACTAATGATTGTTCGATAAAGTGACATGTTCCACTAGTACTTTTACGATCCGTTTTACAACCATCGAAATCCGCATCACTATATGAAACAAGTTCAAATGATGATCCTTTAGGATAAAACAAACCGTAATTTCTTGTACTAGATAGATATCGTAAGATACGTTTAACGCTTCTTTGGTGAGATTCTTTCGGTTTTGCTTGAAATCGGGCACAAAGACACACACTCATCATAATATCGGGTTGACTTGCTGTTAAATAAAGTAAGGAGCCAATCATACTACGATATAATTTTTCATCAAAATCTTTTCCATTGTCATTTTTTCTAAGTGAACACTAGTACTCATCGGTGTTGGTTTGCTTGAAATTTTATCCATTCCAAAACGTCGTAATAAATCGTTACAATATTTTTCTTGATGAATAAAAATACCATTTTCAAGTTGTTTTATTTGTAAACCCAAGAAGAAATTTAATTCTCCCATGTGAGACATTTCAAATTCATTTTTCATAATATTTGAGAATTGATTACAAAGATTTTCATTAGTTGAACCAAAAATAATATCGTCTACGTAAATTTGCACAACTAAAATATCGATATTTTTTCGTTTAATAAATAAAGTTGTATCGATTTTACCTATTTGAAAACCAGATGTAATTAAGTGATTTTTAAGACGTTCATACCAAGCTCGGGGAGCTTGTTTTAAACCATATAAAGCTTTTTGTAATTTAAAAACACGATCGGGATATTTTTCGTGAATAAATAATGGAGGTTGTTCAACATATACGTTTTCTTTAATAAAACCATTTAAGAAAGCACTTTTGACATCCATTTGAAATAGTTTAAAATTGTGATGATTTGCAAAAGCGAGTAATGTACGAATGGCCTCTAATCTTGCTACTGGAGCAAAGGTTTCGTCATAGTCGATACCTTCTTCTTGATTATAGCCTTGAGCAACTAAACGTGCTTTATTTCTAACAATATTTCCATTTTCATCTGCTTTGTTTTTAAATACCCATTTTGTTCCTATAACCGATTGATCTTCTGGTCTTGGTACTAATTCCCAAACATTATTACATTTAAATTGATTTAATTCTTCTTGCATAGCTATTATCCAAAAATTATCATTTGAAGCTTCTTTATAATTTTTTGGTTCAAAATTTGACACAAATGCTACATGGATTGTTTGATTAAGTTGATTTCTAGTTACTCTAGAATTGAGATCTCCAATGATATTATCTTTTGGATGATTCTTAAGAATTCTAGGGGATGATATCAAAGTATTATTTTGCACATTTGTATTATTATTAATAGAGTTTGTTGTATTTATTGAAATTATTTCTTCATCATCATTAGTATGATGGTTAAGAAGATTTTCGTCGAACATAACATGTAAACTTTCTTCAATAGTATTATTTCGTTTATTAAAAATTCTATAAGCTTTGCTGCGATCCGAATATCCAACAAAGATTCCTTCATCGGCCTTCGGGTCAAATTTTCCTAAATTATCTTTTGTATTTAATATAAAACATTTTGATCCGAAAGTTTTAAAGTATGATACTTTAGGTTTTCTTTCCAAAAAAATATTTCAAAACAAGTTTGTATAGTCAAAGAACGTATGGTTACTCGATTCAACACATAACAAGCTGTGGCAATAGCTTCTGCCCAAAAATGTTTTGGTAGACCACTACTATTTAGTAGTGTTCGTGCACATTCTTGTAATGTACGATTTTTTCTTTCTACTACACCATTTTGTCGAGGTGTGCGGGGAAAAGAAAAATTATGACTTATTCCTTTTTTATTACAGAAGTTAGTAAAAAGATCATTTTCAAATTCTCCACCGTGATCACTTCGAATATTTTGAATTTTCAATTCCATTTGTGTTTTAATTCTTTTAGCAAATATTTTAAACATACCAAAGGTATCACTTTTATGTTTTAAAAATAAAGTCCATGTATATCTCGAAAAATCATCAACTATTACGAAAACATATTTGTTGTGATTTATAGATCGTACTTGCGTTGGACCAAATAAATCTAAATGTAATAGTTCTAATGGTTGTTTTGTAGAAATATTATTTTTAGATTTAAAAGAGCTTTTCTTTAGTTTTCCAATTTGACAATCGCCACATAAATTTTCTACTTTGTAATTTAGTTTAGGTAAACCTCTAACTAGCTCATATTTTGCTAATTTATTAATATATTTAAAATTGATATGACAAAATCGTTTATGCCATAACCATGGATCGTCATGTTTGGCGGTTAAACATAAATTTGAATTTTTATTTATATTCATGTTTAAGACATAAATATTTTTGTTTCTAAAACCTTCAAATATAAGTTGTTTGTTATTATCGAAAATATTACATCTATCTTTTTCGAAATTGATTTGAAAACCTTTATCACATAATTGACTAATACTTAGTAGGTTGTGTTTTAGATTTTCTACTAATAAAAATTTGTAATAATAGGAAAGTTAGAAATACCAGAGTTGATGACTTCTCCAATGCCCACGACATATCCTTTTGAGTTATCTCCAAAGGTTACCGTTCCACCATCGATGTATGTTATATTTGATAACATTTTTGAATTTTCGGTCATATGCTTGGAGCATCCGCTATCTAGTATCCATTTATCCTTATTTTTTATTTTGGGTACCTGCAAAATAAAAGATGTTTTAATTGGTACCCATATACTTTGTTAGGGTCCTAGATGTTAGAAGAAGTAGGTAGCCATACCCAAGATGGTTTGATACCTTTATAAATATAATTTTTATTATAGACTACATTCTCTAAGAAATTATTAATATGTTTTTGTCTAATCAAATTATTATTTGTCTTAGGAATCCAAATTTTCATATTCTTATTATCCATATTAGACTTAGGTGAACTTTTAGTCTTTTTATAATCATTTCCTCTTTGTTTAGGAGTATTTTTAAATCCTCTTCCATTTCTATTACCTAATGGTTTTGAAGTTTTGATAAGATTTTCCAAATCTTGTTTTCCTTTATTAAATTTTGAAACATTATTTGTAATTTTATCTAATCTTTCTTTTAATTCTGAATTTTCAATTTTCAATATTTCAATATTACTCTTCAGGTTGACATTTTCTTTTAACAAATTATCCTTTATTATTTTAGTTTTATCAAAATCAATAGCAATAGCCTTATTTTCGACCAAATTATTTTTAATTTTTTCTTGAGATAATTCTAGTTCCTCTTCTAAGATAATTTTTTCATCTTTTAACATTCCTACTTCAAGTTCTAATCTATTTATTTTGGCTATATTTTCTTTGTTCAATTTTTTAATTTGTCTAAATTTATCATCTAATTCCATGCTAAGTTCTAATAGTTGTCATAGCTAAGTTCGAGACATACCTCATCAGTTTGTGCCATAAAACAAACATTAGCTTGTTCTCCGTCACTATCGCTATCACTATCAATGATGACGAGTCCGAGTCATCCCATGTTACTTTGAAAGCCTTCTTCTTTTTGAACTTTTCAAATTTGTTCTTCTTTTTATCATTATTGAGCTTGGGACAGTCTTTCTTCATATGTCCAAATTGATCACATTCATAGCATTTGATTGATGTTTGATTTGTTGAGCTTGATTTTACTCCTTTCTGAAATTTAGTCATTTTCCTAAACTTCTTGAATTTGTTGTAATTTTTGGCAATAAATACAATTTCTTCTTCGTCTAAGTCGGAGTCTTCATTTGTTGCTGGGAATGTTATGTTCTTCTTTTCCAAATTTAGTTCTTTTTGTGCCTGCAAATTAGCTTCATAGGACATTAAATTTCCTATCAATTCTTCAACCTTGAGAGTAGAAAGATCATTAGCTTCTTCAATAGCTAATACCTTCCTTTCCCAATCCGATGTTAAATAGTTGAGTATTCGAGAAACTAAATCAAAATCAGTAAACTTAACTCCTAATGCCATAAGATCATGTTGAATAGTTTGAAATCTAGAATACATGTCAACAATAGTTTCATTTTGTTTCATTTTGAATGAAGAAAATTGGTTTTGCAAAATTGAAATCTTAGTTTGTTTGACCTTTGTTGTACCTTCGTGTGTGATTTGTAAGGTACGCCAAATGTCAAATGCAGTGTTACATAACATGACACGTGAAAATTCATTTTTATCTAGTGAGCAAAATAAAACATTCATAGCTTTGGCATTATTAGAAGCTGATGTTTTTTGTGCATTGGTCCATGTGTTCATAGCAGTAGTAGGTGCTTCATATTTATCTTGAGTGGCTGACCAAATTTCTAGACCATTAGCTTCCATAAAAATTCTCATACTTGTTGACCAATATGCATAGTTTGAGCCATTAAAAAGTGGGGGTCGTGCTGTGGATTGTCCTTCTTGAAAAATACTTTCCACATTAAAGTGATTCAAAAACGTGTTACTGTACTTTGATTAAACCACGCTCTGATACCAATTGTTAGTATATAGGGTGGATAGTATAGTGTATATGCAAGTATATGTGACAGATTATATGATGCAACTAAGATAAAATTAATCTTGGTAAATATAGAATAAGCACACCAGGATTTTATACTGGTTCGGACCTCCCGTCCTACGTCCAGTCCCGAAGCTCCCCTTCGGAATTCGACTATCAAACACCCTCACTTCGCCCGGAGGAATAGGCTTGGTTACAATAGCTTGTTCTTGTCAAGTATGTGTTCTATAACACGGATATTGACTATTAAGTACAAATGCTTCCAATATATATATATCTAGAGAATATTGATTGAGGATATCTGAATATATGGAAGAATGAAATACAAGTATAGATTGCTAGAGATCAAGAATATATTAGAGTATGAAAGTAAAGAGCACAAGTAAGTTAGGTGAAGTATTCTCTTTGATTCTTGATGTTATTTATAGTGCTAGAGAGATTCCTTGAGTAGTTGCATCCATTAACAAGTGTTCTATGGTCGCTTCTGATGGTGATGAAGAGTTGCAGCGAAGAGAAGCGAAGATGTCTTTTCAAATTCGAGTTCAGCACCAAACGTCTGGTAATTATTTCAAACGTCTGGATTTTTTTTGTGTACAGTAGCCTTTCAGACGTCTGAGTACATTAACCAGACGTCTGATCCTTTCTATTTTAAATTCCAGAGGATTTCTTCAGACGTATGGCTAATGTACCCAGACGTCTGAAACCTGTGCATGTTGAATTTGTGCATCTGTGTCATTGTTCCATTGATCCTATCGACTTGTAGTCTTTTGTAACGTTCTTTGAGCCTTGTTCTTGTCTCTCTAGTGATGTTACTTTAGCAATTACCTGTAAATAGAAATATATATACATATATGATATCCATTGTATAATTGTT
This sequence comes from Allium fistulosum, assembly GCA_030737815.1. Classification (NCBI taxonomy): domain Eukaryota; kingdom Viridiplantae; phylum Streptophyta; class Magnoliopsida; order Asparagales; family Amaryllidaceae; genus Allium; species Allium fistulosum. The sequence continues at coordinate 266,007,337 of CM060903.1, forward strand.
GTCATCGAAACCGTAGATTTGATTTCCTAACACAATTTTGTAATTTATTGTAAATTATTAATTCTGTAATAAAATCTCGTTCGAAATAAAAGGTATTAATTATTTAATTTAAGTATATTTAATAGAAAATCCATAAATGATACTTTTGCGATAATAATTTCAATGTGTTATCATGAGAAATTTATCAGAATATAACAAACATTTCATTTTAAATATTCCTAATCAAGATGTATAGATATTGGATATCGATACATCGATTGAAATACGTGTGTGTAATTCTCTCCAAATGTTGGGCAGTGTATTACTTATGGCCGTTGGGGGTACCAAGGATGGTTATTGAATAACTATGGAATGATTCACTCGATAGTTTTCTGTTGGTTAATGTAACTAAAGTCAACTAGAAAATATCAAAGTGACAATATTAGATAGTTCTCTTGACTTGAGAATACTGTTGAACTCCAATGTGGACACTTTGCTTTGATTATAGTTAAATCATGGCACGGAAGCCATTGAACGACTATAGTTGGGTCTGAGTTGAAGCATCGGAAGTGAAACACTATTCAATAGAAAATTCGTCTCCTCAATTATATAAGATTAGTATCACGGTCAACTGAAGTCAACTCAAAGTTAAACTATCTAGCCAAAGTAGTTCGGTTAATAGTAGATGTTATAATTGAACTAAGGACTTTGTGCTTGGACAATACAAGTTGAATGTGGACGATATTGGAATTTTGACTGATACCAAATTCCATAAGCCCTAATATGATATAGTTTTGACAACGGGGGTTAGTGTAAATAATTGTCACTACCGAGAACTGCTAAAAGTAGTAAAATTGGATTTTACCGAAATAGTTTAAGCCATAAATTCGGCCAAACTGTCACACCACTAGCTAAAGTAACGTGTGAACATTAATATTTGAATTATTTGATATTAATTGCTGACTGAATTTAAACCAAGAGTCACATAACCGCAATGTTGAATACATCGAATGCCACCAGATTTAATTAAATTATAACTATTATAAATTAAATTATTAAATTATTATTTTTAAATATTACTTATAGAATTTTATTTGATTTATTTGAATTAATATTGAAAATAGTACGTATATAAATTATTTAGAATTTTATTTGGTTTATTTGGAATGTAAATGAATTATAAATCATATATATAATTTGAAATATATCATTAATATTTATTAATTTACAAAAATTAAATTGTTTTTAATATATACATATATGTATGTATACAAATTTTATAAACTATAGTATTGTACAAATATTTAAGAAAATCTAATTTTTCATATTGAAATATTAAGTTTAAATTAAAAAACTTAAATTTATCCACATGGGTTAATTATATAAAAAACATCAGTTAGTCAAACTAATACATGGTCGAAAATAAGTGATTATATATGTTAATTTATGTATATATATTAATATATAGTATTATTTAAAAATATAATTTTTTAAAATTTTTATGTACTTTGTGTGTGTATATATATATATTTGAATTAGAATAAAATTGAATGAATTTATAAAAATATTATTCTATAACTTATTTTTAGACTCAAATTTTATATTTGAATTTTTAAAAGGTATGTTAAATCTAGATCTTGTTTCAGATTTTGAATTTGAAAGATTTACATTTCGAATTTTCAAATTGTTTTATATTCAAATTTATAAATAATTATTTTACATATGAATATGTGTACATATATATGAAATGTTATTTCATAATTATATATGTGTGTATGTGTGTACACACAATTATATTTTGTACTATACTAATATTATGTAATAATTGACAGCAAATATGTATATGAAGGTGTTAATGTGTCTGTTGCGGTGTAAATCCCAATACTTAGATACAAGCATGTGAAACCATATACATTTTATATGTCGATGTGCGTGTACACATACATGTATATTTAATACATATGTTCACATTCTATATAATTTATATAATCAAATAAAATCCCTTTATTAATCAATTAAATAAAATAGTGATTTTATTTAAAGTTTATTTATAGACTTCATATGCCCAGTAAGATCCAAAATGGTAAAAAAAATTGAATTCACATATTTAACCCCCTGCGTGTTGGCACAGATTCAATAGTTTATTGTCCGATAGCTCAGATTAAAGGGCATGGAAGGAGCAATCTCTCGTATACACTATTTTAGGTCAACATGGATATGTCACAATAGCTGAATACATACGAAATAATACATATCTCGTCTCAAAACAAAGCAACATATTCAAGTTGCACGAAATAAGTAATACAATATTAGAGACAATAATAAACATTTAACATAATCGGAGTGAATAAAAATGATGAACTATATATCATATCTAATAATTTAATACATCACCTCATATATATACAACTCATAACACAAGTACATCATTATCTTCCCATACAGCCGAGTTTCCATGCAGAATAAACAAATATTCACCGCTTTTATCGACTCTATCTCCATATTATATCCCACAAAGCACATATAGTCATAATTCAACCTGTAAAACAACCTCAGTTTGACCCGAGGTTGTTAAACAAATTAAAAATCCCGAGCCACACTAGAAATCTAATTTTGAGTGTAACCGTACTCAAAGGATAACATAATGTGTGAGTCCGGTTTAAATATTCAACACGTTGTATAAATCTACTTAGTTATAAACACAAATTTTTTACTATAGTCTGCACTCATAAATAATTCCGACTAACATAATCAGAGTGAATTAAAATGATGAATTTTATTTCATATCTAAAAGTTTAATATATCATATCATATATATACAACTCAGAACACAAGTACATCATTATCATCCAATACAACTAAGTCTTAATGCAGACAAAACAAATGCTCGCCATCGTTGTTGACTCCATCTCCATATCGTAGCCCACAAAGCACACAAAGTCATAATATCACCCTGTTAAACAACATTGATCTGACTCGACGTTGTTAAAAAAACTACGAGTCAGGCTAGAAATCTAGCCGTAAGTGTAATCGTGCTCAACTATAACATAATGTGTGAATCGAATTTAAATATGCAACGCATTGTATAACTCCACTCAGTTATAAACACAAATTTGTCACTATAGTATACACCCATAAATAATTCCACATAAGCTCTATAATTAAAAACATTCAAAAATAGATTTCCAAATTCTTTTTTTTCTAAATCATTTCCCCCAAAATCGCTTCAAAACAAATTTCCATATTACCTTCATAAAGCAATTCAATCGCGAAAATCTTATATATTTAGAAATCGTATACCAGAGGTCCACTTTGCAAAAGATATCAAAATATTGGTTTTAAATATAAATAATTTATCAAAATATTTCCCAATTTGTTTAAAACAAATCTTTGCAATATATTTCTCAAATCAATTTGCAAAATCTAATTTATCCAAAACATCTTTCTAAAACATTTTGCAAAATAATATTTCCCCTTTATTTGTTTATAATTGCTATTTTTTATTTATTAAAACCAGTTTTTTAATATTCAACAATTTCATCAAACCAAATTTTAAAATACAATATTGTTTCTCCAAATATATTACAAAATAAATATCCTCATATGTTAAATGCTTGTCATAATAAATCATCTGAATCAACAAACAATGATGGAATTTGTAATTCCAACCCTTACAATCCAGGCTCCACTATTACTAGACATTACCTTTGTGCTATATATATATATTAAAAGTTGTAATATCTTAACAGATTATAAAACAAGTAGCAATCCCTTTTAAAAAGGTAAAAATTACTAAACTGTTTCCAAATGGAAAAGTGCACAAAATTATAATTTTATTTCTTCCAAATAGGGAAATTCTCAGTAGTAGAAATATTATCAAAATACCGTTGGTTTATTTTACATAAAATGCTTTATTTACCAAATCAATTAATATTTCATGATTTTCGAACATTCGAATTCATAATAATAATGATGAAAGCCCAATTTTAATACCTAGAATATTTTTCCATAGTTTAACAGAGCTATTGAATGTGGTAGACTTTAGCACAACAATGTTTGATTCTGCTCAACAAATAAAATATCATTATTATCAAATGTCCAATTTAGATCACAATTATGCATATATTTATACACACACATACTCATTTTAAAAAATATTAGCCATACGAAAATCATTTGCTTGCCAGTTTAAAATTATTACTATCTAATCACGTATAATCAATTCATTTTCATTAACAAGATCTCTTCATTCCCTAATCAAAATATATGGATGAACAATTTCATAAAATAACCAATGATTTAAATCCTTTTTAAGAAAATATATCATAGCAACAATATTTACTATCCAATCTCCATGCAAACAATATTCACTTTAACTAAAATAATCCATATCAATTCAACCAATTATGTGTGTGTATATAAAATCATGCTTTGTATATCTCAACCACTTAGGCAATTGGTCAACCAATATGCAAACAACCAACTATTATAAGAATTCAAAGTCATAGCAATCCCTAATCAATCGGTAAGGAAATATTGATTCAAATAGCTATATGGGTAAAGTTATCACTCACTAGAAATCATTTATTGAAATGTAAATATATAAAAGCAAAGGGATTTGAATCACACTCACATAATTTGATTTTTGATCTTCCAACCTCAGCTCAACACAGCTTATACAATGATAGCCCAAACTTCCATTTATCTCCTACACAACCATGTTTCTTCCTCTTTCTGCATCACCATCTCATGCTTGTGTTCCCCCAACCGGCTTTGCCAAACTCATGCATCACCAGGACACACAGGAGCATAGCCGCACCACCCCCACCTCCTTTGCATGTGCCACTTCCGCAACAACACCACTGTCGTTGCTCCCAACTATGATCGTTCGCCACAACCAAGCGTGCTTGCTCCTCTTTGTGTGTGCATCTACGAGAATGTCATTTTTCTTTCCATTTTCACCATTTTGATTTTTAGGGATTAAGGTTATTGGATTTTGAATAGGAGTGGATAGGGTTTTCTTAGTGTTGAGTTAGATAAGGTAGAGGCGGTTGAAAATGGGATAAGGATAGGTTAAGTGAAAAGGGTTTTGGGCTTATTTTCTATTAGGAGCATGGAAATAAATGAATTCAACTTTTAGTTCAATTTGCAAAATTTTCCTTTCAATATATACAAATCAAAATGTCTTATCGCTTTAAAAATTTATCCTACTTATTATAAAAATATTTCACAACTTTTATACCTTTATAAAATAATTTTTTTTATCAAATACGGCTTATCGACTATAAACTAAAATAATTATTTATTTCTCAGATTAATTCCAAAATTCACAAATATCATTTTCTTTACCAAAACAAATTTTTAGATGACTATTGGATTTTTAAAACACAATTCAAAGTTCAACTTTGAATTTTTAATTAATATTTTTCCTTTTATTACCAGATAGATCCAAAATTCACTTTATCGTATTAAATTTAATAAAAGATCTAAAATAGGTTTTAAATTTTATTTATCCATATAAAATACTTTTTCAATCTTTAAACTCAATTTAAAATTTTATACTCAAATATTTGAATTTACAATTCAAATATTCAATTTAATTACCAAAATCCATTTTAATATATTTATTTTATTTTAACTTTAAACATGGATATTACAAGTATCCAACATGGTTGTTGAAAATTAGATCCACCATTATCAAATTTTATTTTTTAGGGTTTCTATACATGATATATTGGTTAGGAATGTTGCATAGTTTTCTTTATGTGTTTTATTATATGTTTATGTTGATATAAGATGGAATTTTTGAGCTGTCATATTTTAATTCAATCATCAATCTGAGTTGTTTAAAAATCATATGTGGCCTTTTGTTCTTCTGAAGTTCTTATTCTTTAAAATATTTTAAGGAATCTTTTTATGGTTTATGGCTACTATAATAAAACTGTATTTCATTTCATTTATGAAAATAAACAAGTAAGTCGATCTATATATTGGTTTTTTCTTAACTTACTAGTAGCTATCTCAGGGGTTGGAAATTATTTGTCCATCCTTTTTTATTAACCAGTTTAATGTATATTGTTTTCTACATGCCTTGAATTTATTAGGCTAGAAAGTTAATGTATATTATTTTGAAAATCACACATGGCAAAAGTAAACAGCCAATGATTTCATACACATTCTCAAGTTAACATGATTGCTATAACAAGATAAATTGGTATATTTATCAAAATTAGCAACTAAAATAAAGAGACATACATTATTATTTACTCTACATAAATGAACATCCAGATTTAATAATAATAAATTTTCTTGAAATTTAAGAACCAATGAATTAAAACTACGAAGCTATAGATTTAAAAGATAATTAGCTATTTTACTTCACCTTATAGGCATTGATAATGCAAAAAATAAGAAGATAAATTAATACCTTGTGAAGCATTAAAAAGGATATATAGTAAAGAATTGACGATTGAACTATCTTATAAGTAAAACAATATACGATCGCATAAATATACTGAAATTTACATGATCGCTATAATTAGTTAAATTGATGTATTTATGATAGTGGTGTCACTTTTATGATAAATATTTCAATAAATTCAAGATTGTTACTTTTATGAAGATATAATAACAACTATGTAGCTTTAAAATTGATGTTTTCTTTCATCCATCATTTTTATATCTTGCGTATCCTCATGTTTAAAAATATAGACAAGGGTTAAGTCTAATAATGTGAACAAAAGCTTCAACTTTAATAATACAAAATTCAAGACACTCAGTTTATCTAGATAGTTTTGTAGAATTTTTTTTAGAATTTGAGATTAGTAAGAAAATGAAATTTAAAACAAAATATTGGCAGAAAATTAAGGAAACATACAGCATAGGAAATCCTTACACTTGTAACTGATTGAAGGTCTTTCCTACTAAAAGAAATAGATTTCTAATCAAAGAAGCCACTCTGTGAATAATCATAAAAAGATGATGTTAGCAGTTATACCATAATGTAATTTTAGCAAGCCACATTAATTTGGGGTTAAGATGCATTATATACCTATATAAATGTATGTAAGTGTGAAATACACACACACATAAATGTATGTGTATATGTGTACATATATGTGTGTGTATATATGTACATATATGTGTATGTATATGTGTGTGTGTATTATTGGAACTGGACTAGCCCACAACAGAAGAAATTGGTGAATTTCAAAAAATTACTATTTTGCATCTTTATTGGGCCTATAAAGTCTAAATGTATATTAGATACAATATAATAAAATTCTAAATAAAATCTTACTTTGTTCAAACCATTAAAATGGAAATTTAAATATAACTTGAACTTATATGTATTGTGATGAATGTGTCAAATACATTCATTTATGTAAAGTGTAAGTGCAGTATATAAGTGGTGTATATATAAATGTAAATAAAACATGTATAAATGAATTTAGAAAAAGAAACCTTCCATTTCCCTCTCTTAACCTAGATTTGAAAATATACGAAGAGAAAGAAACCTTTCATTTCTTTCCCTCTTTAATTATAATAATTAATATATTAAATGACATTTATAACTTATCAACCAAATTTACACATGGCTTTGTTGTCCAAGTTTTGATTAATGAAATATATTGCATACATCCATAATAATTATAGACACACATACACAGATGTGTATATATAAAGTGAAAACCTATCAGTTGTTTTAAATAATTTGAAATCCAAAATTAACATTAACGGGAATGATTTCAATTAAAGAAAGATTTGACAACAAAAGGTTACATTATTGCACAAAATCCTCTTACAAATTTGAATTAAACTAAACATGTATATTTCCATATATGATTATTACAATTTAATAATTTAAATCTAAACAACATATATTTGCAAACATTATATCATATTATACATGACTATAAAAATTTATACAAATTTTTTTGATTTGAAGATTAACAGTTTTCATTAAACTTTTAATTTAAGAATGAAACAATATTTTAGATTTTACATAAGACTTTAAATATAAAAAACCATAAAGAATTAAAATTTCAGTAAAGTCCATTCATTAAGCTGCTTAAATCAAGGTTTCTTTTAACAAGGATTGAAATGATTGTACACAAAATTTACCGTATGAAATTGAAGATCAATTTCAAGGAATAGTGGATAACTTAACATATATAATTCATTAGCATTTGAGTATGTAAATGTTATATAATAATATTAAAAAAAACCTCATTCAAGGACAGTTTTCAATTTCCCAAGTTTCCAAAATAAAATAAAAGAAATTTGGATAAAGTAGGCATGTGTAAATTTGTGATAAGAATTTACAGATCTAAAAAGATGAATAATGACAGGTTATCAAAAGTAATATGGGATTCAAAACACATCAATTTTTCATTTATATGCATTAAAGGGAGATGATGAACAACCATAGATTTAAATCAAAATAATGCAACAAATATGATTTAATCAAAATAGACAAAAGATAGATTTAATTTACATGTGACAAGATGAATAATTAAAACATCAGGTGAATCATAGGAAATGTAATTATATTAATTATATAAATACATAGATGAATTTAAATAAGAAAATTACCTTTGTATGTATCCAATAAATCATACCTCAAAGCTCCTAGATTCAGAAATCAACCTCCAAATTTTGCAAGGATCAAGAGGGATAAACCACTTTAATGAATAGATTTGATTTTTATTTGATTTTGAGAATTTTTGAAGCCATGGAAGCTCTCATATTTTCAGCCATTAGAGAATGATAAACCACACTAATGAATAGATTTCATTTGTATTTGCAATAAGAGAGACTTTTTTCCTTCTTTATATTATTCTTTTTTCTTTATTAATTCTTTTGAAAAATTATCATCTCTCCCTTATGTGGCCGGCCAAACATGGAGGCAACATGGGCCTTAAATGATCCCAAACCCATTCAGCGTTTATTACATTTAAATCCAATTTAAATAATCTTTTGATATCGTATATTTATACGTGCGTTTATGACTTTTATTTATGCACTTTATTAAATGCTAATGGTATACAAACAAATAAAATAATAAATATTTTAAAAATATTAATTAATTTACAATGATTATAAATTAATTAAATCATGTGGTTTATTTGGAGCATTCATCATTACAGTGGTGCGACTCAAATGTTTAAATTCAATCAATGATTAATATTGAACAATTCAAATATTAACGTTCACACGTCATCTTAGCTAGTGGTGTGACATTTTGGCTACATTTATCGCTTACACATCTTTTTCAATAAAATCTAGTTTTACTTATTTAAGCGTTACCTGATAGTGACAATTATTTACACCAATTCTCTTCGTCAAAACTATATCACATTAGGACATATGGAATTTAGTAATGGTCAAAATTCAAGTATCATCCATATTAACCTCTATAGTCCAAACAAAAAGTCCTTGATTCAATAATAACAATTATTATTAATCGTATAGGTCTAGCTGGAAACTTTGACTTTGAATTGACTACAGTTGACCGTGATACTAACCTCATATAACTGAGGAGACGAATCCTCTCTTGAATAATGTTTCACTTCAAATGCTTCCACTCGACCCAACTGTAGTCATTTGATGGACGTCGTGCCATGGTTTAACTATAATTAAGGCAGAGCTTCTACATTAAAGATCAATGTATTCTCAAGTTGAGAGAACTGTGTAATTTTATCACATCGATATGTTCTGTTTGACCTTTTTTATGGTAACCAACAGAAAACTATCGAGTGAGTCATTCCATAGTTATCCAATAACTATCAGTACATAACCTTTTGGTGGTCCCAGCAGTCATGAGTAATACACTGTCCAACATTTGGAAAGCGTTACGTATTCCAGTCTAAACGGATGCATCGATATCCAGTCTTGATACATCTTGACTAATAATATTTAAAATGGTATGTTTAATTTAATTCTGATAGATTACACATGATTACAACACTTTGTAACTACTATCACAAAACATAAAATTATGGATTTTCTATTAAATATACTTTTAATTAAATTAATTTATTAATATAACACATTATACCAAGTGTATAATAGAAAGAAAACACCTTTTTATCTCTAAAAAATTGGTTATCAAGTTAGATATATGTAACAAATTACAAATTTTCCCAAGGCATACCCCTAACTCTATCACATATATGTATGCATGCATGCAATGCATGTATATATGTATGTATGTATAGGTGTGTGCACGTAGGTACATACATGTCACATTAAGGTGCAGCATAAGTGTAGCACAAGGGATTTAGTCAATCTCTTTCACATTACTATTCTCATATACACACACATTATACATTTAGGTTTATATGTAGGTGTATGTGTGTGCGCGCGTGCATGCGCGCCTGCGAGTGGTTATGGCTGTTGTTTCCTCTTTGCTTTTCCTGAGATGACTCATGTTTAATATCTATAATATTGTAGTGGTAAATTAACAATTTGTTAATGGGTTATTACCACTTGTTTTGATTTTATAGAAGTTGGTACGACAAAGATATTTAGGCTTGATGACGCAAAAGCTTTATCTAAGATACGCTGTAAGGTAGTATTACTTTTGGAAAATTACCGATCAATCTTTTGCATGACGTAGCATTTAGTATGTTATCAACTTGAAATTTATTATTATAGTACAACCAAAAGATTGAAAGATTGATTTATAGTAAAACCTTGTGTGTGGATATTGAGAGATATAGTACTTTTGTTCAACATCACGCGGCCATAAGGGTAATTCATGTTGGAATATTTATTGAATGAGGCATTAATTAAGGAATATGAATAGTCCTACATCTTATAATAAATGTTCAAAAATGAGCATATATATCAAGATGTGTGGACCATAATAATTACCGTGGTTATTAGAAGCTTGAACCAAGAGGGACTAACTTAGCGGGTGGTGCAACACACCTCCCTGCACCTACGCCCGCACCCGCTCATGTGTCTATGCCCGTAGTTGACTGAGCGTTTGTCGCATATTGTGGCACTTAGCACTTTGCAATTGGTCGCTCATCTTCAAGACCAAAAGTACCATCTCAGCAGTCAAAAAATAGTTAAAGGGTTGCAACTTTTCCGAACAGACATGACCATTAGGCCAAATGGATGCCAATTTTTTAATATATATAGGCCTTAGAATTTTTGAACGAAACCACTCAAAAAATCAAAAATGCTCCATCTCCTTTCTCCTCTATACCTCCTTAATTCACATTTCTCTTGTGTTCGTCATCGCTCTGAAACTTGGAAGCACTGCATTGTAGAGTTGGTCCATTTCATCTTGGGAAGCAAATTGCTCAAACCCTTCAATGTCGTAGAGGGAGAAATATTATTTCAAGGAAACAGTGCTTTATTGGACTCAGACATTCCTAAGCTATTAGTGGATTATCAATGTTATTAGTTAATTTTTTAACACATAATCTATCTTCCTGAACTCATGTTCTAATAGTCTTGAAACAATATTAGTTATTTGTTGTTTCTGTAGACGATGGTATCTCGAGAAAGCAACAATAACTCCACGCCAACACAAACTATGACAACAGTCAAAGTGGAACTATGGTTCCAACAGTGGCCCTACCATATGGAGAAAGACCAAAAAAATTCACTAGGATGGACTTCAAGCATTGGCAACATAAGATGCTATTCTACTTAACCACGCTAGGACTAGAAAAGGTATTGACTGAAGATGCTCCTATTGTACCGGAAACCTAGACTTATCAAACTCTTATTACCGCCAGCCATGCATGGAAGAACATGAATTTTATGTGCAAAAACTATATCCTTAATGGACTCGACAACAGCCTATATAATGTTTATTGTACTACAAAGATCTCTAAAGAACATCGGTTGGCATGGAGAAGTTCATAGTAGAAAAAAATCCTCGATTTCAAGATGGTTGACTCGAAGACTATAATTAGCCAAATCAAAGAACTACAAGTCATTATTCATTGATTGCGTGATGAAGGAATAACTGTAAGCGAATCCTTTCAGGTTGTTGTTGCAATCGAGAAACTTCATCCATCATGGAAAGACTTCAGAAACTACCTTAAGCCCAAACGCAAGGAAATAACGATGGAGTAACTGGTGGTTCGATTGAGAATTGAAGAAGATAACAGGAAATCTGAGAAAAACACTTCACATAATGCGATAGCCAAGGAAAATGTGATTGAGACAGAGAAGTCCAACAAAAGGAAACATAAGCATGCCCCTAAAAACCCAAAGAAATTCCAGTGAACATGCCATAATTATGGTAAGAAAGGGCACAAAGCAGCTAAATGTTATGGACCGAAGAAGAAGAAATTGGAGAAATCAAAAGCACACATGACTAAAATTTCAGATGTTGTTTTTGATATGGATCTATATGTAGTGATGTCTGAATGAAACCTAGTTGGTAACTCCAAGGAATGGTTTGTAGACACAGGAACCACTCGACACATATATGAAAATAAGTAGATGTTTACAACCTACAAATATGCTACTAAGGATGAACAACTGTTCATGGGCAACTCATCTGCTTCAAAGGTCAAAGGCAGGGGAAAGATTGTGATGAAATTGACTTCTAAAAAGGAACTTACCTTGAATGATGTTCTTCATGTTCCAAAAATCTGCAAAAACCTGATTTCAGGATCCCTACTTAGCAAATATGGCTTTAAACTCACTTTTGTGGCTGTTAAGTTTGTGTTGTTAAAGAACAAAGTGTATGTGGGAAGGGTTTATGTGAGTGATGGTTTACTTAAAGTAAATCTAACACTATTGTACCAAACATTGCTATGAATGAAATTAAACCTTCTGCTTATATTGTTGACACTTCTAATATATGGTATGCTAGATCAGGTCATGTGAACTTCGATACATTACGAATGTTAATTAATCTGGACTTTATATCATAGTGTAAAATAGATTCTAGTGATAAGTGTCAAATTTGTGCTAATCAAAGTTGACAAGAACTTTATTTCATCAAGCTTAAAGTGACACTAAACCTCTAAACCTAATACATACAGATGTATGTGAGTTGAAAATGTGTCAAACTAGAGGAGGAAACAAGTATTTTATCACATTTATAGATGATTGTTCAAGGTATTGCTATGTATATCTTATAAGAAAAAAGGACAAGGCATTTGAAATGTTTAAACATTATAAGGCTGAGGTTGATAATCAACTCAATAAGAAAAGCAATGCATTAAGGGTAATAAGGGTGGAGAATACAAATTTCCTTTTAAGGAATTATGTATACAACATGATATCACACACCAAACAATGGCTTCATATTCTCCTCGGTCTACCGTAATCTTTGAGAGGAAGAACTTTTAAGGAAATGATGAACACCTTACTAATTAGCTCTGGTCTACCAGACAAATTCTAGGGAGAAGCTATATTGAGTGCAACCATATATTGAATAAGATACCTACATAGAAAACATCCAAATCTCCATATGAACTTTGGAAGAATATACCACCATCATACAAATACTTGAAAGTGCAGGGGTGTTTTGCAAAAGTAGGGATTCCTAAACCAAAAAAGGTCAAAATTGGATCAATAATTGTTGGTTGTATATTTATAGGATATGCACAAAATAGTGCTGCATATCGATTCTTAGTACACAAGTTTGAAAATGATGAAATTCACGAAAATATCATCATTGAATCGAGAAATGCTAGATTTTCGAACATATTTACCTTCTAAAATAGCTTATTAAACACAATGTTCAAAAAAGGCAAAGAGAAATGGAAATTCTAATCCATACGAGGGTAATGAAGAACAAATTATTCACAACAATCAATAAGGTAATTGTTACTATCAATATGAAGTATCGAGCTTCTAAAAAGAACATGTCGAGTTTGAAGGCAATATGGGATATTGAGCCTACAGAAACAAAAGTTTTCAAGCCAATATAGGTGTCGAGTGTTCTAGAAATGAACACATAGAGGAGGCGCTGAATTTCTGAGGGATGTCGAGTCCTTAAAGAGTGTCGAGCCTCTACAACACAAAGTGTTGAAAAGCATATGTCTAAGTAAGGATGCCGCATCACTAGAAGATGGCGAGCGTTTACGATGTGAAGGTATCGAGAATCAACAAGATGAAGGATGCCGGGCATTTACAAGATGAATGTTGTTGAGTATTTACAGTGTGGAGGATATCGAGAATCAACAAGGTGAAGGATGTCAAGCCTCTACAACACAGATTGTTGTGGAGCATATAACAAATGAGGAGTGCTATGCCAAGATATCGAGCTTCTAAATAATAAGAGATAACGAATTTATACAAGCTTTTACTACAACAAATGATATCGACTTTCAATAATACAGAGGATCTCGAGCATCTACAATATAAACATGGCAGGTATCAGCAATATAAAGGATGGCATGCATCGAGTATTTACAATGTTATGCATAGAGAATTATGAAATTTCTACAATTAATTGATGCTGAATTTTTACAATCTATCAGAGCCCTTGGATTCAAGCCTGGACATGTGTCATCCATCCCTCATGGTTGACACTATTATAGGACCCCATGGTCACTTGCAAAGTGTGAATTCTTCTTTCCTCATTTCTTACATTTTTAAAGTTGTAAACCCTAAATCGATATGGGGATTTTAGAGCCTATTGTACTCTTGTAACATTTGAACATATTACCTTGGACATTTAACAACTTCATAGCATATTTCTTTGAAGGATTGTAACTCTCGAATTTCATACATAAGGACTTGGATAATAAACTTTATGCATGATATACTTCTTTGGATGACTACCTTTGACTATTCTAGAATTATGGATGAGCATATGACTATATTCTAGACTTGAGTTTGAATAGCGAACAAGTATACGACTTCACTTAGACTCAAACTGGACTTGCATATTTTTTCCCAAGCCTGGATAAGGCAACTTAAGCCCTTATCCAAACCAATCCCAACATGCCTTGCATATTTGGTTACCAAAGAAGTTTGTTAACATTTCGGGCTTGAACCTCCGATCTCCTGCATATTCCAGTAAAGGATTTTCCTACCTCCTCGCATATCCCTACAGTGGATTTTTGGGACTTTCTATTTTCTACATATCCCTAAAGAGAACTTTGTGGACTCTCTATATCCAACATATTATAATTAAGGACTTTTCGAATCCTACATAACCGATTGAACTATATAAGGACCATTTCAAGACAAGGATCTTCCAAGCCTGAATTACTTTCCCAAATCAACTTACCAAGTGACCTTCAATCTTCAATTCCATTGGAACAATGTTAAGAGAATTGACATTAATGACTTTTGATGAAATAAGACGAGTAATTTCTTATGACCCAGATAACCGAGTGTAAATCCATTCCATATAGGATCCATCCTGATCTTCGCTTATTGCCCTACTCCCAGAAAAGAAAACAAGAAAAGGAATGATCTGTCTTGAAAATGTGAAAAACTATACAACTCCAAGCTAAAGGAACTATCTTCAAAGATGAAATAACAAAGGATTTCAATAAGTTTGTCCAAAAGTGGAAGATAATAATCGAACACCCTCCTACTCCAATCAGGACTCGAGAATTTTCAAAGAGAAAACTTGTTGTTAGAACCGAAAAGCTTATCTAAAGTTATAAGAAAGCTAAATGGGGACCGAAGACACGATCCCCTAAGAATTCTCGATATATTAAAGCTCGTTCCCTTACCAGCTCCTATGAAAACATCTATCTCCTAACAAAAAAGAGGTTGAATTATTGGCTTTCAAAGAAGAAGCAACCAGGAAATGAAATAAATCTCAGGGGTGCTTATTGCAATATCATCGAAGGAATAGACACAAAACCAATCAGTGTCAAGCCTTTAAAGGAACAATTGAGAATTTCTTTCAGAGAGGAGAACTTCAAGAATTTGTTAAACAAGATTTAAGCAAAAGGCAATTGTGTCTACAAAGATCAAGTGATTAATAAAGAGAAATGCTTTATAAAAATGAGTTATAACATAAAGGAAAAATCTTTTGATCCCGCTAGGATGGCCTGGTCAAAGCACCTCTAGAGGGAGGTCAAAATAAGCTTCTAGTCCTGCCTATAAGGCCTAGTCAAAGCACTATAAGCCTTCGATCATGCCTACGTGGCCTAGCCGAAGCACCTTCTAGAAGGAGGACGAAGTAAGCTTTTGGTCGCAACTAAGATGGCCTGACTAAAGCACCGACCAGCCTTTGGTTCCACCTATAAGGCCTGAGCGGAGTGCCTTCTTAAGGGAGGATGGGTAAAACTTTGGTCCTACCTAAGATGGCTATCCAAACGCACCGACCAACCTAAATCATTACCAATAAGGTAATATGGGGCTCAAGCATATATCATAGTCTATAAGGTGATAAAGGGCAAAAGAGACTCAAGTCTAAATCATTACCTATAAGGTGAGAAAGGGCAGAAAAGTTCAAAGCCTAAATCATTACCCAAAAAGTGATAAGGAGCAAAATAAATCAAACAAGCAAGCTTAAATCTACCCAAAATATGGGTTAAAGCAATCTTTAGAGGAAGAAAGGTCAAACACATTTAGTTCTGCACCAAGGCAAAGTTGAAGTAACCTTCAAAGGAAGGATCAAAAACTATCTATTATCCAAAACCAAGAGTTTCAATGTCAAATATGGACATCTAGGAAATTCTGAATCCTCTTATCAAAATTATTATTTTAGTCCGGGGCTTCATACTCTGAAATGATGAATTAGCTCTCAATCTTTTATTCTTGGATTTGGAATTCAAATTTTCTATCAAATAACGAGAATCTTCGTTATTAGATGGATTTCTGGTTCTTATTAAGAGAAGGAGAGTTCTTCTGTTAAAATAGGAGTTTATGGTCTCCTTACTGGGCAGATCTTTGATCCTTTAATCAGTTAGATTTCTGGTCTTCTTGAGTAGGTTTTTGGTCTATTTATCAAAGCTTGTGTCATGAAAACAGTTCTACATTCAATCAAAGATCATGAATCATACTAAATCAAGTAAGAACTTTGAAGTAAGTTGCAGATCTCAGACAAAAAAAAAAGAGAAGATACAAGATTCATTTAAGGTATCAATCACTCATACAAATTTATTTATTACATGCAAAAATTATAGATATCAAAGAAAGTTAAATATTCCTAAGAAGGTGGGGGAGGTTAAGGGAGTGGATGATGTTGGTATACTTTCTCTTTCCCCTTTCCCTCAACCTCAAGAAGACAAGGGTGGCTTCCACTTAAATAAGGCCCATCTCTAAGCAAAAGGGAAGGGCTCCTAATATCTTTAAGGTGATCGGAACTCCCATATAGAAAGAAATGCTGATAGTGTTTATAACCTGCTTCAGTTGCTCTGCTCAACCTTGAGTTCATATCTGGACCTAGGAAGGAATAGTCAATTTCTAAGCCGAAAGAAACTATTACTTCAAGTAAATAATCTACAAGAGAATCATGTCGAGAGTTCTCAAGTGACATTACCTTGGTATCATTAGTTGAGATTCAAGGTCTTGTACTTTTTTCATCAAAATTTCAATAGCAGAGGAAGGTTCAGTAACATGGTAAATTGCCACATCCAGGAGTTCTTTAAGCCACATTTCTTTCTTTCTAATAATATTCACATTGTCAATAGAGTCGACTTGAATCTCCAGCGCATGCCTAAGCATTTTGTTAGTTCTCAGAAGGGTTTTGACTTTGTTCTCTAGCTTCTTGACTGTCTGGTTAAGGGTGCATCTTTCACGTCCCAACTCCTCAACTTGACTTTGGTAATTGTTAAGATACTTCGAGACCCGATCATCCTTTTTACCCTTCAAGTATTGAAAGCATTCATATTTAACCTTTTAGCACCATCTGGAGATTTCTTAACGATCCAATCCCAGAGGGGGGTTTAACAAGGAGGGGAATTTCTCTTTGGCAGCTGAAGATTGGGACCTAGTCATTTTCGCGAGAGTGGGAATGGAAAGGCTGGATTCACCTCCACTTGCGATAAGTTCCAAAGATTAACAAGATACTTGACTTTTCAACAAATCTACTTCAAGGACAACTATCCTTTGATATAGTCGAGCAATTTCTACATCAGCCTCGACTCTCTGGTCTGAAATATCAGATTGGCTAACTGCATTTATGCGCTCCTTCATCTTATGGATCCCTTTATTTGTCTTTTTAATTTTCTACCTAAACCCGAGGTCATCTCTTTCATGCCACTTAATGTTGATCTTGGTTTATAATACTTGGTGTACCATTTTTGAGCTTTTGGGCTATTCGGAAATGATCGGATTGAAGCATCTTGAGAAGAGCGTTTCTTCTTGATGTCCTACATCAATTTAGCTCTGACAATGTCAAAACGAGAAAGAAAATCTAAACCACTAGATACAAGCATTAATTGACTTTCCTATTAAAAATAAATAAAATGAAATGAAATCAATACACAAAAAATGTGCTCTTTTATTAACAACAACAAACATGAGTAAATTCAAACTACATCAATGACTCCAATTTTATACATTCAATTCCTAAGTTTAGAAGCAGCAATTTGAACTCTTTTGAGTGAACCTACGGGCATAGGGAAAACAGAGTTAAAGGATACATCAAGCCCAAAAGGAGTAACAACTGGAGGAAACTGATGATAATCCCATCTCTCAGTAAGGGAACTAGGATCTCCACATAACAATTTAGCGTAATCAGACTGGATTTTCTTAAGTAAACTATCTTTTTGATCACCAAAGAAATCAAAATATAAGTGGGGGAGTTGCGTGTAAACTTCTTCAAGGTTCCTAAGGAAGCAGTATTTTGCTAGACGAAAGGTTTAAAAAATCAATGATTTCTCTTTAAAATCCCTTTTTAGCTTGATAACTTTACTTAAGAGTTCCTTTGAAGTAGGAGTTCCCATTGATTCCTTAACCCGTGGCTTCAAGAAAACAAATTAAGCTGCAAAGAAATGGGAATTTCACTACTTATAAAAACTGTTTGAATTGCATAATACAACAATGAAATTACTTAGGTTCATAAAATATGGACCCTTTGTAAAACTCGAAAATGAATTTCTCCTTATTGAACTTAACCTTCTCAGGAGGAAGAGTGTTAGGGGAAAGGGGAACAGTCATGATCCTGGGAAGATTCCAACATTCCCCGGGATGAGAGTCGATCCCATGGTCATCCAAATATCTACTATGAAGACGCCAAAGTAAGCCCCACTCTTCTTCCCCAAGAAGGAAAAGTCACTTAAAACATTCTTAGAATAGACTTTATAGAGGAACTCCACTGAGGTGTCCCTATCTTCAATAAGCATTCAAAAGAGCATAGTTGGCTCCTCATTCTCTTTAATAACTCTTTCCCGATGAAGGCACGATCTTTTCAAAAGAGTAGCTGCCCATTTTTCTTTAATCATTTTCAATCGATAAGCATAAATGAGAAGGCGCCTATACTTGTCAGATAAGCAGTTATTCTCTTCAACCACTTTCTCGATTTCTCCATTTAAGTGTTGCACTTCCTTCTCACTCTTTTTATACAAAATCACAAAATGGTACTTGTTTCTTTTTCGTAACTAAAATGGCAAACTTATAGACTAAAGCTAATGAATAATTATAGAACATTTAGAATGACAGGTTTTATACCTACATTTGTGGGGGCTTGTGGGATGGTAGTGTGGATCTTCCCCTTTTCATGATAACCAGGAGAAGGGGCATCATTTAATGAAATATCATTCTGAGGAGCATTTTGAGACCCAAAAATGTCGGGAAGATCCACATCAGGAGCAGATGAGCCTAGGCCATGACCACCTGACCCGTCATCACTATTCCTTGGCCCCTCAGGATCTTGGCTGCCATCACCTCCATTATTCCTGAAATAATCATCATCATCTTCATCATCATCGTTGCCGTCACCTTCTCCTTCGTCTTCATTGTCTTTGTCCTCCTAAGATAGAGTATTATTAAAAGATAATAACTCCAAGGGGTAGATTCCTCCCTTGGAAATTTATCTTGCAATGATCCAGGAACTCTCTCTAACTTAAGGTCAAATTTCTTCTTGAAACTGTCATTCAGGAATGGGAGTGAAGGAAAATCCATTTCTGTAAAGTTCTTTATATTATCATGGTATGCAATAAAAAGGGCATTTTCATAGCATTGTTTCTTATCTTTGGAAGGGCTTGACCTATGAAAAAAGAAACTTTCCTTTTGGCATGGGTAAGAGTGGCCTCCTTTATTTTTAACCGATTTTTAAAGATGTGAACTCTACAGATATCCAAATATTTTCATCACGGGGTCGCTCAAGCTCTTTTTCCAAAAAAATTACTCTTTTTTCCGTAGCAAGCTCGTTTTCTTTTCCTCATTTAAGTCGGAAGTAAGTTTATCCTTATCAGAAATGATTTTATCCTTCTCCAATGTGACATTAGAAATATGGCCTTCAAGAAATCTGACTTTATTGCCAGTGATGAAATTTGTTCCTTAAAATTCAATACTTGATTAGTAGATTCCTGAGAAGCTTGTTTAAGAAAGAACATGTGTTTGGCAACCTGAAATAAATAATAAGCATAAAATAAATATAGGTATATGAGGCTAAGAATTTGTGGATTAAGAAATGTACCATAATAAGTTGTTGGAAGAGGATCTGGAGGTGATCCCTGGAGAAGGTGAAGGGCTGCAATAGCATCAAGGAAGCCATAAATGGAGACTGAATAGCTGAATGAATTAAGTCGTCAAAATCGAAAGGAACATTTTGAGCCGAAGTCTCAAAAGGAAGAGATTCAGGACCAGGAAGAGTAAGCCCTAAATCATGATACAAAAAAAGAAAGGCATTGACATATGAAGGAAGAGAAATGTTAAGAGAAGGATTTGGGGTGTTATTAGCATCTAACCTGCCTTAAGGATTTTGAACCAGCATGCTTAAATCAACAAAATTAAGATCTTGGTTGAGTATAGCTTTATCTTCATTTGTTTCTTCGGTAATGGTAGGAAGGGTTTGGCCATCCTAAAGCCTTTTTGCTAGGAGGAAGAATTGAAGCATTGGACAAGTCACTAGCATCTAACTTCCTCTTTGGCTCTTCAGGAGTTTTGAGGGTATTAGTGATAGAATGCTTAATGGAAACAGTTGCGATTGAAGAAGAAATAGGAACTCTAGAGTCCTTTGACTTAGTAGCTGAAATGGTGAGATATGAACCTAAGTTAAGAAAAGAATCATAAGTTAACAATGTGAAACATATCATTAAAGTTGTGGTAAGAAAGTATTAGAAGAATCACAGTGGGTAGGGGAGGAAGAAGAAAAAGCTTTCTGATTGCTAACAATTAAGGCTCATTGACCATGGGCATCTCTCTTGACAATTGAAGGTTCCCCAAGCACTCTATGGTTATCCAAAATTAAAGAATGTTTGGAGAGGTTGGCTTCAGTCAATAATCTAAGCATGTTCCCTATATTTTAAGAAGCCACACTCAAAACACTGATTGTAGTGGCAATAAAAGGGTCAGCCCCTTTGGAGACAGATCCTAAAAGAAAATAATTATCGTAAGAGAACAGTAAAGTATAGGATGAACAGTAGAAAGCAATAAACCTTTTTAGGAATAAAAAAGGACCCTTTGATCCTAGGAGTATAGCATTTGATGTAAAAGAATTGATTGTCCCAATCCCTCATTTTGTTGACCAAGTTAGTAATTAAACTCTTCGGATGAGGAAAAAGGTGGTATATAGAACCTTCTGATTGGTTACTCACTCTTCTAAGATTTGCTAATAAATGAAGGGTATCAACATTAATAGAGGGAAGGTTGGCCTCCCTGGCGAGGATCTCTAAGCAGCTCAAGTAGGTATAAGAATTGGGAGTTAGTTGTATCGAAGCAATACCAAAGTGTTCTAGGAACTGTACAAGAAATTCTATGCTTTTATGTTTACAATGCCAAACTGTTGAAAGATGGTATCCACTTAATGTTGGGTAGTTATAAAGGATTGGTTGAGCCTATAATCTCCCTTCTCTAAGATAGGAGATTTCACACGTCCATGAGAAGAAGAAGGTTTGATGCTTTTATCAGATTTCTTGCTAGCCATTAATCTACCAGATGATATTACACAAGATGAGGGAAGTATCACATATTTTATAAGAAGTTCGAAGTACTTAAGAAAATGTTATGGACAAGTGGTATTCCTAAATATAGGTGCAAAAATATACAATCTGATGACTACCCTATAAATACTAAATTCATTCTAGTTAGTTCATGATAAAATGCTAGAACCATGAATGGTTATCGAATTTTCAACTACCTAATAGTTCACTATGTACTTTATTTCTAGATATCAAATCATATGAAATGTCAAATTTGTAAATGCTTAATACATTAATAACTAATTGAAAACTTATTAATAATTGTTAAGTCCACAGCTAGATACCAAGTTCGTAACTAGCCATTAGGTTCATAATAAAGTGTCAAACTTACGTCATATTGTAGAATTCACAATAACATGTCGAACTTGTGACTGGTTGATAAATCCATGGCGAGGAGTCAAGCTCATAAATTATTAATGAAAATAAAAATATTTTTGAAAGTGCTTTAATAAGTTGTCGAATTTGTAACAAGGTATCGAATATATAAATAATTGTTGAATTCATAACTAGCTAGAAGTACTAGGATGTTGAATTTAAACCGGATATCGAGTTCACAACTACATATCAACCTTTTAATAAATTGCTGACCCTCTTGTACAAGATGTCAAACTTATATAGTTGTTAGATTCATAACTAATTATCGAATTTTTAGACAACTACCGAACTACTAACCGATTGTCGAGTTTATAACTAGTTAATAAAACCTTAAGAAGGTACCGAGTTTCAAATTAGCTGTCGAATTTCAAAAAGACTGATGAATTCATATACTAGAAAGTAATTAATAATAGGTCATCGAACTTTATAAAGGATATTAAGTTTTTAACAATTAACTAAATTCTTAATTAAGTGTCGAATTGCTAATATAGGTATCGATCTTTATCATTGAAACTCCAGAAAGTTATCAAATTTCCAAAATGTTGTCAAATGCACAATAGCCATCAAATATCGAAAAATGATATATTGCAATTGACGTTTGAATCCAAACACTAAAATTCTTAAAATTACAAAAAGTACACAAACCCAATTGCCTCAAACCATAATTTCAAAATTGAAAATCCCCTCTTTTATCTTTCGTCTAAATTGATTAAAAACAGAAGCTGCACCTTGAAATCGAGCTTGAATGCTGAGAAGGTTGAAATTTTTTGATTAAGATGAAGAGATTAAAATTACTATTTTAAGTTTCACTTGCAGCTAAAAGAATGAAGAAGGAGGAGAAGCAAGTATTTAAAAGAGGAGAGAGAAGCATTATGAAGCACTGATTTCAATTTAAATGAACAAGATCAAAGCAGAATACTAACAGGTGGCAGTGTTGATATCGAATGACAATGATGTCAATATCAAGGCGGTAAAGTTAGTATCGAGGCGACAAAGTAAGTACTGAGGTGGTAATGCCAATATCAAGGTGGCAACTTGAAAAGACAAATTATACTAAAGTATAATAAGTTTCTTCTACATAATAGGGAGTAAACGTTACTATCAATATGAAGTATTGAGCTTCTAAAAAGAACATGCCGAGTTTGAAGGCAATATGGGATATCGAGCCTGAAGAAACAAAAGTGTAGAGGATCTACAACACAAAGTGTTGTAAAGCGTATGTCTAAGTAAGGATGTCGCATCACTAGGAGATTGCGAGTGTTTACGATGTGAAGGGTATCGAGAATCCAAAAGATGAAGAATGCCGCGTATTTACAAAATGAATGTTGCTGAGTATTTATAATGTGAAGGATATCGAGAATCAATAAGGTGAAGGATGACAAGCCTCTACAACACAAATTGTTGTGGAGCATATAATAAAGGAGGAGTGTCATGCCAAGATGTCGAGCTTTTAAAGAATCGGAGATAACAAATTTATACAAGCTTTTACTACAAAAGTGATATCGACTTTCAACAATACAAAGGATCTCGAGCATCTAGAATATAAAGATGGAAGGTGTTAGCAATATGAAGGATGGCATGTATCGAGTATTTACAATGTTGGGGATATCGTATATCGCAATGCATAGAGAATTTCGAGATTTATACAATCATTTGATGTTGAATTTTTACATAACTATAGGAGCCCTTGGATTCGAGCCTGGACACGCGTCCCGCCTGCATGGTTGACACCATTATAAATAAGAGCCCACTATCACTTGTAAGGGGAAAATTCTTCTTTCCTCATTTCTTACATTTTTAAAGTTGTAAACCCTAAATTGATTTGAGGATTTTAGAGTCTATTGTACACTCATGACATTTGCATATAAAACCTTGGACATTTAATAATTGCATTGCATATTTCTTTGAAGGATTGTAACTCTCGAATTTTACATATAAGGAATTGGATAATAATTTCTTTGCATAGCATTCTTCTTTTAGATGACTACATTTGACTACTTTTGAATTATTGATGAGCATATGGCTATATTCCGAAGTTTGAATAGTGAACAAGTATATGACTTCACTTGGACTCGAGCTGGACTTGCATATATTTTCCAAGCTTGCATAAGGCTGCTTAAGCCCTTATCCAAACCAATCCTAGCATGCACTGCGTAGTTGATTAGCAAATAAGTTTGTTAATAGTAATGATGAACAATCAAATGAACTAAGGAGAAGTAAAAGGCAAAGGATTTCAAAAACCTTTGGGCTAGTCTTCTATGCTTTTATGTTAGAAAATGAACCATTAACATACGCACAAGCGATGTCTTCCCTCAGGGTTCTTTATTAGAAAGAAGTTGTTTGCAGTATAATTAAATCTATTATGAATAATCATACATGGGAATTAATAGATCCACCTCAAAAATGCAAAGCATTGGGTAATAAGTGGATTTTTAAGTGAAAACTAAAACTCGATGGCTCGATAGACAAATATAAAGCATAACTTGTTGCATAAGGTTATAGACAAAAGGAAGACTTGGACTTCTTTGACACATGCATACATGTAACACGAATAACATCCATTAGAATGCTGATAGAAATTGTATCCATATTAAACTTAGAAATACACCAAATGGATGTAAAAACAATATTCTTGAATGGAGAATTGGAAGAAGAAATCTACATAAAACAACTAGAGGGTTTCCAAAATATGGAAATGAAAGAAAAGCATGCAGATTAATAAAATCTCTGTATGGGATTAAATGAGCATCAAAACGATGACATGAAAAGTTTGACGAGACAATGCTTTCAAATGGATTTCGTATAAATGAATGTGATGTGTACATACGAAACATACAGATAAAGGATATGTCATTGTGTGTCTATATGTGGATGGTCTACTTATACTAAGAAGCCACAAAGAGATAATAAAATTATGCACTCCGCTAGATTTGATATAAAAGATCTGGGATTGTTGATGCGATCCTTGGGGCAAGAATACATAAAACTCCTCAAGGATATGTATTGTCACAATCGCACTACATTGAGAAAATACTTGAAAAATTCAAGCAACATAACACGATTCTTGCAAAAACGCCTATAGATTTGAATCAAAATTAGGTCAAGAATGTCAGCGATAGAATTTATCAACTTGAGTACTCTCATATACTAGGCGTCATTATGTATGTCATGAACTGCACTTGACCAGATATAGCTTATGTTGTAAGTAAACTTAGTCGATATACGAACCTAGGAAATAATCATTGGAATGCCATAATTCGAGAACTGGGATACCTAAAGTATACACAGAAGTATGGATTACATTATTCTAGAAGTTCACCTATGGTAGAAGGGTATTGTGATGCAAATTTGAAAACTAGGTCCACAAACACAAAATCCATAAGTAGATATGTGTTCACTCTAGGGAATGGGGCAGTATCTTGGAAATCTTCAAAACAAACTGACGTGGCAAGATCTACAATGGAATTAGAATTCACTGCCTTGGACAAAGCCGTAGAAAAAGAAGAATGGCTTCAAGGTTTCTTAGAGGATATTTCAAATTAGGAAAAGCCAGTGCCACCAGTAAGCATACATTGTGATAGCCAATCTGCTATTGAAAGAGCCAATAGTAAACTTTATAATGGAAAGTCTAGATATATTCGTCGTAGACACAAAACTGTCAGACAACTTCTCTCTAATGGAGTTATCAATGTTGACCTGTGTAGTTAAAGCGCTTAGCGGTTCCATAGCGGTAGATGTGCAAAAAGTTATAACGGGGATAAAGCGGGAATACATCGGAAAATAACGGAGGTGCAAAATGCTTTATTAAATAAAAAATCAAATATTTAAAGTTAATTTATTCTCATTCTCACATCATTTGTATTGGAAAACGAAAGATTGTTTAATCTTATATAACAAACCCGAAGAATATATTGATTTATGCGGACTAGATTTGGCGACTACAGTAGATTTCTGACTTATATTGAGCATTTATGCCTTAAAATTAGATTTTTACCCTAACTTTGTTGATTTTTTCTCTAAGAGAACTAGTCAATCAACCTTTGTATATTAATGTTGCTAAAGCGGGTAATAAAAAGCCTTGATTTAGCGGTGTAGCAGAAAATAGCGGTGCTTAAAGCGGATCTATTGTTCAATAGTGCTAAACTAAAATAGCGTAGCGGTAGAAAAGCATTATGCGCTATAGCGAGGATTTTGTAAGGCTTTAGTGAGGCTTTAGCTACACAGCTGTTGACTATGTATGGTCAAAAAATAATATTATGGATCCGCTAGCAAAAGGCCTGCCTAAGGAAAATGTTAATACCTCATCGATGGGAATGAGTTTAAGGCCTGTAGAATAATCAAAAGTTTTCCTCAACGGAAACCCAACCCAATTGACCGGAGATCCCAAGATCTAGGTTCAAAGGGACAACTAAATTCAGGATAAACTTAGTAGCACTGGTAAAAATTCAAACCATTCTTATGATAAGTTGGTGCAAGATTAGATTTTAGTGATGTCTATACTTGGTAACTAAGAAAACCAAGTGGAGTATTATGGGATACTTTTTATATAATCACCTACGTGAGTGTGAAGGTGCCTCTTCAATGATAATCACAAGGTCAAATTCTCTAAGCATTCATGAGCCCAAGCAGGTGTTCATGACAAAAATGAACACAAACAGAGAACCAAGGAAAATAAAGAACATCATTATGTGTTGCCTATAGATCAAACATACACCAAAATGTTCACAATTCAAACACACAAAGTCTGTTGATTCGCTAGTAACTCAAAAAGGCATTCACTAGGAAAGTTCAAGGCCTCATGCTACTTTAACCGATGCAATAATGTTTCATTGAATCAAGAATAGTAGGAAAATGCTTATTCATGTGGTGGATTGTTGAAAAATGGAGTGAACGAGACATTAATTAAGAAATATGAATAGTCCAACATCTTATAATAAATGTTCAAGAATGAGCATATATATCAAGCTGTGAGCACCATAATAATTACTATGGTTATTAGAGGCTTGAACCAAGATGGACTAACTTACGGGTGGTGCACTATCTCGCGTTTGCGCCCACTTTCGTAATATGTTACTTGGTAATTCATCAAAAATCAAACAAGATTTTTATTTTTTTCACACCAACCAGAAAACGGTCATAATTTAAATAAAATCGTCGCACCTCTTCAAGACTGAAAGTAGCGTCTCAATGGTCAAAAAATGGTAAAAGAGTCGCAACATTTTCAAACAGACATGACCATTAGTCCAAGTGGATGCCAATTTTTGCTATATATAGGTCTTACAACTTCTGAACGAAGCCACTCAGAAAGTCAGAAATACTCCATCTCCTTTTTCCTCTATACTGTTCTTAATTCACATTTCTCTTGCGTTCGTCGTCGCTTTACAACGTGCAAGCACTGCATTGTAGAGTTGGTCCATTACATCTTGAAAAGTGAATTGCTCAAAACCTTCAGTATTGTAGAGGGAGCAAATTGTTTCAAGGAAACAATACTCCAATGGACTCAGACATTCCTAAGCTATCAGCAGATTATCAAAGCAGTTCGTTATTTTTTTTAACACATGATCTGTCTTCCTCAACTCCTATTCTAATAATTCATAATCCCAAAGGCTTTTTCCTATTATAATAATTCATAATCCCAAAGGCTTTTGTATAGGGTCTAGCTTGACAGCAAATAGGGCATGATATATTAAGCATATTCCATGTACACACGGTAGCTTTCCCATAAAATTTATCTTCATGTTTCCGATTAACATTTGTACTAAGCATATGTGGTAAATTGTAATAATTCTTTATAAGCGCTCATCTTGAAGGGTTCGTTTCAAAATGACAAAATTATGCTATATATCATTTTCTCTCTAGTAATGACCAAGCTTTCAATTTTATTGTATATACTAAAAGAGATCCTTTCAACATTGAGTAAATATCTGGAGGAAGAACCTTGGTTGATTACATTATGCAAATATTATAATTAATACATCATTCTAAATTTCAAACTAGTTACAAAATGCTTGACTATCTTATTGGGTCAGTGAAGCTTAAAAATGATTGCAACTTTTCCTTCAATGCAGCTTGCAGTTACATGATGCACTTATAAAAGAGTCGAAAAATGAAGCAAATGCAGGCTTTTCAAATGAAAAAATAATGTCAATGCATGCATTATCTGGTACACCTGCATGAATTTATTAGTTTTCTGTCTTGTGAATTATATGCGACATTTTACGAATTGTGTATGTGGTATATGATATGATGGGAAAAAGTGAGTTGAAAAAGAAAATCAAATAATAGGAAGCACGCCAAAAAGCAGAAAAATGAAACCAATTCATAGAACGTAAAGGACATGTTTTGTTCAGCCTCTAAGAAGAAATGAAACAAGTCACTAAGAATGAAGATTGTAATTTTATGTCTTGGCATGTTGTCAGGGTAAAAGACAACTCATTACTGTTGTAATATTAGGAGAGATTTGTACATTGAAACAAAAATCTTTTGATCATTTCAGTTATCTATTTTGGTTTTAGATCAGCAAATCTACGTGTTGATTGAGTGCATGTATATTTCTCTGCAATCAAGTTAGTTCATTATCTAATATGTTGAATTGCTTATTAAGATTATTAAATAATTTTTCTTCTAACATGTGTGTAGCAAGTTGGTACTCTAGACTTAAATTTGTAACCTTTTATTATAAAGATTATAACATAGAAATCTTAATAAGAGGCGTATATTGCATGTGTGGTAAAACATTTGTCTCATGAATTAAGTGTGCAAAGTTCAAGTTTCGCCTTTATCATTTTTTTGTTAGCGTTAATTTAACTGTTCTAGGGGCTCAAACTTTGAACTTACTTTCTTGTACACTACCATTGCCTAAGGCCCGAATTCTAATTGGATCGGGCCTATGGAGAATGCTTGTTTTGTTTCTATATTACCTGAAGGGAACAATTAGCCAAAGAACAAAGTAGATGTTTCAGTTATTCGTTGGACCATGCATCTTGTTCAATTAGAAGTTAGATGGGTTCCTGATGCAAATTTAACTGAGAGAATAGACTCGAAAGTAATATGTAATTATTTATTACATGATTTATAATGTACTTTAAACAATTCTTAATATTTTAAAATAATTATTTATTAATATTCAATCACATGTAATTTTAATAATTTTAATTATGTACCTTTCATCTTGCTTATAAAACTGTTCAAATCGGAAATCTGTTTCTTGATCAAATTGCTTGAAACGTTGTACAACAACAATCGCTACATGCTTAATGGTGAGATTTGGCCCCTCTTGCACCACTAGCAACTGCACTGACCTTCACATATAATTCGTCTTTAAAATATTCCATATAATTTTGCTTTATATCTGAACATAAAACTTAATCCTAATTTAGAGTTAAGAGCATTCCAAACTTTATATTTTCACTATCCGAATATATATTCCAAAGTGGAAATTAGCGAGGAGGGCTAGCCCAATAATTTTGTAGCACACAGGTAAGAAATTATTTCTTTCCGGGATAAAATTATTTCATCCCGTTTATACTCAAATTGATTCGCTATTTCCCCAAATCGATCATGCTTTTTTCTTAAATTATGGACGGATTCTCAGATCGGGTACATTTAAAATTTCATCTCAAGTCAGAAGAAAGCGTCGATTGCTGTTGAGGATTTTGTTCGAGATTGCAGTTTATGTTCTTCGATTTCTTATTCTTGTTTTTATGAATTCGATTGCTATTGAGGATTTTTTTGAGATTGCAGTTTATGTTGTTCAATTTCTTATTCTTGTTTTTACGAATTCTTCAGTTGTGTTAATGGAAACTCAAACTCAAAGTTCAAACAATCAATTTATGCATCCTCGTAATCAAAGATATTATTTGTTATTTTTGTTGATTTTATGCATTTGTTTATGTTTAAATGAATTTATCTTTTGGGCAGTAAAATCTTTTATTTAGTAATACAATATAATGAGTTGACAAGAACCTTTTATTGATATAATTAATTCCTACTCTGGTATAATGAAAAGCATATAAAAATAAGGCTGAAACTTTTGGTTGAGAATAAGCATATTTGTGTTGTTCCTGCTGAATATGATAATTATTTGTTGATTTCCTGTTTAGTTTTTTCATAATGCTTCTTGGAAGAACACAAAAACTATTATCTGTTATTTTTACTTGAAATGAACCACCATGTTTAAACATGTGGAAAGCGCTTGTGTGATTGGTTTTTGACAAAGAAAAGATTTTACGTGGATTTGTAAAAAAAAAATGAAATTCAAAATTAAACAGCGTAAGAAATAAATCCTGACCTTAAGCAGAAAAAGTTGCATAAAAGATTAGCAACTTTTTAAGAGCAGCAAATTCACTTTGGAAAAAGTAACATTCAGAAGGTCATTTTGAAGCATAAAGAATAGCCAACATGGAGAAAAAATCACAAAAACGTTAAGGTACAACAAATGTACTAGGAAACAAATCCAGACAAGCGACATGTATTATATAACATAAGGCAAACATGAGTAAGCCGGATTTGTATACTGCACTAACAAACCACACAAACATGAATAACTCTAAAGTTAAAAGATAAATGCTTTTATCTTTTTTAACAGTGCATTAAAAACACATCAGTTGCATAATATTTTATGCAATTACTTGCTAATTAACAGTAGTCATATTAAATCTTTCCATCCAAAGTCAGTCATTACAAATTCATCACAAAATTCATTAGCATATCCAAAAACACTACTTTAAATCCATTATAAACAACATAATTTTGGGTATCATAACAAGTTTTAGCAAATTTATCATACACCATCATTTATTACAAGTTTAAAATAAATTCTACTCATCATCCTCATTTTGTAACTTTTGTAGCTTGAGCCGAGCTACAAAATTTTTCCAGCGTCCAACAATACTGTTCATCGTAAAGAATGTCTACGGCTACTTGCACTTTAAAGCCATTAACTTCTTCAAGCTGAATTTTTGATGTTGCGTCCAATCCTTGTGCAAGCTTTAGCTTGAACATCATTACAAAGATCCAAAATCGTACCTGTATTTATGAATTTCAGTAATTTCTTTATAATGATAAAACAGTTTAACTTTTTTTCATTTCGCTAATAAAAGAAGGTTATAATTAAAAGTCCGTTGATCTGAATCCGTAACAGTAACTTTGGAGCAAAACTGTTAATTATGATAACAATAAAAACTAATTTAATGTATGCACGAATAAGTTTGCATATCCACGAAGTTGGAAACTTTGTTTATAGTAATGGCAAAATGAATGAAATTTGGTTGATTACAAATGTTTAACAGCAGAATAAATGAGTCAAAATGAATAAAAACTTTAAGCGGGTATGGGTGTGTTTATGAATGTGTGGGAGGATTTGTACACTTTTTGATTTACTATAGAAAAAAGTTTAGCCTAGAATGTATATAATTCTTAATGTATAACTGGGTGAGTATTTAACATGTAACATTATTATAATTAACAAGCATTTTTATATAAACAAAGTTTTTATTTAATATAACCCAATGGTTTGTTGGGCACAGTCAACATTTTTGAGTAATGTAGACTTCCCCTAAATTGTCTGGTTGCCTACATCATTGAGTCTTTTGTTAACGTTGTTAACAGCTGCTTTCTGGAAAAAAAAGAATTACTGATTTTTTAGAATAAAGATAAATCTTTTTATCTTTATATTTTCTGTGTAAATTTTCTCACCAAGTTTATAGCAAATTTTGAATGCCTGCTTCTTGGGCTCCTTGTTCTGGTGGTCAAGTATAAAGAATAATAGTGATTCCAAGTAGATGATTCAACAACTAGTTCTAGCAAATTCCAATGTTCATTACCATGTGTAGGGAACAATATATTGCAACACAATGGATTTAAAAGTGCTTTTTTTTAAAAGGTATAAACAGATCTCTTTTGATGTTTGCTTAGAATGATAACTTATCTTTCTGTAGAAACATATGTTAACAATCCTTGTATAGAAGGTTTTACATTTTAGCAGATCAAATCTTTTTAGTCTTTGGTAGTTTCATTCTTTATTTGCTAATTTTAACAATTTGGTTCAAAGGTTGGGATCATAGGTTTGCATCCAATTTTAATTTTAATATTTGTAATTATTATTTTACATTAATACATGAAAAACATAAATACATTCATATTTTAGAATATATAATTATTATTCTAGATTAATACATGAGATAGCTAAATACATTTCTATTTTACTATTTACAATTATTATTGTAGATTAATACATGAAAAAGATAAATACGTTTATATTCTAGTATTTGTAATTATTATGTTGGATTAATACACAAAAAGATAAATACATTTATCATTTTTCATTTTATATGCATGTATTTGTTTTTGAAAAATCATAATGCCATGTTCATCTATCATTCTTCATTTTATATGCATGTATTTGTTTTTGAAAAATTATACACGTCATTAACATCTCCCATCCTTTCAAACGAGTAAGTGCACTTGTTAAAACATTGTAGAATCTTTTATACGTTTCTTACGTACATACAGGGAGGAAAAATCAACCAACCATGTTTAGTCATTAATTTTGAGACTATACTCTATATATTGATTAGTAAATAGTTAGTTTCTAGCTCCACTAAATATCTGGTGATTGTATAATTAAAAAGGATAGTGTGTGAATGTATATGGTATACTGATATGTACAACTTGGTGATGACATTTCAAAAAGTGTGTGTCATTATTTGTGAAACTTAGTTTGGCACAATCTGAATAGATTTGCATTTTGATTGGAGATTGAAGTCTAACATCAGACAATTAGTTTATGATGAGTTGAGAAAAATAGACTGGATGCGAGATTTGCTTTCAGGTTATAATTCAAAACTGAATCAAAAGATAAGATATCATATTGTAAAATATAACTTATACAGTAAAAAAAAAACTTGCACACCTTATCGTCATCAATACCACCAAGGTCCAAATATTTAAGTTTTGATAAATCCCAATTTATCATTCTTGGGATTTTGTCTTCAAGATTTTATTTCTCTTCTATTACCTGAGTTCTTTCACAAAACCAATAATGCAAGAAAAAGATAAACATATTTATATTTTTTTGATAAATATTAATTACCACTTATTTATTTTTATTAGAGATAAGAAAGAATACCATTAACACCATTGTACAACCTGGTGTGCTCCTAGGATCTGCAGATACTTTTCAACATTTTTTAATATGTTTTCACAGATTGCTCGTGGCCAAGATATTGAAACAGTTTCTTTAAATTTAATAGTTTCGTAAAGAAACCCCACCGCATATAACTTTGATTGTTTGCAAATAGAAAAGTTATTACCAGTAGTAGTAATAGCAGCTTCACTAAATCTATATTTCCTATTTCTTCATCTATCATCGCCTTTAATCTTTTTGTAACCGGTTTTTTTTTGCTAATTATCTCATTTTGTTGAATATTAACACTCAAAAAATCTGTGAAATTTTCCATTGCAGTGGCTCTGTTAGAAGCTGCTATTGGAAATAAGTCTTCTCCAACCATAGCTATTCCAAATATCAAACTTACTTCCTCAGGTGTAATTTTCAGCAATTTTTTTCCAATTCTAAAAGCCTTTTGTTTTTTGTCGAAAGATGTAATTATTTCATCCAAGTTGCTAGCACTTTTCCTCAAATCTTGCCTTACTATCCTCTCTCTTAGAAAAATATTAAAGAAATTTTTGAATGGTGTATTTTTTATATAAGAGATAGCTTCAGGTGTCAAAATATTTTTCTTCCTTATTGTATTCACTATTTTAAAAATCGAATCCAAATTACATCGATATGTACCGGTGTATTGACACATCGTTTTTTTTTACTATCCATTTAATTTCAAAGTTGTCAACATTATCAGAATCATAATTTTCTGCATTGAAGTCTTCTAGAATTTTTTTTTTCTTCATCAGAAGATTCTTTAGTTTCAAAAACTTTGTTATTTTAATCTTCTGGAGTTTCATTTGATAAGGCTTGTTTTTGAACAATCTGTGCATTTTCTTCATCTGGTTCAGTTTGATCCTATGTTGATAACAATTAGTTAATTAAATATTAATTGAAATAATAACAAGTTTATGAAATCTATTAATATAATGCACATGAAATTTTATAAAAAGATAATCTGTTTTATATTTTTTAGTTATTTTTACCTTTTTTTGAAATTTAGTTATTTTATATAAAATAATAGGATCTAGTTTGTAGTTTAGTAGTTACATATGAACTGAAAATCATAACTAAACATCATAGAAAATATGATTGGGAAGCTTATTGATATCAAATGACTGTACCAAGTTTGTTAGGAGGTTAAACTAAATAAGCCTAAAGGTCAATTAAAAATTTGAAAAATTAGTGAATAGTGAAAACCAAAGACAACACAGTCAATATTCACAATTGAGAATACATTTCACAATAACCAAAGTCCAAATATGCAACAATTACGGGGGCAAGTATCACAAACTTGGAAAAGCAAGCATGCAAAGTTACAATGTTTAGTTCAATAATTTGGGTAAAATTAAAACTCTTATTTGAACTTTGAAGCAATCTTGGTTAACAAATAGAAGTAGAAACAATTTCTACTGAAATAAATAGTAAAGCATTTGACTGTAAAAAAAATAGTTACCAGTAGAGTTACGGATAATGTGTTCCTTTGGCTGTGCACTTCAGAGAAAGGACCTACGATCGGTCTAATGTTTATACCATCGGTTTCCTCCATTGTTAATAAATATACAAGTAGCTTCTTCTATTACCAATTTTGTTTTTGAAGCATGTCTTGTATGCATTTTTGTGCTGCATGGAAGTTTTCATGTGTAATAAAATATCAGCAATGATGAAATGATAATATTTCTGTGCTAAAAAGTTAAATGTTTTTATCTTTTTTAATATAGAAATAAAATAAGATCAAGCACATAACATATTATGAAATAACTTATTGAATATCCTCATTTCACATAAAACCATCACAAAAACCACATACCACTTAAATCCATTACATATTCTATCATATGCATTAGCAACTATTTTTAACTAGGGTTTAACATGTACTTAAATCATTTACATAAAAACATAAATGCTTTTATCTTTTTTTCCTAAGGTTTAACATATCTGTATATTTTATTTAATAACTTAATATCATGAGCAAAACAACAAACACCTTAAATGCATTAAAAAATATATCATTTGCATCAGTGATTATGAAAATATAACTAGGGTTTAACATGTACTTAAATCCTTTACATCAAAAGATAAATGTTTCTATATTTTTTAACAGTTGAATAAAGTAAAATCTAACGCTGAATATTTTATGAATAGCTCGTTAATTAACTTCATTTAACATTAAGCCATCTCAAAAACAACAAACAACTTTAACCCGTTACATAATTTGTCATATGCATCAATAATTATGAATCCTAAAAAATAGTACTTACTTGTAGAGTAATCGATGAAGAAAAATCGATGTTTAACTGAATAATGGTGGAGATCTTCGATCACAAATTGTCTGGTCATTTTGATAAACCTACTTTTCAATTTTAGATTTGATTTCGTTTTCAAAACCCTGCATAAATTTTTCTCTTTCTGGTCTCGTTTTACCACGCTCTGAAAAAGGAATGAAAAGAAGGAATAAAGTGATAGACGCAACGCGTATAAAGTTTTGTCCTCTGAAGTAATTATTTTAAACCTATGTCCTAGAAACTTATTGTTTGATGGGAAGAGGCCCTTATGGTAAAATCTCCCTACATTTAATCTAGCAAGTAATTTACTAATATATCATGTTTAACGGTTAATCATTGACTGGAAATAGTTTTTTATTAAACATTTTCTTCGATATTTGTACTTTTGTTTCTAATAACGCAAATAACCTTTTGTCAAACATGTTAAACTTGACATGTTCAATTGGAATTAATCTAAAGCACAACAAATAATATTATTATCAAATTATATAACCAAATGAACGATTTTTCCACACTAGTAGGATAATTTTATGACATAGATTAAGTAATAAGTGTTAGATAAATGCGGACGACTATTTGAACACAAAATGAAATGCAAAATATGAGACAATATATCATAATCATTGAATCTCATTGACTTTACATATAGAATTGAAATCAAGAGGCGATCTGCAATGTCCCGTATTTTTTTTAACGATAAGATATTTAAATAATTGATTTAAATATTGAATCGTTAATTAATTAACGGCTCAAAAAATGTGATTTTTCGCATATGATCGAATCAGGACTCGAGACCACTTTCGTTGAGTTCAGATCGAATTTACGGATTAAAATGTGTATAAGGATTACTATATTTGAAAATCGGACGATCTGATAGCCGAAACGATCTCGAAAAGCACAAAATTATCATTTCGAAGCGTTATCCCAGATAGCGATGAAATTTATACCATCGGGCCGGAAAAATGAGGTGATATATGTAGACGGGTCTTATTGCAATCGAAATCACCATTTGACCATGTGAGCTCGAAACGTACGACTGTTTATTTGAGAATTCAAATAAATAAGAATATTTTATTATTTAAATCAAACCCTCGTTAACTGAAACATGGCCGCCACTTCTTGTTTCCATTCAAAAAATAATATCGAGCTAAAAATCACGAAACAAGTTTCACTAAGCTCGTATCGAAGAGATCTTCGCTTGATCGAGGTGGAATTTTATATGGTGGTGTTTGACGAGATCGACCCTTCCATGGCCGTGACTAGGGTTCCACTTTCCCAGAGAATCAAGCGACGCTACGCGAAACGGAGGTCGCCGTCGTTTTTCTCTTACCGATATTCACCTTCCCACTAAGTTTCAACATCTCTGGAGCACCACATCATATTGAGGCAGTTCCAGGTTGTGGATAAGGATGGTCAATTGAGCTTCGATTCATTGGGTTCGGGACTGAGAGGTTGCGTAGCGGAGCGTTTTGGTGAAAACGACATCGAAAATCGTTGAGTATTGACCGAGATATGGATGAGAGAAGGAAGTAGTTTTTGGGTTTCATGGTGCACGACATGTACATGCAATTTCAAATTGGGGAAGATGGAATTAGATAGGTAATTAGTTAATTGATTACACTTTAAAACATGATTTCTGAAATATTTAAACTTACATCTTATTTTATAAAAGAATTTAAAAGTGTTTTAAAATGGTTTTAAATTAAATATTACATTTTTTCCATTGACACACTATTTTGATGACATTGATAGATTTAGGCTATTTTGATATTAATCCCCCGTTGGTTGCTTTAGATGTATTGTAATGTGTTATTATAGATGTATGTAGGCTATTACAGAAGCTAGTATGCTTGTTGGTTGCATGTATGCCTGTTTACTTATTTTGGTTGAAAACACGGCATGGAGGTGATATAGTATTAGAAAATACCCCATAGGAAAGGACATCGTGCATAGAGTTTCGTGCATGCCGATTGATCTGAAATCGGAAAATGAATTAGGAGATGCGCTTTGGATTTCAGGATAGATGTCGGATGTTTTCATTTGGTTTATACTTAACTATTTTTGGTTAAGTACACGTCCAAAGTGGTCGTTACCGACTACTCTGTAGTGGTCAATATCTACTACTAGTGATGATAGTCGATTTGGCCAATTTTGACATGGACAATAGAGAGGCTTCGAGGAGCACGATGCGATGGTTCGTTCGCTCGTTCGACATTCGATTTTAGTGTTACTGCTCTTCAACGAGTGGTTTGGTGGTGAAGCGAAGATGTGACCCTTCAACACGATGACTTCACGATTTGATGATGATAATTCCATGACAGGAAGTGACGGCTTCGACGATGGATAGCTGTACTTCAGGATGCAAAGTAGGCGACGACGATTCAGATTGATGGAACCATCGGAGGAAAGTTATGAGATACATGATGACACTCTGTGACTTATAATAGTTGTCTAGAGTAGTTCCCAACCGCAACGACTTCAGAAGGGCATTGTAAGGGCAGTTTCGAAATGAGCTCTGGTATGGATGAGGTGTGCAAATGGATCATTGATATTTGTAAGTTTCGATGTGTACTCTTAAAGCAAGGGTATGTGATGAAATCCGTTGGGTTACGGAGTATGCCCTGGATACTTCCCTTGGACGTACATAGAAGCCCTGGATCGCACGATGTTAGATCCGTTTACCTTGGACTGTTATGGAGTATGCAATCTAGTTCCTGGTCTATTGAGTGGCATAGATTCGAGTACCGAGAAACTGGGATGTTGAGTAGTCCTTCGCTCTACGGGTGTGGACATACGAGTATCATATATCCAACGCACTGAGTGAGTGAATGTGAGGATGGATGGTGGATGTTATGTTTGCTTGATTGTTTATCATCTTCGGGATGTCACATGATGTAGATATTATCGATCCAGATATCTAGATACCTTTAGTACTTTGATGTATAGTACACCCATGACCACTATGATATAGAGTGGCACATATCTTGTATTATGTGCTAACTCTGTGGATGCATGAACATGTCAGCTATGATTCTTCATACCCTCTATTCCATATACTATACCGACTTTATAGTGTTTTGAGATTACTTATCGCTCACACCAGACTATCGTCTGACTCAAGGTTTTATGTTTTAATTCTCATTATCTCGGGTGCCCTTAAATGAATAAACCAGATAGTATGTGTAAATAGCACTTGGAGCTATGCAGATGGATTAGTAGAAGGTGACGCTTTCTCATATTTATATTTTGGACTTATTATTGTTTATTCCGTTGTGTGACACTATGGAGCCTTAACTGTGTTGACTTACTATTATTCGAGATAGTTTATCAGTTGAGTTTATTTATCAGTTGTATAAACTCTGATGCTGTTTTGTATAACTGCATGAACCTGTGTACTCTGATTCTGTGGTTCATGCAG
The DNA here is from genome assembly GCA_030737815.1 of Allium fistulosum. Taxonomy (NCBI): domain Eukaryota; kingdom Viridiplantae; phylum Streptophyta; class Magnoliopsida; order Asparagales; family Amaryllidaceae; genus Allium; species Allium fistulosum. The sequence continues at coordinate 266,046,595 of CM060903.1, forward strand.
TTATTACTGTCTCGTTTGTTTTACATCTGTGTTGACTATTATATCTTTATCTGATGCGCTGTGAGATATGCTGCAGGTATGTGATCGTGTAATGTTTTCTTTCTTTCTCTTCTCTTCTATTCTCTTCTCTTCTATTCTCTTCTTTTCTATTTCCATTCTTTACTTCTATTTCTTTCCCTTGACAATCGTCCTACATCGACCGGATGCTCCAGCAGCACACTATTCGGTTATATGAGCATCGGAAGTATAAGGCAGTCGTCACACGATCTAACAGTTGAGGTTCAGGGTTGAAAAGGTTGAATTCATGAGGATGGCTAGAATTGTTTCAATGATTAATTCATGCAGTAAAACCGGATGAATAAGCATTTTCGTAGATACAATCAGGGTTGTTATGGTAAGGATTATCGTTATCATTTTGCAAATACCGTTATCGTACCGTTTTTACCGATAAGCTAAAATTGCTTACTGTTACCATTATCAATTTATTGATACACCGAAGACTGATATAACGATAAACCAGTAATAGTTAAACTGATAATGATAAATACCGTTTTTCTAATAAAAGTCAGTAACTTGACATGTTTTTGCACTATGATGGTACTTCATTATATAATTTATCTTGTTACTTAATAAATACATCAATAAGAAATAAAATAAATGCAGTTATATTGATATAAATTACTGAACTAAATTTAATCATTTGCTTGTTTTAAATGCTTATAATAAAGCATATTGCATGAATATTCATGTATTATAAATTGATTGATAAATTTACTTTTATAGAATGTAACCGATGATTTACCGTAGAAAATAGTAAATTTTTCATTACTATACCGAATAAACTACTATACCGATTTTATTCAAAATAATAGCCGATTGACTAGTAATGGTCCGGTAATGATAAATTGACGCTGATACGCTGATTCTGTGAAAAACGAGATGTTCTCGGTTTTCTGTACCTCTAGCAAGTCTCCCCTAAAACATAGCAGCCCCTCGAGACAAACTCCCCGCTATCCTCCGACTTCTCTTTGCAAAGTCTTCTTTCTTCCTATTCTAATTTTCTCAACCAATGTCAATATTCTATCTTTACCGACGAACATCAGAAAATTAGATAGTGTTTGGTTTAAAAACGAACTTTATGTTTTCGGTTTTCAATATGTACGTTAAATATGAGAAGAATTGATGAACAACGGAGGGGATGAAAGAAAGACGGATGTGAAGACGAAGGAAATAAAAAGGATGACGGAAGAATGAATTGTTTCATTTGCTTGTGTTATTTTCCAAAACGCGAAAAATAAAAAAAAGATTGTTTTCTATTTTCTTTATTAATATCGTTTTCTAAATGGTCGTTTTCGGCAATACGAACTAGTAGTGCACATTTTTATATGCACGAACGCCCAAAACTAAATATAACAACAAACCCCTGCCTTAGTCTCCTACGTTATCGTTTGATTCTCCTCTGTTCATTTTTATTACCGCGCCGTCCGCTGATCCACACTGTTCAAAAATGGAGAATCAACCACATTTTTGGATTGCCGACATGCCTGGAAAGTTTCAGTGCCTGAACAAAATCGTCTGGATGCAGCAAAGTTCTTTAGAAAAAGGAAAGTACTTTCAAGTCACAATATTTATCAGATTTGAAATGTATCGTTAATTGTAATCGGGTAAAACCATAGGGATGAGTATTACCGATTGATAAAAATTTCGTGTGATTTTAAAGTCCAGGTATGAACAGGTGATTTCACAAACAGTTACCGTGCGTTCCTTGTTTTGATTTCCTTCAACGCGTGAGCTAGTAACCGGATACTTGTAACAGATGAATTTTGATGAATTAGACTTTTATGATTTGCACTTTTCCACTTTTCTACCATAAAGCCTATTACATAATTTCAGCTTTCATATTCTCTATATATCCAGTTATGATTGGCCTATTTACTTGCTAATAAAATACAAACTTGATGTTTGACACAGTTGTTGGTGGTTCAATATATCTACTGAGTTTGTTACATAAGTCTCCATCTTTAACAGACTCTATATCAATGCTTGATGCTGACATGTTTGTCTGAACTACATACATCTATTAATTATTCTTATTTTTACGAAATTATGGTGTTTTGTTTCATGTGTAAATCTATACAACAGGTTAAATTTCACTAAACTACACAAATTTATAACTGTATAGTTTCTGAAATGTTGCAGAGCCAAGGTTTGAAGGCCCTATTTACTTCATAGTTAAATAAGTTGCGTTTTGTTTCAGTTAAAGTATAGTTTGAGAGTACCTATCCCGAAAGCCAATATGATCGATATTTGAGAGCTTAAATCTATGAATGCAAGGTTAAACAATAACAAGTGTTAATATAACTAGATTATAAAACCTCTGTGAAACTATAAGATTGTTAAGAAGATGATGGGCTAATTATAAAGAAAATTCTCTAAATTGTGAGCTTTACACTTCCACTTACAGCCACATATACACGTGCCACAGACATTTCTGCATATAAGGACATTTGTGCACACAAGGACATTAATGTATTGAAATTTGCCTTTCTTACAAGATGAAGGTTTTCTATTGTTTTTGTGTGATGCAAAAGGAATTCGTCTACAAGTGAAAATGGTCAAGTGCACTGAAGATACTTGAGTGTGGACAATGTATTCTAGCTGTATATAAGTACATGCTGTTCAAAAGTCATTCCTTTCTATGGATGTAAAGGAAAACCAAACGTTCAATGGCCCAATAGTATATGTGGGAGAAATTGTGGATTAGTGGGGAATCTAAATCCAAATCACTTCCACCACACATTTTCATGCCAATATTACCCCTCACTTTAAACTCTTCTACTTCTCCACAAAACTATATGCTCTTCTCTCTACACTTTCCATGGCCACAACATAATATTTCTCAACCCTTTTCTCTGCAGTTGATAAATTCTTGCACCTCATCGTCGTTTTTGGAAGATGACTTGCTCTTCTTCTTCCTCCATCTTTTTTCACAATACAACAACCGGTTGCAGTGGAGTAGGACTCATTCCATTTGCATCCTCTCGCCATTTTCATAGACCAATAAACACAACCTTCCTCAAACAGAATAGAAGTCGACCAAAACCCTTTCTTTTTTACAAATTCAGCACCCCATCTGCTACCTTCTCATCTTTTGCAGAAGCAGAAGATAAACCAACTTCTTCATCTACATCCTCCGAAGAAATACGCCCAAATGAAGGTCACATGCCTGAAATGGCAAAGGCATTCCATATATCATCTAGAACAGCTACTGCCATTTGCCTATGCATTGCATTTGCAACACTAACATTTCCATTAGCAATGAAGTCACTTGGACAGGGAGTAAGCTTGAAAATCAAAGCCTTGTCTTATTTGACATTATTATCAGGGTTTTATATGGCTTGGAATATAGGTGCTAACGATGTAGCGAATGCAATGGGGACATCTGTTGGTTCTGGGGCACTTACTTTGCCTCAGGCTGTGCTTACAGCAGCGGTACTTGAATTTTCTGGTGCTTTTCTAATGGGAACACATGTTACTAGTACTATGCAGAAGGGGATCCTTGTTGCAAATGCTTTTCAAGGAAACGATTCTTTGTTGTTTGCTGGGTTGTTAGCTTCTCTCGCTGCTGCTGGTAGCTGGTTGCAGGTATATTCTTGATTTGTGCATTTTATTATTTTACAACAAGTATGAAATGGTTAAAAGATCTGAACAGATGCTCAACTGCGTATTCCTTCAAAATAATCTAGAAGCTCGAACATTGTTGTTACAAATGACTATCCATTTTATCCTGATCCCAATTAACGTCTTTTGTCAAAATTGGCAACTGCACTTGATTAAAACTACAACTTTCATTTCAATCGACAAATTCCACAAGTAAACAGAACAATTTGTCATAATGTTCTACACGAATCAGTAATTTATAATGCAGAATTGGCATATATTACGAGAATTCTTCTTGAGCACACTTCTATCATGGTATACATATAATTTCATTTAATTATTAATTTGATATTTGCTGTCCTATATATGCACTTCATTTATTTTTGGTTACCTGAGCGACTTAGCTGCGTAAACTTTGAGAACAATATAGAAGGTTCCTTTTTATGAATAATGCATAGGTACTTCAGTCTCGAACTCAAAATTGTTGCTAACTTCTATAATCTATAGCGGAAAGGTACCTGTTTAAAACTGAAACTCCCCTCTCAACAAGAAATTTGTACGATAACACCAGAGAGTTTTACATGATTGCGATTCAGTGCAGAATTTGGCAGAATATGCTATAATGTACCATTTTATCATAAACAGGTGGCATCATTTTATGGTTGGCCTGTTTCAACTACACATTGTATTGTAGGAGCCATGGTAGGTTTCGGCCTCGTATACGGTGGGATGGGTGCTGTGTTTTGGAGTTCATTAGCACGAGTTACTTCATCATGGGTCATCTCTCCATTCGTGGGAGCAGCTGCTTCATTCATTGTTTATAAATGCATACGTCGGGTACATATCCCTTCCCTACATCTTCCATTGTTATCAGTTTGTTGATTGTTATTTTGTTGGTTACAAAGGGACTATCATTTTTGATAAGGAAATGATAATCTGTTTTTAGAACATAAAATTTACAAAGAAGAGACAATATTATATTCCACCTAGTAAAGACTAATAAAATGCTATTTTTGCCTTTTCTCTTTGGGAAGGCCTTTTTTATTTTTTATTTTTGATGCAATATCCATCTGTAAGTCCTTTCTCCTTTTGTTTCGATTTTCGATATTTGAATTTTTGTAATTTTGTAAATTTTCAAATTTAGAAATGTTAAGTATGAAACATTGTTACTGTTGTTAGTATTCAAATTTTGAAAGGTATTGAATTATGAAATATTTCAATTTTGATATAACCTCCAATCATGGAAAATCTGCATTTAGAAAATTTTGAAAGTACAAAATTTTTAAGTTGAGAAATTTAGATTTCATAATTCTTTGATTCTGAAAAACCAACTCAGAAAAGTTTTCATATTGGACTTTAAATTTTAGAAAATGGAGTGGAAATTTGAATTTATACAATTTCGAATTAGAAAAATGATGGATTTAAAAAATTTACTGATTTTAAATTTTCAAATTTTTGTGGCTTTCCGAATATATAAAACATAAATGAAAAACTTTTTTTTACCTGAAATTACTTTTGTGTGAAGTTGAACAATGATATAAAAAGAATTCAATTTGTGTTAAGGACCTCTCGCTTAAGTGGTTAGAGCATTCCATATTCAAGATGGGTTGTCATGCAACCAACCCTCAACGGGTTGAGTTTGCTCTAATTGTGGGTCGCCAAGCTGGCTTTTCTAAAATCAGCTAAAATTAGCAGGCTTTATAAAAGTTGGCTAAGGTGAAAATTTAAATACTCTCACCATACGATTTGCAATCGGACAGGGACTGCAATGCGTGTGAAATCATACAGGTTTTGTCATTGAAAAACATAGAAGTACTGTATTCAAATATATATATTTTTACCTCATACGGTTTTTTATTTTACTTTCAACTCTTTTCTTACTTAAACTCTACATGATGTGTTCTTCCCTACAACCATCATTTCTGTTTAGCAAAGCGATTGACTTTATCACCTAAATTCTATTTTATAATTTTCTGTTGCTTCAGTTTGTGTACAGTGCGCCAAACCCAGGTCAAGCAGCAGCAAGATTAGCACCAATCTCGGTATTCCTAGGAGTATCCGGCATTTCCTTCTCCGCCTTCCCACTCAGCAAAACCCTCCCAATCGCCCTCACCCAATCCCTAGCCTGCGGCATCCTCGCTGCCTTCATAGTCAGCAGAGTCATCAACAAACAACTCGGCCAGCTCCTCACCTCCGAAGCCCAAAAAATCGCATCGACCCCATCCCACCATCAGGAAAACCTAGGGTTCCTGTCCAACATCGCAGGCCCGACAGGGGCCCAACTCAAGATTGTGTATGCCATATTCGGCTACATGCAGATCCTCTCCGCGTGCTTCATGTCCTTCGCACATGGAGGCAATGACGTATCCAATGCGATCGGCCCCTTGGCCGGTGCGCTCTCCATCCTCCATGGCAGGGCCGGCGCGGCGGCAGCGGACATCGTGATCCCAATTGACGTTCTGGCCTGGGGCGGGTTCGGCATTGTGGCCGGGCTCATGATGTGGGGGTACAGGGTGATCGCGACGATTGGGAAGAAAATTACAGAGCTGACACCGACTAGGGGGTTCGCGGCGGAGTTTGCAGCTGCTTCCGTGGTGCTTGTTGCGTCGAAGCTGGGGCTGCCGATATCGGCGACGCATACGCTGGTGGGTGCGGTTATGGGGGTTGGGTTCGCTAGAGGGCTCAATAGTGTCAGGGCGGAGGTGGTTAGAGAGATTGTGGCTTCTTGGGTGGTTACCATACCGGTCGGTGCTACGCTTTCAGTTTTGTATACTTGGATTTTGACCAAATTGTTAGGCAACTTTATTTGATTGTGAAGATGATTGAAAGATGTGAATGTTGTTTTTGGGTGCATCTTGATATTCTTTTCAGTTTCATTGATTTTATGAGGCGGACTGGGATACTTGGTTTTGTGATTTTATTTATATTTTCATGGAGTGGTTATATCATGTATTGTTGAATGTACATAAAAGAAGTTTTCTCTTATGGTATATTCATCTCGAATTGTTCGGCAGGATTCTGTATTTTGACAACATTGACGTTGTCGAGGACTATTTTGCATCTCCTGTACAATAAAAGTTTATATTTTCATAACTATTTTCTTCGGTGTAGTTTTAGTGTATTGCTAAGGACATTCAGAACTAAATTTTGAAATCTAGGGTTTCCTTTCAGCCATGGGGGAAAATCAATTTTCTCACCAAATCCTCTCAAATCTCTCCCAATCCTTTTCCTTAATCAGACCACCTGAGGCTTCTCACATCAGAAAGCCGCCAGAAAGCCGCCAGGGATTAACAGCATAGATGATGAGGGGTTCAAATTGGTTCAATCGAAAAAAAAAGGAGGTCAAAAAAGTTCAGGAGTCACCATTAGTTCCTCAATTTGACAACCGGAAAGACAGAGTTGGTCGGATTGCAACCACCCAGGTCGAAAAGAGGAGCGAAATGTTGTCAAATCAGAGAAAACCAATAGCCATCTCAATGAATAGAGATCAAGGCAGGAAGTCTTGGGCAGACATTGTTGCCGATCAACCTCAAGAACCCAATGTTGAAGAAAGCAGTCTTGAGCATTTTGCACCAATCAGAATTAACAACAAGAAGTATGGTTTGGTTAAGGAAGAGATATGTAAAAGAGCCACTGAATCTTGGAATAATTCTGTTCTTGTTTATGTAGTGGGTACCAAACCATACTACTTGTTTTTCAAATCTTACATACAAAGAGTATGGAAACCGATTGGTGAATTTGAAATCTTTACTAGAGAGAATGGATTCTTTCTAGTAAAGTTTAAGGAATCTCAAGACTGTAATTCAGTATTAAAAAATGGACCATATTTCTATAACGACAAACTCATCATAATGAGAAAGTGGTCTGATTCTTTGAAGATGGACAGAGACTTATTAACGTCTATGCCGATCTGGGTAAGGTTACCCTGTGTTAATCTGAAGCTATGGGACAGAGAGGCTTTCAGTGTTATGGCAAGTATCATAGGTAAACCCATAAAAATGGATGCAGCCACAACGTTGAAGCCGAGATTGAATTACGCTTGCCTTCTTGTTGAAGTGTCTGCAGAGGATGAGCTTCCTAATGAGATCTATCTTTCTTTGTATAATGGAGAAAAAGTTACTCAGAAAGTTGAATATGAATGGGTCCCGCCAAAATGTAATGTATGCAAATGTTTTGGGCACGCTAGAGATCAGTGTAACCCAAAACAGGCATGGGTGCCCAAGAGTCATAATCAAGAAATGCAAGAAAAAGAAACCTCATATCCAAATTCAAGAAACAATTTAGTGTCACAAAACAAGTTATGCTATCTGAAGATAATGATCGGATCAATCAAACAGATGTCATCTCCGATCACAGAAAGAAAGATATTATGCTCTCTGATCAAGATGATCAAGTCATAGCAGAGGAAGCTCATCAAACTAATTCAGAAATCATAAAGGTAAATCTGCAGAGCAACATAATGGTGGGTGAAAAGAATACAAAGGTCTTAGAATCTGTAACCCCACCAGTTACAGATCCTTGTATAATTACAAACAAGCATGATACAAATAGCAACAATGACAATGAAGAATTTCTGCAATCTGCAATCTCGAATTTGGACAAGCCTTCTGAAACAACCCCTCCACCTGAGCAGGCTGCAGTGACTGAGAATTCTGATTCAACCATGCCTCGCCCTGCTGTCCCATTTGATATCTCAACTATTGTAATCCCAGAAGGTATTAATAACTCTGGAAATGAAATGGAAATGGTGGATGCTGTTGATCAGTTTAATATATCTGAACTGCATATACCAAAAGCAAAGGTTACAGGTAAGAATAAGGGCAGCAAAGAGAAGAAAGCTTTTAAACAAAAGTACATTTCTCTAAATCCAGAATGGGATGAAATGTCTACCAAACTAAAAGCAAAAAGTGTTGAAAACAAGAGAAGAGGTAAGAGTGCTCTGGTATCAGGTACTATCTAAACCCATTATTTAATTATCTGATTATGTCTATATTTGCATGGAATGTAAGAGGTATGAATTCCTCTTCTAAACAATCTGATATATTACATATGATTAGTATATATAAACCTTCTGTTATGACACTAATTGAGAATAAGATGAATGAGGAGAATTTTGAAAAATTCTGTTTTAAACTTCCTAGAAATTGGAAAGCCATAAATAATAATGATTGTGGCTGTAAAGGCAGAATCATTGTTATATGGGATTCTGATATTTGGAAAATGTTAAATAGTAACAAAGATAAGCAATTTTTAGATTGTCATTTTGAAAATACTGGTGGTTTTTTTCTTCAAATAACAAGTATTTATGGTAGCAATTTGGAAAATGAAAGGAATAGTTTATGGAGTAGGTTAAAAGCTTTAAACTTAAGATATAATTTCCCTTGGCTAATCCTAGGGGATTTTAATACTGTTTTTCATGCATCTGAAAAATATGGAGGTATTAAAATTCCCCAGAGCAAGTTAGATAAACTTAATAAATTCTTATTAGAAACTGGATTAATAGAACCAAGTACTAGTGGTAACAAATTCACTTGGAAATCACGCTTAGAAAAGAATATTCACTGTAAATTAGATAGAGCTTTGATTAATAAAGAATTCTCCAATAATTTTATATGTTCTACATTAGAACAAAATACTAGTGATCATTCTCCAATATTAGTTTCTCTGTTTAATGATTTAACTCCTGGGAAAAAAATTTCTCCTTTTAGATTTAAGAATGGTTGGATTTTAGAGGAGAACTATAAAAACATTATGGAAGATTGTATGAATTTTTCTTGTAAGGGTACTAAACAATTCCAGTTTAATATGTTTTTGAAAAATACTAAACATAATCTTAAATACTGGAATAGAAATAATCTAGTAAAATTCAATAAGTTGGAAGTGTTAAGACGGGAAGGTAAATTGTTGCAAGAAACAGTTGATAAAAATCCTGGGAATGTAAATACAATTAAAGAATTTTTTTCCAATCAACAGAATTTAGTTGCAGAATTATACATCAATACTGTGAATGCTAAACAAAAAGCCAAGGTTGACTGGTTAACAATGAGGGATGATTGTACAAAAAAATTTCATGCTAAAATGAGCTGCAGGAGGCATATGAATAACATTGGGAATATTATTGACAAAACTGGTAATCTTACTAATGCTTATGATAAAGTAGCTAAAGAGGCTGTAGAGTATTATGATAGTTTATTTTTCTCTGATTCCAATACTAAAGATTTTCCTTATATTATTTGTAAAAATATTTTAAATGAAAATGCCTCTGATATTCTACTCTCTCCAGTTGCCTTGGAAGAAATTAAATATGTAGTTTTCATGGCTGGTGACAATAAGAGTCCTGGCTCTGATGGTTTTAATGCAAAATTTTACAAAACTCATTGGGATAACATGAAAGATCAAGTTTTGGGCTTAGTAAATGAATTTTTTGAAAAAGGTAAAATTCTTAAAAGTATAAACCATACTTTTATAACTTTAATTCCCAAAACTAAAAATCCCACTTGCATTGGTGACTATAGACCTATTTCATGCTGCAATTTTATTTATAAAATTATTGCCAGTGTTTTAAGTAATAGGATTAAAAACTTTTTGCCATTTATCATCTCTGAGAATCAGAGTGATTTTGTTCCTAGCAGGCTCATTTATGAAAATTCTCTTTTAGCCCACGAACTGGTCAGAAACTTTAATTCTAAAAGTGCTGAAAATGTTTGTATTAAGGTAGATTTGCAAAAGGCTTATGATAAAGTAAATAGATATTTCATTTATCATATTATGAAATGTATGGGCTTTCCCATTAAGTTCTGTAACTTGGTATTTGAATGCATAAACTCTCCTACTTTTTCTATTCTCATTCAAGGCAAATAAGAAGGATTTATTAAGAGTAATAGGGGTATTAGGCAAGGGGATCCGTTATCTCCCTATCTCTTTACTATGGTTATGGAATATTTTTCTATATTAATGGAAAAGGAAGCTTTTAAAGGTAATATTACTTCTATGAAAAAGTCCAGCCCTATATTAATCATCTTATATATGCAGATGATTTAATGGTTTTTGTCAAGGCTAATAAGACCAATGTTGATGCTATTAAGAAATTTTTTGGTAAACTGTTTAAGTATGCTGGTCTACAACTTAATGAACACAAAAGTAAAGCATACTTCAGTAAAAACTGTAGAGATAAAAATGAGATTTCAGATTCTCTAAATATATTAGAAGGTAGTCTGCCTATTAAATACCTTGGTCTTCCCTTATCTATTAATCAGGTAAGAGATTATGATTGTTCTATTCTTATAGAAAAAATTCAAGATAAAATGGAAACTTGGTCTTGTAAACTTCTTTCAATAGCAGGCAGACCGGAGCTTATAAAAACGGTTATATATGCAATTATTCTATATTGGATTCAAACTTTTCATATTCCAGCTGTCTCAATTAAAAAGATTGAAAGTAGATGTGCTGATTTCTTATGGAGAGGTAAATACCATAAAATCGGTTGGGATAAAGTGTGCAGGCCAAAAAAAGAAGGGGGATTAGGTATTAGAAATATGAAGGATCTCATTATTACATGTCATTTAAAATTATTTTGGAGATTTGTGAATGCAGATTCTCTTTGGGCCAAATGGATGAGATCCAAATACCTTAAGAATGATAATTTTTGGACTGTATTACCTAAAAATAATCAGTCTTATACATGGAAAAGAATTCTAGAATGCAGAAATATTGGTAAGTCTTTTCTGAAAAGAAGATTTAAGTCAAGAGATCAAACCAGTCTTTAGTTTGACCCCTGGTTTAAAAATGAATCCTTTGTGAATAAAGTGGGTTGGGATAGTCTAGTTATTTGTGGGGGGTTAATGACACTGTGGCAATGATAATCAAAGACAATCAATGGCAGCCACAGTTGCATCCTATCACATATCCTCATAAAAATATTATATGTCAAATTCCTATTGATGTTCATGCAGATAGTGATTATTGGGAGTGGATAGCTAATACCAGAGGGAAGTTTTCTTTTAAAATTACATGGGAAAGCATTAGAAATAAAATCCCTAATGTAGACTGGTATAATTGCATATGGAACAAAGTGAATTGTTCCAAAATGGCTTTCTGTGCTTATTTTGCAGTCAATAATAGATTGCCAACTTGGGATAGAATTAATAAGTGGGGAAAATCCAATAATTCACTATGTTCCCTATGCAATCTAGTAAATGAAAATGCTAATCATTTATTTTTTGAATGCAGCTACTCTTATTACATCTGGAATAACATTCAAAACATACTGCACATAGCTAACAATGGTCAGATGGGTCTAATTCAAGCCATACAGCATATCAACAGCAATTTTAAAGTTAATAGCTATGAGAGAGATTATGCGAACATACTGTTAACTACAACGGTGTTTCATATTTGGAAAGAGAGGAATTTCAGAACTCATAATAAGAGCAGTATGAAAAAAGAGAAGAAGTGGATACTTATCGAGACAAAAAGCAGAGTAATTCTTCATAAATCAAAGAAGAAAATCAGGGATCAAACCAAATTTTGTTTCCTTGCTGATGAATGGAGCCATGAAGCTGGCAGCAAAACATCTAGAATTTTTTCACGCTCGTGCTAAAGATTCTCATGGCAAGCAACAACCTTTTGAAGCTAATGTTCCTCATCAGAGCTCATTAGCCACTGACAGAGACTTCATCTTAAATCAGCAAACAAGCGAGACTAACTGGCGGAGCTGGAACCCTAATTCAGGCGAAGATACTGCTAGAGGAAAGAAACTAACAGATCCGAGTCGTAAAGAACTCAGATCTGCTAGTACCCCCTAGATCTCACTTCATCAGAGAAACAACTGCTTGAAAGCAAACATTGATGGGATGCGCGGCTGCTTCAACAACAGCTTATCTTATTGGGAACGAGGAGAGTCGAGCAGAGCAAAGTATGGTGGAAGAGAGATATAGATGAAGCAGTGGAGAGTTTCTCGTCGCCATTATTTTGGTTTTAGGGCTCGAAGCTGAGATATGTTTTGTGTCGGCTAGGGTTTAGTTACTTTAAAGATGTGGTTCGGGTTTCTTTTACTCGCTTTGTTCTGGGCTCAGCCCATTTTACCTTATTTCAAAAAAAAAAACGTAATAAAATTAATGTGTTTCCTCGTATCAAAGTCATTTTAGACACAATCAACTTTTCCACAAAGTTATTTCGCACGATGATAACCGTCGATCAACATCGTTTTCTATAACCATCAACTATTGAACCACTGTTGTTCGATGATTGATCATCGTGAAAAATGATGTTGATCGGCGATTGTTCATCGTGCAAAAGAGTCAAAAATAATGCCTTAGTCTCTTACAAAATCTGATACATATTGGTTTATTCGCTTCTTCGCTTCTTTTGTGTCGCGCAAATGACACACATGTTTCAGATACAAATGTAAAATCCATAGGTCCGATTTTCAGCAACGGTCGGAGGCTTCTTGAGCACAAATATCAAACTCTTATTCCTCACTACTAGCTACTAGGTCTATATACCATACCTCAACTGATGTCGAATTCATTTAGATATTGATATTGATGAAATTCTACAAAACTTAAAACTCAACAATTTTCATTTTATTTGAGCAAGTGTATTGTAAACAACTTAAATATATTGAAATCGGTATAACATCAATAAAGTGGATTTAGATTTCATTAATCATTGAACCAATATTAAAATCTCTTGCCTCCAACTTTTTTTCATTGTTCTTCCTACTATATCATATTACATATTGTTTTGCTCCAGAAATCTGTCTATTATATCATATTACATATTGTTTTGTTCCAAAAATCTGTGTTGTTCAGATCTTAAACTACGAACAAACGACAACAATCTAATCCTTATGTATGTTATAATGACACATTACAATTAGATAGATTCAACTTTGCAAACGTTTAATTATGTATATTCACATTTTTATTGTCACTATTAGTGTCTAATGAAATTTATAGCGGCACATTTCAATAAAGTAGATTCAACTTTGCAAACATTATTTTACTTCATAAGAAAGTAGGACGAACTAACTTAAGGATTTTAGGCCTACTTCATTGATAATCTGCTCCATTAAAATTATTTCTAAAGACCTAGCTAATAAACAAGATCGGTTCTAGAAGTTTTTGTACCCAAAGCAAGTTATAAACTAAGGCCTTTATGCAAGTACTAATGAGATTAAATAAAATATTAAAGCTTTAAAATAATTTATGCAAGTTCAAAGACAAATAAACTACTACAAGAATAGTCATCCATAAACTGGTTACTCGTGAAAATAACAAAACAAATGTGACCAATGTTTATTGGAAAAAACAACCTCAAATAATTGAGAAAAAGCAGTTAACGGCGACCATTGAATAAGTAATAATAATACCGAAAAAAACAATTTTAGTCCGCAGGTGTGACGCAATGGAAAAAAAGTGCCTAGATCTATTACAGACCTAGGTTCGAGCCATCCTTTGTACATACTTCTCGCAAAAAACAGTACTCTGGGGGTTATAGATGCAATGAGTTGAAGCGGGCATACATAACTTAATCCTTCCTTGGAGTTGGTCGGTCCGCCGTCCCTTCCGGAGGTCCTCTGTATCGGGGAGTTTCTAAAAACACAACTTTATTTACAATAATAATAATTCAAAGGTAGCATCTACACTAATAATAATACCATTTATTTCATCATTCCCATCAAAAAGAGCTGCATTCAAACTCGAATTTCTATTTGAGTATTTCAAGAGCGTCTTTCTATGAATTAATGAGTTCATGCAACCTTTTTTTCAAACCTATTTAGTATGTCATGTTGGGATTTGTGCTACAATATCTCGTCACTTGGAGTTGGAGGGTGCTGAAGATATACGGCACAATATTTATTAATTGATTGACCCATTAATTGGTTAATAATGTAACGACCCGTATTATACACATTGAAAGATCGTAGAATATTAATATTATTTTTATATGAGGTAGTATGATTCTATAATTTTGAAAAATGACTACTAGAGCCATTTTCCATCCTTAGAATTATTATCGAACGATTTTAATCTTGAAAATCTTGTATCGCCTATAACTTTTGATAAGAGCAGAATTGGGGTCTGAAATGATTTCCATTAGACCGGGATGATGGTTTCTTTTTTCGTAGAGTCATCATAATATGAAAACGGACTTACTTAAGGGAGTTATGGCTATTTGAAGTTTCACTTTATTTTAAACAGCTTAACGGGTAATTATTGGGTTAATAATTAGGTCCAAAGCTCATTTCAGGGTTAGCATGAGGTAAGGGACGATGAGACTTCTCTCCATTACTTCTCACTTACCAAAATTAGAGAGAATCCCCCATTAACCATCTTCTTAACAAAAAAGTTATCTTAATCCTTACTTTAATTAGCCAAAACGTGTCACTAGAGGAAAATTAGCGAGATTAGCACCTTGGATTGAAGAATAGCTGTTAGAGATCATCTTGGAGCTGCTGTTCATCCTTGGATTTCGTGCCTATTGGGTTTGCTTTGGATTTCTTGGGTTTTATGTGAATGGTTTTAAGCTTCTACTACTCACTAATTAGCCAGTATTAGACATTTAATGATGTATTTAAATGATTTTTGTACTCTAAAATATGTTTTAAAATCTTTTTAGCTACATATGTAAATTTCAAACGATTTGGAAAAGTTTCATAAAATTAGTGTTCTTATGAATCTCCTTTGTTCTTATGGATACTACCCTTAGATTTAGAATTCAAATTGACATGTTTAGTTGTGTATCTATTAGTGTACACTATATGTGATGATTGCTTGAATGTGTGATGTTTGTTTGGTTGAAAACGGCGATCGAATGGCGATTTAGTTTTAGAAACACGTTAGGCTTCAGTATGAATTGATCGATAGGAGTCTAAACTTGATGCGATCGATAGAGGTAACAAGGAAGGGCCCATAAGACTACGTTTCAAGTTTCAAGTCATTTGAAGTTCGTATGCTTAAGATGTTGATGGTTCAGTGGTAAATTTGGGGTTATGGATCAGTATATTATCACTTTGAGGCATGGTTGAGTTAGAGGATGGTTCGCTCCGAGTTTTGAAATATTTCCTTCAAGTGGCGAATGATAAGGATGGTTCACTTGGGGATGTAGAGAAAATATTAAGTGATGGATCGTTCATATGTAGGCTTGGATCGTTGCATGAAGGATGGATGGAACTACTAAGGCATGGGTCGATAGAAGCACTTCGAGTTTTGGGGTATGAGCTTGGAGTCATGAACGATAGCTTGGAAATATGGAAAGATAGTGGAGTAAAGGGATGGATTTTAGAAAAGTCAAGGATCGGTGGCCATGGTTCAGTACCGAACCAAAGGTATCGATCTGTATGGACATGCGATCGATGGAGAATGGCCAAGGGGTGGAGCATGACCTAGTTGAGTGAAGTGTGGGGTCGAGGTAGGCATGGATCATTGGTGATGGTTCAAGGTAAATGGAAAAGTGACGCTTCGAGCTATTTGGACGGTTGCTTCGATATTTCACATGCTTTCATTGAGACACGATGAGGTTTGGCTCGAGTTTTAGGTGTATGGTCACTCAAACTCATAACAAGCAGAATACTTAACTAAATATGGCTAAGTATAGGGACCGGTACTGAACCTTATAGTTCGATGGCGATTTTCAACGATGATGACCCATGATTTGATGATGATTCCATAATGGGAAGAGACGAATTTTATGATATATGGCTGTACTTTGAGATGCAAAGTTGAGGACTATGAGTCAGACTGAGGGAATTATTGGATGATGGCTACAGGATGTATGACGATATTCTACGATTGATGACGACTATAGAAAATCGTCCCTACAGTAGCGACTTCATAACGGAAGTCGTAA
Organism: Allium fistulosum; assembly: GCA_030737815.1. Lineage (NCBI taxonomy): Eukaryota > Viridiplantae > Streptophyta > Magnoliopsida > Asparagales > Amaryllidaceae > Allium > Allium fistulosum. The sequence continues at coordinate 266,063,107 of CM060903.1, forward strand.
GATCAGTTCAAGGATGAGCTCTGCTATATTTTTTTTTTGAGATCATGGGGAACCTTAAGATCATGGTATTCATTGATACTCACTTAAGTAAACCCCACGCCGTGTGTCTACCCCGCTTTTATTTAGTCGTCGCACACGGATGCGTAACGTTGAAACTCCCACTGATGGTTTGGCGCTGGGATTCGAACCTGCCCGGACACAGTCCTTTGGTTCCCATCTCCCATCTCCCAAACCAACCGAGCTACGAATGATATGTGCAAAAGTATCGTTGATACTCGAAGGTTTGGAGAGTACTCGTAAACCATGGGTAATATGAGGTACCTATTCAGACCATGGCGTGTCCTGATCTCCATAATGGGCAATTTGATCTCCATGACGAGCGATCTTTACCTCATATTAGCCATGACGAGCGATCTCGTTCCTAGCCTACTGAGTGACATGGATTCGAGTAATAAGGAACTGGGATGTTGAGTAGTCTTTGACCATGATGGGTCGTTCGAGTTATCACGTATCCAACGCACTGAGTGAGTGAATGTGAGGATGAATGATAGATGTTATGTTTGTTTGATTGCTTATCACCTTAGGGATGTCACATGAGAGCGATATTATTGATGTAAATATCTAGATACCCCTTTATGCTTTGATGTATAGTATACCCATGATGACTATGATGTAGAGTAGCGTATATTTTGTGTATGTGCTAACTCTGTGGGTAGTGACATGTCAGATATGATTCTTAGTACCATTTGTCCTATTATAATGGTATATTAGTATTTAGAGATTTCCTACTGCCCAAACCAGACTGTTGTCTAACTCGGAGTTTTATGCTTTGCTTTTTATTACTCTGGGTACTCTTAAATGAGTAGATTAGGGATACCAGGTCGCGTGAGCACGTAGAGCTGGATAGGTGGTGAGTAGGAGGCTATACTCTCATATTATTACATTTACTATGATTTTCTATTTAGCTGTACAACACTATGTAGCTTGCTAGTGCCTTTTTTACTTAGAGATAGTTTTATTTATAAATTATTATTTGATGCATGACTCTATTTCTTGTGTTATATATTGTATGGATCAGTGCGCTCTGATTCTATGATTCATTCAGTTATTTACTGTCTTGATTATTTTATATCTAAGATGTTTCCAATTATATTTTATTCGATGCGTTGTGAGATAAATGATAGGTTCTGTGTTATTTTATTTACTTTACAACCCTTGATGGTCACTCTGCACTGGCTGGGCACCGCTACAACGCACTATACAAGTATATTGGGTGCCGGTGGTGTAGGACGATCATCACATTTGGTATCAGAGCTTAGGTTGCATAGTTTGATCAAAGGAATACTATGATTCAGTAGAGATAGGGTAGGAGTTCTCGCCCTAAACTTTATCGAGAGTGTGCATGTGTGTGTATACAACAACGCGTACTTTTTATATATTTTGATTTTCAAAACTATATGGTAGTATATAAGTCGTATACTGCACACACAAGTACTACTTAAGTGGAATTCCTTATAGAGAGACTGACTGTCCTTAGTACAGATTGAAGGACGACTCGTCAAACAAGAAATGCCGCTATAAACTTATTTCTGGAGTCGAAGAAGGAGCAAGCTTGAGAGTTGCTAATCTCAATTTTCAAGCCATGTTTAATACCATGATACGGAACATGCTGTAAAATGCTTAAGGGGTCGCTCCAAATGTTGCCATTGATGGTGGCGCTCCAATGCAAGCGCCCAAAGCCGATCTCACTAAGTTGAACAAAGACTTTGTTAATCTTGGTGGCAACTTATTCCAAGGAACGGAGTCAGCGATAAAAGTGCAGGATTGGCTTGATACCTGCGAGAGGATCTTCGATGGCTTAGAGTTGGATAATGTTATAAAGAGGCAATTGGCTTCCTGACAGCTTTAAGGGAGAGCCACGAATGGTGGAATGCTGTGATGGTCACTACTCCCGAGGACCAGTTCAGAGCCAGATATGAAGAGAAGTTTATACCGACAACTTATGTTCATGGATCTGAAGCAAGGGGATATGATTGTCTAAGCGGACGTTGCTCAATTCAATGCATTGTCGAAATATGGGATGTCCTTCATTGACATTCCATTGAAGAAGAACGAGAAGTTCATTGTAATGACCCACAAATTTATCAATTTGATAAACTATATTTATTTTTAAATATTCAAAATAATTTTTTTGTTAACATATATTATGATGTTTTGAACAAGATATTTTTGAATAAGTATTTACAAAAATATATATTTTGGAGGAATATCGATAAAATGGTCGAAAATCGTTTTATCAATAAACAGCTTTATAAACGCTAGAAGTCGCATACGGGACTGGATATATACACTTATTTATCCATTTAAATAAGAATATGAAATAAAATTATATATTTTATTTTTGGAAAATAAAATGTGTTTATGACAGCATCAATAATGACATCATATTTAATAATTGATTTTTGAATTTAAAGTGATATTTAATTTTTTAATAACTATTACAATTATTCAAATAATTGTTTTTAAATGATAATAATTCATTTTAATTATTTATGAAGTGATAATAAATCATTTATAATAGTTTAATAAAGATATATACTTGATTTGAAAATATAAGAAAATTTGTATCACTATATCGAGATAACAGTGCTTTTTGTAAACAATTGTTTAATATTAATTTATATGGTTTTATAAATCAAATCGGCCTTTTGATTTTCAACAGTTTAACAAAGGGATGTTGTTCAAAATTGTTGCAACCTTGTTTATATGTCATATGCACATATATAACATACAAATGCACACCCTAACATATACATGAACACATATATACATACAAATATACATATACACTTATATATATATATATTACAAAAGATCTAAGATATTTTCACACTTAAAAAGCAAATGTCACTTCACTTTTACACACATCAACTCACACACATAGCTACACATGGAGGGTATTCAGCCGTGCATAGTGATGGAGGAGGAGGGTGTGGTGGTGATGAAATGGTGATGTGTATGCACATAAATATCATGATATTTTAGTTCACATTTTTGCCTATAAATACCACCCTCCATCTTCACTTCATTTGTTAATAAATTTCTAAGCTTCTTCATCTCTTTATACTCCTCTTTAATGGCTTCTCTACTTAGGAAATTTATGAAGAAAAACTAGCTAAAAGAAATAAATTTATATAAGTATATTTACATTAGCAATCCACTTCAAAACAAGCTCAAACCACTCCTCTCTTCTCTCTAAACCCACAACCACATCATTCACCACCCAAGACCGAGCCCATCTCCACTTGCAAGCTTAGGCTGAGCCCATCCAAAGGTCCAAGACTCGATTCCATAGGCTTTGATTCGATCGTAGCGAAGCTACAACGAATTTTCATAAAGTTAGAAACCAATGAAGGTAGAAACTCTATTTATATTATGATGTTTTGGATGATTTATATGTTTGGCTATACTTGGTTGTGATGATTATGAACCATGATTGGATATGATAATATGTTTGTTTGGATGTACAAGTAATTCACGTTTAATACACGTCGAATATCACAAATGAAATCACTTTCCTTTAATAAATGAAATGATGTATATGAGATTGTTAAACCTCTTTAAAATGTTTAAAATGAGAAATGTTTTATAAATATTTAAAAGTATTTCGACAAAATTTGGAAAGGATATGAAAATTTATTTAAAATAGGTGTGTCGCGTAACGGTAGTTCGCGACTTCGCGCCATAAAAGTTTAAATCCATTTATAAGTTGGATTCGAAGTCGGAATTCTTTAGAATAAGAATTATCCGAACTTTTATAATCATATTTTTCAAACAAAAGAAAATGATCGAGATTTCATTTAGAAGATTTTGAAATATGAGCAAAACAAGTTTTCAAAATAGTCGTGCTTTGGAAGCCCGGAAACCAAAGCGATAAATTCTTTAAAATTGATATTTTTGATTCTTTAAAAATATGGAATAAATTCTAAAAATATATTATAATTTTTTAAAAGAGATTTGAGTTATAAAAATGGATTTCTAAATGATAGGAAAGTTGTTTTGACCAAATAAGCCTTAAAAGCATATTCGCAACACTTTTTGCACAACTTTTAATAACTTTTGAAATATGGCTTTAAACTTAAGTGTTCTTTCCCAAATCTTTTACAAATATTTAAAAAAAAATAGTTCAGTATTTTAAAGATGATTTCGAGGTTTTATAATTTATTTTAAAAAGTTTAAATAAATGATTTTAAGAAAAGCTGTTATAATCAAGTGGTTTAATCTTGGCTCTAAAAGCCGATGAGTATACTAGATTTTTCTATTCGTGAGATTCGGATATGAGGTGCTTAAACTAAGGAGATGTTCAGGAGGAACCAATCCCCTAGCTCACCTGGCCTCTTTCCTAGACGAGGAATATATAAGGTCGAAAGGTCGAAAACGTGGTAAATATATAAGATTTAATTTTTTCCAAAGTTAATACAACTTGGATTGTATAGAAATAATCTTCTTATACTTGGTATTAAATTCCAAGGAGGGAACCCGTACTATCCGTGTGAATTTAAAAGGTGATTTCATCGTTATTCGATGGATAATAAAGGTTGAATACTGAAATTAATGTTAAATTAGTATAACTTCTATCTACCCTTTTTACTCAATAAGATTTTGCAATGCGATTTATGAAAATGATTTTGATTTGGTATTTCCAAAGTTGAAGAGAGGTTTAATGATTCTGTATATACTGGAAAAGAATATGATTTAAAGATTTATATCTCTAAAAGAGATATTTTATTTGATAAAAGATATTAATGAATGAAATGATAATCACCATCAAACTTAACATCTTTTTATCGATGATTGGTTCGAAGGAATCGAGATCGGATTTGGGTAATCCCTATCTGAAAACCACTTCGAACCAATGTACGTGTTCGAAGGCTAAGACATGGAATGATAATAAATGGAATGAAGGGCTGCTGGCCACTGACCCTCAGGGGATATTTCCCATATCATATATATGTGGCAGTAGTATCTTCGTTTGATTTTCGATGCAAGGGCTGCTTGCTACAAATCCTAGGAGTGATTCCCGACAGGATGTAGTAGGAGAGTTCCTTTGCTTTGTCTTGTTCCTGAATAACTTGTATGGACGAATGTCTAAAATTGCATTTCTAAAATGCATGTACATTGATTTTTACAAACATACATCTGTTTGGTGGTGTAGGAGGTAACTCTCCTATACTTAACATCCTTCTCTAAGACGTACGTGCTCAGAGGTTGTACATTTGTGGAAATCAATAGTGTGTGATGGAATTGGCAATGGGCATTCAAGTGAAATTTATGCTATGAGAAAGGAAATTGTTACGTCAAGCCTCATCACCCGGGAATGACAAAAATAGGGTAGATGCGACAGGGCTAAGTGGGTCGCTCCCATTAGGATATGGTCATCACCTTTCTCGATCACCCTCTATGTATCGGGTATTTTGGTATGCTATGAGAGCTCTTGGATAGGTCAGGAATGACCGGGGTGATGTCATATTCGGTACTATCTATGGTAAAGGTAGGTCGGTTCTGTGTTGGTAGAGGTTGGAGCCTTAGGTGCATCCCTCTAGAGATGTACTGTCAGAAGATAGTCCCTTACCTTGACATTGTATGGAATTCATTCCCCAATACGAGCCTTTTTGGTTTTAGTTGTTAATCTATTATGCTATCGAATTTAACAAAGGGGCATTTCACCAGAAGGACAAACTTTGCAGTCCAATTAATTTCTAAGACACACATTTGAAATAATTACTTTCAAGGCCAAAGCCAGCAGAATAATTATTTTCAAGGACAAAGTCAGCTGTCCAATTACTTTCAAGGACATAATTTCATGGGTTTTTAGGCCCTAGAAACTAATTATTTTGCGTATTGTCCTTAAAAGTAATTATTTTAGTTGTGTATCCTAGAAATTAATTTCACTTGCTAAAGAGGCCCTTATGGCTAATTCCCACTTTAACAAATGTAACAATTCGAGCTATGATTAATATGTTATTTGAAAAGATTTTCAATGAATGTCATTAAAGATAATATCCCAGATTTTGCATAGCAAATGTTTTGGTTATCATAAGGTAAAAATTCGTTTTGTGTTTATGTGCAGCGTGGTCTTATGAGATACCCTTTGTTTTTAGATATCCGTATTTTGAGTTTCTCACAACAGTCCCATGACTGATCCGGAAGTTATTTTTTTCCCTTAAACTTTGGATGCCCTATTTTACTGGGCAGCCAAGTAGTCAGGTTTAACTTGGAGCATTGTGATGGAGCATGAAGTTTGGAGCCGAAGATGTTCCTGTAGATAGTTCTCCATTTCAATTTTTGCTACATTAGTTTACTGATTGTATTCAATATTTATAAGGACATAGATTTATAACTGTCCAGGCTGATTTATTGGATAGAATTTGATAAATGTATTAAAAAAATCAACTGTAAATAAATAAATATATATATATATATTGAAATAATATATGTTATTTCATTTGTGTAAGATTCTGTTCTATCTTTAATTTCCTTTTACCCTTTACTATCCATCCTTCCAGCACTTGGTTTTGTGACACGTGAATACCATGGATGTATTAGTATCGATTTCTAAGGGTCGAAAGGACGGGTCGTCACATTTGGTATCAGAGCTTAGGTGAGCGAACATTTGAACCTAATTGGGGTAAAGTCTCATCAGAGATAGGGTTAGTAATACCCTAGGATGAGTAACTCATTAGAGATAGGGTAAGAGACAATGTAGAATGAGTTAGCGTATTATATAAGAGTGCGTGTTTGTTAATGATATATGAAAATGATTTGCTTGAAAATTGGTAAATCAAATGATTTTACCGGAGGTCATATTTTAAATATAAAGAATATACTTTGGAAATATATTAGTTATGATATTAAAGTCATAAATTGGATAACTATTTTAAAAACAAATTGGTTAAATCAAGAATAAACATATTATGATTAGAATTTCACAGTTTGACTATAAGATGTTTAATAATGGTACTGAGGGGATTAATAATGGGAGGAAATCCTCAGATTTGGATAATGAGAACTTTTATCTAAAAGGTTTTTTAGAAAGGATTTTAAAAGTCGATGATAATAATGTTTGGAAAACATTTTAAAAGAATCAAAAGGGTTTTGGAAAGATATAAACCATTTTGATAAAGATCTCAATTTGTTTCCTAAGTATTGATCAAACCTTTATTTGAAAAGCGGTATACTTGTTAAGTTAGAATGAATATTTAGTGTCTGCTTTTAAGTATTTGTGTTTATATTTGTAGAATCCATACGGAAGGATGTATTCAAAAGGAGAGACCACAAGAGAAAATTGGGGTAAGAAAGATGATCTAATCATTCTTTCAAGTGTTGAGGAAGAGCCCATAGAAGAGGAATATGATCCGTATACTCGTAGAGACAGACTTTGTTACCTGATAGCGGGAATGCTTATACATCACCTAACTCCAGAACTGGTCATAATATCTAGCGATGTTGAGGTTGATATAGCCTTGGAAGGAAGGACGATCACTGATCCTGCCAATTCGGAAGTCGAACCCGAAGAAGAACCCATATTGGAAGAGTCTGAACCAGAGGAGGACCCGAATGATTTAATGCCAAATGAATCAAACCACAGTAGTGAGGGCAGCAATATCATGTGGGAGATGAATGTGGATCATGTTATTTGGCGTGAGGGGTCATAAAGTCCATACATTCAGTGGAATAATATGGTAGATGATGAAGTGGAAGCCGAGGAGGAATTTGAGAATCCCGGGGAGATGGGAATACAAGGATTGGAGGAATTAGAGGAAGGAGAAATGTTGCAGGGAGAACCAGTCGGATTTAGGCATGTTTCATGGAATCAGCCTTGGCTATTATGTGGGGGTAAATGAAGACGGGAATGAAGCTGACAACAAATAAGAGAGTGAAGATGAGGATGTGTGGGAAGTTTTATTGGAGTTTGGATATTGGTGTGCACCATCAGCAAAAGATTTGGAATGATGATTAAGAGTGGGTTTGAAGAATAGTTATATCTGTCTAATATTAGGTATTAAGTAGTAGTTTATAAGTATGACTTGTTGTAGGGTGGTGTTGTGGTTGGCCATGTAATTGTATTCATGTTAAGAACTTCGATTATGTACCCAAGTGGGATTGGGATAACTTAAGGATGACCAAGTGCGGTAGAAGGACGAATGTAAGATATAATGTTGTATAATATAAATATGGTTTTTCAATTATACTTCATTCATTGCAATTATACAAGTCAATTAAGAAAATTTATAAAAAATCTTGATAAAGGAAACAAAGCTTAAAAGGAGAATTTTCTTTGCAAGATAAAACGTTATGAAATAAATTTTGGAAATTAAAATAGGATTTATTTACAAAGAAATTTCAAAAGAAGTTCAAAATAAAATTATAATAGTATTATTCCAAGTAAAGGATAATTGATTTCTTTTAAAAAGGAGATAGAAATATTTTGGTGCAAATATTTTGAAATGATTATCAATGAGTAGTAATAAAAGATGGTTATTATAAATTTTAATGGAAAAGGTATTTATCTTTTGGAATGAAATGTTTTCCTTTGAGAAGAAATATTTGGAAAATAAATTTATATATAAAGAAGTGTGTGTTTGCGCCAAAATTGGTCACAAACACCCAATTGTCGATGAAAGCTCCCGTTAACAATGACAGATCACAGATAATAAGTATGTAGAGAATTAAAAATGAAGAACACTCAGAAATTTTTTATGAAAGAAATAAAGAACACATGATTTATAGTGGTTCAGCAATCCGGCCTACATCCACTTTGAAGTTGATGACTTTATTGATATTCTCTTGGTAATTACAATTGATTACAACAAGCTACGGTGGATTACAACTCTGAAATTCGAGTACAACAGTAGTGGATGAGTGCGAAGTTAAATCCGGCAGAGTCTAGGCGTTGGAGCGTCAAAAGATCCTTCTTCTGTAAGCCTTGGGGCTCTATTTATAGGTGTAGGAGGCAAATATTTCGCTCAGATCTCGAGAGACTCCTACTGGCACGTGAGTGGGCCCATGCGATCGATCCCACATGATTTCGACTCGATCCATGATCGATACGAACGAATTTGTATCGATCAAGATTTGATCCAATCGAGTTGAAATTTGGCAGGAACGTTCTTTGGGTTGTACGTAAGCTCCTCTGAAAATTTCATAGCATTTGGACTTGTGGATTGCGAGATATGATCGATGCAAGTTTGGCTTCTCGCACGCTGTTTTCTTCGTATCGATACTTGTTCACATCGATATGTTCGAATCGATCTAGGCACGTGCCTGTAGATTGACATGGCGCTAACTACTCGGCTCGATCCATCTTTCGTGCTAAGTCGACCGAGTCTTCCCATGTTCGTGCCTCGTTCGTATTGATTTGACTCGGTCATGTTCGAGTCGACCGAAGCTACTCTGTTCGTATTGAGTGCTGTGGTTCTGTTCGCATCGATCTAGGCCATATTGTTCGTATCGATTACGTGGTTCTGTTCGCATCGATCGAAGTTGTTCCTTCTTGATGGATGCGAACAACCGATGGTGTAATGGGTACGAACAGATGGTTGTGCGAGTGTTTGATGGATACGAACAATCGACAATGTGATGGATATGAATAGCGGCTCCATGATGGATACGAACAGCGGCTCCATGATGGATACAAACAGTGTAGTTCAGATGGATTCAAATGTATCGATTCGAACATGGATTTGATGGATACGAATAGTGAGTTTTCTTATGGACACGAACAAAGCCCATGAATCGATGGATACAAAGCGCACTAAACCCAATGGATACGAGCAAGAACAACGTTTAATTTTGCAAAGACCATATCTTGAGCATACGAACTCGGATTGACTTGAAATTTGGAACGCTGACTTTTATGGTTTTGCTCGTCGTGTCATATCAATTGTAGCTTGATCCGGGCTTGGACAAAATTTACCGACATCCATAGCTAATCTGTATGTAACTGACAATCGAAGGGAACTGTCTTTGGTTTCCAGTTAATCTTTTGGTATCACGGCCTTGCTAAAAGGCTATATAACAGTTGCCCCCCAAAACATGCCTTGTGGTAGGAAGGTGTGTTTTGTAATGCCATAAGCTGGATGTTCATATCCTGTTGATGACCTGAAAAGAAATTGATAGTCTTACCTGACCGCGAATGACGATCGTTCGGGATCGTATGCTCGAGGTAGTAAATGACCGTTCGTGGTCGGATGTCATTCGCGGCGAATAGTGACCATTCGCGGTCGGGGTGTCGTTCGAGGCAGTTTGTGATCGTTCGCGATCGGGTGCCGTTCGCGGCGAATTATGACCGTTCGCGGTCGGGTGCCGTTCGAGGCGAATTGTGACCGTTCGCAGTCGGGTGCCGTTCGAGGCGATTTGTGACCGTTCGAGGTCGGGTGCCGTTCGAGGTGAATTATGACCGTTCGCGGTCGAGTGCCATTCGAGGCGAATTATGACCTCCTGGGGGTGACTTAGTATCATCAATACCAGATTTCACATTCAAGTGGGTTTCTGGATTGTTTGTTTGGGCGGTTTATCGCCATCTCAGAGCATGCCTAAGGACCGTTCGCGACCCTGTACATGTGTAAGTGGCTTAGCCGTTATGGAATCACAAATGGCATACTTTTATTCAAAATAAGTCTTTCGATAGAAATGTCAAAAAAAATCGAGTCCAATCATGAGAAATGGAAAACAAAAGCAAAATAGGGACGTCAAAGTGCAAACACCTACATTGATGCGATTTATAGGTATATTAGAGCATGCCTGAGGATCGTTCGCGGTCCTGTACATGTGTAAATGACTTAATCGCGTTGGTGTGGAGTTTGCCACTTATTCGTCATTATTCCAATCAATTGATGACAAGCTGACGCCTCGATCCTGAGCTGTAGGTGCAGGTGGTGGTTGTTCTTGTTCCACCATCGTGGCCCTCCTTCTCGCATATTGCGACAGCAGACTATTCCAGATATGCCCCTCAACTTCATCCTTCAAGTGCCTGCAATCATTTGTGCTATGACCATTCAGCTCGTGGAATAAGCAATACTTTCCCGACCTTCTTTCATTGCTGGTCGGATCTCTCCTCATTAGCTTTCGATAAGAAATCTGTCCCCTGGTATCCTGGTAGATTCGCTGCAAAGTCTTGTTCAACTCCGTATAAGAGGTGAATCTCGGTTCCTTTCGTGGTCACATTGGTCCATCATCGTTATCCTTGGCCTTCCGTTTCCCTCTATCAGTCCCTGAATCTGTTTTAGGAGGATTTTCACCTTTGACCGCATAAACATCAACTCCTTCTCCTTCCTCTCTTTCAGCATTTGCATCCTCTAATCCTAAAAATCCCTCAGCCTCATGATAAAATTCTCCTAGTTCCATAGGGGGATCCCTTGTCAATGAATTCTTGAACTCTGTTCCATCAGCTATGCCAGATACAACTGCCATCAAAACCATGGATGGATCTGGCCGATCCATCGATGCTGCCGCTGCATTGAATCGCGTCAAAAAGCTCCTCAAAGATTCCCCGGTTCTCTGCTTTAGTGCTGCCAAACTCATCACATTCTTGGGTGTCGAAATGTGAACTCTGAATTGCCTCATAAACTTCTCAGTCAAATCGGTCCATGTTCCAATGGAACCGCTCTCCAGTTGTCTGAACCATAATGCTGCTATGTCTATCAGATACAATGGGAAGCACCTGGCCATGACTTCCTCTGATGCCCCCAGTACCTCCATGTGTCGCATATACCTCATCAGATGAACAGCAGGGTCTGTCCTTCCATCATACACCTCCAATGTCGGTAGCTTGAATTCTGGTGGATTCCTAGCCTGCCTAATTGCGGAAGCGAAAGGGCTCCTGTTAACATCCTCCAGATCTCTGTTTACTAGTCCGCCTCTCATGGCTCGTCTGACCATCTCTGCCAATCTGTCACTATCTCCAAGTTGTAGTCCTCGCCCGTTGCCTCCGATCTGCCCCCCGAGTTCATGAGGGAATCCTGGAACCCGGTCTCCTGGCCGAGCATCCATTCCTCTATCAATGCCATGTCACTCTGGTCCACCTGATACTCTTCCCGGGATTGGGTCAACATGCTCTGGGTGAGTACCCCCTAGTTCTGGTGCTGCGCCGGATGGTCCTGTTCCATTCTGAACTCTGGTTGCTCCGTGCTCCCGATTCCTATCTCCAGCATCTCCTGCAGTTGCGTTCCACTGATTCTGTACTCCAGCTTGTCCAACTTGTCGAAGTAGGTTCTGCATCATCTCCTCTTGTCTCTTGAACATCGTTTCCATCTCGTCCCTGGTGATGAAGATCGATGTCTGATTCGCTCCTGAGGAAGCCTCCTGACTTCCTTCATGCTAACTTCTCTCTGCTCTTTGCTTTCTACTTGATTGCCTTGTCATAGCTTTTCAGATCTGAATCCTTAAGCCTTCAAATTCAACTTCCAAATGATAGAATCCATTAGTTCAACTCTCAGTGAAAGCACCAAAATGTTTGCGCCAAAATTGGTCACAAACACCCAATTGTCGATGAAAGCTCCCGTTAACAATCACAGATCACAGATAATAAGTATGTTGAGAATTAAAAATGAAGAACACTTAGAAATTTTTTATGAAAGCAATAAAGAACACAGGATTTATAGTGGTTCGGCAATCCGGCCTACGTCCACTTTGAAGTTTGATGACTTTATTGATGTTCTCTTGGTAATTACAATTGATTACAACAAGCTACGGCGGATTACAACTCTGAAATTCGAGTACAACAGTAGTATATGAGTGCGAAGTTGAATCCGGCAGAGTCTAGGCGTTGGAGCATCAAAAGATCCTTCTTCTGTAGGCCCTGGGGCTCTATTTATAGGCCTAGGAGGCAAATATTTCGCTCAGATCTCGAGAGACTCCTTCTGGCACGTGAGTGGGCCCATGCGATCGATCCCACATGATTTCGACTCGATCCATGATCGATAAGAAAGAATTTCGTATCGATCAAGATTTGATCCAATCAAGTCGAAATTTGGCAGGAACGTTCTTTCGGTTGTACGTAAGCTCCTCTGAAAATTTCATAGCATTTGGGATTGCGAGATATGATCGATGCAAGTTTGGCTTCTCGCACGTTGTTTTCTTCGTATCGATACTTGTTCGCATCGATATGTTCGAATCGATCCAGGCACGTGCCTGTAGATTGACGTGGCGCTAACTACTCGGCTCGATCCATCTTTCGTGCCGAGTCGACCGAGTCTTCCCATGTTCGTGCCTCGTTTGTATTGATTTGACTCGCTCATGTTCGAGTCGACCGAAGCTACTTGTTCGTATTGAGTGCTGTGGTTCTCTTCGCATCGATCTAAGCCATATTATTCGTATCGATTACGTGGTTCTGTTCACATCGATCGAAGTTGTTCCATATTGATGGATGCGAACAACCGATGGTGTAATGGGTACGAACAGATGGTTGCGTGAGTGTTTGATGGATACGAACAATTGACAATGTGATGGATACGAACAGCGGCTCCATGATGGATACGAATAGTTTAGTTCACAAGGATTCAAATGTATCGATTCGAACATGGATTTGATGGATACGAATAGTGAGTGTTTTATGGACACGAACAAAGCCCATGAATCGATGGATATGAAGCGCACTAAACCCGATGGATACGAGCAAGAACAACGTTTAATTTTGCAACGACCATATCTTGAGCATACGAACTCGGATTGACTTGAAATTTGGAATGTTGACTTTTATGGCTTTTCTCGTCGTGTCATATCAATTGTAGCTCGATCCGGACTTGGACAAAATTTACCGACATCCATAGCTAATCTGTATGTAACTGGCAATCGAAGGGAACTGTCTTTGGTCTCCAGTTAATCTTTTGGTATCACGGCCTTGCTAAAAGGCGGGATAACAATGTGTTTATAAAAGAGTTTGAATCAAAGCTAAGATTTTATGAAATGTTTTCATATAAATATTTTAGGAAGGTTAATAAATACATATGAGGTACATGGATTATTTCGGTCGCACGATTCCGATCTAAGATTTGAGTGTAGAGTTTTGAGGTGGTTACACCAGTCTGAAAAAGGATTTATCACTCGATTGTTGATGATGAACATTGATGAAGGATTGTGGTTGGTTACTTGTGTTTCCCATCATAGTTGAGAGCTATGCAAGGAAAACTGAAATTCTGATCGGAAAGCCTGATCAGAGTCCGCACTAAAGTATCAGGTGATCGATACTAGTTCGAAAGTAAAGTTATGGATTCGAATGGTAAATCGAATCAGATATTACGTACAGATGATCTATATACATCGTACGGGTGTAAGTTTAAAAATAAATATTTTGGGCAAACACCTTTAGCTTTTGTACTGTAATTTCGCGGACGAATTCTTTTAAAGGGAGGGTATGTAACGACCCGTAACTTTATCAATTTGATAAATTATATTTATTATTAAATATTTGTAACAACCCGAAATTTAACCCGTGATGATTAATTCGTTAATTAAATAATAAAATAACTTTGTGAAATTATCATAATTGAGCCATGGGAGTTGCACCATTGTGTCCGTGGTAATTTTCTGGTCAATTCCCATATATAGAACGTCAGAATCCGAGTTAATATGAGCAAGGAACAAAATAGTCAAATAAACGAATATATATATATATATAGGCCAGGTCGACCGGCCGGTCGACCTAGGCACAAGGGCGGTCGATCGCCCGGTCGACCCGCCTGCCCATATGGGCGAATGAACGTTTGTTCGAAAGTGAACACATAAATTTGCATTATTTAAACTGATTTGGTCCTTCTATTCTTGTATCCGATGGCTCCTATTCAGCCTATGACGTGGTTGCATCCTATTCAATCCCCAAATCCAACGGTTCGAGATCCACATCTACACATATAAATAGAACCCTAGGCCTAACACTTTTTCTCATTCTAGATTTTATCCGCTTGGGTTCACCTTTTCAGGAAGGACCCTAAAAGGAATAATTTTTCGAGGAGAGAATCTTTTTAATAAAAATACTTTGATACCCTCAAGTGGATCCGTGAAGGTCTAAAGGGAAGAGCTAAGGACCAGAGGTGAGTGATTGTAATTATTTTCAATTTCTTTAAGTAATTTAAAATAATAGGGTTTCCAATAGTTGTAGTTTAACTATGATTTTTGGAGTAACCTTTTTAGCAATTTATTTATAATTTTTTTAGAATTATTTTTAGTATATTCCTTCTAGCTATTCTTTTCAGTTAATTTTAGTTTATTTCTGTTAATTATAGCTTTTCCCGTTTAATTACAGTTTATTTACAGTATTTTAATTTATTTATTTTTATTTATGCGTTATTTACATCTTCTTCCTACGTCTAGGATTTTTTTCTATTTTCAGTTTTCTTTTATTTCTCCTTCTTCTTCTTCTTCGTGTATGGATTAGAATAGAATTAACGCAAAATTGGATTAAATTATAAGAAATTTGAAATAATGGAATATGAGATGTAAATCACAAAGACTGTAATATAATTGGAATATGGCTGAAATTATGACTAATTATGATATTAATTGGACTAAATTAAGAAGATTGGCCTAGTTATAACTTAGAATTATAACCAAAAAAGAATAAAAGAAGAAAGAGGCTTATTTTCACACTTAGACCTTGGGTTAAGTAATAACCATGATTATAACGTAAAATATAAATGACAAACTATGGAAACTATAGCAAACTATGGAAACTATGGCGCTTATTTTAAGACTTAGGATAAATTAATAAGCAATAATGGTAATTGATAATCCTGAAGTGAGACGAGGTGCTTTACATAATCCTGAAGTGAAGCGAGGGGTACGCTTATGCTTATAGTGGTAGTAAACGGTCAATCTACGGTAGTTCAAATCAAGGGGATTTGAACAAGGGACGCAACTAGATTTTGGTTAATAGGGACCAGTACCGGCAGCATTTCCCCTATTTTTCTTTGGACGCGGTGTTTCACATAACCCTGAAGTGAGATGAGGTGCTTCACATAATCCTGAAGTGAGGCGAGGGGCATGCTTATGCTGACTAGGGTAAATAAAAGGTCAAAGGAGGGAGCAACAGGTAGCATGGGCATGGTGGCAGTTACGCGTGCGACTTCCATTTCGGTGCTCAGTTATCGCTATGAGTTCCAAGCGCTTAGTAAGTGTGTCTTTCGTAGACACCAAAGTCTACTGTGTAGGGAAAGGTCCAGTCCGCAGTAGATTCTATGGCGTAGCAGGCCGATCAAAGGGTAGAATTAGGAATTCAGCCTAATCAAAGCAGCTATCAAGGACAAGTGCAAACAATCAAAGTTGACCTATCTTACTAATTGAGCAATAGTTTTTTTGTATTTATTTTCAGTTTCTCTCTTTTCTATTTCCTTTGTTTCCTTTTATATACTAGAACTGTTGTAAAGTCTATTACTTTTACTTTGCTTAAAGATTCTAGTAGTTACTACCATTCACCAGACTTTTAGTCTGATCCACTCCTCTATTTTCCCCTTTTCTCCCCATAGGCAATCAAGGGAAAGGACAGCAGATCGCGGTTACTTAGGGTTCTTGGAGAAGATTTCTACCATGTATTTCTTTTAGTCTAGCATTAGCTCTTTTTGTGTACTGACTTATTATGAGGGATATTATGTACTCTGATTTTTGAGACTATGAGTTTTTATGAGACATCTTGGGTTTTGAGACATGTATGTGTATTTGGTATTTGGCTTATTTGTGAAGTGACCCACTTCTCTTATCATATATTTTTATAGAATTTTCTGTTAGAATTTTTTTTATACTTATGAACATACTTTACAATGGATCACTTCCCTTAATTTGATTCCCCAAGATCCTGAAATTTTACTAATATAAATATATCAGTATTTAAATAAATCCTATCATTTACATATATGAAGATATATAAATGGATCTTTACTTTTCAGAGTGATTAAACAGCAAAAAAACTCTTTCCCACCTTAATTCTCATATTAGAGATTTGGTGTCACATAGCTTTTTTTTCTATTTATCATATATATATTTCTTTTTAGAACTCCAGCTTGATTAACTTTAGGATTAAATATTACTAGTTCTCATATTTTCTTGTTCTACCTCACAAATTAATTGACTCCTGAATTTACAGGTCATACCTTTTTAATCCTGGGATTTTTGTGATTTGATACATATTGTTCTATATTCAGAAAAAAAAGTGTTCAACCTAACTCATGTTTATTAGGTTATCTTATTTTACTCATTTCAATTTCAAACAGCTTTTATATCAGAGGGAATATCCATGTTTTGGTTTATAAGTTGCACTAATCATGTGGGTGTTTGTAATGACAAGCTAATTTTTAAGGCTAGCAGAGGAAAACAATACAGTCATATCAAAATGCTAACTCAAACTATCATGCTAAACAGAGACTAAGGTCATGTGTGCAGTCAATAAACTCAAGGCAAAGTGAATAAAAAGAATCAGACAAAATGCAAGACTTCCAGGTGAACTTATGATGAAGACATTTGATATTTTCTAATAAAGAGAACAATGTTGTGGTCACTGTTCTATTGAATGGTGGAAATGCTCAATACAAACAAGACCATATGCATTCATAATTTATCAAAGGTTTTGATTATGACCCAATACTACCAGATTTGAATTAAGTATCAAAATAGCAGGAGTTAGCTAAGCATAGGTGTAGTAGAGTCTACAATTACTAAGCAGGTAAATGAGCTTATTACTCCAAGCAATACATGTTTTCACCGGGGAAATCAAATGCCCCACCAGATTCAGGCTATGCCTTTCAGCCTTGCATGGACCTATATCAATTATAAGTCATGGTTAAGCCTACTGGTTAGCCAGTTTAGATTCAACTCATTCTTTATGAATTCATTGATTTTTACTCTATTCTTTTCTTCCTATGATGTTTCTGCTCTATCATTTTTTTTAAGGTTCATCAAACATTTCTACAGGAGACATGAGCACATATCAAAATTACATGACATGATCTCCAAAATCTTTCCCCACCAGAAACTATGCAGATTTAACTCTTTTAAAATAGCAACCCACATATGCAAGTATGAATAATACTCAAGGATTCCTACAAGTTCACTTCTCAAAAACAAACAAACACATATCAATCCAGATAATACTTAAACCATAATGATATTTTTGGCCTGGCGTAATTATTACAACATATCTGCCAAAAACTCCTTAAACATTCTAAATGCAAGTAATCTTCAATTGCCCATGCACACAAGTTTCCTATGCATCCTTTCCTGCAGCAACATCTAGAACTGCCTCCATAGAAATGAGACACCCCAGATGTTACAAAGCAACAAATAGGGTCAGAATATAATTCTGGTATGAGTGAAATCAAAATGCAATATTTTGTCATTTTAAATTACAGTGCAGGGTATTAAAATACTTGAAGATATTTGAATTCATGATATAACTGGATAAATATTTGTATCTAAGCTCCTACCACATTCATACACACAGGCAACCATTCAATCATTCAATCCAGTATACATGTACACCCATTCTTATGGAATTAACTCATTTTAATTTCCATAACTCAACATTAGAACTTGATTTATCAATTTAATTTGGTCATATCTCTTTTGCCATTGAACACCATGTGTGCATTGCAAGGGACTCAATTCTGTTAACCCCTACACAAAGGCCTATAGGACTTAAACAAGTCATGCACATACCCATCATACTCCTTATGATGAATAGATCAAGGCTTTTCTCCTAGATTAGTTTTATAATCTAGTGACCAGTCTCATTTCTTATTTCAGAAAGATTTTATTAACTCCTTGATTGCTTTTACTTTCTTTCTTTTCTATAAATCAGAGAGAGAGAGTTACTCTTACTCAGGGATTTCAACTGACCCTACATTCATTCATGAAAATCATGTTTTCATTTCATTTTTCTTTCCAGTTGTCTCATTCCAAATTTGTTTTATCACTTGTATACTTCTATATTCCATAATGTCATGATCTCTTAACAAATCCAGTAGAGTTCCATTAAAAATTCTTATGCTTAATTCTATTGTGAACATAGGGTAAGGTTTTTTTTAGAGAAAAACCCCAAAACATTTTTAGCCTTAGATCTGAACAAATCAGCACATAAATAATTTATTGCATTGTTCATTTCTAATTTAAAACAAACTAGACATAAGCATGAACCTCCTTTGTTCACACTGCCTGGCTTATCTTTCAATTTTACCCTACTTCATAATAAAATTGTATTTATCTTACTATCATAAATACAAACTGATAGTTTATGATACTGGACCCATCCCAGAGATCATGGCATTACTATTATCAAACAATCAAATGAAGCATATCAAAGCATCAACCAAAAATCTATCAATACACCAACTGTGACGCCCCACCTCTATGCTCATAATAACAAAGAGTATTAAAAGAAATACTGTCTATTCTTACGAAGAATAAGGCTGGATAGGAGCGACCATCCGTAATTGGTCTTACACTAATATTGGTTATCTCGATAGGAGTGGTATATACTTTTTATTTTTCATCTATTATTTATTTACTCCCATCGACATATCCAATTATCAGTATAAAACAAACTACGATAGTTCATAATAGTTTAGGACATTAGATATAACAATAACACAGATAATATAATTGCGGAACACAGATAAAAACAAAAGTCTCATATATATATAACTGATGTCAATTAATACATAGTTGACACAATACATATGATACAACTACAACTGTTGACTCTAGAAGTTATATATACAAGTACATTATCGACTAATATACATGAATACATATCGTTCTGTACAATGACACGACTACTACAAAATGACATTGACAACTTTAGAAGATGTGAAAAGTCTTCATATCCTGAACAGCAACTCAAAGAAGGAAATCTACAACCTGAAATAACTCGGGTCTGACCCGAGTATTACATTCAAAAGAAAATAATACACGGGTCAGTCTAATTCAAACTCAGTTATTAGTGCATAGAAGCAATAATAATCTCAAATAGATGACAGTCACAGAAATCACGTATATCCAACTCTCGATACGAGAATTGGATATCGGCATATATAACACTAAACAGTGTCCAACCACAAATCAGCTGTCCAAATCAGAATACAACTCCAAACATTGAAATTTACCAACGAAACAATTCAACAAATCGAAACATCAATTTAAAGCTGTCAAATCTGATAGGGCTGCAGTACACGCACGCGTGTACTGCCTCGCCACTATCGCAGGAGATACACAAAAGCTCAGTGAAAGTCACAAATGATCATCAGGTCAAACCCCGAAATCGGGTTCACTCAAGAGTAATAAAATAATGTCACAAGGTCAAATCCAGATCGGATTCAACTCAGGTGTAATTCGAAGATCAAATTCGAATTCAATCAAGTGGTCAAAACAGTCTACTCAAATTCAAAGAGACAGCCAACAAAATAAACTCATATACAATGAACCAAACTAACAACTTCAAGTCAAGCATGCTACAGAACTGACCAACATAGCACCAGAATGAACAACATCAAGTGAGACCAGAACCAACAAAGCATCAAGAACCAAATATATCGAATGGAGACACAAGAGAGTGCAGACATGACATGCACAGGGTTCAAGTGCAACAGATCCTCAAAGTGGAGTTTAAGAGCACAACAGATAGGAAGTGATAGTAAAGTAAAAACTGGACTTCAACAAGACCACATGCAACCTTATGGTTTCAAGCATGCGAATACAGAATGTAAACAAGTCTCACCCACTGCAACAATAACTGACTCGAAGAGATGCCACTAGAGGAAACACAATGCACCAGAAACTACATGAATGCATCTCAAAATCAGGTTTGGTCAGACCATCAAGAGGAAAAAGAAACAACCAAGGTCAGAGTTCAACATACATGAACCATCAAGAATATACAAACTCAAGCTTACAAAAATGCAGACTCAACAGTGACCAAGTGTACAAGTCTAGATACAACAATGCTCAATGACTCGGAAGTCAAGAACAGCCGAGAAACAATGCATCAAGGACAAGAAGACAACTTCGAAGTCAAAGCCGAAGTAAACATCATCATATAAGATACTGTGACGACATAAGCCAGTGGTACAACACGTTCAAAATAGAAGATTTCAACGCATTTACCAATTAAAACAAAAATCAGGCAGCAGTTTTGAACAGACATGCCAAAGCTAGGGGACACAAAACAACTCAATACATAAAACAGTGAACTGGAGGCAGTATGCAAATTGAATGTAATTCAGCAAAACAGTGGCAAGTGCAAATACATCACTGAAACATGTTCAAGTGAGAAGGCAACTGCAACCCAACAAAACAGTAATGTGCAATATAAATGAATACATGCGGAACAAGTAAATCAAGGCTGTGAGTATCACGTACAATCAAAAACATCCGAAGTGACAAAATCAGAAATTATCAACATGACCGAAGTCAAAGTGGGACATCAAGCAAAAATCGAATAGTTCAAAACCTCGTGTATCAGCTAAAAACAACCAAGTTCTCAAGGCAACAATCAAATGAACAAGGTCGAAGGTCGAACCATCAACATCATAAAATTATCAACAACACTAGGTCGAAACCAATCAGAGAAATTCACGAAATCAGCAATAGTCCAAGCAACGAAGTCAATTCTTAAAGAAACACATAATCGAATGACCGACCAACAAGGGACGAATTCAACAATCAAACACAGACGAAAATAGTAGAATTCGAACGCTAATACACTCGAGGTAGGAATTAGATGTGAGTGAAGTACTCACCTTAGCTACAATTTGAGGCAGTCGCGAGTGAAGCTTTGTCGATGCGAAGACGAACTCGAACCTAGTGCCGAAGCATCACAGCGACGAGCAACTGATAGAGCAATTGATTGCGCGAAGCCCTAATTTGGATCGAAGGACGAAAGCCCTAATTGCAAGCAAAGGAAGAAGGAATGAACGGTGGCCATTTTCATTTCTTTTTGGTCTTAGGGTTAGCTTTTGTTTTGGTTTCGAACGAGAAAAATGAATGAAAGGGGAGCGGTTGCCTCTGATATCATCTCAGCATCAACCAATATGGGCCTCGATTTAAAATATAAAGCCCACTCACACTAAACAATTCTTACAAAAGAATTTTACTTGAAATAATTGCCAAACAGCAATTAACCATCAATTCACTCGTCATTAGACGATAACAAAATAATTGCGGAATCTCGGGCTGTTACACCAACCATGCTCAGCATTCATTAATTTCAGAGAAAGTAAACAAGCTGATCAAGCACAAAAGAAATAAAATGGCTGCCCTTAACTTGGGTCTTAATGCCTTAGCCTCATGAGATTGATTAATCACTCACCTTTCCCTTCTTTTTCCCGAGATTGCCTAAGTTTGCAAACAGTGTATGTTCTTCTTCTTTTTTTTTTCTAATATGTTTCTGTTTTTCCTCAGAGAAAAACCTCTGCTTCTTTTCTTGATTTAAATCATTTTCACTAGGGTTTTACTGAAGGGAAAAACCCATTTTATCCTCACATCACTCAAGAATTATGTGTGTGCTGTTATGGCTAAATGTGCCATTTTCCCCTGGTTTCTATTTCTGGTAAAAGCAGTTATCCACTGCTTTTCCCTGTGTACATGCAATTTGCATGTTTCATTTGTACATTATTTTCATGTGGCTTATCTTTCAAAATTTTACTTATGTATATAAAACTGGTTTTTAAAGCATTTTAATTTATCAAAGAATATATCATCTTTTTCCTTACCTAATTGTTGAAAACAATTTTCTCTTTACAGAATTATTTTTATTTTCTTTATGTTAAACTGTATTATATACATGTATATCCTCTTTATCAACTAACCTCTAGTTAATATCTCAAACCATCTGTTTTCTCTGGATATGTAAATGTGTACATATTCTTAATTACCCTGGTGTTCTTTCTTTAGTTATCTTATGTTTATTCTTTCTGGGTATATATATATACATATATATATATATATATAAATACAACATATGGTAACATATGTCCATATATACACTCAGTTATATATCCTCTTCCCTCTAAAATTCTATTTCTTATTACTGTTTATATTCAAGATACATATATGTATATGTATACATGTGAATATAAGACTCACTCAATTCAACTATTATTACTTTCAACTCATTCTCAATATTTATCTCTAGACTACATATATATATATGTTTGGTTTTGAAAGTTTTCTTTTTCTTTTTTAATTATTCTAATCTCAATAATTTGGGTCTTCACATACTCTCCTCCTAAAAGGAATTGTGTCCCACAATTATTCTCTCATACATTTCCATCTAAATGTATACAAAGCTCTATTTCTATTTTAAATGAAATTTCAGTAACTCATTCATTCTTAATCAATCAAATATACATAAAAAAAATTTTTTTTTTAACATACCTCAAGCAGAAAACAGCTTAGGATATTTATCCTTTATCCTCTCTTCAGCCTCCCAAGTGCAATCATTCCCATCCAAACTCCATTGGATTTTAACTAGTTTAATTATTTTATTTCTCAGTTTCTTTTCTTCTCTAGCCACAATGCCCACTGGTTCCTTTTTATAAACCAGATTTTCTTGAATTTCAACATGTGTAGGAGATTCAAGAATGGACTCTTTATCATGCACCCATTTTCTCAATTGGGATACATGAAATACATCATGTATTTTGCTCAATTCTTCTGGTAACTTCAACCTATAAGCTAAAGTCCCTATTCTTTGAACAATTTCATATGGTCCTACATACCTTGGTGACAGTTTCCCTGCTTTTCCAAATCTCAATATTTTCCACATTGGTGAAACTTTGAGAAACACATAGTCTCCCACCTCAAATTCTACTGGCCTTCTCTTTTTATCTGCATAAGCTTTCTGTCTCTCTTGAGCTACTCTCATTCTTTGCCTCACTAATTCAATTCTTGCAGAAGTTTCTTTTACATGGCCTGGTCCAAGCAACACCCTTTCACCAGCCTCCATCCAACATGCAGGAGATAAACAAGGCTTCCCATACAAAGCCTCAAATGGAGCCATTCCTATAGTGGACTGGTAGCTATTATTATAAGCAAACTCAGCTAAATAAATATGATCTTCCCAATTGCCTCCAAAATCAAGTATGCATGCTCTCAACAAATCCTCTAAAACTTTATTAACAATCTCAGTTTGCCCATCTGTTTGTGGATGGTAGGATGTGCTTAAGCTTAATTCTATCCCCATAGCTTCTTGAAAGCTACTCCAAAACCTTGAAGTGAACAAAGTATCTCTATCACTAATGATAGTCTTGGGGATGCCATGCAATCTCACTATCTCCTTCACAAACAATTGAGCCAGCTTGTGAGCATTTCTGTTTGAACTTATTGGGATGAAGTGTGCTGTTTTTGTGAGTCTATCAACCACTACCCAAATACTATCATTTCCCTTCCTTGTCCTTGGCAAACCATCCACAAAATCCATTGATATACTCTCCCATTTCCAAGTAGGCACTTCCAAAGGTTGCAATAGGCCTGAGGGTCTTTGATAGTCTGCCTTTACTTGTTGGCATGTCAAGCAATTTGCCACATATTTTGCTACTGCTCCTTTCATTCCTGGCCACCAATAATTTCTCTTGAGATCATGGTACATTTTTGTACCACCTGGATGGATAGTATACTTTGTTTTGTGATGCTCATCCATAACTTCTTGCTTTAGTTCCTCTACATCTGGTATGCAGAGTTTCCCCTTTTTCCTTAAGTATCCTTTATCATCTACCTCATAGTTTTCCACTGTCATGCCTTGGGATATCATGTTCTTTTTCTCCTTCAAATTTATATCTTGATTCTGCATTTGTCCTATTTTATCAACCAGTGTTGATTTTAAGGATAAGAGGCTTAATTTACCATATTCAATCATCTTACTGTGTGTTTTATCTGATACACTAGCTTCTTCTTTCACTTCCACCTCACTAAGAATTGTCAAATCCTTGAATTCTGCCATCATTAAGCTTGCCAATTTAGCTTGATGTCTACTTAATGCATCTGCTACTTTATTAGCTTTTCCAGGGGTATACAATATATCAAGATCATAGGCAGCCAGAAATTCTACCCACCTATGTTGCCTCATGTTCAAGTCTTTTTGGGAAAACAAATATTTAAGTGACTTGTGATCAGTAAACAATTCAAACATAGCACCCAATAAATAATGCCTCCATAGTTTCAATGCATACACCACAGCAGCTAGTTCTAAGTCATGTGTAGCATACCTAGTTTCATTTGGCTTGAGTTGCCTTGATGCATAAGCTATGACTCTACCATGTTGCATAAGCACTGCCCCCAATCCAGATCCACTAGCATCTGTGTAAACTACTAATTCTTCATTACCCTCTGGCACTTGTAAAACTGGAGCTTCTACCAGTGCCTTCTTTAGTGATATGAAAGCTTGTTCACACTTCTCTGTCCACACATAGGGTTGCTCCTTTTTAGTTAACTTGGTCAATGGGATAGCTATCCTTGCAAAATCTTTTATAAATCTCCTATAATAGCCTGCCATTCCCAAAAATGACCTCACCTCAGTTACTGATTTGGGTCTACTCCAAGATTGCACTGCCATCACCTTATTTGGGTCTACACTAACCCCTTGTTGTGATACTATGTGCCCCAAAAATTTTACTTCCTTCTGCCAAAATGTACATTTAGAGAATTTGGCTTTTAAATCATGTGCCCTCGGTCTAGACAAAACCAGATGCAAGTGTTTTGCATGTTCTTCTTCTGATTTTGAATACACTAATATGTCATCAATAAAGACAACCACAAATTTATCTAGAAAATCTCTAAATGTTCTATTCATTAAATCTACAAAATATGATGGTGCATTTGTCAATCCAAAAGGCATCACCAAAAATTCATATAATCCATACCTTGTGTTGAAGGCAGTATACTTAATACTCTCTTCTTCCACCTTCATCTGATGAAACCCAGAGGCTAAATCTAGCCTTGAAAAGACCTTTGCTCCATTTAATTGATCGAATAGATCATCAATTCTAGGAAGTGGGTATTTGTTTTTAATGGTGACTTTGTTTAATTCCCTATAATCAATGCACATTCTCAAAGTACCATCTTGCTTTTTCACAAATACAACTGGAGAACCCCAGTTTGAACTACTAGGCCTTATGAAGCCTTTCTGCTCCAGTTCTTCCAACTGATGTTTCAATTCCACAAGTTCTTTAGGACCCATCCTAGTAGGTTTCTTGATGATTGGACTAGCTCCGGGGATTAGTCTTATTTGAAATTCTACTTGCCTATTTTCTGGAACACCTATGACTTCACCAAAGACATCTGGGTATTCATTTATAATTTTTATGTCTTCCAGTGTTTATTCTTTCTCAGTCATGCTATATATTTGGTTAAGGTAATTGATTTTAGCAATTTCACTCATGATTATAATATTCTTACCATTTTCTGTTTTCAGAGAAATGGTGAAATTTTCCAAATTCAAAATTGCTTTGAATTTGCTCAACCAATCTACCCCTAAAATAATTCCTATTCCAGGGTATTTCAATACAAACAAATCAGATTTAAACACATTTCCTCCTATGTTTAATTCTACCCCCAGACATTTTAATCCTAGCAAACAAGAGCTACCCAGTGGGCTTTGAATAAACAAGGGATTATCAACTAAATAGCATGTGAGAGTCAATTTATTCACTATGTCTTGGGATATTAATGAATGTGTTGCTCCAGTGTCATATATAACTGAGATGGGGTGATCTTTAATTAGAAGTATACCTTCCAATTGTCCAGAACTTCCCACCGCAGTTGCTTTTGCTTTGCCCTCAAGTGCTCCTACCTTTGCTCCCCTTTTGAATTCTGGGCAGTTCCTTTTAATATGGCCTTCCTTCCCACAGTTATAGCAGCTGAATGGTGCCTTCTTGGCTGCTTGACACTTATTACTCATGTGTCCTTCTTTGCCACAATTGTAACAAGTGACCTTCTTCTTAGCTTCCCCAGTGGTTGTTCCTTCCATTTTCTTATCCATATTCTTTTTGTCATAGGGATGTGTCCTATTTTTCCCTTTCTTTTGATTGTTAGCCCTCATGCTCCTAAATTTTTCCCTTGCATTGTCATGTTGTTCAAAGGAAAGAGCAAGGTCTATGACTTGATCAAATGTTTTATCCTTGTATGGTAACATTGCTCTACCCAGACCTGCATTTAGTCCTTGGATAAATCTTGAATTCTTTGATTCTTCATCTCCTATAAGCATAGTTCCATACTTGGATAAGCTCTCAAATTTTTGAGTGTATTCAGTCACACTCATTGGTCCCTGCCTTAGCCTTATAAATTCCTCAAGCAATGTTGCCTTGGCTGTTGCTGGAACGAACCTTGCCTCAAGCATCTCCTTGAATTGATCCCATGTTGTCTCATTTTCTGGCCTTCCTGTGATGATCACCTCCCACCAATCTAAAGCTGCTCCTTTAAGTCTCCTTGAAGCTATCTGCCTCTTCCTTTGGTCATTAACTTGCATATCTGCAATTATCCTTTCCAAAGTTCTTAGCCATATCTGCACTCCCCTAACTCCCTCAGTGCCTTCAAAATCCTTGCCTCCTAAACTTGAGAATGTCTTCAACAGTTTGGCTAGTTCCTCATGAGGATTCTCTTCCCTGTGCACTGCTCCCTCTCTAAATGCCCTCACCAAATCTTGCAAATTGACCATTGGTGTTGTATTGGAGGGTCCTGCTCCATGACTTGGTGGTCTTCCTACCATGATTCACTATTCAATTGCATAGCTAGTTAGTCATTTTTCTAATTTAATTATTTTATGCAATTCATTCCTACTGTGGATATTTATTTCCATCATTAGTATATATACTTATTATTATTATTATTTTTAGAATTTTACCCCTTCAAGAAAATTGGATAATATATTTATGCTATGTTTTAACAACATAGCTCTGATACCAACTGAAGTGACCCACTTCTCTTATCATATATTTTTATAGAATTTTCTGTTAGAATTTAATTTTTTTATACTTATGAACATACTTTACAATGGATCACTTCCCTTAATTTGATTCCCCAAGATCCTGAAATTTTACTAATATAAATATATCAGTATTTAAATAAATCCTATCATTTACATATATGAAGATATATAAATGGATCTTTACTTTTCAGAGTGATTAAACAGCAAAGAAACTCTTTCCCACCTTAATTCTCATATTAGATATTTGGTGTCACATAGCTTTTTTTTCTATTTATCATATATATATTTCTTTTTAGAACTCCAGCTTGATTAACTTTAGGATTAAATATTACTAGTTCTCATATTTTCTTGTTCTACCTCACAAATTAATTGACTCCTGAATTTACAGGTCATACCTTTTTAATCCTGGGATTTTTGTGATTTGATACATATTGTTCTATATTCAGAAAAAAAAGTGTTCAACCTAACTCATGTTTATTAGGTTAGCTTATTTTACTCATTTCAATTTCAAACAGCTTTTATATCAGAGGGAATATCCATGTTTTGGTTTATAAGTTGCACTAATCATGTGGGTGTTTGTAATGACAAGCTAATTTTTAAGGCTAGCAGAGGAAAACAATACAGTCATATCAAAATGCTAACTCAAACTATCATGCTAAACAGAGACTAAGGTCATGTGTGCAGTCAATAAACTCAAGGCAAAGTGAATAAAAAGAATCATACAAAATGAAAGACTTCCAGGTGAACTTATGATGAAGACATTTGATATTTTCTAATAAAGAGAACAATGTTGTGGTCACTGTTCTATTGAATGGTGGAAATGCTCAATACAAACAAGACCATATGCATTCATAATTTATCAAAGGTTTTGATTATGACCCAATACTACCAGATTTGAATTAAGTATCAAAATAGCAGGAGTTAGCTAAGCATAGGTGTAGTAGAGTCTACAATTACTAAGCAGGTAAATGAGCTTATTACTCCAAGCAATACATGTTTTCACCGGGGAAATCAAATGCCCCACCAGATTCAGGCTATGCCTTTCAGCCTTGCATGGACCTATATCAATTATAATTCATGGTTAAGCCTACTGGTTAGCCAGTTTAGATTCAACTCATTCTTTATGAATTCATTGATTTTTACTCTATTCTTTTCTTCCTATGATGTTTCTGCTCTATCATTTTTTTTAAGGTTCATCAAACATTTCTACAGGAGACATGAGCACATATCAAAATTACATGACATGATCTCCAAAATCTTTCCCCACCAGAAACTATGCAGATTTAACTCTTTTAAAATAGCAACCCACATATGCAAGTATGAATAATACTCAAGGATTCCTACAAGTTCACTTCTCAAAAAAAAAACAAACACATATCAATCCAGATAATACTTAAACCATAATGATATTTTTGGCTTGGCCTAATTATTACAACATATCTGCCAAAAACTCCTTAAACATTCTAAATGCAAGTAATCTTCAATTGCCCATGCACACAAGTTTCCTATGCATCCTTTCCTGCAGCAACATCTAGAACTGCCTCCATAGAAATGAGACACCCCAGATGTTACAAAGCAACAAATAGGGTCAGAATATAATTCTGGTATGAGTGAAATCAAAATGCAATATTTTGTCATTTTAAATTACAGTGCAGGGTATTAAAATACTTGAAGATATTTGAATTCATGATATAACTGGATAAATATTTGTATCTAAGCTCCTACCACATTCATACACACAGGCAACCATTCAATCATTCAATCCAGTATACATGTACACCCATTCTTATGGAATTAACTCATTTTAATTTCCATAACTCCACATTAAAACTTGATTTATCAATTTAATTTTGTCATATCTCTTTTGCCATTGAACACCATGTGTGCATTGCAAGGGACTCAATTCTGTTAACCCCTGCACAAAGGCCTATAGGACTTAAACAAGTCATGCACATACCCATCATACTCCTTATGATGAATAGATCAAGGCTTTTCTCCTAGATTAGTTTTATAATCTAGTGACCAGTCTCATTTCTTATTTCAGAAAGATTTTATTAACTCCTTGATTGCTTTTACTTTCTTTCTTTTCTATAAATCAGAGAGAGAGTTACTCTTACTCAGGGATTTCAACTGACCCTACATTCATTCATGAAAATC
The DNA here is from genome assembly GCA_030737815.1 of Allium fistulosum. Taxonomy (NCBI): domain Eukaryota; kingdom Viridiplantae; phylum Streptophyta; class Magnoliopsida; order Asparagales; family Amaryllidaceae; genus Allium; species Allium fistulosum. The sequence goes on from CM060903.1 coordinate 266,093,225, forward strand.
ATGTTTTCATTTCATTTTTCTTTCCAGTTGTCTCATTCCAAATTTGTTTTATCACTTGTATACTTCTATATTCCAGAATGTCATGATCTCTTAACAAATCCAGTAGAGTTCCATTAAAAATTCTTATGCTTAATTCTATTGTGAACATAGGGTAAGGGTTTTTTTAGAGAAAAACCCCAAAACATTTTTAGCCTTAGATCTGAACAAATTAGCACATAAATAATTTATTGCATTGTTCATTTCTAATTTAAAACAAACTAGACATAAGCATGAACCTCCTTTGTTCACACTGCCTGGCTTATCTTTCAATTTTACCCTACTTCATAATAAAATTGTATTTATCTTACTATCATAAATACAAACTGATAGTTTATGATACAGGACCCATCCCAGAGATCATGGCATTACTATTATCAAACAATCAAATGAAGCATATCAAAGCATCAACCAAAAATCTATCAATACACCAACCATGCTCAGCATTCATTAATTTCAGAGAAAGTAAACAAGCTGATCAAGCACAAAAGAAATAAAATGGCTGCCCTTAACTTGGGTCTTAATGCCTTAGCCTCATGAGATTGATTAATCACTCACCTTTCCCTTCTTTTTCCCGAGATTGCCTAAGTTTGCAAACAGTGTATGTTCTTCTTCTTCTTTTTTTCTAATATGTTTCTGTTTTTCCTCAGAGAAAAACCTCTGCTTCTTTTCTTGATTTAAATCATTTTCACTAGGGTTTTACTGAAGGGAAAAACCCATTTTATCCTCACATCACTCAAGAATTATGTGTGTGCTGTTATGGCTAAATGTGCCATTTCCCCCTGGTTTCTATTTCTGGTAAAAGCAGTTATCCACTGCTTTTCCCTGTGTACATGCAATTTGCATGTTTCATTTGTACATTATTTTCATGTGGCTTATCTTTCAAAATTTTACTTATGTATATAAAACTGGTTTTTAAAGCATTTTAATTTATCAAAGAATATATCATCTTTTTCCTTACCTAATTGTTGAAAACAATTTTCTCTTTACAGAATTATTTTTATTTTCTTTATGTTAAACTGTATTATATACATGTATATCCTCTTTATCAACTAACCTCTAGTTAATATCTCAAACCATCTGTTTTCTCTGGATATGTAAATGTGTACATATTCTTAATTACCCTGGTGTTCTTTCTTTACTTATCTTATGTTTATTCTTTCTGGGTATATATATACATATAGATATATATAAATACAACATATGGTAACATATGTCCATATATACACTCAGTTATATATCCTCTTCCCTCTGAAATTCTATTTCTTATTACTGTTTATATTCAAGATACATATATGTATATGTATACATGTGAATATAAGACTCACTCAATTCAACTATTATTACTTTCAACTCATTCTCAATATTTATCTCTAGACTACATATATATATATATATGTTTGGTTTTGAAAGTTTTCTTTTTCTTTTTTAATTATTCTAATCTCAATAATTTGGGTCTTCACAATTTGATTTATGAAACAATTATGAAGTCTTGTTTTAAAAATGTTATTATTTTAGTTTTCGCTGTCTTTAGCTAATTTTGTCTTGTGAATCTTAGTCTCTGTTAGTTTCAGTCATACCTACAACTCACACACATAGCTACACACATGAAGGGTGTTCAGCCGTGCATAGTGATGGAGGAGGAGGGTGTGGTGGTGATGAAATGGTGATGTGTATGCACATAAATATCATGATATTTTAGTTCACATTTTTGCCTATAAATACCACCCTCCATCTTCACTTCATTTGTTCATAAATTTCTATGCTTCTTCATCTCTTTATACTCCTCTTTAATGGCTTCTCTACTTAGGAAAATTATGAAGAAAAACTAGCAACAAGAAAATAAATTTATATAAGTATATATACATTAGCAATCCACTTCAAAACATGCTCAAACCACTCCTCTCCTCTCTCTAAACCCACGACCACATCATCCATCACCCAAGGTCGAGCCCATCTCCACTTGCAAGCTTAAGTCAATCCCATCAAAAGTTCCAAGGCTTGATTCCATAGGCTTTGATTCGATCGTAGCGAAGCTATAGCAAATTTTCATAAAGTTAGAAACCAATAAAGGTGAGAAACTCTATTTATATTATAATATTTTGGATAATATATATGTTTGGCTATCCTTGGTTGTGATGATTGTGAACCATATTTAGATATGATAATATGTTTGTTTGAATGTGTAAATAATTTACGTTTAATACACGTCGAATATCATTTAAAATGTAATGGTGTATATGAGATTGTAAACCTCTTTAAAATGGTTTAAAATGATTAAGAAATGTTTTATAAACATTTAAAAATGTTTTGAATTTTTTTGGAAAGGATATGAAATTTTAGTTAAAATAGGCGCGTCACGTAACGGTAGTTTGCGATTTCGCACCGTAAAAGTTTATATCCATTTATACAATGGATTCAGAGTCGAAATTCTTAGGAATACGAATTTTTCCGAACTCTTATAATCACGGTTTTTAAACAAAAGAATAGGATCAAGATTTCTTTTAGTAGATTTTGAAATACGAGCGAAACAAGTTTTCAAAATAGTCGCGCTTTTGTAGTTCGGAAATCGAAGCGATAAATTCTTTAAATGACATTTTTAGTTCTATAAAAATATGGAATAAATTATATAAATATAGTAAAATGTTTGAAAAGAGATTTGAATTATAAAAATGGATTTCTAAATGATAGAAAAGTTGTTTTGATCAAATAAACCTTAAAGCTCTATATGCAGCAATATACGCAGCATTTTTTGCAGCACTTTTAATAACTTTTGAAATATAGCTTTAAACTTAAGTATTATTTTCCAAATATTTTATAAATTATTTCAAATAAATAGTTAAATATTTTAAAGATGATTTGGAGGTTTCATAATTTATTTTAAAAAGTTTAAATAAATGATTTAAAGAAAAGCTATTATAATTAAGTGATTTAATCTTGGCTCTAAAAGTCGATGAGTAGTCTGGATTTTTTCTATTCGTGAGATCTTGATGTGAGGTGCTTGAACTAAGGAGATGTTCAGGAGCAACCAGGGCCCTGACTCACCTAGCCTCTTTCTTGGGCGAGGAAAAGATAAGGTCGAAATGTCGGAAATGAGACAAGTATAAAAGATTTATTTTTTTCCAAATTTAATCAACTTGGATTATATAGAAATAATCTTCTTATACTTGGTATTGAATTCTAAGGTCGAAATCCGTACTATCTGTGTGAATTTAAAAGGTGATTTCACTGTTATTCGATGGATAGTAAAGATTGAATATGGAAATTGATGTTGAGTAGAATTAGTATAATTTCGATCGACCCTTTTTACTCAATAAGATTTTGCAATATGATTTATGAGATATGATTTTGATTTGGTATTTCCAGAGTTAAAGAGAGGTTTAATGATTCCGTATATACTGGAAAAGAATATGATTTAAAGATTTATATCTCTAAAAGGGATATTTTATTTGATAAAAGATATTAATGAATGAAATGATAGTTATCCTCAAACTTAACACCTTTTTATCGATGATTGGTTTGAAGGAACCAGGGTCGGATTTGGATGATCCCTATCCGTAAACCACTTCGAACTAATGTACGCATTTGAAGGTGAAGATATGGAATGATAGTAAATGGAATGAAGGGTTGCTGGTCACTGACCCTTAGGGGAAATTTCCCATATCATATATATGTGGCAGTAGTACCTTCATTTGATCTTCGATGCAAGGGATGCTCGCTACTAATCCTAGAGGTGATTTCCGATAAGATGTAGTAGGGGTGTTCCTTCAGTTTGTCCTATTCCAGGACAACTTGTACGGACAAATGTCTGATGTTGCATTTCTAAAATGCACGTAGATTGATTTTGCAAACGTACATCTGTTTGGTGGTATAAGAGGTAACTCTGCTATACTTAACACCCTACTTTGAGACGTACAAGCTCTGAGGTTGTACATTTGTGGAAATCAATAGTGTGTGATGGAATTGGCAATGTGGCATTCAAGTGAAATGTTTGCTATGAGAGAGGTAATCGTTACCTCGAACCTCATCACACGGGAATGACAAAAACTTGGTAAATGCGGCAGGGCTAAGTGGGTCGCTCCTATTAGGATATGGTCATCACCTTTCTAGATCACCCTCTGTGTATCACGTATGTTGTGTATGTTATGAGAGATCTCAAATAGGTTGGTAACGATCAGGGTGATGTCATATTCGATACTATCTATGGTAAAGGTTGGCCGGTTCTTTGTTGGTAGAGGTTGGAGCCTCATGTGCATCGCTCTAGAGATGTACTGTCGAAAGGTAGTCCCTTACCTTTTCATTATATGGAATTCATTCCCCAACATGAGCCTTTACGATTTTAGTTGTAAATCTATTATGCTGTCAAATTTAACAAATGTAACAATTCCAAATATGATTAATATGTTATTCGAAAAGATTTTTAAAGAATGTCATTAAAGGTATATCCCAAATTTTTCCTAGCAAATTTTTTGGTTATCATAAGGTAAAAACTCATTCCGTGTTTATGTGCGACATGGTCTTATGAGATACCCTTTATTTTCAACTATCCGTATTTTGAGTTTCCCACAACAGTCCCATGTTTATTTTCCTTTCCCTTAAACTCTGGGTGCCCTACTTTGCCGAGCATCCAAGAGTCGGGTTTAACTTGGAGAATTGTGATGGAGCTTGAAGTCTGGAGCTGAAGATGTTCCTGTAGATAGTTCTCCATTTCCATTTCTGCTACGTTAGTTTACTTATTGTATTTGACATTTATAAGGACAGAGATCTATAACTGTCCAGGCTGATTTATAGGATAGACTCTGATAAATGTATTTAAAAATTTCTACCATACAGATATATATTGAAATAATATATGTTATTCCATTCGTGTAAGAGTATGTTCTATCTTTATTTTATTTTTACCCTTTACTATCCATCCTTCCGGCACTTGGTTTTCCGGCACGTGAATACCGTGGATGTATTAGTGTCGATTTATGAGAATTGAAAGGGCGGGTTGTCACATTCAGCATTAGCATGGATCATTACTTAAGGGAGAAACTCGCAAGCCATATTGACGAGAATTTTGCGATGATAGTCGAGAAGGTTCTAAGACATAAGAGTCTTTATACGAGGCCGAAAGCTATTGTTCCTAAAGATGAGCTTAAGCTGCTATCGTGCGGGGGAGGCAAGAAGAAGTGAAATAATAAAAGGTAGTAGTTTTAAAACAAAGGTGGCCAAAAGAAGTGCAAGCAAACTCCAACTTGCTATAAATGCTTAGAGAAGGGTCACTATAGTTGAGACTACAAAGTTGAAGGGAAGAAATGTTATAACTACAACAATCTTATGCATATTAATATCCAAAGCCATTGAATCTGAAGAAGATGGTGAAAGCATATGCTATTAATGCCATTTTGACTTCATCGAATGCTCCATCCATGGAATAGAAGGGTAAGCATCATTATTCAAAGGCATGCTTTCCATTTATGATGCTCCTGCATGAGTTTTATTTGATACCGGGGCTTCACATTCCTTTATATCTAATGACCTAATAAATCAACTGGGATTGAGACCTGAAATTATTGACCGATCTTTGATTGTGACGAACCCTGTTGGGGGCTCCACTAGCCTATGTATGTTTTGTCGTGGTTTGGTCTTATTGAGTCATGGATGTTCTTTTGATTGTGATTACTTTGTTTTGCATTTCGTTGAGTTTGGTGTTATGCTGGAGATGGACTGGTTTCATGGATACGGCGTGATGGTGGATTGTGAGAAGTTATTGGTGACGATAGGGGTATATGATGGGCGGACGATAGTGTTATGCTACCTACCAGATGTTGAGGTGATGATTAGCTTTCCATACTCGCCTGATATCCTACATGATGAGTTGTCATTAGTGCATATTGCTAGGGAGTACTCGAATGTATTTGAGGAGGTTACCGGACTTCTGCCACACATACAGATAGAGTTCCGTATTGGTTTAGTTAAAGATGCCAGTCGATAGTGATGTTTTTGAGAAGCATGGCACCTAGAGAGCAGAGAGAGCTCAAGGTGCAAGTGAATGACCTACTACAACAAGGGTTCGTTCGCAAGAGTATATCTAAGTGGGGATCACCCGTAGTATCCACCATGAAGGAAGATGGTTTCCTTAGATTATGTGTTAATTACCGTTAGCTGAATAAAGTGACGAGGAAGAACAATTATCCACTCCCACGTATTGATGACTTGTTCGATCAGCTTTTTGGTGCTAGATGTTTTCTTGGTCGGATCTTACGACTGAATTTCACCAACTGTGAGTAGCGAAGGAAAGTGTGTCGATTATAGCGTTTTGTACTCCATTTGGTTTCTATGAGTGGTTGGTTGTCTTTCGGGCTTGCCAATGTATCGACATACTTTGTTGATCTCATGAACCGTGTTTTAAAGGGTCGGCTGAACAAATTTGTGCTTGTGTTTATCGAACGATATTGTTGTCTACTCATGGACAGAGGAAGAATATAAGATACATTTGAGGATTATGCTTGGGATGTTAAGAGAGCACCGACTGAAAGAAATTTTTTAGGTGATACTCCCTAGCAAAGTTTTAGGTCAATTCCCTAGTTGAGGTGCTTGAGGAGTAGAGTCTGAAGAGATGAGCCAATACGAACTTGACCAAGACAATTAACTCCGTAAAGATGAGAGATTGTTTGTTCTCAATGTCGATGGGTTGAGAGATGAGGTGCTATAAGAGTGCCATCATTTGAGATTGACTATTCATAATGGTAGTAATAAGATGTACCATGATATGAGGCAGACCTTCTATTGGGAAGAGACGAAGAAAGACGTGGGGACATCCATCTGGAAATATGTAAACTACCAGTTGGTTACGGTAGAGCAAAAGAAGCCTAGTGGTTTAATGCAACCACTAGAAGTTTCTGAGTGGAAATGGGAGCAATTATCGTTGGGTTTCATCGATGGACTGTCGAGGACTCGAGCATGGTACGACATCATTTGGGTCCTAGGCGATCGTTCGACCAAGAGCGTTAGATTTATACCCATCAAGTCAAGTAGAATGGCAGCCAAACTAGCTGAGTTGTATGTGAGCTGGATAGTATGATTTATAGTGTGCCGAAGAGCATTGTGAGTGACGGAGAACCATTGTTTACTAGTGGGTTCTGGAAGAGCTTACAGGAGGCGTTACAATCAGAGCTGCATCTCAGCACAGCTTATCACCCTCTAACTAAAAGCAAACTGAGAGAGTGAATCGTGTCTTAGATGATCTCTTGCATACATATATACTTGACTTTGGAGGCTCGTGGTTAATCATTTACATCTCATTGAGTTTGCATACAACAATAGTTATCAATCCAGCATCGATATAGAATCATTTGAGGCATTATAAGGCTGACCGTGCAACGCTCCTTCACGTTGGTGGGAAGCGGGTGAGAAATTGATACTTGGCCCAGATATGATTAAATAAACCTTGGAGAATATCGAGATATTTCGACAATGGATAAAAGATACCCAGGATAGACAAAAGGGCTACATTGGTAAGAGACGTAGAGAATTAGAGTTCTCTGTCGACGATATAGTATTTGTCAAGATCTCTCCATTGAAGAATGTAATTCGGTTCGGTAGTAAAAGGAAGTTGGAACCTAGATTCATAAGTCCTTTTCCGATACTAGAGAGAATTAGGAACCTTTCTTACACAGTCGACTTACCTCAAAGAATAGCAGGAGTGCACAATGTGTTCCATGTTTCTCACTTGTGAAATTTGTGCACGAATTAGGCATTACCATAGCACCGGATCAACTATATGATATCAAGGTTGAACCAGAGGCTTCGAGACCTTGTAGGCCTATTTGTATCATCGAACATGATACAAAATTGCTTAGGAGGAAGATGGTGAAGTTGGTAAAGGTTCAGTAGAGAGAAAGCAAAGGCGATTGTAATTGGGAGACTGGGGAGAGCATGATCCAGAGCTCTTTACTTGGTAAGACTTTCTATTTTTCGCCATTTCTTTTACTTATAATATCATAAAGTATACCCTAGTTTTGTGTACTGCATGCTAGGATAGGCTTGAATGTTACCTTTTCTTTAGATTGTTGTATATGCGTGTTTGATGTATGATTGCTGCTTATGCTTGTATATGGTTGTTAGGGATGTAGGGTGACCCTATTGATTTTTTTTGGGATTTCAAGGTGAAATTCCTAAAGAATGGGAGAATGTAATGACCCGTATTCAAAGCATTGGTGGATTGTAGAATATTAATATTATTTTTATATGAGGTCGTATGATTCTATGATTTTAGGAAATGACCACTAGAGCCATTTCCATCCTTAAAATTTTTATCAAATGATTTTGACTTATAGAATCTTTTATGGCCTATCACTTTTTCTAGGAGACGAATTGGGGTCTAAAACAGCTTCCATTAGATCGGGATGATGGTTTCTCTTTTTGTAGAGTGGTTGTATATGAAAAAAGAGTTGCTGTTCAGGAGTTATGGCTATTTGAAGTTTCACTTGACTTTAAACAGCTTAATGAGTAATTGGTGAGTTAATGGTTAGGCCCAAATCTCATTTTAGGATTAGCAAGAGGTTAGGGCTGATGGGACTTCTCTTCATCACTTCTCACTTACCAAAAATAGAGAGAATCCCCCATTCACCATCTTTTTAGCCAAAAAGTTATCATAATCTTTACTTTAACTAGACAGAATGTGTCATTAGAGGGATATTAACGAGATTAGCACCTTGGATTGAAGATTGGCTCCTAGAGATCATCTTTGAACTGTAGTTCAACATTGGATTTTGTGCCTATTGGGTTTGCTTTGGATTGCTTGGGTTTTAGGCGAGTGGTTTTTAAGCCTCTACTCACTAGTTAGCCATTATTAGATGTTTATTGATGTTTTTAAATGATTTTTGAACTCTAAAATATGTTTTAAACTCTTTTTAACAACATATGTAAATTTCAAACGACTTGGAAAAGTTTTATAACATTAGTGCTCTTATGGATCTCCTTTGTTCTTATGGATACTACCCCTAGATATAGGATTCACATTGACATGTTTGGTATTGTGTTTATTAGTGTACATTGCATGTGATGGTTGATTGAATGTGTGATATTTGTTTAGTTGAAAACGCCGATCGAATAACGATTTAGTTTTATAAAAATATTATGGATCGGTACGGATTGATCGGTAGGAGTCCAAACTTGGTGCCATCAATATGGGGTAATAAGGAAGGCCCCATAAGACTACGTTCTGAGTTTCAAGTCATTTGGAGTTGCTTATGATGTTGATTGTGCAGTGGTAAATTTGGGTTTATGGATCGATATATGTTCACTTTGAGGCATGGTTTAGTTAGAGATAGTCCGGTCTAAGATTTGAAGCATTTTCTTCAAGTGGCAAAGGATAAGGTTGGTTCCCTTGGGGATTTAGGGAAAACATTAAGTGATGGATAATTTGTGTGAAGTCTTGGATCATTGCATGAAGGATGGATGGGACTACTAAGGCATGGGTCGAAAGAAGCACTTAGTGTTTTAGGGTGTGAACTTGGAGTCACGAACGATAGCTTGGAATAGTGGAAATATAGTAGAGTGAAGGGGATGGATTTTGGATAAGTCAGGGATCGGTGACCATGGTTCAATACCAAACCATGGGTATCGATCGATACGGACATGTAATCGATGGAGGATGGCCAAGGGGTAGAGCATGACCTAGTTGTGTGAAGTGTGGGGTCGGGGAAGGCATGGATCGATAGTGATGGTTTGGGGTAGAGGGAAAAGTGATGCTTTGAGCTATTTGGATGGTTGCTTCAAGTTTTCACACACTTGCTTCGAAATGTGATGAGGTTTGGCTTGCGTTTTGGGTGTATAGTCACTCAAACTCGTAACAAGCCGAATACTTAGCCAAAATATGGCTAAGTATAGGGGTTGGTACCGAACCCTATAATTCGATGGCGATTTTAACGACGAGTACTCATGATTTGATGATGATGATTTCATGATAGGAAGAGATGGCTTTGATGATGGATACTTGTATTTTGAGGTGCAGAGTTGAGGAATATGAGTCAGACTGAGGGAACTGTTAGATGATCGCTACGGGACATATGACAGTATTCTATGATTGATGATGACTGCAGAGAATATCCCTACCACAGTGACTTCATGATGGTAGTCGTAAGATCGGTCTTAGGATGGGCTCTGCTATAGATGATGTGTGCAAAAGGATCATTAATAATCAAAGGTTTGGAGAGTACTCATAAAGTAGGGGTAGTATGAGGTACCTATTCGGACAATGACGGGTCCTGATCTCCATGATGGGTATTCTGATCTCCATAATGGGCGATCTTTACCCCGGATCAGCCATGACGGGTGATCTAGTTCCTGGCCTCTTGAGTGGCATGGACTCGAGTACTAAGGAACCGGGATGTTCAGTAGCCTTTGACCAAGATAGGTCATTCGAGTTATCACATATCCAATGCACTGAGTGAGTGAATGTGATGCTTTGATGTATAGTAAACCCATGATGGATATGATATAGAGTAGTGTATATTGTGTATATGTGCTAACTCTGTGGATGCACGGACATGTCGAGTATGATTCTTTATGCCATTTGTCCTATTATAGTGGTATAGTAGTATTTAGAGATTTTCTACCGCTCATACCAGACTATTGTCTGACCCGAGGTTTTACGCTTTGCTTTCTATTACTCTAGGTACTCTTAAATGAGTATATTAGGGGTATCAAGTCCGATAAGTACGTGGAGCTGGATAGCTAGCGAGCAGGAGGCTATGCTCTCGTACTACTACATTTACTATGATTTTCTATTTCACTGCACAACAATATGTAGTTGTTGGTGCTTTTACTACTTAGAGATGGTTTTATTTATAAGTTATTATTTGATGTATAACTCTATTTTTTGTTGTAGTATACTGTATGGATCTATGCACTCTGATATTGTTATGCATTCAGTTATTTACTGTCTCAACTGTTTTATATCCGAGACGTTTACTATTATATTTTATTCGATGCATTGTGAGTTTGACGATAGGTTCTGTGTTGTTTTATTTACTTTACTACCCTTGACGATCATTCTGCATTGGCCGGGCACTGCTACATCGCACTATACATGTGTTACTTATCTAATTAACTATGGAAAATACTATGGTTTGATTTCAGGAAAGATTTGTTTTGTATTTGAGTTAAGGACCTAAATCTTTAGAGTCATTTAAGGAATGAGAATAAGTTAATATATGGACAATATGTTTATTTATTTTATTTTATTTCAAAAGCGATATTTGTACATATAATATTTCTCTTTAATATCTTCTTTTTTAAACAAATATATATATATATATAGTCAAATATATTTATTTATTTGATTGATTATGAGAGATATATTAGCAAATATATCTCTATGTTTCTATTAGTTGGTAGTATCTATAAATATGTATGTAAGGAGGAGAGTCATTGTATTTACTTTGTTTTGGGGACTGGGATTTCTTCTCAATTTTAAGGCTTTCTTTTATAATCCTTTTAGTGGAATTAATAAAGGTTGTTTGGAAGAATTTCTTTGTCTATTGTTTTTCATCACCTCTTATCTCTTCTAAAATATAATTATGTAGGGATCCTTAAAAACCTTAGCAGTTGGTATCAGAGCCTACTACACAAATTTTTTAAAGAGAGTTTGGTTTTGGAGAATATCAATGTTGAAAAACTTAATGAGATAAAGTGGGGGTCATGGAAGGCAAAGATGGATGATTTTTTATATTTCAATAATCTTCACCAGCCATTGGAGAACAAAGAGGAGAAACATAGTAACTTATCAAAAGTGAAATGGGAGATTTTGGATAAGAAGGCTACAATGGCTATTCAGTGTTTTTTGGACAATTTGGTGTTTTATATTATTACTAATGAAACATCCGCTTATGCAACCTAGAACAAATTGGAAGGGATCTATGCAATGAACTCTGCAAGAAATATGGCTCTTCTTATGAGAAAATTGGTGAATATAAGGCTTAAGAAAGGCGGGTCAATTGGAGAGCATGCTAATGATTTTCAAGAAATTGTGAACCGATTGGTGGCCATGAATTACAAGGTGGATGATGAGACACAAGCCTAGATGTTGATGAGTTTGTTATCAGAGAGTTGGAAGACGTTTGTGGTTACATGAAAAAAATCAAATTCAGATGGAGTTATTTCAATGGGATCGGTGGTTAGTAGCTTGCTCAACAAGGAGATGCTGAAGATGAACCTAATGGAAGAAAATGACAAGAAACAAAGTGAAGGTAGAAATCCGTTTGAAGAGGTCAATCTTTGCTAGGATGGGTAACCATCCAAATATGGAAAGACAATCAGATAGATCGAACATGAGAAGAATTTTATCTGTTATTACCATGAAAAAATCGATCATCAGCTGATATTTTGCAACAAGCTTAAAAGGACAAAGAAAACATGAAAATATTAGAGGAAGGAAAAAAAAGCTTGATGTAGGCAGCGATGATGAGGTGAATTTTGGTATTGGAATTGATATTCTCTGTGTTGATGGAAGAAAAGGAAATGGGTGGGTGCTTGATTTGGGTGCATGTTTTCATATATGCACCAAAAGGGAGCATTCATTGATTATAAGAGGCAAAAGAGCAAGGTGGATTCTGCTAATGGTGAAACTCATGGGAGTTAGGCATGGTCTAGAAATTACGAAGAATCTTGTTTCTCTAGGACAGTTGATGGTAAAAGACATTGAATCGAGGTGGAGTCATAAGGGTTTGGAAGGGTAATAGGGAGGTACTGTGTGCAAGGAGAGAAAGCAATAATGTGTACAAACTACTAGGAAAGACGGTGGAGAATGAAGGAAGTTCTCAATTTGGAATTGGAGAGACAAATTTGTTTGAATCAAGGTGGAGCAAGCAATGAAAAACCACACAGTCTGCTTGGAGACCTGATATTACAAGCAACTCTGATTTATTGATGATATGCATGTTCAATTGGGGAATGCATATTTAGGTTCTTTGGAGGTTGGTAAAGTTTCTTTTTAGGGTGGAGACATTTGTTTCCATTATGATATTGGAGATTATTTCGAGCTTGAGGTTGTTGGTGAAGTTTGGACACTATTTATGAAAATATAGTGTCAAGTTGGAGAATGTTGGTATTTGTGCTATATTATTTCATTGCTTGGAGTTGGAGAGTGTTGAAGATATATGGCACAATATTTGTTAAATTATCGATCCATTAATTGGTTAATCAATTGATTGATTAACTAATTAACCATGGAAAGTACTATTTTTTGATTTCAGGAAAGATTTTTTTTGTATTTGAGTTGATGACCTAAATCTTTAGAGTCATTTGAGGAATGAGAATAAATAAATATATGGACAACATATTTATTTATTAGAGTTGATCTCGAAAGAGATTTATGCACATAATATTTCTCTCTAATATCTTCATTTTTAAAGAATAAATAAATAAATATATATATGGTCAAAAATATTTATTTATTTAATTGATTATGAGAGATATATTAGCAAATGTATATCTATGTTTCTATTGGTTGGTAGTAGCTATAAATATGCATATAAGGAGGAGAGTCGTTTTATTTTTTTAGGGTTTGGGGATTGAGATTTCTTCTCAATTTTAAGACTTTCTTCTGTAATATTTTGGTGGAATCAATTAAGGTTGTTTGGAGGAATTTCTTTGTCTATTGTTTTTCTATTGTTTTTCTTTACATCTTATCTCTTCTAAAATTTAATTGTGTAGGGATCGTTAAAAACCCTAAGATGTCCAAGTTCTTGCTTGTGCATTTCTATGCACTACGAAAACATAAAAATATAATCTATTAATAATAGATAGCATAACGTTTCAGATAATCTCCGTTTTTTTCCATTACCGATACTTCGAAAGACCCTACACGATTTGTTTACAAACAAAAAATTGAATAACTAACGCAAATATTTGTTATCAAAATTTATTTTTATTTTTATTTATTAAGATAATTCAAAAATATAATTTGTTAATAATAAATTCACCACATTTTCAATTTATTAAGAAACTTTACATGCATATTTTTTCCACAAACAACAAAATTATACACAAATAACACTACAAAATGAGTATGATGTGAAAATTATCTGCATAAGACAAAATGAATTTCTCAAAATTGTTCATAGATCAAAATTTAGTAACTGAAAGGAACAATGTGCATTAATTATTTACAAAAATTATCCACAAACAATAATTGATTAAAATTATATACACAAAAAAATTTAAATAAAAAATTATTTACAATCTATCAATTTGAGTAAGACATATTAAACATTAACAAAAAAATTCTAATAATTAAATTTAGCATTTAAACTGATACATCAATATTGTGAAATTCAAAACATGAATTAATTAAATTTCAACTAACTAAAATTCAAAATAAATAATAAAACTCTAAATTTTAATTGATTTTGAAATTCTCAAATAGGGAAATAATTATTCCCGATGTATGTAAATATGCTTAAACAATACTTAACTTGAAATCTAATCTTATATCTAATTTCCTTCTTCCAAAAATGGAAAATAATTAATCATTTTGTATGTAGATATAAAAAATCTAAATCAATTAATAATCATTGTTATTCCCTTCTTCCCAATTCAACCGTTGCCAGAGTCACAAATTGAAATCAAAATTACCATTGACTGAAATTCCCAAATTTTGAAATTAAAACTCTAATTTGAAATAACCTTCAACATTATTTGCTTCTTGTTGCGTGCAATGTGTTATGTCTGTTTGTTGTCTTCAACATCGGCCTCCATGCGATACTGCGAAGTCCATGTTGTTGCTCTTTAAGTCTTTGAAGTTCGACCTTCATGATATTTTTTTAGGAATAGCTGCTTTTTTTATTTAGTATGTAGAGAAATAAGACTTTTAGTGCCCTAGGAATTTTGCGGTCCAAAGCCGCTGTTTTTACTGTCTTGGGAAAAGGCCAACCCTGCTAATAGATTAAGTACCAAAATAGATAAACTCATTGATATTTCACAATCTAATTTCATTATGGGTGGAAACAGAAATGATGAAGTTGAAATCATAGTTACAACTTGAACAAAAATGTATACTTCAAGGAATTTCATTAAAAAAAAGTTAGATTAAACACACACACACACACACAGATATACATATATCTGTGTGTGTGTGTGATGTTCTCATTTTTATAGCTTTTCAGTCTTAATGGCTATTGTGGATTGGTCTGCTCATGGTAGGGCTGTTATACAACTGGACAGTTGATAGTGGATTGTTTTGATTGACAACCTATTGTCGACTCTCCTTAGAGCTTAGGTCACTGTGCTACTTTTTATTTATTTTGACTATTCTACTTCTAGTTTAGGAGCGAATGAATTGTGTAGTTTTTGATTTCACACACACACACACAAACTACTCCTTGTTACTACTATAACTTTTACCGAAGGAAATCAAAGTGCCATGACCTCGCAAGTCACTAATGTGGTCGAAGAGATGCTAGTACTATAAATTTTGTCGAAGGAGTTCGACATGCTATGACTATGAATCAAAATTACGAAGGCATATAACTGGCGAAGCACCTATATACCAATTTCGAAGAGGCCAAGTACAAACTACTTCACCAGTTGTTAGAGAGTGTCGAAGTGGTCACATCATGTTCCATTTAAGCCAGACCTTGCCCACATCGCACTACACCAGCTCTTTGAAGGTGTTGACACAACAACACCAAAGAATACCCTACGAAGACTTTAAAGACGCTCAAAGCTATACCCCACTTCGTTGATAATCACTTTGCAATTTGTTAACGTATAAGCAGAACCATTTTGAGAAGCTCTCCGAAGGTATTGCATATGGAAAACATTAAGGGAATATAAGGCTATACCGTTCTCCATCGGACACATCACTTCGTGGATGTACAGGAACCAACATTGAAAACATTACACAAGTCTACATCAGCAATGTCGAAAATCATCGATATCCATGAAGTCCATCGAAGTCAACCCCACTAAACGCATATTAGCAAAGAGGCTGATACAACAAACACTGTCGAAGTCATGTATACTGAAATTAAACTTGTTGGAGACCTAACAACAAGGAATTTAGTGCTCTGCATTAACGAAGTGTTCCCTACCAAAGACAATAGAGGCAGAGTGGTGGCCACCTACCTCTATAAATACGACCCTAGGGGTACGATTTTGAGGACCTAATTTTCTCTCCTCTCATTTCTTTTATTGTAAACCCTAAATCAATTTGGGGATTTTCAGCATATTGTAACTTTGGAACATTGTTCGCGTAGGATTTTGAATACTGAATAAGGACGTAGCATAGCATACTTGATTGTGACTTATGACTTGCGATTCGAACAATTATCTGACTTCAAACTTGAACTTACCTTGCATATATAACTTTGAACTTGTACTTGCTTTGCATATGTGACTTCGAGCCACCTATATGACTATGATTATGTCAACGATATCATGGAAAGAAATGAGAGACCTCTTTGAGTTGATGACTTAGATAAGCTTCTTTAAAGCTTCTTATTGATTAGCCTAGTTTTCTAATCACTTTTGGAGTTAGCGAATTTATTCGTTAACATTTTGGCACTAGAAAAAGGGTTTGAACTTCCGATTTCTTTGAAATCCTAAGTGGAACCACTTTAACCTACATTTAACTATCCTAACCTGCATATTAGGGCATAAACAACATTCTTATCCAAGCATATACCAATCCAAAATAACCAACCTTAATCCCTGAAACTATGCTGCTTAATCGTGTTAAGAAGTTTGAGCAGGGGTCTTCTTAGCCTCGAATAATCAGACCCACTTATCAAGTCACTGATGATCCATGGTTTCATGAAGAACAATTACTGAGATCGAAGGCCCTGTAGATCATAAATGAAAAGAAGCAGGCGACCCTTTATGATCCAAGGATAATTGGAACATAAATCCCTTTCATGTAAGCCTCACTCTAATTTTTTTCTTTGGGAAGAGATACCCCAAGAAAGGATAATTTCTTCTTAAATATTAGGAGAGCTATCTGATCTCAAGCCAAGAGGACTATATTCGAGAAAGAGATGACAAATGATTTCGATATTTTCGCTCAGAAATGGCATAGAGTCATGAACCATTCCTTGGCTTCTAATGAAGTTCAGAAGACTTGAAAAGAAAGCTGGCTATAAAGGATGAGATACCAATGGTAAATAGAAAAAGAACTAAGCAGCAGTCAAAAAGGCTAGCATTCAAGTCCCGACTTCCAAATGATTGCACTTTCACCACTTCTTGTGAAAACATTTACTTCTTGACTAAGGATAAGCTTGATTATTGGCCTTTGCAAAAGAGAAGGCACGAGTTTGAAAGAAATCTAGGAAGCTCGTGTTGTTACTATAACCTTACAAATGGACATGATACCAGTCAATGCAGAAGCCTATAAGGAATGATCATCAATATTCTAAGGCAAGGCAAGCTCAATGACTTTGTTAAAGGATACGACTTTGTAAACAGATATTAGACAAGTTCGATAATATAGAAGTTCTTCGAAAAGTAATTATCATGGTTGAGGAGTAAAATTCTCATAGTATAATGGAAAGCCTAAATCACTACCTAATATGGTAATAAGGGGATAAAGTCTTTGTCTCCAACTAACACGTGCTTAGATAAAGCGCCTCCTAGAGGGAGGATGAAGTAAGCCTTTGGTCCCGTCCAAAAGGGCCTAGCCAAAGCACCGACTAAGCCTTCGGTCCCGCCTATATGGCCTGGCCAGAGCATAAGACCTTAACCCTGTTATTAAAGGTCTGGTTAAGGCGCCTTCCAAAGGGAGGCTAGAGTAATCCTTTGATCCCATTCAAAAGGGCATGTCCAAAGTTTCTGCAAGCCTTCAACCCTTATCTACGCGGCCTGGTTAAAGCACCTCCTTGAGGGAGGATGGAGTAAGCCTTTAGTGCCATCATCAAAGGCGCACTTAATCACTGAACCACCCTTTAGTGCCTGCCACCAAAGGCCTCACTGAAGCGCCTCCTAGAGGGAGATTGGGTAAGTCTGTGCTCTTGCTTAAGATAGCTAACCAAACACACTAGATAGCATACTTAAACCATCACCTAAGATGGTGATAAGGAACGAGCCAAAGTAGTGCTCCCGAATCAATCAAAATTAGAGCCAAGCAGTGCTCTCAAATCTATCAAAATTTGAGCCAAAGAGGTGCTCCTGAATCAATCGAAATCAAAGCCAAGTAGTGCTCTCAAATGTATCAAAATTTAAGCCAAAGAAGCGCTCCCAAATCAATTTAAATCACAGCTAAGTAGTGCTTTCAAGTATAACAAAGTTTGAGTCAAGTAGTACTCTCAACCGATCAGCCTTCCAGAGGAAGATCTAACGAAATCCAAATCAAGTAGCGCTTCAAATCTATCTAAGCCCCTAGAAGAAAAGATCTTTAAATATTCCATTTCTAGATATAAGTTTCTGATTTTCTATTATTACCGGATATAGATTTCTGATCTTCTATTATCCTATATATGGATTTCTGAGCTTCTGTTATTTCAAACATGAATTTTTAACCTCTCAGATCTATGATCTTCTATTATCCTATATACTTCTTCCTGTTTTAAGTTTATTATTCTTCATTTCTATCCTCTACAATATTTAGACCTGAGATCTATGATTATATATTGCTGATTTGTGTTCATACACTGGTGCTTTCACGATATTTGGGGTTTGTGACCATTTTTGGCGCAAACACTTTGGTGCTTTCACTGAGAACTGAACTCAGGATTCTATCATTTGGAAATTGAATTTGACGGTTTAGAGAATTCAGATCCGAAAAGCTATGACAAGGCAATCAAATAGAAGACAAAGGCTAGAGAGAGGTCAGTGGGAAGGGAGTTAAGAGGCTTCCTCAGGTGCAAATCAGACATCAATCTACATCACTAGGGATGAGATAGAGACAATGATGAAAAGACAAGAGGAAATGATCCAGAACTTGCTTCTTCAAATTGGGCAACTGGGAGCGCAAAATCAAGGAGCAACCAGAGTTCAGAACGGTGCAAGACCATCTGGCACAGCCCCAGAACTAGGGGGCACTTACCCAGAGCGTGTTGACCCGATCCCAGGAGCAGTACCAAGAGGAGCTGCGCAGCGCGGCGTTGATAGAGAAGCAAATGCTCGTTCAGGAGAGCAGACTCCAGGAATCCCTCGTGAACTCGGGGGGAAAATCAGAAACGACGGACCATGACTACAACTTGGAGATAGTGACAGATTGGCAGAGATGGTCAGACGAGCCATGAGAGGCGGACTAGTGAATAGAGATCTGGAGGATGTGAATAGGAGTCCCTTTGCTCCTACGATCAGGCAAGCTAGGAATCCACCAGAATTCAAGATACCAACATTGGAGACGTACGATGGAAGGACAGATCCTGCAGTGCATATGACACGATACATGAGGCATATGGAGGTATTGGGGGCATCAGAGGAGGTCATGGCCCGATGCTTCCCATTGTACTTGACAGAAATTGCAGCGCTTTGGTTTAGACAACTGGAGAGTGGCTCCATAGGAACATGGACCGATCTGACTGAGAGGTTTATGAGGCAATTTAGAGTTCACATTTCGAGACCTAAGAATGTGATGGGTTTGGCAGCAATGAAGCAAAGAACCGGAGAGTCTTTGAGGAACTTTCTAACGCGTTTCAATGCAGCGGTGGCGTCGGTGGATCGACCCGACCCGTCCATGGTCTTGATGGCAGTTGTATCTGGCATAGCTAATGGCATAGAATTCAAGAATTCGTTAACAAGGGATCCACCTATGGATCTAGGAGAATTTTATCATGAAGCTGAGGGATTTTTACGATTAGAGGATGCAAATGCTGAAAGAGAAGAAGGAGAAGGAGTTGATGTTTACGCCGTCAAGGGTGAAAATCTTCCTAACGCGGATTCAGGAACTAACCGAGGGAAACGAAAGGCTGAGGACAATAGTGATGGACCGATGCGACCACGAAAGGAACCAAGATTCACCTCTTACATGGAGTTGAATGAGACTTTGGAGCGAATCTACCAGGATACTAGGGGGCAGATTCCCTACCGAAGGCCGATGAGAAAGGATCCAACCAACAATGAAAGAAGATCCGACAAATATTTCTTATTCCACGAGCTGAACGGTCATAACACGAATGACTGTAGACACTTGAAGGATGAGGTTGAAGGACATATCCGGAATGGTATGCTATCACAGTATGTAAGAAGGGGAACGACAACGGTGGAACGGGAGCGACCACCACCTGCACCTGCCGGGGATGGCTCAGGATCGCAGCGTCAGCTTATCATAAATTGATTGGGGTAATGACGAATAAGTAGCAAAATCCACACCAACGCGGTTAAGTCATTTACACATGTACAGGACCGCGAATGATCCTCAGGCATGCTCTGATACGACTGCTAATCGCAACGGTGTGAGCGTTTGCACTTTGACGTCCTTGTTTTCCTTTTATTTTCCATTTCTAACATTTGAACCTGATTTTACTGAACATTTCTGTTGAAAAAATCGTTTTGAATAAAAGCATGCCATTTGTGATACCATGACGGCTAAGCCACTTACACATGTAAGGGATCGCGAACGGTCCTCAGGCATGCTCTGAGACGGCGATAAACCGCCACCACAAACAACTCAGAAACTCACTCGAACGTGAAATCTGACGTTTTTAACACTAAGTCCCACCCCCGGGCACACAAAAATTGCCGCGAATGGCACCCGACCACGAACGGTCACAAATCGCCTCGAACGGCACCCGACCGCGAACGGTCACAAATCGCCGTGAACGGCACCCGACCACGAACAGTCACAAATCGCCGCGAACGGCACCCGACCGCGAACGGTCACAAATCGCCTCGAACGACACCCGACCGCGAACGGTCACAAATCGCCGCGAACGGCACCCGACCACGAACGGTCACAAATCGCCGCGAACGGCACCCGACCACGAACGATCACAAATCGCCTCGAACGGCACCCGACCGCGAACGGTCACAATTCGCCTCGAACGATCACAAATCGCCTCGAACGGCACCCCGACCGCGAACAGTCATCATTCACCGCGAACAACATCCGACCGCAAATGGTCACATATCACCTCGAATGACATACGATCTGGAACGATCGTCATTCATGGTCAAATAAAACTATCAATTTCTTTGCAGGTCATCAACAGGATATGAACATCCAGCTTATGGCATTACAAAACACACCTTCTTATCACAAGGCATGTTTTGGGGGGAAAATGTTATCCCGCCTTTTGGCAAGGCCGTGACACCAAAAAATCGACTTGAAACCAGAGGCAGTTCGTCCCGAAGATTGGTCATACACGGATTAGCTATGGACATCGATGAATTTTGTCCGAGTCCAGATTAACTTACAATTGATATGACATGTCAAGCAAAGCTACGAGAGCCAACGTTCCACATTTCAAGTCAATTCGAGTTCGTATGCTCAAGTTACGATCAATGCAAATTTGGGTGAAAACTCACTCCACCGTGACTCGCTCCTCCGTGACTCGCTCCCTTCGACTCGCTCCTCCGTGACTCGCTGCTCCGTGACTCGCTGCTCCGTGACTCGCTCCTTTGACTCGCTCCCTTCGACTCGCTCCCTTTGACTCGCTCCTCCGTGACTCGCTCCTCCGTGACTCGCTCCTCCTCCGTGACTCGCTCCTCCGTGACTAGCTCCTCCGTGACTCGCTCCGCCGTGACTCGCTCCTCCGTGACTCGCTCCTTCGACTCGCTCCCTTCGACTCGCTCCTCCGTGACTCGCTCCTCCGTGACTCGCTCCTCCGTGACTCGCTCCTTCGACTCGCTCCCTTCGACTCGCTCCTCCGTGACTCGCTCCACCATGACTCGCTCTGCCGTGACTCGCTACACGTTAGCGCCACGTCACCGAGTCAAACAAAACCGAGTCGAATGAAAAGCGAGTCGAAACAAAAGCGAGTCGAACCAAACAGCCTACCGAGAATCCCAATTCGTATCGATCATATCTCCCAATCTACAAGTCCAAATGCTATGAAATTTTCACAGCAGCTTAAGTACAACATGAAGAATGTTCCTGCCAAATTTTGACTCGATCGGAGCAAGTCTTGATCGAGTCAAAATTCGTTCGTATCGATCGCGGATGAAAAAACTCCAACTTGCATCGATCATATCTTGAGATCTACAAGTCCAAATGCCACTAAATTTTCACAGCAGCTTAAGTACAACATCACGAATGTTCCAGCCAAATTTCGACTCGATCGGAGCAAGTCTTGACCGAGTCGAAATTCGTTCGTATCGATCGCGGATGGAAAAACTCCAACTTGCATCGATCATATCTCATGATCTACAAGTCCAAATGCTATGAAATTTTCACAGAAGACTACATGCATGCTAAAGAATGTCCACACCTAATTTCGACTCCATTGGATGAAATCTTGATCGAGTCGAAATCTGTTCGTGTCGATCACGGATCGGACCGAAACTTCACGAGCTTGGGCGCGCGGGCCTGGTCACATGCCAGAGAGGCTCTCCCGAGATCTGAGCGAAATATCAGCCTCCTACACCTATAAATAGACCCCCAAAGCCAACATAAAATGGGTTCTTCTTCTTCTTTGAGATCTCCAATGTCCAGACTCTGCCAGATCCAGATCCAAAATCCATTGCTGCTGCTACCAATGAATTCCACTGCTACAAATCATAATTATCTGCTGTAATTCATTGAATTCACTTGTAAACATCAAAGAAAGACCAATAAAGCAAACTACTTCAGAGTGGACGTAGGCAAGATCGCCGAACCACTATAAATCTTGTGTCTCTGTCTACTTCTTTCTGTTTTAAGTTTATTATTCTTTATTTCTATCCTCTACAATATTTAGATCTGAGATCTGTGATTATATATTGCTGATTTGTGTTCATACACTGGTGCTTTCACGATATTTGGGGTTTGTGACCATTTTTGGCGAAAACAGTGCGATATCCAGATGTATTAAGTATTTAAGAAGAAATTCTAGAAAGGGAAGATTACCCGTATGCCAGATATGGATAGTGGGGAAAGCAAAATATCCTTTCGGAGGGTTGTAGATGTTGTCCAAAGAACCTGCTGGGATAGCCTCCAACCCAGTTATTCCAAATTGGCTAAGAATGGAGTCTACTTTAGCCTCAGAAGTGATATATGATGGCTTGGAAACAATATCTTCTTTCTTGTCGCCTGATGGTGAAGGTTTAGACTCTTTGGCTGCCCTCTTTGAAGATTTCTTTTCGGACTATTTACCTTCCATTTTCCTGCCGGGTGATATTATTCTAAACTTGAAATTACCATAATTTATTAAGTTTTTGCTTAAATGGAATATAATTGCCAACGTGACAAAGTAGTTACTAATCACAAAGCAGTAACATTTTGATAACGTATGGTAAGAATGTTAGGGGACGAAACTATGATCTCAATAAGAAAATTTATGAAAAGAGCAATATGACATGGGTTAACATGTGATATATAAATGTGTAAGTTAAAAGTTTAAAATCTCTCAGGATGGTAACGCCATAAGTAGTGATGTAAAATAGAATTCCATTGGTATTGAAACTTATAACAAATGATCTTTATAACGATGTTTAATTCAAAAATGATAAGGACGTCGACATTAATGAGCAGTAGCAATGTGGATTAATAATATAATAATTGATTAAACGGTTCATAACACTCAAAAAGTAATGGCGACAATAGTGTCGAAGCCGTATAGAACTCTACTTACAATGATAAAGTCATTTGTTATCAAGTTATGTTTGTAACCAAACATCGAAGACATATGGCTTTGTATTTGATTGACATCGAAGTCATTTACATCGTGCCTAATCGAAGCGAACACCGTCGACAACCTCTAAGTTCTTAATTAAAAGGTATTGCGCTTTGACTTAGTTGACAAGTGTGAGGAGGTTTCGGCGCTATTAGCCTTGATCGACTAGCATTAAAAAAACTACCAAAAACCGACGATGTGCATGACTTTGAATGGGTCACCTCACCCACTAAAATCATTAATGAATAAACCAACAAGGTAATAAGGAACATTGACTTTGACTATCAGGATAAAACTATAAGTGTCATCGATGTTGTTCGATAACGGGTTGCTGGTCAAATGATTTGTTTCTCTCGCTACCTAGCCTAGAATGTGTTTAGTGAAATGCCAATTCCGACTAATGGTGAAAAAGCTGCTAATAATTCAACTTAGGTTCACCTTCATTAAAACTGATGAACATTAAGACTTTATGTATTTAATCCAAACCTTAACGAAGGATCAATAAGGTTCAAATCAGACCAATACAAATTGAAAAATACCCCAACTTCCAAAATCAATACGTAGGTAATCAATCGATTTAAGATCGATGAGGCAAGTTATGAATTTAACAACCAATGAAGTTAATAAACAGAATTTAGCAATGAAATCTGAAGATCGAAACTAAACGATTAAGAAAATTCACAAGTCTCAGTCAAAACCTAATTTTAATTTCAAGCGTGAAAGCCAGACAAATCAAATTGACATTTAAAGAAATCGTACCTTGATTATGAGTTACAGTTGGAAAATTCGAACTTGCTAATAATTTTTGAAAGTTTGATTCTTACTTGAGTTTCTGAATTGTAGGTAAAAGGGAAGGAAGAGGAAGCTTATGTATTTATAGGGGGAGATGAGCATACTGAAATCGCTGGACTGATTTTAAATGAACGGTTAAGATCGAAGTGGGAAGACCAAAAGGCGGGAAAGGATGTCGCCAATATTATTGGCTTGAAAAGACAAGGACTCCTCTACACTTGGGGGCAAATGTTACTACAGTAACTTTCACCGAAGGAGATCGAAGTGGCATGACCTCGCAAGTCACTATTGTGGTCAAAGAGATTAGTAGTACTATAAATCTTGTCGAAGGAGTTCGACATGCTATGACTCTGTGTAGTTAAAGCGCTCGGCAGATTTAATGCGGCGGAGGTGCAAAAAGTCATAGCGGGGATACAACAATGATATAGCGGGATATAGCGGATGACTCTAAAATAGCATATAAAACTCATACTTAATGTTTTTACAAATATATAAATGGTATAGATGAAAAATTAACATTCAATTGAATTATAATTAATAAATAAATAATTTTAAATAAATACATGTGCAAATATACTGCAAATAAACGTAAAACTGTTATATAACATAATTGAATTTAGTAGAATATTAGTATTTTCGTTTTTGAAAATATATTCAAAATTCCATTAAATAAATTAATTTCATAATTTTTATAATGTATAAATGTCATTTTTTAATTCATTTCTTTTAAAGAAGATATAGCGGAAATAGCGGAATATAGCGGGAATAACGGGATATAGCGGAAATAGTGGGGTTTAAAGCGGAAAGGCTATATTTGGGGCTATATGAAAATATCGTAGCGGTAGAAATCCGCTATGAGATATAGCAGGGTTATAGCGGGATAATAGCGGGGCATTAACTGCACAGCTATGACTCGAATCAATATTATCGAAGGCATATAACTGGAAAATCACTTATATACCAATATCGAAGAGGCCAAGTACAAACTACTTCGCTAGTTGTAGAAGAGTGTCGAAGTGGTTACAACATGTTCCATTGAAACCAGACCTTGCCCACATCACGCTGCACCGACTATTCGAAGGTGTTGATACACAACAACACCAAAGATTACACTACAAAGACTTTAAAGACACTCAAAGTTGTGCCTCACTTCACTGATAATCATTTCGCAATTTGTTAACATACAGGCAGCACCATCTTTGAGAAGCTCTCCGAAGGTATTGCATATGGAATACATTAAGGGAATGTAAGGCTATACTATTATCCATTAGACACAGCACTTCGCAGATGTACATAAATCACATATCGAAGACATTACACAAGTCTACATCAGCGATGTCGAACATCATTAATATCCATGAAAACCATCGAAGTAAACCCCGCAAAGAATATTAGTAAAGAGGTTGACACAATCAACACTGTTAATGTAATGCATACTAAAGTTAAACTTGTCGGAGACCTAACAACAAGGAAGTTAGCGCTCCGCATTGACGAAGTGAACCCTGCCGAAGACAATAGAGGCGGAGTGGTGGTCATCTACCTCTATAAATACGAACCTAGGGCTACCATTTTGAGGACCGAGTTTTCTCTCCTCTCATTTCTTATATTGCAAACCATAAATCAAATTAGGTATTTTTGAGGATATTGTAATTTTGGAACACTATTCACATAGGATTTCAAATATTAAACAAGGACATAGTGTAGCATACTTGATTATGACTTGTGACTAGCGATTTAAATAATTATTTGACTTATAACTTGAACTTACCTTGCATATACAACTTTGAACTTGTACTTTCTTTGCATATGTGACTTCGAGCCACCCATATGACTATGATTATGTTGACAACATCATGGAAAGCAATGAGAGTCTTCTTTTGAGTTGATGACTCTGACAAGCTTCTTCAAAGCTTCTCATTGATTAGCCTAGTTTTCTAATCACTTTTGGAGTTAGCGAATTTATTCGTTAACATACCTATTTTAGAAGTTCAGTGGATGATTTAGCTTATTTAGCTAGCTTTTTTTTTCTTTTGTTCTTCTACTCTCTTTCGCTCCAAGTTTTAGATTTGGGAGGAGATTTTTGCTCTCTTTTTGTAATAGGGGGAGGGGTTTATTCTACCTGTCAAACTTGTTGGCAACTCCTTCTTTAAGTATGGAATAAAATTATATGAGTGCTCTCCACCTTACGAGGATTACTCATTTTTCTCAAACATATTGTGTTTTATTAAAACTTAACTTTGCTAAGGCCCTTGATTCGATTAATTGGATTTTTAAAATGATTGTTGGTAGCTTGGAGATTTAGTATTAGATGGGTAGAGAGGATAAATTCCATGCTTAAACTCATAACCTTAGTACTATGGTTAATGGTATCTTTAGTAATAAAATACATTATAACATAAAGATCAGATAGTTATACCATCAACCATGAGCACTGAGCTCCAAAGACAGCATAAGAGTATGGATGTTTGATCCATATTACAATACCTACAAATGTTGTACAGCGAACAATCTCATATTGCACTGTTCAATATCTCATGGAAATGGTTTTATACGAAAATGAGTAAAGATACTCTCATCCAAGATCACTTACTCAATAGTCAATATGATTGGATACATAAAGAGATTGGTTGAGTTGAGAATGACTCTTAACACTAATTTATTTACTAATTTGATTCTTGCATCACTAACTCTATAGATCGATCCATTCATATTGAATTTTAATATGAATTTGTTGAAATTAATTGTCGTAGATCTCCCTAATATGTTAAAAATAACAGAGAGTATGTTTATGAAAGAACCGAGTGTGATACTCGTAGTCAAGGGTGCATCATCTTTGAATAATTCAAAGAAGATAAAACATATGTTGAAGGAAGACAAAGGTAAAGCTAAGACTAAAGAATAGAAGGGTGAATGTCATCATTGCTCCAAGAAGGTAAACTGTAAGAGGAACTATCTAGATTACCTGAAGATACTCAAGGGAAAGGAATCCGATTTCACTCCTAAAGGTATTTTCTTTATAGAAATTTTTTATTTATAAGCAAATGCTTTGTCTTAGGTTTTAAATGCTGGATCCAAAATTCAAGTATGTAATTCATTACCGGGATCTATAAGAAAAAGGCCTATAGCAGGAGGAACCATGGAATTCCAAGTTGCAAATGGAGCTACCGTAGTTGCCATAGCAGTAGTAGATTACCATGTAAATCTTGATAGGGGACATGATTTAATTTTATATTTGGGTAAACTCAAGTTACGCAGATAGAGTTTGCTCTACTTATGCCTTTGGTGGATGAATTTTATTGATCCCAACAATAATGGTGGTAAAATTAACGTTTTTTACCCATTGCCAAACATGATTGCGTCGTTTAATTTTTTTATAATGATTCTTGATTTAGTACTGTATAATATGCAAGAAAACAAATGATTACACTATAAATAAATTTCATCTCCATCATATCATTTATAATTGTTCAAGTGTTACTGTAAAGAAAATATAAGAAAAACTACAAAGATAAATTAATTTAAACGTTGAGGTAGCATTGTGGTAGAGAAGTGCAACCTAATAAAATGTATGTTACACTTCTTTTTGGGTTTACAAAGAAAAATCATTTATATATTTATATGTATGACAAATTTATTTTCGTTTTTATAAAAATGCCCTTTTTTGCTCTCTAGTTTGAAAAAAATTTATTCTCAGTTTGAAAATTATAATTTTTTTACTTTTTAAACACGCACATAGATATATATATATATATATATATGTGTGTGTGTGTGTGTGTGTGTGTGTGTGAATCAATTGCAGTTGAAGTAAAAAAATGATTTTCACCCTCAGCTAAAAAATTGGTCTTGATAAAATTTTGAATTAGTCAAACTTGATTTATAATTCAAAATTTAAATATTTGACTTAAAAAGTCAAATTATATATATATATATATATATATATATATATATGTGTGTGTGTGTGTAACTATCTAAATGTATTTTAAACATATGTATATATATATATGTGTGTAATTCATTTTGTATTTATATTAGATTTGAAACCGAAAAAAAAACCTTTTTTCTTTTTTACGGTTATTTGACAATAATATATATAATAGTATATTTATTTACCAAGGACCGAAAATAGTTATATATAAATTATGTGTGCGCATGTCACCTATAATAATCATTATGTTAAACCCCATGCCATTGTTCCTTTACTTCGTTATAATCACAAATCACAATGGTTATTTACACATGTGAAGACCTGCAAATCCATACCCTTTGAACCGACAACAAACCATGCATGTTGACCCAGAGCAAATAGAATTGCAGATAATCATGTGAAAGAAAAGAGAGGGTGAGAAGAAAGAGAGAAGAAAGAAGAAGAGAAGAGAAGAAGAAGAAGAGAGAAGCGGAACCAAAACAATACAGAATCTCACGTCGCAATGGAATGATATATAATATAGATCAATAATCTTTACAAAGAGAAACTGTAATATACATAAACCAAAATTAGAGTACACAATAAGTAATCATCAGCTTGAACAGTTACAATAATCTGTCCTCACAAATGCTAATAATTTACAACAACAATAACACAAAGCAGCGGAAAAATAAACAGATACGTGTATACGACATGAAGATCTCCAGCTCGCTTGCTGAAGCTCCAAAAGCACCAAATTTGAACCTGTAAATATACTTGGTCTAACCCAAGCATTGAAAGGGAAGAATGCCCGGATCAGTCTGGTAAACCAGCGTGAGAAAAACACATCTCAACTAAATTTATAAAGTTGTCAAAACTTTCCCTTCACCAAAACAAAAGGTATCTCATAAGACCACATCGCAAATAAATACCAACAAGGTTTTTACCTTACGATAATCAAAACATTTCATATCAAATCATGTTATATTATAATAGTGTCTTATACAAATAATAATCAACATAGCTGAACTTGTTACATTATTAAATTCCAACATACACCTTGTAATACAAGGCTTTCTACAATAGAAAATGGCATGCACGTATTGGATTTTGGATTTCCATCCAAATGACTAGGTGAAGGGACTACCTTTTTCGAAACTCGGTACACCTCTAGAGGGATGTACCTAGGGTCGAGATAC
The DNA here is from genome assembly GCA_030737815.1 of Allium fistulosum. Lineage (NCBI taxonomy): Eukaryota > Viridiplantae > Streptophyta > Magnoliopsida > Asparagales > Amaryllidaceae > Allium > Allium fistulosum. The sequence continues at coordinate 266,122,897 of CM060903.1, forward strand.
TCGACACCTAAACCAACACAAGACTGGCCTACCCCTCGCTGGATAGTACCGAATATGTCATCACTCGGTCGTTACTGACCTAAAATTCATGGTCGCAATACATCAACAATAATCAGATACACGATGTCATAGCGTGTAAAGATATATCTAGAAGAGTGATGACATCAACTAATGGGAGCGACCCATTTTAGCCTTGCTGCTTCTATCCCTGTTTTAGTCATTTTCCGGGGAGTGAGGCCAAAATAGGTATTGATTACCTTTCACATATCACATATCACATCATCATTGAATGCCACATTGTCATTCCCGTTGACTACTAATTGCCTTCCAAAAAAATACAACCCTTGGGCTCATATGTCTCAAGGAGGGTGTTAAGCTAAGAGAAGTTTCCTTCTCCGCCACCACATGATGTACGTTTGTAAAAACCAATGTACGTAATCTTAGAAATGCAACGTCTGACACTCATCCATAAAAGTTGTCCAAGAACAGGACAAACCGAAGGTATTCTCCTACCACATCCTATAGGATTAGTAGCGATAGCCCTTGCAATGGATATTTCAACGAAGAGACTGCTGCTACTATTTGTATATTGTGATTTTAACCCCAAATGATCAACAAGCATTCCTTCACTATGAAAATCCTAAATATCAATATCATCGACTAACCTGCACAATCGTCGCATATATGTTGGTCCGAAGTGGTTTTTAGATAAATCTGATCCCGGTCTCTTTGCTCCAACAACGTAAAAGCGTTTCTCAACCTCAAACAGAAACCAAGTATCGTAGACTTATCATGTTTCCAACTTTCAACTTGCTATCCTTCGGCCAAGAAGGAAGCTCGATAGATTGGAGTAATCACTCCGCACTACACGAATCAACATTCTCAACACAAACGATAATCAAGCTTACATAGTCAGTTACATACTAAGAGTACAACTAATTAGTTTTTACATCAAGTTGAGAAACTAAAATGGCCAAATTTGATATTCGATTATTTAACTATCAAAGCATCAAACAAAATCTAGCACATAAGTAGTCACTGGGCCTGATTTTATTAATCGTTTATAATCAAATCACTTTCCAATTATTCACTTCAAAATATCTTTAAAAAGATAATATTCAAAACCATTTAACTTATTGGATGTTTGGAAAATGTTTTCATATACTTATTTTAATAATAAATAATTTACAAATCATTTCATTTCAACACTTATAATATATTTCATATACTTAATTCGATGATTAAGTATATATGCAAATTTTTAAGGTAAACATTCTTCAAAATATATGTTATTTGGGTCAAAACGAATGTTGCGTAAAACATCGTTACGACAACCCAAAAATACTAGTACATGGATTCAACAAACTATATAAAAAATTTCCTTTGGAATATCGTTTACTATAACAAAAATGTTACAGTCCATGCCTTCCTTACTTTTCACGAAAATGTCTATTTCAACAATAAATGTTGAAACCTATGTTTTCGATACTCAACACAATTTAATTCACTTTTCAAAACCATTTAAACTCCATTTATAAATATCACTTGCAAAAAATTTGCTCAATAGATTATTCGCTTTGAAAACGTGAATATAATTCTTTTATAAACTTCCATATTTAACCTATCAAAATAAGTTGATTTCACCTTTATAAAACAATGTTATATATCTTGTTTCTATTTTATAAAAACTCCCGTTTTGTACTCACTTATATTTATAAAATTATATTTTATAAATCCATTCTTTTCTAAATTTCATTTGTTAAAATCCATTTATAAAATACTGACTTCAAATGCAATATAAAATATTGGTTTCAAATCCAATTATAAAACTATTCACCATATTCCAATTTCAAATCCATTTATATATATATATTTTTTCTAAACATTGTTTTAGAAACTATCATCCTTTTTAAAATATACTTTTATAAAACCATTCGAAATATCTATTTCAGGTATTTCACAAACTATAAATTTAATAACTTCAAAAATCACACTTTAATTTATTTCACTAAAATCCTTCCTTTTAAATCCATTCAAATTATTAAAACGTATATATTTCCAAAATCACTTTGAATCCAATTTTTTTTAAAAACATCATTTTATTATGTTGAAATTCCAAAATATGGCCCAATGCTACAATAGCACTAAATAATGTGATTCACATGGATAATAACAATCAATGCATCCATTACATCAAATATCACATAATACAACATATACAACAATATGTGTAAATAAAATCAACCATAGTGAGGAATCCTGTTGGATCCCTCCAACCTGTGGCCTACAAAAAATATACATATGAGCATAATATGTACAATGTCTGCTTCGAGGCAGACACGCGTATAAAGGGTCATCCGCTCATATACGGGAACGTATAGGGTCTCATCTACTCCAATAGACAGGAATATATCCATATACTAACTACGATAGCATAACATCCAATATACATACATACATACATACATACATACATATATAACACAGTCATGAAAACAACATTATAAAAATTTATTCCCACTTATATAAAAATATAAGCGGGACAGAGAGAGTGAGTTTTACTCACTTTGCTTGCAGTCGTCGTTGCAGCGTTTATTTCGATTAAAATTAAACGAGCATTTAATTTTAACCAGAATTTTCACTAGCTCCAAATCCATCCAAACCAACACTAAAATGTAGTTCTCGTCGACACAAACCCAATGCAACTTGTTTCGTGCAAAACAGACCTCGTATGAAATAGTTATGAATTTTTAAACATTTGACAATTAAAAATATAATTAGCTTAAATTAATTATAAAATTATTTACCCTAGTCCTTCTTCCTCATTCGTTTCCTCCAAGTTATATACGCACGCAACTCAACCCAACACGCGCGCGTCTTTTTGATTGCCAAGCCTCCCTCGATCGTTTTGACGACGATAAGACGACGCCGCAACTTGCGCCAAGCCTCGCTCCCCCCTACTCCAGCCCACCGCACCCCCCTAGCCTCACCGATGATGCAAAAAACAAAGATGAACGATAGGCGAATGCGACCCAGATCCACCTCTAAACTATGACGATAGCTTGAATCCACGGTTGGATATGTAGAGCTCGCGATGCTCTACGATTTTGCTTTAGAATTCGAAGGCTAATCCTTTACGGATTGAGAGGAAATTGAGGAGAAAGATTAAAAAAATTATGGCCATTGAAATTAAAAGTGGCAGCTGGCTTATGTTAGGGTTAGGGTTGTTTATAAAATGAAGGGTATGGTCCTATATTTATAGGCAAGTTTAAAACACTAGTCACCTAAAAATTTCAAACTCTAATCGAAGCGTGCCGCCTGGCATTCATAATGTTTTACCCCTATTCCGAACACAATGGAATATATATCAGGAGCCAATTCCATCGTATTTGGAAGATAGGTTTTCGAATCGAATTATTTTAATTAAATTTACTTAAATAAATTTCTATGCGTTTCGGCTTCGCACGACCAACCGTAAGTTCAATTGACACGAAATTTGAAATCCTATAATAATATACCATTACGGATCCAATGAAATAGGTTTCATCGAAATCTGAGAGAGTGCCAAAAATGGCTATTTCTACACGTTAATTAAATATTAAAATTTTCAATTTTTGTAAATTAACTTTTAATTCAATTTTAAAAGTTTCCAACTTCATTCTAATTCAAATATAATTTAAATCACCTTTATAGATCATTTTCATTCACATTAAATTCAACATCCAATTATTTCCACAAATTCAAATATTAAATTAACAGTTTAATTATCCAAATAAATCACTATATTCGAAATATAAGTTATTTTTCTTGTAAAATTTACTTTTGAATATTTAAAATCAATTAAATATTCCAAATTCGAACGACTGAAAAACTGGGTCATTACAACACATATTTGACATTTACGTTCATTTGCCCCATGTTAGTTTACAATATTGTCAAGGACCACTAGGTCAAGTGGTAAGATCTCTATATTGTGTTCTAGGGATCTTGGGTTTGATCTTTTGAGACACCAAAATAATTGCTATGCTTTAAATTAAGTACTGCTCTTATTATCGGAATGCATACAATATTTGTTTATTATAGCTGCAATGTTTGCATTATGAGTGCAAACATTAAATTAATTAACTAAAAAAATTAAAATTAAAATTGAACTAAAACAATATATATATATATATATTACATATATGGATTTAAATCATAATATTCAAATATATATACATAAAGTTTTAAGATAAAATTAACTAAAATTAAAATAAAAAATATTTTATTATTGATCACCAAATATGATTTAGTGTAACTAAAATATTTATGTAAACACGAAGTAAGATCTAGTGCAAATTAAAAAAAGAACACTTTTTTTTGAAAATTTCCTATTTAACCCCACTACCAATGAACCTCATCCAACATGTATAACTTGATATAGAAGTTAAAAGCTATTAATTTATCTCTTAAAGAGTGGTGCTGAATAATCATAATTTCAGCCAAAATATTGTTCATATAAAAATAAAAAAATAATATAACTTATCTTAAGTAGGATGAAGACCCCATAAAAGTGTTTGCCCAGATGCAATACGAGGAAGGCACTAATAGATTATCAAAATTGTTGAAGTGTCAAGCAGTTTTGAACTTACAACAAGCCTAATTCAGATTGATAACTTAAGGTGATCAAGCTATCAAAATTTCCACTCCAAAATGGTTGACATTATACCAATGATCAAATCCACTCGACTCATTGATCATTATGGAAATTGTTATTCCTCAATAGATTGCTTGATTAGGGAATCCAGATCTTTCCTTTTATATTGTTTAATGGTTTATCACTAAATTCTTAATTCCCTACAATGATCTGCAAAAAGTTTTGAGAAAAAGCCATTAATGATCTGGATAAGCCTTTTAACTTGGATTATTTAAGCCCATATATCGATTTGGTTAAATATATGGGTTTAAATGCTTACCATATTTTGAAAATGTTACTTAAAGAATGACAAATGAGCAAAGGGTTGATTCACAAATCAATTTTAGATGGTAATCACAACAATTCATGGTTTGATCCATACATAAATGGATCATCTGCAATTAACTTAGGGTTGGCAAACTATGACTCTATTAGGTGGTTCCAACAGGAAAGTTTCTACTCAGTAATTCTAGCCATGGGACATGGTTGCTTGATTCGAAAGAGGAGTTCAATTTGAACTCGGTATGGAACATCGTTAGAGGAGAGATAATGAATTGGAATAGTGCAAACACTTATGGAATGCATCATGTACTACTAAAATGTCTGTTTGTTCAGTTTTAACCTAAATGAACAAACTTAACGCAAAGGAACGTATTGGTAAGTGGAATAATGATGTAGATCTTACGTGCAATTTATATATACAAGGAAATGAAATGAGAGGCCTTTTATTTTTCAACTGCATATTCTAGAAACTTATGGGACAATATAAAAAAATTAGGCATCTCGATGAATACATCATATGATATTGATTTTATCTTTAACCGACTAATGGTGGCAACAATTCTCATAGAATATAACAGTCACTACTATAACATGATATATCAAGTCTGAAAGAAATGAAGGATTTTAACAGTGTTCAAGTGCCTTATTAGGTTTGATTCATTCGGATATTTCAAGATTGCAAACAACTACTTAATATTACGATAATCAACCAAGAAGAAATTAACGGTAATAAATTTACCTTCAGTAATTTTGTCTATGCTATTGTTGAACCAAGATGAAGCTTTAAATAGCCGATAGGCCTTCTTTCAACAGAAGGCTATGTCTTTATTGAAAATTTGATGCAACTTGTGCTTTTGGTTGGAATTAAAAGTGGTTTCAGGTGGAGGATGGTGCGAAAGAGGATGAATTTGCAAGAGTAAGATCTAAACCACCATTACTCTCTTTATTTTACTGTTTTTTCTCTAACAAATTGAGATGAATAATGTGTGAGGACACATGTTATTGCATCTTTTCGTAACTGTTGTATTTGCTTGTAGTAATAATTTACTATAACATTATTAGGGTACATATATAGGTGTTTTTGAAAGTGTATTTTTTGTTTCTTCTACACATATTTGAAAATGTATCTACTGTACAATTCTATCAAGTAAATGAAGTACCAAGTTTTTTTTATAGAAAAGAACATAAATTTTATCACTCTCTTAATGTGATTGCGGTACATATGTTGAAATTTTCATTATTAGTATTAAGTATTTGTTAATAATATTAATTTATTCAATTTATTTGATTAACTTAAACTTTATTTTATTTTATTTTATTTGTAGATATGATAAGTAACATGTACTTGAATATAAATTGAGAGAAGAAACCGAGAGAACTTTTATGAATAATTGTAAAAATCAGGATATATGGGGATTCGAATATATAATACCAATATATAAGAGGTTTTGAACCTGGTA